>CAMZMU010000090.1:8646515-9251168 GCA_947311845.1 Poa pratensis
CGGAGCTAAAGGTAGGATAAGTAATCTCTCAATTCTATCAACCACTGATACAACTCTACGCACACTAAACATTTACTTTATCTAGGAAATAACTAGACTACAATACGGGTATGAGAGATAGCTTTGCGAGATAATAAATGCAAGAAAGTAATGTTAGTGCTGCAGCAATAAAATACACTAAGTAACCTTAAAATAACAGTACCATGAGTGTGGAAAAGTGGTGGTAATTGTGGTGGCTTTGTCAAGATTAATTAGTGAAGGTACTTGGTTCATTGTTTCGATGTAGTTTTCTATGTGGGAGAGGCTAAATATACATGCACTCCACTACTTGGGATTACAAGTACTATATGATTGGATTGTTACAGGCATCCGCAAATACTAACATGCATTAAGGTTTCCCAACCATAGCCTTAAGTTCATGGTCCTCTTACTCCCATACGTGCAACTAATCGGTATCGCGTTCTCAGGTTTCTGTCACTCCCGGCAGAACTTCCCCCGCTTCGTTACAAAACACAACCCTAGGGTGTTTGATCCATGCGCGCACAAATATAATGGACACCAAAGGACATCACCATATAGGCATACAACACTAATGAACCTCATGCATTCAATTAAGCAATCAAAAGACAATAAACTAAGACAACATGATGTAAATCATATGATAAATATTATAGCATCAAACACCATGTTTACATAGGACGGTACAGAGTTTTGTGGAGGATGAACCACTGAATACAAGGAGAAGATGGTGATGGAGATGGCGGTGAAGACGGCGGAGAGGGGCAGCACGGCGGCGCAGGGCAGCGGCGGCGCCGGCGGTGCGGGAACTCCTTTCCCCGCCGCCGGCAAGCTTGGGGAGCGCCGCCCCTTAGCCTCCCTCCTTCATGGCTTCTTGGGAGCCTCCCCCATGGAGATGGGATCCATGGGGGAGGCAAAAACGTGGCTTTTGGTGGCTGAAATTCGTGGGTGGGGGAGTCCTCCACGAATTAGGTTTCCTCCCTTTATATATCTTCTCGGATTTCCGTCACCCCCTTTTAGAGTTCCACCAAAACGGCCTACAGGCCGTGTCCGAACTCCGATTGGCTGATCTCGGGCTTAAAATCTTCGTATGAAAAATTGTGACAACTTTCGTAACAGCCAGGTCTCCAATTGACGTCATCTTCGAGGGTCAAACTGGTAAACTTCGTAAAAAGTTCTCAGACAGATTTCAGGAAAGTCACAATTCGACTCCAACATGGTTTCCTCTTGTATTCTTGATAATTTCTACACATCAAAGAGTAAAACAAGAACATTGTGCACTTTTGCAACTATTAGTAGGTTAGTCCAAATAAATAATAAACTTAATATAAAAACAAGTGCTAAAAGCATAAAAATGGCATGAAACAATAAAAGTGTGAAGAGAATTAATTGGTTAAAGTTGTAATTAATTGGGACTGGGCACCCCGTTGCCAGCTCTTTTTGCAAGTTATTGGATAAGCGGATGTATATGCCACTAGTCCAGGTGTAAAAGTCCATTTGACAAATAGAATAAAGAATAACCACACTAATTCCTCATGAGCTAGTAAACATTGACACAAAAAGAGAAATATTTTGAAGGTTTTAAAGGTAGCACATGCAAATTTACTTGGAATGGCTTGAAATACCATGCATAGGAATTTTTTGGTGGACTCTTTGGGATAACTTGGTTTTAAGGATTTGGATGCACGAGCAGCATTCCCGCTCAGTACAAGTGAAGGCTAGCAATAGACTGGGAAGCGACAACCACGAGAGCGATAACGGTCATAATCATGCTTGCGACAAAATAAAATTAACGGAGGCATAAAAACGATACTAAAACTCTGAGGCAAAATAGATCATCAAGGCTTAATTGACTTTTATTTTTCAGTCATAACATGTGTGAGCATGTGCCAAGTCGATTCAAGTGAATTATTCAGAGGAGGATACCACAATACCATACCATCTTATGAACAGGACAATGCATGTTGATATCAAAATAACATAATATGCACTATTAGCTAGTTGAGACTAACCATAAGAAAACATAAACTACTAAACAGTATTATTCACACATCATTTTTAAGTTTCAACAAGTAATCCATTAACCAAGTAAACATTGAAAACAGAGGATAAATAAAATATGTGACGATCCACTTATTAATGTAACTGGTGTTTGATGCTAAGATAAATAGATAATAAAATACAGCCGCTTCAAGTTTAGTTAAGTTCCTATGTTGCTCAAAAAACAAAGTTTAAAGGTTTGCAAACCGTGGGGTTATTGATGAAGAGGGATGCGGGGACATCCCCAAGCTTATGACTTTGGTAATTCTTCAATATTCCATAGTTTGGTGTTCCTTCATTCTCTGTGAAAAAACTTCAACACAAAAACTTTCCCATTCTTTTCTGCGGTTAGACATTAGTACAATAGATAATATTTCCCAAGTGCTACTATTAAACCAAATAAAATTTTGTTTTTAAGTTACAGAAAGGTTGCTTAAATGGCCAACTTATAAATGAAAGGTAAGAACCATTAAAAATCAAATGAAAACGAAAAGAGGCCACTCTTGCAACAAAAGTCAGAATCTGTCCAGAAAAACAGCAGCTGGAAAACGCAATTTTTAGGTGCACTTAAACATGCCCGAAATTTTAGCCAATTTTTGTACATGCAGAGGATTAGGTGCTACAACATCAGTAATTTTTTCGTGATTTTTAGAGCTTCCAGTAAAATATGAAAAATCGCGCAATAAGCAGTAGATACCGAAAACAGAAAATCACTTTTTACATATGTATCAACTAAGCTAAATGGATAAAACTTGGTACTTTATTTTTGATAAACTAAGAAACCAGAGGCTAAGCAAGACCTAAACATGCTAGCTACAGCAAGGAAAACTCTAAATAAAAATCAAAAGTAAAACCCAAATAAAATTAAAATAAAGAACCAAACAAAGAAGCAAAACAAAAGAAAATATTTTTGTTATTTTGAATTTATAAGTGAAAGTAAAGAAGCAATCGAAACCAAATAAGGAGCCTAATAAAACTAAAGAAGGTAAAACCAAGACATATAAAAGCAATTATAATACAAGTTAAGACAATACATATCATGTGGACGGGTAATATAGAGTATGAACGAGACAACCTCATGTTAGTTGATGAATAGGGGGATGACTCGGGCATCCCCAAGCTTAGATGATTGTATCTTCTTGAATATGTTCTTGGGATGCACCTACACATCCCCAAGCTTGAGCTCTTGCGTCTTCTTATTCATCTCATATCACCATATTGATTAGATCTTATAAGCTACATCCACATAAAACTTCACAAAACTCATTAGTAGGGTTAGTACTCATTAAATAAAATCCACTCATGTTCAAGCATTGACAAGTTTTATAATTTTTACTCAACATTAGCCACTGTATATACTAAGGTGTTCATGATTTCCGTTGTCCGTCGAAAAACTAATGAAACTAACAACACCAAGTACAATATTGAATAAACAAAGAAATCTGTCAAAACTGAACAGTCCGTAAAGATGGCATTCAACGAGATAGTTAAGTAGCTCAAATCGAAAAACTTTAGTCTAATGAAAGAAAGATAATAATCTCAGGTTTATGCACAAAAATTTTCAAGTCAAAATACTATTCTGAGATTTATCACGATTTTATTTACAGAGAAGCACAAAATCTGTCTAAACAGAACAGTCAGTAAAGATCGAATTTTTCGACCTATCTACGTACCTTAAATCAAAAAAGTTAGTCTAATGAAAGAAAGCTAATAAGCATCACTTTGCACTCAAGAAATTTCAGATCAAGATCACGTTCTGGTGATTTTAAACATTTAATACGGTGGAGCACAGAAAATCTGTTTCTGGACAGCAAAGTAAAACTATCAACTTTCAATTAACTAAGACTATATTAGCATTTTATTTTTATGTACAGAGGTATATACACAATATTTACATGTTTTTAATGAAAAGCTTCCATGGAAAGATTTGTTTTGGTTTCATAGGCATGAACACAAGTGTTCAAGGTCGACCCCCATTTAACCATTACTCATCTTTCCAATCACTTTTCTTTTTGAAAACGTTTTTAGATAACAACTACACCTAATTTTTTTTGTAATTCGCATTCCCTATCCATAGTAAGATAAAGAACAACTTAATACTGAAAATAAAAACTACTTAGAGATAAAGCAAACAAGTGCACACAAGAACATTAACCTACGCTATGGCTCCCCGGCAACGGCGCCAGAAAAGGTCTTGATAACCCACAAGTATAGGGGATCGCGTGTAGCCTTTTCGATAAGTAAGAGTGTCGAACCCAACGAGGAGCTAAAGGTAGGATAAGTATTCTCTCAAGTTCTATCAACCACTGATACAACTCTACGCACACTAAACGTTTGCATTATCTAGAAATAAAACTAGTAGCAATACGGGTATGAGAGTAGTTTTGCAAGATAATAAATACAAGAAAGTAAATGTTAGTGCTGCAGCAATAAAATACACTAAGTAACCATATACTAACAGTACCATGAGTGTGGAAAAGTGGTGGTAATTGTGGTGGCTTTGTCCAAGATTAATTAGTGAAGGTACTTGGTTCATTGTCTTCGATGCAGTTTTCTATGTGGGAGAGGCTAAATATACATGCACTCCACTACTTGGGATTACAAGTACTATATGATTGGATTGTTAGCAAGCATCCGCAAATACTAACAATGCATTAAGGTTTCCCCAACCATAGCCTTAAGTTCAAGGTCCTCTTACTCCCATACGTGCAACTAATCGGTTCGCGTTCTCAGGTTTCTGTCACTCCGGCAGAACTTCCCCCGCTTCGTTACAAATACTACCAACCCTAGGGTGTTTGATCCATGCGCGCACAAATATAATGGACACCAAAGGACAGCACCATATAGACATACAACTCTAATGAACCTCATGCATTCAATTAAGCAATCAAAAGACAAATAAACTACGGAAACATGATGTAAATCATAGGATAAATATTATAGCATCAAACACCATGTTTACATAGGACGGTACAGAGGTTTGTGGGAGGATGAACCACTGAATACAAGGAGGAGATGGTGATGGAGATGGCGGTGAAGACGGCGGAGAGGGGCAGCGCGGCGGCGCAGGGCGGCGGCGGTGCGGGGAACTCCTTTCCCCGCCGCCGGCAAGCTTGGGGAGCGCCGCCCCTTAGCCTCCCTCCTTCATGGCTTCTTGGGAGCCCTCCCCCATGGAGATGGGATCCATGGGGGAGGCAAAAACGTGGCTTTTGGTGGCTGAAATTCGTGGGTGGAGGAGTCCTCCACGAATTAGGTTTCCTCCCTTTATATATCTTCTCGGATTTCCGTCACCCCTTTTAGGGTTCCACCAAAACGGGCCTACAGGCCGCGTCCGAACTCCGATTGGGCTGATCTGGGCTTAAAATCTTCGTATGGAAAATTGTGACAACTTTCGTAACAGCCAGGTCTCCATTGACGTCATCTTCGAGGGTCAAACTGGCAAACTTCGTAAAAAGTTCTCAGACAGATTTCAGGAAAGTCCCAATTCGACTCCAACAAGGTTTCCTCTTGTATTCTTGATAATTTCTACACATCAAAGAGTAAAACAAGAACATTGTGCACTTTTGCAACTATTAGTAGGTTAGTCCAAATAAATAATAAACTTAATATAAAACAAGTGCTAAAAGCATAAAAATGGCATGAAACAATCAAAAATTATAGATACGTTTTGGACGTATCATGCATCTTTCTCAAACTACAGCCTCGCAGTAGATCTCTCTTAATCAATTCTGCCATACCAAATTCACTCATATGTCCAAGACGCTTATGCCAAAGGTTAGTTTTACTTGAATCATCATGAGAAACAGCAGCAACAGTACCAGATAAAGTGCTACCTCTAAGGACATATAATTTAGCAGAATTCATATCACCAACCATAACAATGAGATAACCTTTAGATACCTTCAGGAGTCTGTTCCCGCCGGCATACTTGTACCCGTCACAATCTAGGGTACTGAGAGAGATCAAATTTCTCGCCATGGTTGGTATGTGTTTCACTCCAGACAGCGTGCGTGTCATACCATCATGTGTCTTGATCTGAACAGACCCAACGCCAGCAATGATACATTGTTGGTCGTTGCCCACACGCACGAAATCACCAGTCTGCACTAACTCATAAGCACTGAACCAATCTTTGTTACCGCAAATATGAAAAGAACATGCAGTATCTAGAATCCATTCATCCTGACGAGAAACACATGCAGCTAAAACAGCTAGGTATTCGCCATCAGAACTACCATCAACAACAGCAGCCTCACCGGTATCATTACCTTCATCTTTATTTTTCGGTTGGTAAGTACCTTTTCTTTTCTCCTTATTCTGCACCTTCCAGCAATCATCAATGTTGTGATTACTCTTCTTACAGTACCTGCAGAACTTGTCACGGCCTTTAGACTTTGAGCGACCTCTGTCACCCTTGCTCTTGTCTCTGTTAATGTGGTTGTAGTTGTTGTCTCGCTGCTCAGGCCTGCCTCGGACCTGCAAAGCATCACCCTTGGAGGAGGACTCCTCCTCCTTCTGTACCATACCCTTCATCTTTTCCCTCGTCATGAGGGTCTCATAAACTTCAGCAGTGGTTAGTTCATCACGACTAAGCAGTATGGTATCACGGAAATTTGCAAAGGAATTTGACAGCGAGACTAGAAGTAAAAGTGCTAGATCTTCATCCTCATATTTTACCTCCATCGACACTAGGTCACAAACGATCTCCTGAAGATCGATATGTGATTTATTACCGAACCACCTGCTTGCAACTTGTGCGAGAACAACTTCATCTTCACATGCATCTTGCTGGTTAGATCCTTGGACATGCAGATCGACTCCAGCTTAGCCCACAGCTTTGCTGCGGTTTTCTCCTACAGTACTTCTTGCAGAATATCTTTAGATAGATGAAGTTGAATCAGAGACATAGCCTTACGGTCTTTCTCTTCTCATCAGCGGTCCAGTCGGCCGCCGCCTTCTCACCAAATTTCTCTAGCGCTTCGTCAAGATCATTGGACTGTGCGAGGATCACACGTATCTTGACTTGCCACAACGAGAATCTCGTCTTGTAGTCCAGCAACGGTAGATCAAACTTCATCGATGCCATCTGATGGCCCTTGACGTAGTTACTGCGTCAAAAAAATATGGGTTAGGTTGAGACTCCAAGTGCAGAGTGTGTAGTATAGGAAAGACGGTTTTCCCCACGAGGGGTGACTCGAGGGTTTAATATCGAACTCTCGGGGAATCAGTAGTGAAAGATTTATCTTCTTATCCTTCTCTTGAAAACCTACAAACAAAGTAAATTGTTTTGTCCTCAACCTCACCAAGTGGTTGTCAAGCACAAGGTGTGAGAATGATATCAAGATAAAATGAATGCAAAACAGTAAATAAATATGCAATGATGATAAATAAATATGCAAGGATGGTGGAAACAATGATGGATGATATTTTTGGGTTTTGTATGAATGCAAGATGTAAAAGTGTTTTTGTATTTTCGGATTTTTAAATGGCAGAAAATGTAAAGTGGATAAAAGTTGTTGGAAAGGTGTTTCTTATGATTAAAAATGGACCGGGGTTCATGGTTTCACAAATGCACTCTCTCTTTAATAAAGTGGTAGACAATGGAACACTAGAATTGACATATGAGATTGCAACAAAAAGGTTTCATGACAAGTTACTAATTATATGGGCATCACGTCCTAACATAGAGATCTTTTGTTTATTAATCTCTCTTATACTCCACCAAGATGCGAACTAAATCATAACACCTTAGTAATTAAGATAAATCAGAGCATAGCATTAAGTTCATGACATGAAGTTAAAATAAGAACATGCTAGATCTAGTCATGGAGTAGTGGCAATGGTCACACCCACATCTCCGGTAGCAAGGTATTTTTCTTTATCCCTAGTGAGGCAACAAAGTAAGGTAAAAACCCAAGTGGATCGCGGAACTTTCTCTCACGTTCACCGCACTAGCCACCCCCGTTACTCCAACTAATGCACACGTTCCCCCTCACACGCTCTCATACACATGCTTGATCAAAACAAGTAAACAAGAACGGGGTACATAATATGCATCTACTTTCATAACTGAAACAAAACTATTGCAATCTCAAACATATATTAACTCATAAAAAGATCCACCACAAAGGTATTACATAGATGACCGTAATCATGTTCAGCAGCTCATACGGTACTAATTAGTGAAGCTCAAGAGAGGAGAGATACATAAGTTACTTCCACAAACCCATAGTCCAGGGTGGACTACTCCCTCTTCATCATGGAGACGGTGGAGAAGTCGTTGGAGAAGATGGAGACCACGCCGGCAGCGCCCCGCCGGAGTTTTCCCCCTCCAATCTGCAACTCCAGGTCTCTGTTTCGTGGTTTCTGTGTTTCTGCGGCGCTCCTTTCCGAAGTGCGTCGGGGACTATTTTTATAGTCGTTTTTAGGTCAAGACGGAGGCTCGGGAAAAAAGATCGACGGCAACGGAGCCACGAGGCCCAGATGTGGGTCCCACGCGGCCAAGGAATCTGGCCGCGTGGGCCCACTCATCTTGGCCCTCGGGCCTCCGTTTGTTCGCTTCCTTCGCTCCCACGCTTTGTTCCTTCCAAAAACTGATGCTCGTAAATTTCCAGGTCATTTGGACGTCGTTTGGGTCCCTGAAACATCAAAATATAGAAAATAGGGTTTTCTGCCTGTGCAGGGTTAATTCCAGAAAAATAGGGAAACATGAAATATTCCCAAAATCAATATAAAACAATGATATAACCCTTATATGATGCAAATATGATTGAAATATAAGTAATATAATGCAAAGTTCATGTATGCATTTTACATGCATCAACATCCCCAAGCTTAACCTATACTCGTCCTCGAGTATGAAGGTGATAAAACTAACATGGACTTTGCAATTTAATACTATCAAAGGATATCAAAGATGATTACTATTGCTACATAGAGTCAAATGATTCATTCTTCAAAGGAGTAGCAATATACAAGATAGATTATGAAGTGATATCAAATATTCAATGTAAGGATGTTCAATGATAATTCACAAAGTGTAACATAGAAGAAAGTACTATGGACCAAATGTATGCATAATGAAAAGTAAAAACATCCTATAATGGTCATAGAGTATTCTTGTAAATCTGAATATAAAAGGTGGACACTTTGGAAAGATATATAAATGAGTAGAGGTAAAACATGAATAAGTTTCATCTAACTTCCAAATGCTTCTACTTAAGTTAATGTTTGCAATGTGGTATTGGTGTCAAGCTCTCATTACCCCTATCATAGCATCTTGAATGGTTAAAGTTTAAAGTGAAAGCAAATATGAGTAGTGCTTGACAAAGTATGGGTTGAATGTCTCATGCCCCGTGAATACGAGTACCTACACCACGGTGTTACTCAACTTGGGACAAAAAGCAAGTTCAAGTTAAGGTCATTGTAAGTAATAATAGCGTCATCAAGAGCGTCAACTGGGGTACCTCTTGCCTCAGGACATGGAACAAGCCCATGTCAAAATGACAAGACAAACAAACAAAATGAACAATCTCCACACCCTTTTTATTTACTATTGGTATAGCTTTTTATTGTGGGGTGCATCACTGAAGGTTCACCATAGCATGTAAGTAAATTTCCACCATGAATGATGCATGGCTTAGATTAGCGGCCCAGGCGTCTCTCTAGCCATTTATACAAACTCATTAAACTCACTAAGTTTCCGCATTTATTTGGCACCATGATAAGCATCCATAAACAAAAGTACATGATATCAACAAAATATAAAGAGCACGTTGAAAGCTTGCCATGTGACAGCACATATGAGCTAACTCCCAACCAAGACTCTTGTCAAGCTCACAACTTCATAATTTTAATCACAATGGGTCATGTTTATTAAGTGCAATAAAAGTAAGGTGTGCATCAAGTTCGTGAGAGCTCTTTAACCAACTTTTCCCATAACAATCAATAACATAAGCATTTTAATTCAGAAGTATAGATAATACAAAATAACATGATAAACATACTCGGAATAGCATAAAGCTAATAGGTAGATATGGTGGACTCACTGGAAAAACTTTGGTTGAAGGTGTTGGAAAACAAGTTTTTACTTGTTGGAATTTTTGGGCTAGCAAGAGGGAGAAAGTTGACCGTCTAAATGCATGCATAAGTGTCCATAGAACTAACCAATCCATGTTAAACAAAGTAAAGTAACATTCAGCATCAAAACATGAATAAAAGATAGCTCTTGATAAAACACTTGCAAATTAATATTCATTAAAAGCATATGAATCATGCAACTATATGTATCTTTTTGAATCAACTCAAACATCCCTTTCCCAATCTTTTTAATAGCATCCAACTTAATTCAACCCAAATTTCCAGTAGCTCTCTCATATAAAATGATAGTGGTGGTCTCAAGACAAACAAAAATCAAACCGAAATAAAAAGCAAATAAAAGACGCTCCAAGTTTATGCGATAAAGTGCATTGATCGAAAAACAGAAGTTAGACGTGTGCAAACCGAGAGTGTGTTGGTCCAGTGGGGTTGTCTTCACATCCCCAAGCTTATGGTCTTCACCATCCTTGGATAGCTCTTGGTGCATCTCCTCTAATCCCTGTGAAAAAACTTCAAAACACCGTTTCTCCCATTTCTTTTCTGTGGGGGACATTAGTAGTGATAGACAAACGAATTTTGCTGCATAAAATCCTTAAACAAAAATTCATATGAATGTCCAGAAAGTGTATAATGTTGTATGCCTACTTATAAACTCAATTGGATAAAAAGATTCAAGTTAAAAGTTCAAAGAATGCATCAAACAAAATGGGACAGAATCTGTCCAGAAAAACAGCAGCAGCAAAACGTATTTTTCTACCCTACTTAAATATGTCGAAAAATTCTGAAAAATTCATGCTTACAGAGGATGAAAAGTTGCAACTACAGTTCAAATATCAGCTCATTCGGAGTTACAGAATAGGAATTAAAAATCATACCGTGCACAGATTCGTGCTGGAATAAAATCTCCGAATGCAAATAGCAACTTTTTCAAACCAAAATAGGTAAAACTTGGCACTTTATTAAAAATTCCAGAAACAAAACTAAAAACTAAGTCTCTTGTTACAGCAAGAGGACACAAAGAAAATCAAAAATAAAAACAACCGGGTTGCCTCCCGTAAAGCGCTTTCTTTATAGCCATGTAGCTAGGCTTCTTACTTGATATTTATTGTGGACGAAGCTCATGAGGGAGCTTGAACTTTGATGTGTCCCTCTTCCTTGGGAAGTGTTTCATGCATAATACCAGGATCCCATGGTGCTCAAACCAATCAAAATAATAGTCAAGTTGAAACCTAGTAGAGAGAAAAACAAAACACAAAAGTAATAACAACGAAGTCTAACTTTCTTTCTATGCATTGGCATTTTGTATATGAATGAATCACAATAAATAGAAGTTTTCCAATGCATATTAACAATAGTTACTTGCAGCATAATTATTAGTAGTATAAAGAGGGCTCTTATCACCTCCTCTTTCATAATAGTTGCAAGTAGTAGAAGTGTATTCAACCATATAACCAAAGAATCTTCCAACTTAGATAATTTAGGCACATAAAGAGGATCATTAAATTTATTTTGGAATTCATTAGCATGCTTCCCTCTTTCAAAATAGTTATTAAGATCAATATCAAGTTTAATATCATGGTTGCAACAAAGATTTGGAACTAAAGATAATTGCAAACCACATAAGTATTTCTCAACATAAGCAAATTTCTCCTCTATAGTGTAATTAGGAGAATCCAAAAACAAAGTAGGACTCTCATGAGTGAGAGTACTATCACAAACAGCAGGTATATCATTTTTATCCTCACATGAATTAGTAACTTCTAAACATGTAGGATTATCAATAAGCACAGGACCATCATCTAAAGCATTATCATACAGTCCTCATTATCATTAATAAGTTCATTAGTAGCATTACTAAAAAGTAAAGGAGCATTATTAGTTTCATCATAATAGCATGGGCTATCATATAGGACCATAGAATTTTCAGTTTGAGTGTTACTATCATATATTGATGGTGAAGTTGGGAGATCCAACTCTTCCCCAAGCTTAGGTTGGAGCACATCCATTTCAATCTCCTCTTCACATACTTCCTCTTCCAAGCTTATGTTTTCATCATCCTGTTCCTGCAAAATATTAGTACTTTTCATGGAAGCAAGAATTCTTTCTTTAACATAAACATTATCACTAAATTCCTTTTTGCAAAGTTGGAGAAGAATAGAAATGTGTCCTTTCATTACACGAGCTTCATGACTAGTTGCAACAAATTTATCAATACGAAAGTCTATCTCATGGGCTGCAACATAAGCAATATATTTCTCAACTTGTTCTATATCATGGCATGCAAATTTACACTCTTGATAAGAAGCAATAATAGGATCACTATTATACTTACATTGATAGAGAGAGTGTTTATAGTCTTTTCTAAAGCAGCAAGTCATATTATGTAATTCACAAAACTCAGTGGCCATATCATTAAGATGTTCAAGCAATTCAAGCATTCTATTTCCTTCTTTGGTTGATCGATATTCATAGTAAGCTCCCATAGTTTTGACATAACCTTCCTCCATAGCGTAGCATACATATTAAAAACAACACTATTTTTTTTGGTTTTTATGATTATAAATGAAAGACTGATAGTAAAATGATACTAAACAATGCAAACCAAAATAACAAATGCAACACAAAATGCAAAACTGAAAATAAAAATGCAAACCGAAATATAAATATGATATGCAAGACAATAACAAAACAAAATAAAATGATTTGAAGGTAAAGATGGATCAGATGATGAAGTTGACTTTGTTGTGAGATATCCTTGGATAAACCTTTACAGCAATGATTCCCCGGCAACGGCGCCAGAAAACTGTCTTGATGGCCCTTGACGTAGTTACCTGCGTCAAAAGAATATGGGTTAGGTTGAGACTCCAAGTGCAGAGTGTGTAGTATAGGAAAGACGGTTTTCCCCACGAGGGGTGACTCGAGGGTTTAATATCGAACTCTCGGGGAATCAGTAGTGAAAGATTTATCTTCTTATCCTTCTCTTGAAAACCTACAAACAAAGTAAATTGTTTTGGCCCTCAACCTCACCAAGTGGTTGTCAAGCACAAGGTGTGAGAATGATATCAAGATAAAATGAATGCAAAACAGTAAATAAATATGCAATGATGATAAATAAATATGCAAGGATGGTGGAAGCAATGATGGATAATATTTTTGGGTTTTGTATTATGAATGCAAGATGTAAAAGTGTTTTTGTATTTTCGGATTTTTAAATGGCAGAAAATGTAAAGTGGATAAAAGTTGTTGGAAAGGTGTTTCTTATGATTAAAAATGGACCGGGGTTCATGGTTTCACAAATGCACTCTCTCTTTAATAAAGTGGTAGACAATGGAACACTAGAATTAACATATGAGATTGCAACAAAAAGGTTTCATGACAAGTTACTAATTATATGGGCATCACGTCCTAACATAGAGATCTTTTGTTTATTAATCTCTCTTATACTCCACCAAAATGTGAACTAAATCATAACACCTTAGTAATTAAGATAAATCAGAGCATAGCATTATGTTTCATGACATGAAGTTAAAATAAGAACATGCTAGATCTAGTCATGGAGTAGTGGCAATGATCACACCCACATCTCCGGTAGCAAGGTATTTTTCTTTATCCCTAGTGAGGCAACAAAGTAAGGTAAAAACCAAAGTGGATCGCGGAACTTTCTCTCACGTTCACCGCACTAGCCACCCCCGTTACTAGAACTAATGCACACGTTCCCCCTCACACGCTCTCATACACATGCTTGATCAAAACAAGTAAACAAGAACGGGGTACATAATATGCATCTACTTTCATAACTGAAACAAAACTATTGCAATCTCAAACATATATTAACTCATAAAAGATCCACCACAAAGGTATTACATAGATGACCGTAATCATGTTCAGCAGCTCATACCGTACTAATTAGTGAAGCTCAAAGAGAGGAGAGATACATAAGCTACTTCCACAAACCCATAATCCAGGGGTGGACTACTCCCTCTTCATCATGGAGACGGTGGAGAAGTCGTTGGAGAAGATGGAGACCACGCCGGCAGCGCCCCGCCGGAGTTTTCCCCTCCAATCTGCAACTCCAGGTCTCTGTTTCGTGGTTTCTGTGTTTCTGCGGCGCTCCTTTCCGAAGTGCGTCGGGGACTATTTTTATAGTCGTTTTTAGGTCAAGACGGAGGCTCAGGAAAAAAGATCGACGGCAACGGAGCCACGAGGCCCCAGATGATGGGTCCCACGCGGCCAAGGAATCTGGCCGCGTGGGCCCACTCATCTTGGCCCTCGGGCCTCCGTTTGTTCGCTCCCACGCTTTGTTCCTTCCAAAAACTGATGCTCGTAAATTTCCAGGTCATTTGGGCGTCGTTTGGGTCCCTGAAGCATCAAAATATAGAAAATAGGGTTTTCTGCATGTGCAGGGTTAATTCCAGAAAAATAGGGAAACTATGAAATATTCCCGAAATCAATATAAAACAATGATATAACCCTCATATGATGCAAATATGATTGAAATATAAATAATATAATGCAAAGTTCATTTATGCATTTTACATGCATCACCATCGCGAAACCCTAATCTGAAAACATATCTGAAACAGGGCTCTGATACCACTTGTTATAAATGATAGCAAGAAAACGACGAAGTGGCGGAAAGATCAAACCAACGGGGACATGAGATTTAACGTGAAAAACCCCTCCAACAATGGAGGAGAAAAAACCACGGGCGCTAGCCAGCAATACTTCACTATATCGGTTTATAATGTATGGCTTACCCTAACCGGCGGCTTACAAGATGTATTTATAGTGGTGCAAAACCCTAAGTCAGCTGCAGTCTGACTCGGAAACGATCCGTACCGTTCTCCTCGCCGTCACAAGTTCGCATTTATCAGTATATACGAATTTGGATCAACATAAAACAACATGTTTGCGGTCTTTGCATCTTGCAGGTCTCCCATCCACGGTCGGTTGATGCCTCCACAGTTAAGATGTTGAACCAGGTGTGGAAGAACAAGAAGCTACTGCCCAGAGTGTAAAGTCTTTTGCTTGGAGAATTCTGCGGAGAGCACTAGTTTCCATCTGGATCGAGAGCATCCAGATTCTCTATGCGTATTAATGGTATTTGTAACAGGTGTGGAATCATGGAAGACGATGTTCATCTTTTCTTCAATTGCCCTTTTGCTCGTGTTGCTTGGTTTCAATATCCCTGGTTCATTCATCATGATATTTTCACTCAGAATTACTCTTCTCTAACTCACATCATAAATAATCTGCTGATCCTAGATCATCCCATGTTTCAATTGAAAATATCTTCACCTTCTTGTGGTGTCTTTGGAAATGGAGGAACGATCAGTTGTTTTGCATGAAACAGGGGAAGGCGTATGAAGTCCATCTCAATGCCCAGGCTAACCTGAGCTGGACCTGGATGCCACGCCTGCACGTCGCTCAGCTCAACAGCCTTCGTCAAATCTGTGATTGTCAATCCCGCAGGGTGCTTCTATTGCGACGGATCTTCTTTTTTTGTGAAATTTTCCACCGCATATATTAGGTCAGCAAGCTGCCTCATTAAAAACCCTCCAGTCCCTTTCGGTACCCTGGTAGGGAAAAAAGCGCGTCTGAAACTTGCCGCCTCTCAACGTTCAAACAGGCTTACATCATCAGCAAGGAGTCCCAGAATGCAATCTGGGGGATCCTCATGCCACACCACGGAAAGGGGTCCGTTATCTAAGCTAGCTATACAATGGGCTACTTTGTTGCTATCTCTATGGGTATGTTTAAAAGTTACATGTGCAAAGCCTCTAGCTAAGAAAGAACACTCTTTGAAAATTGCAGCTGCCGGGCCCAGAGAATTCCCTCCTTCATGCATGGTGTCGATGACCTCAAGACAATCGCTGTTAACTTCTATCTTGTTACACCCAAGCTTAGAAGCCAAGACCAGCCCATCACGAAGAGCTCGAGCTTCTGCCATGGTTGAATTGCTCACATTATCAATGGGGCAGCAGCTAGCTGCGATAAACGCCCCATGATCATCCCGGATCACTGAACCCGACCTGCCTGTGATGGTGAAATACGAAAATGCAGCGTCGACATTCAGTTTAACGTATCCTTCTTTTGGTGCTTCCCAGCCTTGTGTTCGGATCCCTGGGTTTCGCTTTTGTGACCTATAATAGTTGAGGGCCAGAGCTGCGATTGCCTGAGCTGATCTCGCCGGTCTCTGGACCTTTTCATCGTGGTCAATCTGTCTCCTTTCCCACCATATATACCAACATGCAGTAGCAATTAATTCTTTCTGTCCCAAATCATCCATTGTCGGCGCTGGCGCATCCGCCTCTCTTATCAGTACTTCAAAAACTCCCGACCCCTCATGGTCCAGGGTACAGGCTGCAGATATTTTTGTGATCAAACCAAGGTTTTCCCAAACCTCGACCGCTCTAGGGCACTTGAAAAAAGCATGCATAGTATCCTCACAGTGAATCTTGCAAATAGGGCACACGCTGCTAGTTATAATGTGCATGTTTGCTAAGATCGCCTTGCAGGGTATTGTCCCATGTAGAAACTGCCAGCAAAAAAATTTGATCTTCGCCGGGACACGTAATGACCAGATCTTTGCCCACACTGGATTGACATACGTTGATGCTTGCTCATTTGTTCGAAGCAGTTTTCTCCCGTGCTGATGGTCCCACTCAGTGTAGTATACAGACTGAACTGAAAATATGCCATTTTTTGTATTGTTTCATGATACGAAATCCTCCATCATCCCTGCAGCTAGAGGAATTCTCAGAATGCGAGCAACATCAACTCCAAAGAACAGAGATTGGAGTAGCTCCTCATCCCAAGTTCTAGTCACTGGATTAAGCAATTCAGACACATGCGTTAACACCCTATTTCCCCTTGGCGTTATAACTTTTCGAGAAGGGTTGCTCGGTATCCAAGCATCCTCCCAGATGTTAATTCCTGTCCCATCTCCCATGCGCCAAACATGCCCTTTCTTGAAGGTTTGAATACCATGCCAAATTCTTTGCCATGTATAAGAGGAGCCCTTCTTCATTTCTGCATTGAGGATATCACCTGAGGGGTAATACTTCGCTCTCAATACCTGTGCACATAGGGAGTCTGGCTCACAGATCAGCCTCCACACCTGCCTTGCAAGCATGGCTAGGTTAAAACAGTGGAGATCCCTAAATCACATTCCTCCTTTCTTCTTTGGCACACACATCTTCCACCAAGCAAACCAGTGCATATGTTTCTGATTATCATCATCTCCCCACCAGTAACGGGTCATAGCATCTGTGATCCCTTTTATTACTTGTTTCGGGAGTTTGAAGACAGACATCGCATATGGCGATCGCTTGAATCACCGCTTTCAACAAAATTTCCTTTCCACCATACAACAAGATTTTTTCTTTGTACCCTGCCAACCGATTGCACACCCTGTCTATAAGATGGATGAAACAGTCCGTTCTGTCAAGACCAACCAGGGGTGGCAAGCCCAAATATTTCGCAGTTATCGCTTCAGTAAGAATATTTAACTCCACACATATTTGTTCCCGCGCCTCAGCCAGCGTACAAGGGCTGAAGAACACACTCGACTTTGACTCACTGACCATCTGTCCTGAAGCCATGCAGTATGTATGCAGCACATGTCTAAGAGATCTCGTGTTACGCATATCAGCCTTCATCAAAATCAATGAATCATCTGCAAAAAGAAGGTGAGAAACCGCAGGTGCATTACGGCATACCTTGACTCCGATCAGGTTTCCCAATTCCTTTTCATGTCGAAGGAGGGCTGTCAGACCTTCTGCACATAAGAGAAATAAATAAGGGGAAAGAGGGTCTCCTTGTCTCAAGCCTCGCGATGGAGAGAATTGGTCTGTCTCTCTTCCATTGAACCGAACATTGTATTCCACCGAGCTAACACACTCCATGATGAGTTTGATCCATGTTGGATTGAACCCAAGTTGGATCAGAATCTTCTCCAAGAATCTCCATTCCACCCTATCGTATGCCTTGTGCATATCCAACTTAATAGCACAAGTACCGAATTTCCCCTCCTTTTTGTTCTTGATTGCGTGATAGGACTCAAAGGCAATAAGAACATTGTCTGTGATCATGCGCCCCGGGACAAAAGCACTTTGTGTAGGAGAGATGATTTCTGGGAGGATACGTTTTAGCCTTGCTGCAAGAACCTTCGAGATCACCTTATAAACTACATTGCAGAGGCTGATCGGACGGAACTGCGTTACTCTCTCGAGATTCTCAACTTTGGGTATCATAACTATAGTAGTTTTGTTCCATCCGATAGGGATCACCCCCGTGTTGACAGCCTTTAGAACCTCGTCGGTCAGCTCTTCACCGATTAGATTCCAATATCATTTGTAGAAGATCGCATGTAGTCCATCCGGCCCGGGTGCTTTTAGGTCCCCCAATATTGAACATTTCCTTCTTGACCTCCTCCCTAGTATACGGGGCACACAAAACATTGTTCATCTCAGCAGTAACACATGGTTTCACCTTCTGAATAAGATCCTCATCAGGTTCCATTACTCCAGCCGTGAACAGATTAGAGAAGTAACTGCTGATATGGTCAGTTAGCTCATCTCCCCCTCAATCACCACGCCATTATCATCCTTCAACTTATTAATCAAATTCATCTTATTTCTTGCTGTAGCGAAATTGTGGAAGAAAGAGGTATTGCGATCGCCGGATTTCATCCAGTTTGCCCGACTCCTCTGAACCCACTTTAACTCCTCCTGTTCATGTAAATTCTCAAGTTCCATCTCTAGCTGTTGTTGCTTCACCGTAGCTTCATCTGACAAAGGACCTGCGAGTACATCGTTGAGCTCTCTTTGTTTGTCCTGCATCCGTCTCTTCGTCTCCCCTAGCACATTCCGATCCCATGCATGCAGGGCTCCATGGACCGAGTGTAGTTTTTGGGCTAGATTCCCCAGCCCACCAGCATTTGCCGTCTCCCACACCGCTTGGACAACATCGTCAAAGGAGTTCTCCAAAAACCATTTAGCCTCAAACTTTTTCCCTCCGCTTGAGCTCCTCATAAAGTCCTGCTGCACGAAGTCACAATCAACCGATGTAGGCCTATGGTCTGATCTTGCAAAATCCTCATTTATCACCATTGCTAGAGGGAACATGTCTTTCCAGCGTTGATTAGAGACAGCTCGATCTAACCTCTCCCTGATTCTACCTCGTCTCCAAGTGAATTTATCACCAATAAAACCCATATCCTCCAAATTACAATCAGATAGACAGTCTCTGAATTGTTGCATGCAGCATTGGGGTCTAATATTCCCTCTCTCCTTCTCATTATTCGACATGATTTCATTAAAATCCCCTAGCATCAGCCACGGAAGATCCACCATTGAGTTCAAGGCTCGGATGTAGTCCCAAGTCAAGTGCTTCCTATCTCCAATTGGTTCACCATACACACCCGTGATCCTTGTTGCGCCCTGACCCGACTGTTATACTGTGATACTGTGTCTCCGGTTATCCAATACCACCAGACACACTATCAAAGCATAATAGAAAGATCAAGACTTGTGGAACAACTGGCACATCACAGACTCTACGACACAAAAACATTATAAGCAACTCTTATAATAGAGAAAGATAGCAAATGACAAACAGAGGTCACAGACCCAACATTACAACATGCGGAAGCGAAGTGTGTTGTTCTAAACAACAAGAACCAAATTAGGGCCTAAGAGGCCTGCAAATAAACAACCAGCGCCAGCTGTTCCGGGATGTCCCAAGCTGCCACCTGGGAACCCCAGACTACTCGTCGACGTCCATAAAGATCCCACCTTCGAGGTCGGTGAAGTCCTCCTCTGAAACAAAACAAACGACGTTGAGTTCGACAAACTCGCAAGATTAAGAGCTAATATATGCTCTATGATTGGCTTTCAAGGTTTTATGGCTGTTTTGCATAAAGCTGATTTTATTTATGAAAGGCATAACTCCAAGGCATCGACTAATCAGAATCTTTTAAAAGAGGGGTAAGAAAATAACTCTTTTCTCTTTTGATCACTTACTCACCATCAACCATCATCACCATCATTGTACCTGTTCATCAAAGGCACCTCCCCGAATCACCCTCGAGGAAGTCAACCTTGCATTCGTGAAATTGGTACCTCTAGTACCCAAGTTTTAATCATTCCGTTAAAGTTATTATATGATCATCGTCCTTTCCCAAGTTGTCCGTAACCGTGGACACGGCTTTTCGAAAAGATTTAACCCTGCAGGGGTGCACTGTGTTTACCTTCGGTACCGCCCGGCTCATTGCCTACGCTTAGCTCTCTTCCGAGGAAAGCCGGCTGAGTGGGAACGGTTACAACCTTTACCTTGTTAAGGACTAACCCAGGATCACCAGTGACGACGAAACACGGATCATCGACACCGTGCCTCGTGGCCACTCATTTTCCTAACACTGCCATCCTCATCCCAGTCTTGGCCACCATCTTCACGCACACGCAAATGGAAGCTCAAACTAGAGGACCCTGGCTAGACCCGCTCAAGTTAGTTGGTCGACGGGGGGTTCCATATAGCCCACCGAAAGGAAGCGCGCTCAGTCTTGGTTCAGGAGGTACAGAACTCGCACTTAGGCGGTGAGAATGAGACAACCCACCACATCCCATGTGGCCTCTCATCCCCACCTTTAAGCATTTTATTATCCATCACCACAATTCTCCACCATCAACCTCACTGTCACAAGTCAACACCTGTTTCCAGCATGTACCACCATAGTACCACTAGGCATTTAACTAAGCATGGCTAAGCATCAACTAACATAGTTAAGTATTTCATGGCCAACAATCCAAACCTATGGTATTAGGAGGGGAAACAGGTAATTGGCATAGGGAATTTTAATGCAAATGTAGGATACTCTAATCCAGGCAAAAGACATTTAGAACCGCATGTAATATTATAGTGGAGAAAATAATTGCGGAAAATAGGATAAGATATGCTCAGAGGGGGGATTACGCTTGCCTTGTTGATATGGAAGTAGTCAAACTGCTCGTCGGAGTAATGATGCTCAACTCCGGACTCGTGATCTACCGGAGAGCAAACAACACCGGAAAGCAGAAACAACAATCAACACATGGCAATTGCGCAATGCATACAACAAAATGATGATATGACATTTTAATGCAACTATGAGATCCTAGACATGATCATCGAGTTAAGTGAGCGTCCCAAATAATTAGGCGTTATTTGGTCTACCCTCATATTTATCTTAGTGATTCTAATACTACTAGAAGTACATGAATGTAATTGTGAGCAATTATGCATGATGATGATGATTCTAGATAGTTTACAAATTTCTGAGCATTTTGGTATATCAAACACATTTTTCGGATACACCGATAAAAGTTATTAATTTTATAAATTACTATTTTAAATAAGTGCTTTTAATTATTTTATTTCCTCTTTTAAATATTTGCCTTTACCAAGCTATTTATAACTTAGCTCGATTATTTTAACAATTTAGAGAGACAAGAAATTAAAACAGTAAAACTTTTCTTGCACTGGACAATCTCGGAATTTCCGGTTTAAATCCAACTCGGATTATCCGATACAAAACAGACTCCAAAATTCGGCTAAGGAAAAGAAATTTTGGGGTACTGGACTAATTCGGAAAATCCGAATTATTTCGAACTCGGAATATCCGATTGAAACAGAGGCTGAAGAAATTGGCTAAGGACCTAAAATAACCGGTACTGGAAATAACCGGATTATCCGGTTTGTTTCCCAACTCGGAAAATCCGAGCTGAACCAGAACAAAAGAGGAGGGGCTGTCGATCATGGATTGCTCGATCCCGAGCGGAGGGAGCAATTCCTGGTGGTGCACCGGCTAGAGGAGGAAGGGGCGAACCGAACAGTGGCGGCGCAGCCAGGTTTGGTCACCGGAGCAAGTCAGGCGACACTCCCGCGCGGCGGCGCACGGTGGTCCACGGGGCGGCGGCGACACGGAGAGAGAGGGGAGGGACAGAGGGCATGGAGAGGACCCGTAGCTCACCCAGAAGACGTAAGCATGCTCGGGGAGGCCGGGGATGCAACAACGGCGATGAGCTTGTCCGCGACGACAGTGACCGGAGGCGGAGGAGATGATGACGGCGGAGGCGACTCGTGACGCCCTAGCTCGATTCCTTTGGCGGAGAGGAAGAAGACAACACGGCGGAGTTCTTGGTGGTCTTGGCTTGGCTCGGGGAGCCCTCAATCAACGGCGATGCGGCGGGGACGGCGAGCTCCCATGCGGCTCAGTGAAGAGGAGGGAAGAGGAACGGGAGGAGGAGCAGGTGTGAGGGATGGGGAGCAGAGGGCCCGCGTGCGTGCTCTTCTTCTCCTTGCACGAGGAAACCGCGAGGAGGGGGGCCCCGGGCGAGCGCGTGTTGAGGCACGGCCACGGCGACATGGCGCGGGCGCATGGCGCCAGTGCCAGGAGAGAGACGGCGATTTTGCAAATTGGTCCCTGCAGATTTAATTCCTTCACGGATTGGTCCTTCTTCAGTTTCTTTCTAAAACCCTTTAGAACCAGCAGCACTTTAGGTAATTAATTGGGGCACAAAAACATTTTAGAAAAATGTGCAAAAATTTGTGTAGCCTCTTCGTACTAGATAGAAGCTCCACAAAAATTGGTGATTAAAAATAAAAAGTTTTGAACACCAATTGTTCATAGGGTTCGAAAAGGTCATTTTTAATAATTTCCCAAAATATCTTTATTTGGAGTATTTGAGCATTTCCAAAGATAGTGAAATTATTCATGGAGGCTTCCAATATAGCTATGAAGCTCCCCATGATTTTAGTTTGAATTTTTGGAAAGCTGATATTGGTTCCAAAAATAGAATTGAATTAAGCCAATTTTGGATTCTCAAATTTATTTCTTTGTATGACAGGAAGAACTACTTTGACAAGTATTTACAAAATATATCCTTGAGCTTCCTGGACAATTTGGGAACTCAAGAACAATTGGTTTTGCCAATTTGAGTAACGTATTTGGTTTGCAAATTCTTGGGGAAGGATTTGCTTCCTTTGTTTTACATTTCCCGGTGTTGCTTTATTCAACTTAAGCAATTGAAAATGAGTATGCCATGATGCAAAGCAAACAAAAAGTGGAAATTTTATTCGGGTTTTTAGATTATGAACTTTGGGCTGTTACAATTCTACCCTCCTTACAGGAATCTCGTCCCGAGATTCTTAGAGTAGGAAAGAGGGAAAAGGGTCACAACGGGACTACACGATCTTCTCGTGTAGATTGATTCAGCGCATCCTGAAGATCTTCCTCGGCCTCACTTCGGGTTCTTCATCCACGTACACCATAGGAGAGAAGGAAACCTCACCGAGGGGATGGATCTTGGTGAAAACACCACGATCAAGTACCTCCTAGTAGAGCTTAGGGAGAGACTTCGAGCATCCCGTGATTGACAGTTTGGAGACACTTTCGTGCGACGGGAGATTGACAAGAGTTTCCAGTTGGTAGACAACTGTTTCTCAACGATTTAGGATATGAACTTTGCACAAGGCCTTGAGTTTCTGAAAACGGATGTTGAGCAAGATTCCAACAGATGAAGAGGCAGTTTCTACCAAACAGCTTGAGTAGAACCTTCCCCACGGAGGAGCATTTCGGATCACAGAAAAAGGATCATGAGGAGGGACTGAGAGAACTTTCGAAACTCCGGTAACGTTAGATAGGGAGAACTTCTGGATGTTCTAGACATCGAAGACAAGCTTCTTGAGGATCACCAACCGTCGTTTCTGATTGCGATTCAGATCTGGTTAGGTGTAGAGATACTTCAGACTCCACAGGTAGGAATAGGGAATCTTTGCAAAGCATACCAGCGGGTTACAATTGCTAGAACCCCAGGATTTGGACTACAAGGTCTAACTCCAAAGGAGGAACGAGATTGCGGAACTCACGTATTAGCAACTTGTCAGAAGACAGCTGTCCTATTTGAGTATCTTGCCGCGAGACACAACTGAGTCCTTGTTGCGAAACCACAAAGAAAACATTGAAGTCCTTAGACTTCTTCTCTTTCTGGAACAATTCCATCAGTGACTTGGATGCATAGATGAAATTCTCAAGGGATGAAGGTAACACATACCATTCCGAGATTATTCCACATATGCAGGATCAAGTTGAAAGGATTCGGAGGAAACCAGACAATTCACTCAGATCCACGACGACATCTTTCAGCAATTGCGCGTGAACCAGGGAAAGTCACTTCTAACTTCCCGAACCTTGCCTTGTGACTACACAATGTCAGTTGTAACAAGTTTCCCATCAAACATGGAGGAAGAAAGAATGTAGTGGAAGGGCTCAACAACCAACTTATCCAAATACTCCAAGACGGTAGACTCATATGTCACATGAACGAGGCATAAGTATTGGTCAGACTAACATCTTTCTAATCCGAGTTTAACCTACTGAATGTGTTAGTCTGAGTTTGATTTGACGATAGCCCAAATCAAATCAAAAATTTGTAGGATAGCATATCCACAAAGGAGATACCACCTTGCTTCGACACAGGAAGCTAGACATCCATTGAGAAGTGAACTGTATCAGATAAAGCTTTTGGTCTTTTAACTCTCCAAGTGGTTTAAGCTCATCTGAATAATTCAGGACATCCAGCACGATTTTCTTGGAGACACGAGTTGTTCAGAGAACCAGCTTACCCATAAGCTCAATTTTTCTTGGAGAAAAGGGTTGTTTGTGATGTTGAGCTTGGACAGGCGACAACCTGGCGATACTTCTGGAAAGACCTCCCGAATATCACGACCCACATATAGGATATCACGACATACCAATCCAAGAATCTTCTTCATTTGCATTATTGACTAGAATACCTCTATCCACCTCTAGGATATCATGACATACCGGTGGATCTTGAGTTCAAGAGAGGATCATGCCTTTCAAGGCACAACGAGGTGGTCTTGGGAGCTTCGGCACGAACTAGCTCTTTGACCGAGGGAGGGCATCAAAGCCAACGGACTCGGTAGCACTGTTAAACTCAGCTTATTGATCGGATAACCAATCATGCTAAGGAGGACAATGAATGTTCTTGGATTTCAGCGCAGTAAGAACTGCTGAGAATATCCGATAGCCACATCATTGTTCACGTCTTATCATTCTGGAGTAACAAGTCACTCGGAGAACGAAGAGTAACAAGAGGTGGGAGCATCACTTCATCAAGAGGATCATGATACTTACACGATACTTCGATATAAAAGAGTGTGACACTCTAGGGTGGAACAGAACGATAGCTAGACAAGGCCCTTATTCTGCAGATTTCATTACCTTGACCCGATCCGAGAAGTGGACAAGATACTGGAGTTTACTTCTTCTGACCAAACGAAGTGGAAAGGTCTTGACGGATCCAGAGAGTGATTTGCATCGGAACATACCAACGCACGATACCACTTTACGGTCAACCGACAGACAAAGGTCGATAAGCGGATCGGAGTAAGAACTTGCTCCGAAGAAACCTAAGATGTTGAAGACGCACCGGTTATTACTCAATTGTGATAACCATGCCCAAAAGGATAGATGCAGCGGAATCACGAACATAGTTGGGAGACTCGTTAGGAGAATCCTGGCTGTAACCCTGATGGTTCCAAGACAGAACCTAAAACAAGGCTAAGGAAGAGATGGAGTTTACATAGTCAGCTGAGGGGTGGTAATTTAAAATTCTACCATTTACCACACAGAAGACGGAAAAGACTTGGGTTGAAGATCAGCATCATGCGCCGAGAATCCTAAATGGCATAAGGATCACATGGGTAACAACCCACACAATCCACATACCGGACTCACAGCACAATCCGGGACCTTATGTTCAAGTCCTTGGGCTAGAACCCGAAGAAAAGGACAAATGATTAGACTTGGTACGGATAACAGTGTTCAAACATCTGATTTGATATCGGATTGTAACGCGGCGGGAGCAACTGAACACATAACACGCAAGATAGAACCCAACCACGAGATTCCTAACCATTTTGAAGTAACAGATGAGAATTGAAAACTTTTAACTCAAATTGAGGTAAGATTGCTCCGAGATTAGAAGGTAACCAGATAAGGAGTAAAAAGAATCCTAAGATGGTTTTCACAACTCATTTTTAGGTTAAAATATTTTCACAAACACTAGACTCAACATCGACCAGTAGAATGGTTTCCTACAGGCAGTACTGCTCTGATACCAACTTGTTGCGCCCTGACCCGACTGTTATACTGTGATACTGTGTCTCCGGTTATCCAATACCACCAGACACACTATCAAAGCATAATAGAGAGATCAAGACTTGTGGAACAACTGGCACATCACAGACTCTACGACACAAAAACATTATAAGCAACTCTTATAATAGAGAAAGATAGCAAATGACAAACAGAGGTCACAGACCCAACATTACAACATGCGGAAGCGAAGTGTGTTGTTCTAAACAACAAGAACCAAATTAGGGCCTAAGAGGCCTGCAAATAAACAACCAGCGCCAGCTGTTCCGGGATGTCCCAAGCTGCCACCTGGGAACCCCAGACTACTCGTCGACGTCCACAAAGATCCCACCTTCGAGGTCGGTGAAGTCCTCCTCTGAAACAAAACAAACGACGTTGAGTTCGACGAACTCGCAAGATTAAGAGCTAATATATGCTCTATGATTGGCTTTCAAGGTTTTATGGCTGTTTTGCATAAAGCTGATTTTATTTATGAAAGGCATAACTCCAAGGCATCGACTAATCAGAATCTTTTAAAAGAGGGTAAGAAAATAACTCTTTTCTCTTTTGATCACTTACTCACCATCAACCATCATCACCATCATTGTACCTGTTCATCAAAGGCACCTCCCCGAATCACCCTCGAGGAAGTCAACCTTGCATTCGTGAAATTGGTACCTCTAGTACCCAAGTTTTAATCATTCCGTTAAAGTTATTCTATGATCATCGTCCTTTCCCAAGTTGTCCGTAACCGTGGACACGGCTTTTCGAAAAGATTTAACCCTGCAGGGGTGCACTGTGTTTACCTTCGGTACCGCCCGGCTCATTGCCTACGCTTAGCTCTCTACCGGGGAAAGCCGGCTGAGTGGGAACGGTTACAACCTTTACCTTGTTAAGGACTAACCCAGGATCATCAGTGAGGACGAAACACGGATCATCGACACCGTGCCTCGTGGCCACTCATTTTCCTAACACTGCCATCCTCATCCCAGTCTTGGCCACCATCTTCACGCACACGCAAATGGAAGCTCAAACTAGAGGACCCTGGCTAGTCCCGCTCAAGTTAGTTGGTCGACGGGGTTCCATATAGCCCACCGAAAGGAAGCGCGCTCAGTCTTGGTTCAGGAGGTACAGAACTCGCACTTAGGCAGTGAGAACGAGACAACCCACCACATCCCATGTGGCCTCTCATCCCCACCTTTAAGCATTTTATTATCCATCACCACAATTCTCCACCATCAACCTCACTGTCACAAGTCAACACCTGTTTCCAGCATGTACCACCATAGTACCACTAGGCATTTAACTAAGCATGGCTAAGCATCAACTAACATAGTTAAGTATTTCATGGCCAACAATCCAAACCTATGGTATTAGGAGGGGAAACAGGTAATTGGCATAGGGAATTTTAATGCAAATGTAGGAT
The DNA here is from genome assembly GCA_947311845.1 of Poa pratensis. Classification (NCBI taxonomy): domain Eukaryota; kingdom Viridiplantae; phylum Streptophyta; class Magnoliopsida; order Poales; family Poaceae; genus Poa; species Poa pratensis. The sequence continues at coordinate 8,674,298 of CAMZMU010000090.1, forward strand.
ACTCTAATCCAGGCAAAAGACATTTAGAACCGCATGTAATATTATAGTGGAGAAAATAATTGCGGAAAATAGGATAAGATATGCTCAGAGGGGGATTACGCTTGCCTTGTTGATATGGAAGGTAGTCAAACTGCTCGTCGGAGTAATGATGCTCAACTCCGGACTCGTGATCTACCGGAGAGCAAACAACACCGGAAAGCAGAAACAACAATCAACACATGGCAATTGCGCAATGCATACAACAAAATGATGATATGACATTTTAATGCAACTATGAGATCCTAGACATGATCATCGAGTTAAGTGAGCGTCCCAAATAATTAGGCGTTATTTGGTCTACCCTCATATTTATCTTAGTGATTCTAATACTACTAGAAGTACATGAATGTAATTGTGAGCAATTATGCATGATGATGATGATTCTGGATAGTTTACAAATTTCTGAGCATTTTGGTATATCAAACACATTTTTCGGATACACCGATAAAAGTTATTAATTTTATAAATTACTATTTTAAATAAGTGCTTTTAATTATTTTATTTCCTCTTTTAAATATTTGCCTTTACCAAGCTATTTATAACTTAGCTCGATTATTTTAACAATTTAGAGAGACAAGAAATTAAAACAGTAAAACTTTTCTTGCACTGGACAATCTCGGAATTTCCGGTTTAAATCCAACTCGGATTATCCGATACAAAACAGACTCCAAAATTCGGCTAAGGAAAAGAAATTTTGGGGTACTGGACTAATTCGGAAAATCCGAATTATTTCGAACTCGGAATATCCGATTGAAACAGAGGCTGAAGAAATTGGCTAAGGACCTAAAATAACCGGTACTGGAAATAACCGGATTATCCGGTTTGTTTCCCAACTCGGAAAATCCGAGCTGAACCAGAACAAAAGAGGAGGGGCTGTCGATCATGGATTGCTCGATCCCGAGCGGAGGGAGCAATTCCTGGTGGTGCACCGGCTAGAGGAGGAAGGGGCGAACCGAACAGTGGCGGCGCAGCCAGGTTTGGTCACCGGAGCAAGTCAGGCGACACTCCCGCGCGGCGGCGCACGGTGGTCCACGGGGCGGCGGCGACACGGAGAGAGAGGGGAGGGACAGAGGGCATGGAGAGGACCCGTAGCTCACCCAGAAGACGTAAGCATGCTCGGGGAGGCCGGGGATGCAACAACGGCGACGAGCTTGTCCGCGACGACAGTGACCGGAGGCGGAGGAGATGATGACGGCGGAGGCGACTCGTGACGCCCTAGCTCGATTCCTTTGGCGGAGAGGAAGAAGACAACACGGCGGAGCTCTTGGTGGTCTTGGCTTGGCTCGGGGAGCCCTCAATCAACGGCGATGCGGCGGGGACGGCGAGCTCCCGTGCGGCTCAGTGAAGAGGAGGGAAGAGGAACGGGAGGAGGAGCAGGTGTGAGGGATGGGGAGCAGAGGCCCCGCGTGCGTGCTCTTCTTCTCCTTGCACGAGGAAACCGCGAGGAGGGGGGCCCCGGGCGAGCGCGTGTTGAGGCACGGCCACGGCGACATGGCGCGGGCGCATGGCGCCAGTGCCAGGAGAGAGACGGCGATTTTGCAAATTGGTCCCTGCAGATTTAATTCCTTCACGGATTGGTCCTTCTTCAGTTTCTTTCTAAAACCCTTTAGAACCAGCAGCACTTTAGGTAATTAATTGGGGCACAAAAACATTTTAGAAAAATGTGCAAAAATTTGTGTAGCCTCTTCGTACTAGATAGAAGCTCCACAAAAATTGGCGATTAAAAATAAAAAGTTTTTAACACCAATTGTTCATAGGGTTCGAAAAGGTCATTTTTAATAATTTCCCAAAATATCTTTATTTGGAGTATTTGAGCATTTCCAAAGATAGTGAAATTATTCATGGAGGCTTCCAATATAGCTATGAAGCTCCCCATGATTTTAGTTTGAATTTTTGGAAAGCTGATATTGGTTCCAAAAATAGAATTGAATTAAGCCAATTTTGGATTCTCAAATTTATTTCTTTGTATGACAGGAAGAACTACTTTGACAAGTATTTACAAAATATATACTTGAGCTTCCTGGACAATTTGGGAACTCAAGAACAATTGGTTTTGCCAATTTGAGTAACTTATTTGGTTTGCAAATTCTTGGGGAAGGATTTGCTTCCTTTGTTTTACATTTCCCGATGTTGCTTTATTCAACTTAAGCAATTGAAAATGAGTATGCCATGATGCAAAGCAAACAAAAAGTGGAAATTTTATTCGGGTTTTTAGATTATGAACTTTGGGCTGTTACAATCCTCCATGGCCTATCAGTATTTTCGTCAATACGAATATCCAAATAGTTAGTATGCACCTCCGACGAGGTGACGTTCAGTTCCTTCCTCCAAAGCATCAACAACCCCCTACTCCTACCGTCGCTCGCTGACTGAATCATGTGGTCAAAACCTAATTTCCTTATCATATTTTCCGCCCTAGCTTTCGTCAGATGTGTCTCGGACAGGAAAAACACATCTGGTTTAAGGCGCTGCTGGAGTACCAGGAGCGCATGAACTGCCGCAGTCTTGCCCAGACCACGGCAGTTCTCTCCGCATATTTTCATTGGTCCCGGCGGTCACCCTCGAGGGATGCCGCCGATCCAATAGATTGTCCAGAAATCGAAGTACCATCTTCTCTCTTGTGCCTCTTCTTTTCCTTCACACTTTCCGTATCACTCTCAATGTGTTTCGTCACTTGTTCCCCATCGATATGCATGTTGTTGGTTAGAGCTAGAGTAATTTTATTTGGCTCATCAACCTGTTCAAAAGCTAGGCGTTTTTTCGCATTCTTCTCTGCATCCGACATATGAAGATCAGCAGGTTTAACCGGGCTAGATGATGTGTCCTTGAGGTCTTCATCTTCATCCCGAGCATGCCGTTCCGGATGGATACGCCAATCAACATAATCTCTTCTGTCAAGAGGAGCAACGTTCCTGGGATGTCCAAGCACCCTCGACAAGCTTGCGTCAGGTTCTCCCCGGCCTCTACCATGCATTGTCATAGCGCCACCTCGCAGACCTCCTCTTGTTTCACTCAGACCACCAGACCTCCAGTTGTCAACTCGGATCCACTCCCCATACTTGAGTTGCTTCTCCTCAAAAATTCCCAGACCACATTCTTTGTAGATATGCCCAAGCAGCCCACAGGCAAGACATAACATCCCCAGTTTCTCATATTTCACCGCAAAGATAGATCGTTTCCTACCGAGAGACCGGGACACGAACCTAGCTAGAGGTTTGCTCACCGCCTGATTTACACGAACTCGAACATAGTCACCACGGAATACTCCAGGTGGGTTCATCTGGATTGTAATAATCTCGCCGACTTGGCGTGTGACAAGCTGTGAAACCAGGTATCTTATGGATTTGGAGCCAGATAGGCATATACTCCAATTCTACAGCATCGGGATCAGAGAGTCCATCATAGGGCGCGATGACAACCGCCCAATCCCTAAATAGCCATGGCCTCGTTCTGTGACCTTCTCCCAATCACCAAGACAGAAACACTGAATCACAAAGCGCTTAGTGCCTACTGGCCTGATCTTGACCTCTTTAGCCGGGTTCCAAGCTGCTTGCATCTGTTGAAAGAAAGCTTCATGACTAAAAATTTTGTCGCAATTTACCCGAGCCACGGCGAGCCAGCGTGTGCTTTCAGCGATATCCACATCCGTCTCCTCAAGTATGAGATCGTCAAATTCTTCTTCCTCTATCTCTAATCGATCAAACAGGGAATTGAATTCACCCCCGCTCGATTCGTCAGCTGCCTCTCCCGCCCCGTACTCCGGCGGTTTCTCCTTACTGGGAAGCCCACCCTGCGAACCATCTGCCGAACTCGTCGATCTGACTTTCGACATAGCGATCTCCAAAACCCTAGCGATCTGACTTTTGATGTGAGGGTCAGGGAAGGCACCCAAACCCCCTCTATGAGATCCCGCGTCCAGGAATCACAATCGAACTCGATGAGGAGGACAAGTACGATCTTAGATCGGTCTCACGGGACTCACCGCCTGATCGCCAGACGAGAGTAAGGAAACCCTAAGGGTACTCACTTCACGGGACTCACCTCCTGTGATAGGAGGCGTCGAATAGTTTATGCGAGGAACAGAGGATCGATTTTGTCTTATTGCGACGGATCTTCACTTGCAGGACCTAAACTTTATGCTGATGCAGCATGGAAAAAGAAAAGAAACAATCAGTCTCCTCTGGTGGGTTTTGGGATTTACTGTCATTTTGAGGATCAAGGAAATGACACGCATGTCTTTGTTCAGGCATGGATGCGGCATGTGAATTCCCCTCTGCAAGCCGAAGCTTTTGCTCTTCTTGTTGCAGGAAAATTGGCGGCCAATCTTGAGCTGGGTCAACCCACCTTCTTCACGGACAACATTAATCTCGTTCGTGCAGCAGCTTCCCTCTCCATCAGAAGGCACGGTGCTTTGGGAAATTCGTGATAAAGTCCTTCAGTTTCAAATGGATGCAAAACATCTCCATCCCAATATATTTCATATCCCTAGGGATGTCAATGGAGTAGCTCACAATTGTGCTCATCAGGCTCTCAGGTCTTGAAGATTTGAGCCTAACTGTTCTTGTAGGAACGTAGCTCACTGCACCTCTTCGTGCCCAGTTCTTCAGGCTATTTCTCAAATTCAGTTTGTGTTCACTGTAATCAACTATGTATTGTGCTTCTAAGCTGCAATGAATTTGGGCACTTCGGTGCCCTTCTCCGTTCCAAAAAATAAAAAACACATTGCATGAATGCGTTGACTGATTGACAAGGAGGCGAGGACGTGCTCGAGTACATCCTCTGTCCTTCTGTTTACTATCTGTTGCGAGAGAAGATAGCAGGTATACATGCTATTTTTCTCTCGTACTAATGGAAAACATTGTTTCAATCAATTGACTGCGAGGAAAACATGAATCTGCCGCCCGTCCTACCAAGTGTGAGTCCATAGAAAAATTTATCTTTCCCACAACATTATTAAGAAGGTTCAGTAAACGAACCATACACAATGAACCTTACAAGTGAGATGTCCAATAGAACCGTACGGGATGCCTTTTTTTCAAACAAATCAGAACTACAGATGAATCTCAACAAAAACATTATTTCAATCAATTGACTGCGAGGAAAACATGAATCTGCCGCTTCTCCTACCAAGTGTGAGTCCATAGAAAACTTTATCTTTTCCAGAACATTATTATAAAGGTTCAGTAAACCAACCATACACAATGAACCTTATAAGTGAGATGCCAAGTGAGATGTCCAGTAGAACCGTACGGGGTGCCTTTTTTTCAAACAAATCAGAACTACAGATGAATCTCAACACAGCGAGTACTACGTTTGAAGAGAAAAAAACTATAATGGACGATATATTCTGTTAGGATGGCTGCTTTAGCTAAAATTTAACTTCTTTTGTCCTTGCTATCCTTTGGAGCCTTTGGACTATCATCATTGGATGATAAGGGGATTCTGTTGATCATGAATACCAACGCAGCACCAATCAAAGCACCCGATAGATGGGCAGTGTTGTTTACTTGAAGTGCGGCACCCGTCACGGTGGTTGCACGTGCGGCTTCCATAACCTATTAGGGCAAGAGCCAAATCGGGTTAATCAAGAATGTCTGCTTGGTATACAATATTGGTACTAGCAAAACAGTAAACTAGGCTAGTCTGGCTGTTTAGAAAGCACAAAGTTCGCAGGAATGAAATTCATTTGCATATGAACTATTATCGACATCTGAGTACTTCATTATCTTGAAATATATTTGAGTATTTGTTGTCATGATGGGTGGATGAATATGTCAGTCCTGAACGTTTTGTCCTCTAAACTAGTGATCTCCTACCTTGTAAATTCGTGAACAATTTGAAGGGCTGAACCTGGGATAGTTGAAAAGTAGGTCTAAAAAGATGAAATTGTCCTTTTTTTCAGCGGAAGAATTTAAAATGTTTAGGTATTCGAACGATGCTGCACTAAATAGGGGGGTGCAGTGAACAATTCCACCCAGAGATGTATTTATTTCATCTCTGCAATAACATATACAAACAAATGGTTAGCCGGGAAACAAAATAGTCTATCATAGGATGGTGTTAACTTACCTTGTCAACAACAAACTGACCAAGGATAAGGACCTCAAGAATCTTTCTCCAGTCCCAGGACATCTGTTGCAAGAAACGAGCAGCAAAATATTGGAATCAATTATACGAGATTACTGCTCATCTAGGAAATATTCTGGAACAGACCAAAATTTGGCATAATCACCTTTACTAGCACACTAATTGTGAAAAGGCCAAAAACAGCCCCAGATGCTCCAAGCGAGACAGACGATGTTGGAAGAAGTAACCATGAAATAAAGTTTGCGCCAGCACCGGTTAAAATATAAGACATCCACAATGCAAAGTTACCTTCTTCCTCCTCAACAAGCTTTCCTGCATATTAAGATGAGAGCTAGGCATCCTTCAACCGAACTATAAGCATCAAGCAGAAAATTGCTTTAGGTACCAAATCTCACCAAAAATATACACAAAGAAGAGATTGCTTGAAAGGTGATTCCTGTAATGGATCATAAACACTTGAATAAGTAAATATGATATATTCTCCCGAAAGAATGTTAAATAGTTACGGGTTATGATATATCAGTAGAATATTTTGTTAGTACTAGTACCTTTTTAAAATTATAGAGCAGATTCAAACTGAAACAAAATTATGTACGAATGATGAAGAAAAAATGTAATCTGGAAGAACAAGTTAAACTAACCAGTTAGCATGGCAAAAAGTAGATGTCACAAACTGGTACCAAGAAGGGAAAGCATGGTAGAGGTACAGTGCCTTTATCTCTCTGATCTGGAATGCAAAATAAACAGAAACTAACGAGTAAAAATATATCCTGACAAGAGAATATAAATAACAGAGTAAAAGACAGAGGTCCATGCTGTTTGGGATATAAATCTAGTAATTTGAAGATAACGCCTACCGAAACAAGAATTATGATCACTAGTTCGCAGAATTTGCTATGATGTTCATTTCTTCAGGGTTTGCTTGCAACGATACAACCATAGTACGTCAAAATTTACGGACATGTTAGACTGGAATAGGACAGAATATATTCAACATAATTCAACAACTCGTCAAGATTTTCTAGCATAGAACGCCAGTTCTCGAGGGCCTACATTGATTTATGCGCATTGAGATAGCCAGGAGACTGCAATGGTACCTGGAACAAATGGTCTGCAACATAGATGCCCAAATTAAGCAGCAAGATCCAGAATATGGCATTGGCACGACCCCCCTGCTGCTTCTTGTCCTTGGCAAGCTCCAACTCGGACACCAAGTCTGATCACAAGTGCAAAGACAAACAAAAATCACTCAGAAGACATTACACGTTACTCCAATCCGCGCACGTCTCAAGGGCAAGAAAGAAAAGGACGGCTCACCGGAGCGCCGCATTCTGCAGCGGAGCAGGTCGCGGCGGGCGGCGGCGACGCCCGCGACCACTCGGCGTGTGAAGGAGATGGAGGGGGCATGGCGCCTGGGTAGGGTGGAGGAGGGGGGAGGGAGGGGCCTCGAGAAGCTCCCGGAAGGCGCCGGTAGGAGCAGCAGCAGCCGCTGCGCCATGGCTTGTTTGTCCTCTTTCTCTTTGCTTGTTGTGTGGGGTTTTTGTAGATGGCGATTTATTAGCAAAGCGGTGGCCAGTGCCAGCGAAGGTTATTCGCCCAACGCTATTTTGTTCCAGCCGTGCGATCGAGGTCAAGAATGTTTATTACAAAATTCTTTCTGGTATTTTGTCATGCATACTTCTCTCTTCAGCTTGATTCCAATGCATTCTGAGTTATAGGCAACTACTATTCACTCCTTCCTAATATGTAGGGCCTCCTCAAAACTTGAGGCTAACTTTTACTACGAGTCTGACTAATAAGAGTCATATGGTACCAATATTAAACCATTAACAACTTAATTTAAATACGAATTTAATGGTATAATTTTCAAGGCATATGACTCGCATTTTACAAATCGAATTCATGCTCAGGGCCATTCAGATTACCATGGAGTGTAAGAGTGCATTCGATACGCCACATTTTCACAGGGGAATAAGGATTTGTATCCTAAAGCTAAACTTTGAACCATATGGAAATTGCAATCAGTTCTGCTGCCAGATTGCAACCAGAGAATGCTGCTGTCCTGTCTACCCATTGCAGATAAATTACTGAAAACAAGTTTATTACCATGTCAGGTCCACGATTAACCGACCAATATATCGGCTGCGGCTAGATCACACATAGCTGTTGTCTCAACACATCAAACAGGTTTACAGAGGCCATTAAAGTACCAAGCACAACAGGTCAAGATCCCGCCTGGAATCATCAGGTCAAGGATCTTCTTGAAAGCCGGCGATGCCTGTCCTGTCTTTGACAGAACTTAGAGAGCTCTTTCGGTGTGATTGAATTCGTCGCATCGTTGTCTCACATGAAGTCCTCTTCTAGTTCCTGCAAGGTCTTGCTACCAGACGCAACCTGCTTGTTGGAAGTCATCTTGTCCTGGACCATCAGGCCCTTGTAGCTCCTTATTTCAGCCTGCTTCTCCTTCTCAAGCCTCTCCATCTCTTCCTTGCGTTTCTGAAACAAAAATTTCAAAGTACAGGGCCCAATCAACAACACAGTATACAGGGCAAGATGCAATCTGATGACGCCAAGGGTGATGAATAGCTTACTTTGTCTCTAAGCTGCAACTTTCTTTCTGCCTTTTCAGCGGCACTCACAGCTTCTCTTTCAGCTGCAGCAAAAGACAACAGCTGTAATACTAGATACCATATCTCGCAACTAACAAAATCACACATGAAGAGGTGGGGAGGGGAGCAACAACAAAAGTTGCGCATGAATGCAACTCAATACAAATATAAAATGATTATGACTTCTGTTCTTAGTAGTTAAAGTACTAACAAATAACCAAAGCAAATTGATAATATTTGTGTTCTGCTGAAACCCATCATAGGGATCTCCATTTCAAGTTATAATACCTCAAATTTCCTTTCTTTTCTACCCGTCTAGTTGCAAGTTCCACCTTTAGAAATCATATCAGTCTAGCCTACACTTGCAAGAGACTTGGTCTAGCCTAAATTGCACACCAGTTCGTCATTCCCCTTGTAGTCTCTTCAAAAACAATAGGTGCAAACCAAATACTAGACGTTAAGAAGTCCAAGATGGAAAAATGTTTTAAAATGAAAATATAAAATATATTGCAGAGAAAAGTCGTGTACCCTTCAGGTCAGGCGTCCGCTCCACCTTTGTCTTGTTCAACCGGTTCACAACATCATTGATCCGTTTTTCTACTTGAACAGTCCGAACCTGAAAACATGTATGTACATTAGGAGCACAGTTACTGTGATTGATTCACCTTTGGTTCAATTACACCCAAGAGAGAGAAAAAGAGCATGAGTAAATAACAGAACCAACTGCATCGATGAGGCAATATCCCCTAGTAGAAAAGACAAATTGATAGTGGGTTTTTAATGGGAGAATGAACAGTACTGATTATAAGTGTGAAAAAGGTGAAGAACAACACTAATGATGAAGAAGATGTACAGAAATGGTAGATTGTAAATCAAGATCCATGATAGAGGTACATAGGACGCAGAAAAGTGAGTAGTCCCCAAATTTGGTTTAAATGACACAAACAGAAACATTCAGAAATCAAACAATCTATGAAGGCAGCAATAGAAAAAGCTACATATCAATCACGTACTACTAAAAGCATAATGTTCAAAGAAGGATGGAATAATGACATACCCTGAAAACTTTAAGCCCTAAGCCCCTAAGGGACTTGCTTATACAAATAAGTCACACTTAAATAAATCTACTGAATTCATTCTAATGATTGCAGACATTACAGAAGTATTTCATCAATACATAGTCAGAAACCCCTAAGGGACTTGCTTATAGAAATAAGTCACACTTAAATAAATCTACTGAATTCATTCTAATGATTGCAGACATTACAGAAGTATCTCATCAATACATAGTCAGAACTGCGCGTCAAAAAAAATACATAGTCAGAACTCAAAAATAAAACAATCACTTTTACAAAATATAGATAAGTACATAGAAATATCAATATTTATGAATATAAACTATTTCCTGGAATGAATTTCACTTAAGGCCAATTATGCCCTACCACTGGAAATCCACTAGGAAGTAGGAAAAAGCAACAACATGGATATTGCAAAGCTTGTCACACAGATCGAGAACATAGCTTTTCAGTAGAAGGGGCCGTATCAGACCTATGCTTACTGAACTTACATAGTAGTCAACTTTTTTATGTATATTAATATAAGGCTAAAACTTTTTAAATTCTAGTAGGGTAGGTAAATTAGGTTTTGGGTCACTAAACTATTCAAGTGTGTCAAATAGGTCACCATTTCTCACGATTTCACATCTAGGTCATGGTACAAAGTTAACGGGGTCATTGCACATCATCGCCACACCACATTCGATGGTTGAGTAAGCTTAATTATGCACAGAGGACACTTAATTTAGTTTAGTGACCTAGATGTAAAAATTAGGAAAAATGGTGACTTGTTTTTCACATCACTTGAGGAGCTGAAAAAGTATATTGATCCAGAGCACAATTTACTTTTTAAAATATGTATACATAGAGACAAAGAATACCACCTAAAAATGATTTTTTAAACAAGGACAAAGGGAAATGATGGCTTCTCACCATTTTAGAGTTGTGAAAACCAACTTGACCCACATCCATGGATGGTGTCTTCTTCAAATTGTACCATGGTGTATAAACCACATCAACGTTATTCACCTTATTACCTATAACCAGAAAACAGAATAGTTAGATGTGTCCGAGTAAAGGCAAACCAAGAAGGTACTCAACAAATTTAAGTCCCAGTCAAATATAACACTGCCTCCTGAGCTAATTTACCCAACCTTGAATGGAGTTCGCTTTGACAAGCTGGGCACAATCTTCCAGCACACCTTCACTTATGTCATCCATTGTCTGACCTTTATTCAGTCTCAAATATACATGAGCAGAGGACATCTTATCTACATGGAACCTGTGTTCAACAAAAGTTAATCAAGGCTCAAAGCATGATAAGATGATTCTGAATGTCATAAAAGAACTTGACAAGAATATTCCATGAAAAAATCATATCTAAGTAGAATTAACTCAGCCAACAAACAGCAGGCATGGAGATTACATGAAATGAACAGGCCAACGTGAACATAATATCATCTGTGTTAGCAAGGGCGCGACATGCCTCAAGAAAACAACATACGCAACTGGTTTCACTCCCTCATTTCAAAAAGAACAAAACTAACAGGTAACTACGTATGCAGTCAACCAGAGATTTGGTATTTCAAATAGCACGGTACAAATAGAAGATTGCGAATTCGTACTACCAAAATTGAGCATTTAGGATTCAGGACTCCAAGACATATTATATACGCACAAAAAAATCTGCTAAACACTTATTTAGCATGCTACCTAAATGGAGATTGCAAATTCCAGCACCCACCAGCGGAGCAGCCAGATTGGAACAGAATCTTGAAAAATGCATAACACAAGAAATATCAAACCAAATTCAGCAAGCACTTATTGCATGCTTTGTGTTGATAGTTATGAATTTTCGTTCTCTCATAATGTGTACGAGGCAAATCATCAGAGTTGAGACACGTAAATTGTGTATGAACATATGCTGCTCACGATCCACTAAGATTAAGTTATTAATACTGAATCTGAGGACGCAGCTATATCTATTGATAAATCAAATATCTAATGAGCTAGACGTGATGGCATTGGATGGAACAGGAGCATATCAGGCAGAGAATCATGGTTCAAAAAGGCGTTTGCCTAGGCGTGCCTAGGCACGCATAGGCGCAAGGCGTTGGCCAAACGCCTAGCGCTTAATCACGCATAATCACCGCATAATTGCGCATAGGCGTGCGCTTGGTCAGAAAAGCGCAAGGCGCTGGCAAAACGCATAATTAACGCCCAGCGCCTTTTTGAACCTTGCAGAGAATAGGAGTGACAAGGAACTATGCAATATGAGTAGAGAAGAACAAAAGCATTGCAGCCTCAATTCGAGTGGTTTCAGTCCAGAAAGTATCGACAGGGTATTAGGAACTTCTAATTTTCTTTGGAAAGTACATCCACAGATACTTATCGAAATTGTGCCAGAGCCGTAACACCCTACTGCAAGACCAGTATGACACCACGACATAGTAGCAGTTAACCTAGGGCAAACAGAAGGGCAACATGTCGATGATGATAACTTAGAGCACGAAGGCATAATGGCCAAGTCACAATTGGCACCCACATCCATGAGATCCATAGCTAAGGCGGGAACCATCATCCCAACCTTCCACTCCAATGAGCCATTCGTGCATTGCCACTAAACCTAGATAGCTCACGACAGGCTGAGTCCATAAAGGTGCTGGTGTTTTGTTGCCTGTGTGTATGGGACAATCTGAGGAAGGAAGTTGTTTTACTGATACATAGGGAGGTGTGTCTACCAAAGACTGGCTTGGACTAGTGAGGGGTAACCTCTCACACTGACACTCATGTACACCAAGCCAGGCCGAGGGGAAACAAAATGAAATATGTTTCACTGTAGCCAGACCAAAAGGATGTTTTTACATTACGCTGGATACGCCCAATGATGTTTTCCAAACAGGGTTTCATGCTGCCCCCTACCAGCCTGGTCAGGCCATACATGGTCGACTAAACTCCCCTAAAGCGCAGTCAACGTAACATATTTGTAGTTGTGGAAGGCAAGGGTTTGGTGGGAGGCGGGGTCTGTGTGGCTGGCGACTGGGCCCGAGGCGGACATGGGAGGACAAAGGGCGGACCGAGAGGCTGTCCGTTTCGCTGCAAACGTGGACCAAAGTTGGGCCAGGTTTGGGGGAAAATGGACGTGTCCGCCCTCGCCGGTCCATTTGCGGTGGCCCGTTGGAGGCAGTCATTTGTCCGTTCGGACAAAAACAGACTGGGACTGGGCTGGTCCGTTTGCGCTGGCCAGTTGGAGGCGCCCTTAAGGAGGAGGAGCAAGGTCCATTTGCACAACGGGAGGCAAAAAGCAGGAGAGCAGGATGTGGAGGAGCAATGGAGTGGCTGTCTTTGGTCTGTGGGTGAGGCAATGGGGTGGATGGAGTAAGAGGAGGTGGGGTCTTAAGGGCTTACAGCCAAGGATAAGAGCAAGATGTCATGGATTTCTGGCTTATATCATTAATAATATTTATATTGCTATATCTTGAAACCAAACTTACTTGGATTGTGAACTGAACAGGTACTCACTTATTAAACCATCTTTTCCAAGTGATGACTCGTGAACCGAATTCCCAAAGTGGTGAACCACGAATCAGGTTAGCAATGATTCTAAATTCCAACATATCACCCTGGGTAAGATTATTTGTCAAGATGGCATCAATGAAGGACACCCATAACTAAGATAGCATTACACAGTTAAACTAGCAATAATTTCTGACAGAAATCAAGTACGTATCTCCTTTGTACAAGTCAAAACTACTGCTCACTCAAGCTATGCATCGATTCTGAAAACAATATCAGAACAGACAACATCATCATGATCCGGTATCATCAATGAGGAAACAGCTGCTAACCATAAGCTTGCTTTTGGGAACTGACAACCAACTCAAAACTCTCTCTAGCAGTTATTCATGCACACACTCTTCATCCGTCTAGAAAAACCTACTCCACAAACGAGAGAAATTCCTTGTCCCATGAATTCTTCCGTCAGTATAGCATCGATTCAAGACGGGACAAGATCTATCTATGAAATTCGTGACGACAGAAAAAGAAAAGTCTGGATGGAATGATGCGGATGTTACCAGATGTCCTCGGGGAAGCCGTACTTGATGAGGTCCTCGTTCTCATGCTTGTCGAGCCCCATGAAGATGGTGTAGTCGCCGGCGTCGGGCCGCGCTTTGAAGTAGAACACCATCCCGAGTCGCTCGCCGACCGGCCACCCGAGCAGATAGGAGAAGGGCGCGGATGACCCGGGTTTGGGCGGCGGAATTGAGCGATAGGGGGAGCGGGTCGTGAACTGCGGCTTCCGGGGCGAGAGAGGGTGGGGATCCTGGCGAGAGGAATCGTGGGGGATTTCAAGGGTTTCGTGCGCGTGGAAACGAAGCAGAGTACCAGGTTTCGTTTTACCATTTTTTTCTAAAGGTAATTTATTTTGTCTTATTCCTGCTTTTGACTCCCTTGTTTTTTTTTTTTTGAAACACAGAATAGACGACCCACACGCTCGCATACACGCGTATACACCCATAAGCATATCTGAATGACTGAGCCGACTGGTCGAGTCTTAAAATTGAGTAAGTCATCACAGCCGTCTCGCTATCGACGGAACGTTGCCTCACGCTAAAAATATGCCGCCTAAATGAAAAACACTAGTGTGAAACTAGCAAAATGCGCGTGCGTTGCAACGGGTCCAAATAAAGAAGTTGAGTTTGTTTATATATCATGGATATCCAAAGTACTGAAATAATCACACAGAGATTATGAGTCGACAAAAAAATCAGTATGATAAATTTGATAAGTTATTTGGAAGATCACTACAAAATAGTCTTGTTAAATCGTCAAAGAATTTGGCTGACGGAGAAAAATCTTGTGATTCCATTTAAAGAAGCAAAGTCGTTGAAGGAGGCCAACGGTTATTACATTTGGGAGATTTTTTTTTTTTTTGAGATAGTGTGTCGCTTTATTGATCAAATAACATCAGTACAAAGTTCTTTCCGGATCAGCTCCGAAAGTTCATCAAAGGAAAATAAACAGAAACTACGCTCACTGCTACGAGCTAACAAATGAGCCGGTATATTCAGAGCACGACCATCATGCCTAAAAACACATGTTGAAAAACCAGCAGCAAGCATCTTGATGTCGCTCACCACTGCACCAACATCAGAACGATCCTCTCAGGGGACTAAATTCGCTGGATCAGAGAGAGGCAGTCAGATACCAGGATAACGTTGCTCAGCCCCTTGTCTCTGGTTACCTCCAGCGCTTTCCGAACTGCCATTGGCTCGGCCACTTCAGGAGAGAAAATTCCAGCTGCACCGCCACTACCTGCAAACAACAGAGTTCCAGTGTAGTAGTGCACGACCACGCCCCATCCCATCCGTGTTGCTCGGCAACAAACAGAGCAACATCTACACTGACGCAAATCGACCCCTCCGGTGGTGGTCTCCAAGAAGGTTTGGACGAAGAGACACACCTTTTTGCCGTTGGTGATTTGAAGCAGTGCTGTACAATGTTGTCGACGTACGTTGTCATTTTTTCCGCCACTCGTACAGGATGCAGGATGTCTTTGTCATTCCTGGCATCGTTTCTTGCCTCCCAGATGTGCCAACACGCCACAGCCAGAGTTGTGGCCTGCACCGGAGAAGCTCGAGCTAGGAAGCCGAAGATCCAATCTCTCATATTCCGCAACGCATGCTTATCCAGAACAAGAGGAATGGACTCTTTTAACTGAATCCGAGACAGCGATCGCATATGGTCAGAACAAGAACGTATGTTCCATACGTTCTGATCTTCCACGGAAAATACATCGGTCATCAGCTGGAATACGACGGTGCCGCATCCGTGAGACCAGGTCTGTGCCTCCAATTAAAGCTAGTTTTTGAAAATAAACAAGCTAGCTACATCTAAGGCTTGGTTTTTGAACGGTATACGGAAATCAGGAATTGCAAGAGAAAGAAAGTCACATGAGATATATTAGCTCGCTGCTCCAAGCATATACAGAACTGCTGTTTAACAGAGAGAAGTTGAACCAAGAAAAATTCCTCGCCCTTACAGAATTAACGCACAACTGTATAATTATTTAAATATTGCAGGCAGCTGACATTTCATCGTGCCCTTAGTGTGCAACAAAAATGAGAGGCAGCAATAAAAGACTATGCCTACAACTCCACCCATTTAAAGCTACAGTCCCAAATTCCGTGGCCGTCTTGTATCTTAGGATATAGAATTGTTTCAATAAGGAATTGGGTTTTGTGTGGCGATAAACCAAATCTACATGGTATACACCTATAATATTAAAGATCCATCAATCGAAGTATATTTCTTTCTTGATCGTAACTGGCTAAATTAAACTGGGATGCAAGAGCTCATTTGTATAGGCCAATAAGCAAAATACATGGTGTCTAGAGCGCTATATAGAAAAACACCAACTCCCATAACAGATCAGATATAAGTGGCAGAAAATACACCAACATATATTTCTGACTGAAGTTGACATACAAAGGGAGAAAAGAGCACCAACTGTGCCATGAATCAATTCGGTCATAGCTTATGGTATCTTCTGCTCGTATGGCAAACTGGCAGCCATAATACTGTAATAAATCATACACAGTGAAGCCTAGTGTGGGTGGTGCCATTGTATTAGCAAAGAGCTTGTTTGAATACAGGAAAATTAGGATTTATACCTCTGACTGAATGAAAAAAAAATCCTATCCCTGGTCGCTGAGCATCTCTCCTGGTTGTCTCTTGCACTAAAATCGACAAACTCCTGCCACAGGACTGACCATAAAATAAACACAGGGTTATTATTTCACTGAAAAAAAATTCACATAAATTCAGAAGAAACTCGCAAGTTACAGTAGTGCATCATCCAACATACTAAGCATGATCCACAATTTTGTCAATATAAAAAGTCAACAGCAACTGCTCTGAATGCCGGTTACAAATGGATGGTGCTTCATGACAGAAATCTACACTAATGCAACAGCTGTGAATTCTTTATATCTGATTCTACATCCACCGGGAATTTTAGCATAGCCTTGTTCTAGATATCTTTCACCTGAGGACGCAAACAAATCTTCATCCACATCTTCAAGTTGCAGTGAGTACATGTGCTCAAAGACCTAGCGAAGAAAAACCAACAAAAAGAAAAAAAACATTCAGAGAAGGGATTTTGTAGATAGCATATATAAATTGTCAAGGCTATAGATGATATATATTCAGTGTTTGCATTATATCTTCAGAGCTTCAGGCTGATTCCTATTTTAGTTTCAGAAAATGTTCACTCAAGAGGTAAAGTAATATTGTGTATTCAGTAAAATAGATAAATGAACACATTCAGAAAAGCTATTGTGAATGTAGATAGCAGCATAACACTAAATTGAACCTAACACAACAGTAAATACACAATAGTACTCCACTATCTATAGCTAGGAGAAAGTACACCAAATAGTTCAGAAAAATATGCAGGTGTTCAATCACGCTGAGCAGCTATCAGATCCATGGTATTTTCTATGTGTTGGTTCCTTCCCCTGGTGCTGAATCACACAGCACCACCCATTCGTCATCCCATCGCATTGCCATCCTACCCAACCAGACTAATTGCTACCCCAGTTTTACTTAGCAATTAGAGGGGGAAGCAAAAAGTTTAAAGCAGCAGCAACAGCGAGGTTGACGAATCGAACGAGATAGAGCAAGCGCGACTCAGCCATTCTCCTTCAGACCTCCACCTCCCTTCTGACCTGCTCCACGCACTCGTCTAGCTCCTTCTCCTGATCGTCGTACATATCGATGACGGGGCGGGGGCAAAGATGGCTCTTCCAGTTGAGGAAGAATGCGGAAAGGGAGTAACCTCTGTCACTCCAACCTGCATCAGAGAACAGAGTACCTTCGTGTAGAGGCCACTGCGTCTGGCCGTAGGCGGCTTCGGTGTAGAGTGGACGTGGTGCTCCGGGGCGTCAGCCGGCGGGAAGATGCGGCGATCCATGTGGTGGGGAAGCGGGATAGGCAATGGGCGCCGGCAGCCGTGCAGCGCGGCGACGTGCGTTCAGGGCGGCGGCAGGCGCCGGCAGCCAGGCAGGGCGGGAGTGGTTGGTCGCCCACGGGAGACGGCCGCCTCGGCTGCCATTGCGGCGTGGCGCTCCATCCGGCGGCCGGAGTGAGGTGGGCGGCGATTTGGATCTCGCGTCGGGAAACGGAAGAGGAAGATGGACACAAACGGGTGTGGGTGGCCGCCAGAGAGAGGGAGCTCAGGAAGGACGAGGAAGGACCACCGAAGCTGGTTTCTATTGGGCTCGGCCCATTTGGTCGCTCGCGGGGCGAAAGCGCGGCGCGAAGAGGAGCACCAGGACGAAGTTGGACGAAAGACAAAACGGACGACGTATGAGAGGAACGAAATCTTTTAGATAGGAGAGATCTGTGATTTGAACTCTGTTGGGCTAAGGGTAAACCATCCTCCTAACCATCAAGTCACACGTTGATTCTCACTCCCTTGTAATTCCTACTATTTTAAAAAAAACACATATAACAGACTCATGCACTCACGGACACGTACCTACAACCTACCCCTGTAAATCCTTTTGAAATAGTGAGTCGGGATATGTTGAGGTTGACGAAATCATCATAATTGTCTCGTGGTTGACGGGCATGTCAACAACCACTAAAAGAATGTCTCTTGATTAAACCCATATAAACGTGAGTACTCATCATAAATGTAGGACTTGAACTTGGGTGGGCCAGTTCCACCACTACTGCAAGAAATCTAACCATGTGAGCTATGCTCATTCGCATCCTGCTATCTTTTTTTGTTAACTGGAATGATGTATTAGCAGTTTGCTTCTGATAATGTGAAAAAACAATAGAACATGAGGCCTTACTCTTACATTGATTGATGTGAATAAAAAGGGTTTCAAGTCAAAACTCCATGGAAGTGTGATTTATAAGTATGCTTTTTGACAAATGAAGGTAAGCGCTTGGGTCTTTACAATGTTTCAAAATGATGATTGACATATATTGTCTTAACATGAAAAAGCAGTTTATCTTATTTTCATTTAAAAGGTTTGTAAAACAGGGGTTGTAATGTCAAAGTACATCAATCTCCTAAGTGTGACTTTGCTAATGAATGGATTAGTGATTTCATTGAGTTGTTAATGAGGGAATGTTCCATATGTGATGGTTGAAAACCATGCGTTCATTCAATATTGTATGACATAAAGATAATGATATACATTGATTATCGGCATCAAGATCATCGAATTGAGTAGATAAATATGATATGATCAAGAAGAAAAAATACAACTTCGAGGTATCAAGATGAAGTTCAAGTGTTCATCGAAAATAGAGTTCATGTGTGGAACTTAAAGGTTGTCATGTTTTTTCATATGTGTTAAGCCATAGAGGAACATGATCCCGAGAGAATGAAGTAAAGAGAAAAATTTATTGTGTGCCTCAAAGATTGTGGTAGAGCATGAAGAATATCAAGTCATGACCAAAGTGATGATCAAGGTGTAATTCAAAAAGTGGCCATGAGAAGAATTAAGTATTTAATGAACATGTTACGGAGCAATGAAAAGATCAAGGGAAGTATTCTTTATTGCTCCAGTATATCATCAAGATGAAGATGCAAAGGTAGAGGTTGATGAAGTAAAAGATAAAGCTTGGATTCTAGAAGATAACATTCAAGCGCAACGATCTAACACTATGGGTCAAGTGATCTCATGGTATGGCAAGCATTTGTCAACTACTCTTTGTGAACTACCCCTTGAACCATGTGGTTGTTATGTCTATGTGGGTTAGGTGCACCTCGTATGGTTACATAAAAAAGAAAGATTTCATATAACCCATGAGAAGATGACATCAAGTGTTGATCATCATTAGGGTTGAGAATTGCAAGTTCAATATCAGCGTCTCCAATATCACATGCTTGAAACTTGTCGTCCATTGGTGGTAATGGACCTGATGGTAACCCAGTTTTTCGGACATCGGGTTATAGAACCGAAAGTCGTACTATTAAGGGGGTTCTCGGTTGAGTAGTGACGAGGGGTTAACTCATCAAATCCCATGGTTAAGGACCTAGGGTTGAGATTACGGGGGAGAGAACGTGGTAGAGCTGATAGTTTCGTCGGCTGACAAGCAAAAGCAGGGATTTTACCCAGGTTCGGGCCTCCGGAGAGTAACACCCTACTTCCTGCTTGTCTGGTATTGATCTGGTGTGTATATGCGAGCTACAATGGGGTCCCGGTGAGATGTCGATCTCGCTAGGGTTTTGGTGGTTTGAGTATTGCCTGTCCAGGATCGGCGGCCCTCCTAGCCTTTATATAATAGGCTGGGTCTCGGGAGTTCGCAACCGACCCTGTTTACATGTAAGGAAAGTCTAAACCGACTATGCCTATGTCTAATCTTGGAGGGTACTCCATCTTGTTGGGCCTTTCGTCATGGGCTTCATGTAGGCTCTTGATAGTTGGGCCTTAGTCGACACGTGCACCAGGTACCCTTATGGTAGGGTATCCGGGATGTATATCCTTGTCAAGTAGCGTGATTGTATCGTTCGTAAAGAGCTCAAACATTTGCATTCTTGACATCACATTTTTTATTTGGCTCTATCTATGTGAGTTTTTAGAGCCTGTAATTATCGTCAACACAAGCTCAAATGTTTTAAAAACCGATTTCCTATGAAAAACTTGTTACGGTTTTTGGTGTTAAAGGTTTTGCCGGTTCTTCATTTAACGAGATGTCAAAACTTTCCACTTGTATCTTTATCCTCCTTTGTTGGTATTTTACTGTTACTTTATATGAAGATCCAGAGATTGTTGTTAGTTTCAAAACAAACCAAAACTCGTCGAAATAAGAGTTTGTATGAGAAAGTTACGGCGTTTTCATGACGGTTGTTTTTCCTTTTCAGGATGTCCAGGTCAGTTCGTCTAGCTCTTGCCTTTTGTCGGGAACTTCCCCGGAATATAGTTTGGAAATTATGGGGTCCCACACTATCCGGGCGTCCCAGTATGGTCTATATCTGTTGCAAGTTGTGCCTAACGATTGGCAATTTCCCCAACTATAAAAGGGGTATTGTTCCTTAAGAAGATCCATCTTCTGGTTATGAAGTGCTCCACCATTGTTGAAATTGAAAATGCTTGTTTCGTCTTGTTCTCACTACTCAAATTTGTATATATTTTAGAAAAAAATAAGAGGAGATGTAGATATGCATTTCCCCTACCAAACTATGTGAAGAGAAGGTTTTCGATCTAGATCTTGGAGTCATTTGTTGAACTCTACCATTGTTCCTCTCCTCTCCCATCTCTCCATAGAATTTTCTGCTTATGGTGAGATTTATGAGAGTACGGGATTTGAGATTTCGGTTCTTTCTTTGTATTTGTTTGATTTATGTAAGGGTACTAAATCAAGTGATAGTACGAGAGCTTGTTGCTCTTGGCGGCCACCGCTTCCTAGATAGTTTGGTGGTTCTTGCCGTGGTGACCACTTTGTGGATACTGTGAAATGATCCAAGCGTGTTGTGAAGTGGTTGTGGAGTTTTCCATCTTCGCGGTGGAGGAAGAAGCTAGCCATAGTACAAGAGCTCATAGTCGGCGTGTGATTGAGCTCAAGGGAGGAGAAGGCTATATCCGCGAGGGGGTCGTTGTGGGGTTGGTTTGACATGGCCTATTCAACGGAGAGTAGGATATCGGTGGATATCCAAACTACTGTAATACATCGGTTTTCTCTTATCCCTTTACATTCCGCAATTCATACTTTCAACTGTTGATATATCAAGTGTGAAGTTCGAATTCCTAGCTCATTCTTGTAATTGTCATACCTTGTTGAGCTATGTATTGTTGGTGCACATAGATGAGCCTAGCACATAGGTGGGATTGGTTTGCCAGCCGCCACGAGTAGGCACACGCGACACAAGCTGGCATGACTCCGGTGCAGGTTGAATCACTCACCGCTTTGCTAGCATCCAAGTACATACTAAAGATCCTTTTGTTCCCAGGCTCCATCACTGCACTCCTCATGATCATGACCAATGAGGCCACATCTTCTGCAAAAAAAAGTATCTTCTCATAGACATGTGAACCTCCTTTATTTTTCCCACGCCTCTTGATACTTCATTCACCACCCCGACCTTCCTATAAAAATTGGGAATTTTGTAGATTTGCGCCACACATGCATACCACCAAAACTAACCTTCTCTAGATCAATCAAGTCATTCCTCAATCAGCAAGCCCTAGCCATGGAAAGTCCAGGGACCTGATTGACAAACTTCTTCCAATCGCGGCAATGCATATGGAAGATGAAGATATTTTTGCCCGCTTCACGACAATTTGGCTCACGAGAGATTACAATTAGCCTTTCATCTTCTCGAGCAGCGCCTCAGTGCCAAAATCTGGTGGTCAGCACCTTACCAATTGCCATCAAGAGAGCCTCCTTGTGGTACTCCTTGACCTTCTCTGCACCAAGGAACACATCATCAAGTTCATCATCCTATAGGTCCAAGTGCTTCAGCAGATCGTCGAGGTCACCATCATCCCTCTGCCCCACACTAGATAACCAGCATGATCCTTTGTCGTCATCGGTTTGATGTCACGTAGGCGAAACCCTAGAGACATGGAGCGACAGACTCTGGGAGGAGAAGGGTCAGACAAAACCCTAAGTCAACATCGGCACAGGGGAACACAAATCAGAGAACGGAGTAGATACGAACTCGGAATAAACCGATCACATGGTGCGATCAAGATCGTCGCCGGAGCACAAATCTTTTTTTTAGAAACACAGTACAAATGCGGACGCTGGATATACACACACATACACTCAACTCTATGCACACCTTACACCCTTTTGTGAGTACCTTTGAAGGTGAATAAGTCACCATATGCTTCTATGAATGCACACCTTACACCCTTTTGTGAGTACCTTCGAAAGTGAATAGGTCACCATATGCTTCTTGCTATCGAGGTCACTGGTGTCCTGGGAGGCTGGGAGCACAACTACCCTCCTATCCATCCAACTACACGGTCATTCTCCTTGAGCACAAAAACTCTATCTCGGTCACTTCTGTACGAAACGAACAAACTAAGACAAGTAGATGTAACAGTATGTTGTATGTGTATTGGTTGCAGCGACTTCTTACAGTAAAACCAAACATTTAAAGAATACACTATCTGTATCTTTATGCAAAACGAACAAGAAACGCATACACAAGTAACTGTGACAGACGGAAGCCTATCATCTTCTGTTGTAAGTAGTGGCCAAATCAACTACCGGCCAGTTGCTCTGCTTCTCAGTACTGCATCGGGGAGTTGAGCCCCTCCTGGATGGCCATGGGGTGCGGCGTGTTGTGCCGCTTGGACAGCGACGTCATGGCCAGCGACTCCCTGAAGGACGCTCGCCGCTCGAGGCGCTTCACAGTGAACCGCGTGTAGGCGACGCGGATGTACGGCGCCGCGGCCTCCTTGACCTTGAGTACGAAGAAGAAGGTGATGCGGTAGGCGAGGAGTAGGACGAAGATCATGGCGAGGTCCAGCCACTTCGAGTAGCTGACGCTCAGCCCCATCATGTTGGTGATGATGTACTCGCCGGTCAGCTTGTCCCCACCTGGCGTCATCGGCTCGAACTCAAGCCCGAGCAGGTCGTTCTTGTATGCACCCTGCATGTCAATGCCAATGGTTTCAGATGCATGCTTGCTAGCATTTTACATTGCAAAAATAATTGAGCTGGCCAATCAAATCTGTACCTTCAAACCCCAAGACCCATAAACAATGTAGGACACCGGATATCTCCAGAATATTTTGGGAAGTTCAGGAAGCAGCCGAAAGAATCCAGACGTCAACATCATTATCCCCTGCAAATGCAAGCATCGATCCTGTCAGACAACGACTAATGCCACAAGATTCACCAATACAGAAGAAAGCAAGTGTTGCAGACTTACAATGACACCGGCACCAAGGATGAGGCCCATGAGGAAGTTGGGCACGAGGGCGGAGATGATCATCATGAGGCTCTCGATGACGGAGACGCCGCCGTAGAGGTTGAGGGCGAAGAAGGCGAAGTAGCTGAACCCTGGCCGGAACTTGACCATCCAGTATGTGATGGAGGCGCTGGCCCAGGACATTGTCAACAGGAACGGCATGGAGGAGAGGAAGTTGGATATGATGTAGGCGGCGACGCCGTAGTGGCCGTTCTGTCTCTCAAGGGAGAAGACTTTCATCTCCTCGATGAAGGAGGGGAAGCCACCGATGGACATGAAGGTCATGAAGCCGGAGACAAAGCCACCGCAGGAGGCGCGCGCCTGGATGGCGGTGTAGCCATTGCCAACGTCGTAGTAGATGGTGCCGAGGCAGATGGCCATCAGGACGTAGATGATGATGCGCAGCCTGTAGTAGCCGAAGTCGCGGTACATGTTGGTGTAGGAACGCCTTGTTAGCGTGCGCAGCTGCTTGAACCAGGTCGCTTCGCTGCCCTTCACCACCTCCTCCATCACACCCTCCTGCAAATCCAGTGCAACAAGGTACAGGTCAAAATCTTGAAAAACTCATGTCGATGAATATTCAAAAAGAAACTTGGCTCGAGAATTGCTTACTATTTTGCTTATCTCGTGTATTGTGCTCCTAACCATCATGGCGTAGTCCGATATCCTGTACTTGTCCACGAGCCGCTCTCTAATCTCTGTAGTAGTGTACTTCAACAGGGGATCAAGATCTGCCTCCTTCAAACAAAAAACAAAAAAGGTTATTCTGATCAGAACACAACTCACATGTACCAAAACATCAACTTGCACAATAAAATCAGTCTTAAGTTTGATCTTACTGCACGCAGCTTCATGGATCCTTTCAAGGCCGTGGCTACGTCATCGAAGTCAGAATTGACGCACCGGAGAAAGTGGTCTGATGGGTTCCTCCGGCTCGGGCAGGGGAACCCAGTTTCTGCAAAGAACTGAAACAATAGGCAAAGCAACACAAATTCAGATTTGCCATTAATATGTTCTACAAGTAAGTTCTCGTAAAGAACATCAAAGTAGTTTGTGTAACGGTAAGCGTAGTACCTGTGGTGCAAGCTTGGCGTCTCCAAAGTAGACCGTCTCCCCGCTGGAGAGGAGGCAGAGGTCATCGAATAGAGCAAAGACCTCGCTGCTCGGCTGGTGCACCGACGAGACAATGGTGCGCCCGCCGTCGATGGCGAGCGTGCGGAGCGTCTCAATGACAGAGAAGGCAGAGGCACTGTCAAGGCCGCTGGTGGGCTCGTCGAGGAAGAGGAGGCGTGGCCGGGTAAGGATCTCCAGCGCGATGCACAACCGCTTCTTTTCGCCACCGCTGATGCCCCGTAGGTGCCACGTGCCGACGGGCCGGTCCTCGCACTCACGGAGGCCCATCTCGTTCAGCGTGTCGTCGACGACGCGGCGCACCTCCGCCTTAGACATGCTTGACGGCAACCGCAAAAGCGCCGAGTAGGTGACCGTCTCCCGGACAGTCAGTGTGCCCAGCAGCACGTTCTCTTGTGTCACGTACGCCTGTAGATCGAAGGTACACACTACTGACGTCAAACACGGGCCGGTGAAACTGTAGAAGGTTTACTACTAGATCTTGGCAGATCATTAGTTAAGAACAAAATTCCTAGCTCATGTTTTCAGTAATTTATTCAGGTGTATGCCCAGCTTTTGTAATCTATCCCCATGCAACGATCTGAATTTTAGTACTTACATTCTTGCAGAAGGAATCTTTATGTTGGAAAGTGACATAAGTTTGCAAATACCTCACACATAATCACATCTGACATTTAAGTTTTCAACTACAAATTTGCAGCTACCTCACACATAATCACTTCTGACATTGCTATCCACCCACACCTGCAGCCTGCAGTTTGCTCTGTGCTAAGTGTTGGTCAGAAGTTTAACACTAGAAATATATTTTGTGTTTTGAGGAAAATGTATTATATACTACCTCCGTTCAAAATATAAGTTGTTCGGTAGGTCATTTTAGCCTACCAAAATGTCTTATAATTTGGAAGAGAAGTCATAATTTGTAAGAGTGTATAATGTTTAAGGAGTGGACTGGATTCTGAAATTTTTCGTTTCATTTTTCCTGGAAAGAAGCATCCCATTTCCAACCTGCAGTCTCCCAAGTCAAAGTTTTGCACCATGCACTACAGTAGACTGTCCATTCCTTTTTTTTTTTTTTGCGAAAGAGTAGACTGTCCATTCCACATTAACAATTTTCATTGACTAATACAGTTAGCGGCATGGTATGCATGTCGTACTGAAAGGGATTGGCAGCTGCATTTTGTAATCCATACATCCTCTTAACATGAAACAAAAATTGGTTGGCCTTTTAATGGCAGTGTCATTCTCATAGTTCATGTTCCGATGGACTAAAAGGTGCCTTAGACATACTTAACTAAAATGGACTTATAGGCTATCTTTGGCACTGCAGTGGCTTTCAAAAGCATGCATATATTAGTTTCTACTTTTGGATGTGATTGGTTGACATAAGATCTATTTTACTAAGCAGCACATTATTACCACAGTGCAATCGAAGTAAAAAAAAAAGGAAATTTGAGCATAAAAAGTGATTTCATATGGGGGAAACCACCGGCAATCTCATTATATGTTGAAAAGTGACATAAGTTTGCAAATACCTCACACATAATCACTTCTGAAATTTAAGTTTTGAACTACTAATTTGCAACTACCCCACACATAATAACTTCTGAAATTGCTACGCACACCTGCAATTGGTTCTGGTTAAGGTTTGGTCAACAGTTTAACGCACTAGACATATCTTTGTGTTTTCAGGAACAGGTAATGTATAATTTATAACATTTTGGAATTGTCAAGGAGTGAATTGGATTCTGAAATTTTGGCACAAGTCAAAGTTTTGCAACATGCAAGACAGTGGAGTGTCCATTCCACATTAACTATTTTCATTGACTAACACCATTAGCGGGATGGCATGCATGTAGTACTGAAAGGGATTGACAACTGCATTTTGAAATCCATACATCCTCCTTTTTAATATGAAACAAGAATTGGTTGGGCTTTTAATGGCAGTGTCATTCTCATTGTTCATGTTCCCATGGCAACAATGTCCTGCAAAATGCCTTGACAAACTAAACTGAAATGGACTTGGGAGACTATGTGTCGTGGGGCTATGCGGCCCAATGAAGCCCAACAAGCTACAACTTGGAGTACAAGACAAGAAACATGTAAACCCTACCTGGCTCCCTTTATAAAGCCAGGCAGGGGCACCCCGTAGAGGAGATCCCCCACGAGACCACGTCTCTCATCACCCTCGCGGCCACCATGTAATGTCATCATCATCTATACAGATCAGACAAGCAGGATGTAGGTCTTTACCTCACCATGAGGGGCCGAACCTGGGTAAATCCTTGCTTGTCAGCCGACGGAACTACCAGCGCGCCATCTCTCTCCCCCTCAATCAACCCGGGGTACACAACCCAGGGATTTGCCGAGGTGACCCCTCGTCACTATGTTTAGCATTGGAGTGGCTTTTCAAATGCATGCATATAATTATTTCTACTTTTGAATGTGATGTTTGCTGACATGAAATATATTTCACTAAGCTGCACATTATCTCATCATATGTTCTGCAGAAATTAGAGTTGGAAATTACCACAGTGCTACCGAAGTCAAAATGGAAATTTGAGCATATTAAAAACTGATTTCAGATGGTGAAACCACCAGCAGTTTAATTATGAACCGGCAGATGGAAGGCTTGATGCGTCGTAAGTTCTAGCTAACTACCAATTAATGGCGTGCTTTTGGTTACCATCATATGCTCCATCCAAATTAAAGCGGCATCAAAAGAAACCATTCCGTGGCACTTGTGTTGCTAGGTACGGTAGGTAAGTGGCTGCAATGAATTTTTGGCCGTTGGATAACAAACTCAGCCATCGGATTGGCTCCATGTGAGCTCAGCCGCAACTCCCTCTATGCATCAAGGTCTTGGCCAAGACGATCAGAATCTTAATTCGAGGCCTGATTATCCACACATCCAACCTTTCTGTTGGCGCTGTACTTTATAGTCACTTTGGGCATAGCGAGTACTCAACTCAGCGACCGACAAAATCGTTGATGAACCATAAGTAAATTATAAAGACCGTACGCATAGTATATACTGAAGCTTCATTTTGTTGACAAGAGGAAAAGATTGGGAAAATGTGTATAAAACGCATGATAAAATTGGTTGCGGTGTAGATTGCTCACCACGGCGCCAAAGTCGAGCCGCCTCTTCTTGCCGTTGAGCAGCACCTTGCCGGTCTGGAGCACATTCCTGGCCAGCCTCCCTGCAAAACCAAAGTCGAACAGTTTAAACTTTAATCGAAAAATAAACATTATGGGCTAAATGGTGGCACTAATAACTCGAAAAAAATGGTAGCACTAGATCCAAAGAAGTGGGTAAAGGGCTTCCTGTTAATCTGTACTCCTAGGGGACAGACAGGAGACATACATGGACAGAGGAGTAGTAATATGCCATACCTGAGAGGGAGTCGAGGAGGGTGGACTTGCCGGAGCCGGAAGGCCCCATGATGGCGACGATCCTACCGGGCACCGCGTAGCCGTAGAGCCCCTGCAAGAGCTTCTTGGTCGCACGGCCGCCGGAGCCCGGCAGCACGGCCGTGAGGTTCTCCCACGTGAGGCTTGCCCCTCCGGTCTCGGCGTACCGCGCCGCCGGCGACAGCGCCCCCGCCCACGCCGTCCCGTTCCCCTCCCCCATCTCTTCTCCGTCTGGTTTTTCTTGTTCCACTTCCAGTACTCCGAGAGGCTACGGATGGTAGCTTATGCTGGCGACAGTGCTCTCCCAGCGCGAGCGAGCGAGCGGCCAGCGCAGCCGAACGAGGCTCAGCTACCCAGCCACCGCACCATTAATGTCGAGAGAGAGAGAGAGAAGGGGAGAGAAAAGAGAGAGAGTGAGAGACAAGAGAGATTGCTGGGCTGGAATTTATGCAGCCAGCCGCCCAGCCGCGTTCTCTCGATGCCCCCGCAAGCCCTCTTTTTCTCCACGAGACCTGGCCAGTGACCACGACACTCCACTTCACCTCGTTTTCAATACACGGTTGGGGAGGTGGCGAGAGAGCTAGGCATGGCCGTGACTGGAAGCAGCACCAGCGGCGTCGCTAGCAGGAGGAGTATATCGCGCATTCATGGCGGTGGGGGTTGCGAAGCAGGTGGTAGTAACTGCGCCTAATCAAGTCGGCCAGGGCTCGACGGGTGCACGCCGCTCCGCTTAACCAGTACAGTGCAGCTCGCTGGCCCTGTCATGTCCACGCACCACGCTAATCAATGGGATTAGCTGGGGCGGATGGTAGTTAATCGCGCTGCGTAACGGTACCGAAAGGGACAGTGTTACATGGCAGGGTGATGGGACACACTACTACTCCTACGCGAGTGCAGTTGCAGTTGCAGCCTCGCAGGTGTATTGCAGTGATCGGCGGCGGAGTTTGGACTGTGTGATGAAATGGCTGGGTTTTACATGTCTTTGCAACTGAAGAGGGAGGGCTCCAAATACTTTTTTTTTGATTTTCCATACTTGTATTAAACATCAAGAAACGAAGAACACACCGGGATACAAGCAAGAACAGAGAAGATCCAAGGAAAACAAAGCTGAAACCAGCCTACACCATCCACACACAAGGGAGCAGACGAACTCCAAGCCCGAAGGCGTCGAAGAACCGGAAGAAACACCAGCTCCGAAGAACTGGCACTGACGACGAAGAAACCGCATCGGTCGGGGGGTCTCCCAAGTACAACCTGCTCCAGATCCGGGGCCTGCGCCAAACCACCTCACCGGAGATGGCCGGATCCTCCACCTGGCCACCGCGAGCCCGCACAGCTGCCACCTTGAAGCTCCTCCAGCACCAGAACCGCCGCCACCGCGGATCTGACGGAAGGCAGACGAGCTCGACCACCACGCCGAGCGTCGAGCTCCTGCAAGTCGCGCGCGACGACAACGAGCCCCAAAGAACTCCACCGCCGGAGAAGAGCACGCCGACACCAAAACCCCCACCACCAGCACCCACTCCTCCGAGGCGCCGCCGGCGAGATCTCCCCCTACCCTACCGTATGTACAGGCCGGAGACGGGGATCCCCACCCTCCCGCCGCCGAGGCGGCTGACGGAGGGGAGGAATCCCACGCCTCAGCGGCGCAGACGCGGTGGATCGACGGAGTTGCTCCAAAAATCGCCTTCCTCCCAGGAGCTACAGTGACGGGGAGAGGATAAGGCTTCAGGTATTACTCACCCATAGCAAGCTGATCGGAGGGCTCCAAATACTTGCCTGCCCCGAAGAGGCTCCATGTATACAGTACAGCTACAGCTGCCCGTCCATACTTGCTGTTTAAGATCAAGTACCATCCAGCAGTCTATCCGGTCTTTTGTCCATTTACGGCCGGTTCTCATCCTCATCTTGTCGCACGCCGGACACCATCGCCCAGCGCCGATCAAATCCTGCCCGACACGAAAAACTGGTGCGACTCGATTTCTGTCTGAAGCGGGTGTCCAAATTTGGGGGCGATTCGGCAGTGCCGGACAACGCCTCCGACAGGTTGGGCCCGCCTATCATCGGCACATGCATATATAGGAGAGGTGATTTCAAATCCAAAGGCAGGGCTGCTGACCAATCGTCGTCCTCCAAGTCGGACTTGGGTGATGGAGTTCCCGCCTCATCGTCTTCCGGCTCTTCGTCTGGAGTGGCCGGCGCTTGCGTCGGTGTGATGGGACACACTACTCCGACGCGAGCGCAGTTGCAGCAGACTCACAGGTGGGATGTGGTGATAATCTTGCAGTGATTGGCGAAAGAGTTTGGCCAGGTTTACATGGCTTCGCAAAAAAAGGGAGGGCTCTCTTTATTTAGTTTTGAACGGGAAAGGTCCCGAAGGACCAGGAGTCTGCATTAGATCGGCTGATTGCTTACATTTACTAAAAGGACATCAAAGAAAAGAGAAAATACAACACAATCCTTCACTTTTGCACAAAACACCCTAAACAAGATCGCAAAAACGCGGTCAGATCCAAGCTCGTCGCCGAAGAAGAACGGCTTCCAGGTACGTCCGCCCCTGCCACCGCTGGGGACTCTACCACTTGGGGAGGCACAGGCGAAAGTCGTCGCATCGAAGCCGGAGAAGATCCTCTGCACGAGGAAGAAAAAGCTCGAATGCCCAGACACGAGCGCAGCAGGGCCAATCTCATGGCCGGAGATAGCGGCAGCCAACTCGTGTTGTCGCTTGGGAGCTGCTTCCAGAGTTGCAGACGCCATGGACTTTCCCCTCCACCTCCACATCGTTGCAGCCCCATGGCCACCACTCTCCTCCCCCTCGCCGCCCCAGCCGGACGAGAGGAAACGCATGCCAACTACACCAGAGCAGAGGAGCTGGGAACGCTTATTGTAAGAGCTCGTTCCTCATACCTTCGTGCCACCCTCCCGCCTCGGAAGCAGGACAGAGAGGTCCGTAAACAGCCTTTTGGCGCCACGATGAAGCACCAAGATGGTCAAGCTCGACACCGTGACCTTATTAGAGGAGATCTCTGCGCTCGCCATCACCACCCATAGCAGCGCGTGCCACAAGCGCACCATGCCAGTGAATGGCTCACCCAGCACGCTCTAGATCTGGCCAGAGAAATCCGGAGCTCTACTCCAAGACGCCACATAGGACCAGACAAACCTAAACCTAAATCTATTGTACACGGTGACAGAGTCGGCGCCTCGCCTTGGCCCTTCCCCGGCGGCGGCTCCGCCGAGGAGGCCTTCGGCTTGGGCCGGAGAGACGAGGAGCACTCTCAGTTACCGTAGCGAAGAGAGAAGAAAGAAGAAGAAATGGGCCACAAAAAAGGGAGGGCTCCAAACACTCTCCGTTTTAAATTAGATAATTTCCATTTATTCATATGTGAATGTATCTATACATCTAACATATCTAGATACATCCACATGTGGATAAATGAAAGTGATCTAATTTATAAGGGAGGGAGTACTTGCTTGCGCCCGAAGAAGTTCCATGTATATAGTACAGCTGCCCGTCTATACTTGGAGGGTATTTTTTACCATAGCTTTTACTGGTCATGGTGAAGGATACTACAGCATGATTTCATTTAACGGCTCAAATGTGTGCTTCCATAATTAGGCCCAAATAGTGCCCAGTTTTCGTAATTCAGTAGTGTAAGAAATTATTGACGAACAGGTTCACATAGGAACCGACTCGTTGAGGAACCGACTCGTTGACGAACAGAAATTTTTGACCCGCAGCCGCCGCTCCACCCCCGCACGCGCTTGGCCAGCGCCTCCAGCCGACCCGCCGCCGCCTCCAGCCAACCCGCCGCCGCCCTGCCGGCATCTTCACCAGACCCGCTGCCGCCACCTCCTGCACGCGCATCCATCGATGACGCCGCCAACCCCCCTCTCGACTCTCCAGTCCATCCTGTACGTCGACGGTGGAGGCGGGAGGCCGCCGCCGCAGACTCCAACCCACAGGCCTCCTCCGCCAAATCCATCCTTCACGTGGACGCCGCACGGCACACCGGAGTTGGATGCCAACGGCCGTGGAAGAACAGGTAACATTGTACTTAATTTCCACCCAAGAACGTTTGACAAACGATGTATATTCATTGGCTGTTTTGAAAACTATACATCGCGCTGGAAATTATGGACGTGCAACTCTACTACATTGCTTAGTCTAGATATTACAGTAAGATAGTGAAATAAATCTTATTGTTCTGTTAGGCTTAACCGCAAAATATGTAAGCAACTCGCTCATAAAGATAAATTGCTCCAAGATGTGTCAATCTACTGATCACTTTATGAACGTGTGCGGCAGAGGAAAAACGTTTTCCCCTTCCTCCCGTGTCGCTCCTGCTCGGGGCGACACCGGAGGCCCCCAAACCCTAGCCGCCACAGCTCCTCCACCGCCTCTCTCCCCTTCGCCGCCGCCGACGGCCGGCCTGCGGCGGCAGCGGACCGGCTCTGCCTCCTTCTCCGCAGTTCTCCCGGCGCCCTTCTCTCTCCCCGGCCGTCCTCCTCTGCGCCATGGCGTCCCTCGTCCCCTCTCGAGTTCCCCGGCGTCCCTCGACTTCCGGCGGCGAGGAGCTGCTCGTGGTTCCGGCAGGCCGCACCGATTGCCCGTGGGTCGAGCTCCTAGGCGCGGATCTTGCGGCAGGGTGCCCAGATCGGCCGGGCTCTGCCCACCTTGGCACCTCCCTGCTTGGGTGTGGGGAGGCAGCCTGCTGCCACCGCTGGTGTGCTGGCGCAGTTCTATCGTTGCTCCCGTCGGCTCGGTGGTTCTCCTCCGATGCTCCTGTTCAGTCTTGTGGAGGGGTTCTCAGGGCTTCCATGGTGTTTGGCGGTGGCTTGGTTGCAGCGGATGGTGTGGTCTGGATCTTCTGGAGGAGTACCTCTCGCGATGGCTGGGGTGGCCGGCTTCGCAGAGGTGGTCCGTCGTCTCTTCGGCGGTTGAGGTTGCCATCCTTGGTACGTCGGGGCGGCGGCCCTGAGTGGTGGACGCGGTGGTCCTTGACGGCAGGTACCACATAGCGTGGCGTTGGTTGTGTCCCTTGGCCGTGAGGGCGGCAAGGTGGTCAACGTTGGGAGACCCTGGCGAGGTTCGGCGAGGGCGTCGTTCCTTGCCCAGATGCTGATCTGGAGGCTCTGTTGCAGTCATGGTGTCCCCTGCCCTTTGTGGTGGGGGGTTGGAGTTGGTGACCCTTGTCGATGGGTAGGTGGGGATCGGACCGCGCGAAAGCTCAAGCCGTCATTGACGCCGGTGTCGGTGACGCCCGTGGGCGCCGCATCCCCTCTTGAGGGCGACGCTGTGGTTCCACCCCACCTCTCTCGTGTATACTCCGGGTGAAAACCCTGGTCTTTGACCCGACGGTGGCGACGCTTCTGCGTCATGACCTCCTTGGAGGCACCGTCTTGGAGCAGGGGTCTCCTCGTTTCACCATGGTTGTTTGAGTATAAAGTTGGTGCCTTTCACAGCCGATGATCTGAAGTGAAGATGTCTTGTTCTTGTGCCTTGGTGGAGGCACAACCTGCGGACACGGTGGTCTGATCCCGCCCCTTTGGTGGCTGGCCGTCTTACGCAAGGGTTTGGTGCTCGCCGCTGTCAGTGTTGTCCGATCCGCCCCTCAGGTGCTGGCCGTTCTACGCAAGGGTTTGGTGCTCGCCGCTGTCGGTGTTGCGGTCTCTGTTCGGCGCTATGATGCTCGGCATCCTCTCCTTCGTGCTCGACGTCTGCTCGAGGCTCTGGTCTTTCGTCTCCTGCTTTCATCTCCGATGTCAAGCTCTATGCTAGTTGTGGTGGTGTCTTCGCTGGTGGTCCAATCCTGCCTCTTTGCTGGCCGTTTTACGCAAGGATTTGGTGCTCGGCGTAGTGTAGCCCCCTTTTTCTTTAGCTTGTCCTTGGGCTGCTTTAATTGATTTGGTGCTTGTTTCGTCTGTAATTGCCATTGTAAAACTCTGAGCTTTGTTAATTCAAAGTTGGACATTATTGCCTTTTATCTTAAAAAAATGTGTGCGGCAGAGTATTTGATACATGAATTCATGATAACTATTTATGTGCTGCAAAGAACGAGATCTTGAAACCTGTAGGGAATTAGGTTTGACAAATTCAATTTTTTTAAGAAAGTACCCCGTCTTAGTAGTTCAGATTACCTCATCAATTTAACTTTTCTGTTTGAGTGGATATAAAGAAGTGGATTAATGCTGAAAGAAATTAAAATGGACAAATCATTATAATTTTGTAGACATGCATAATGAATGAATCCTTGTGATAAGCATGTATGGTCTCAATCCTTGACATGTACAATACATTTTTCTGAAAGGAACATCTTGGTGTAAATTGCCATCTGAATATTTTTTTAGACATAATGAATTTTGTATCTTGCACATACAGCTCAAGTCTATTGGTAAAGGTAGTACTGAAACACGTTGTCTCTATTAGTTGCATTCTTAAGTTATATGGTGCTTACAAGGTTTGTCGTCCAAGTAGATTAAATTTAGAACATGGTAGATAGCAAATGTATCATCTCTTGTTATACTAATTACCTGATATGTTACTTGTTGCATTTCATGAACGTTCTCACCTAGAAAATTGTATGTGGTGTCTTAGCTAGAATCTCGAAAATTCTTTTTTTTTTAGAGAGCACGCGACTGCGTGCCTTATTAATATAGAAGGAGAGAAAGGCAGTTACAAGCTTAGTTGATCCATGGATCCAACTAGTTTTAGACTCCACACCTAGTACACCGCATGGTTACATCTCACGGTACATTATGATCTCCAACTCCTGATCTACGTGCAACTAAACACAGAACAAACTCATCACAAATCTTTGTTGCTAGCTGCTCCACCGTGGATTGCTTGCTAACATTAGCAAACGCCCACGCGTTCCTGTTTTTCCACAGGTACCAGCTAGCCGTGCAGACGAGGGTGTCGAACGCTCTCCTGTTCGTCGCCGCCTGCCTGCTCCGCTCCACGCTCCACCACTCCTCCAGCGTCGTTTCAGTGCTAGGCAACTCGATGTTCACCTCACCTCGCGTCACACACGCATGCCATACTTGTCTGGCAAAGACGCAATGCCCTAGTATGTGTTCTGCGGTATCCTCCTCCTGCAAACACACGAAACATACCGAGGTTTGATCCTGCAAGCCATGTCTAAACCTGCGATCTGAGGTCCAGATGCGATGCTGCACCGCTAACCACACGAAGAGCTTGGCCTTCGGCGTCGCCTTGCTCTTCCAGATCGGCCCAGCTAACCTGAATCTAGTTCTCCCTTGTGTGAGCATGTGGTATGTGGATTTTGTTGAGTACATGCCTGACCTGCACCACGGCCACACGAACTCGTCTGTGACTGCTCATCTCTGGTAACTTCATCGATCGCCAACCAAAGCTGGAGGCTCTCCTGTGCTTCTCTGTCACCCCACTCGCCCTCGACATCTAGGATCCATCTATTGTCCGCAAGCGCTTGCACCACTGTCCTGCTGTTGCGCGATCTAGTGCTAACTCGGGCCACAATCATCGGCGCAAAGTCCACCGCTGCGCTACCGTTGATCCAGCGATCTCGCCAGAACAAAAGCTTCTGACCGTCCCCACTCTGATCGTGACCAGATTGTCAAAAACAGCTCGAGCCTTCTCGTCCTTGATCATGGGTAACCCCTGCCATGGTCGGAGCGGATCCGTGCGCCGGAGCCACTCCCACCTTACTCTCAACGCCAGTCCCTGCGTGCTTAGATCCTTGACGCCCAAACCTCCGCACTCAAACGGCTGGCAGATTTTGCGCCAAGAAACAAGGCATTGGCCTCCCGTCGCTCTGTCCTTTGCTGCCCAGAAGAAACCCGGCATGCTTTTCTCCAGCAGCTCCAACAGTCAGACCGGCGCCTCGGTGACCAGCAGGTGATGCACTGGCCGCGCCGCCATTACCGCCTTGACCAGCGCGAGTCTTCCCGGCTTCGCGATCATCCCACGCTGCCAAGGAGGGATTATGCTCGTAGCTTTGTCTAGCATCGGCTGCCACTGCGCCTTGGTCAGTGGCCGCAAAGCCAGTTGCAGCCCCAGGTAGCGAATTGGGAAGGAATCGATCCTGCAATTCAGCCAATTCCGCACCAAATCCGCCTCCGCTTCTCCTCCTCTGATCAAAGTGGCGGACGTTTTGCCGTAATTCACGTGCAGACCAGACGCGTTCCCAAACAGAGCTAGAATGGTCCTTGTGGTCATCAGATCCAATACGCAGGGCTTGATGAAAACGACGACATCGTCTGCATATATCGACAGGCGTTGCGTTGGAGAGCAATTAGCGATTGGATTCAGAAGCCCTTGCTCCGCAGCTTCACGAAAAAGGCGGGTCACGATCTCCATTGCGAGCACGAACAACTAGGGGGAGAGCGGGCCCCCCTGACGCAAACCTCTGACGTGTGCAATTTGTTTCCCAGGGTTTCCATTAACAGAAATTCTCGTGGTCGCCGTGCGCAAGGAAATTGCAATCCATCTCAGAAACAGCTCCGGGAAACCCATCCATCGCAAGACCTCGAAGAGAAACGCCCAAGACAGAGAATCAAACGCCCTTGCAATGTCCAGTTTTAGCAGTGTACCTGTCTCCCTCCTGTTGTTGATCTTGCGAGCCATCTGCCGGACCAGAAGAAAGTTGTCGTGCAGGTTCCTGCTCTTTATGAAGGCCGACTGATTGGCGCTCACGAGCTGGCACATCTTTGGTCGCAGGCGATTTGCAAGGATCTTTGACACCAGCTTAGCGAAACAGACGATGTCATGGTAGCCGCCGGAGGAGTGGTGGCTGCGGCCTGAAATCCCCCGATTTCTTAGGGATAAGCGAGATAATTGCCGTGTTCATCTTCCCAAACAGGCGGCCGTCTCCAACGGCGAATTTCAGAATTGCCGCCATTACCTCGTTCTTGATCGTAGGCCACGCCCGCTGGTAGAACGCGCCAATAAAACCGTCCGGCCCCGGCGCCTTATCTGGTGGCAGCTCCTTGATTACACCCCACACTTCTTCCTCTGAAATCAGGTTGGCGAGGTCCTGTAGCTCTGCCTCCGCCGGCTCGAAATGCTCCAAGTCCAGCGTGTGTGGTCGATTCTGCACCTTGCCAATCAGGTCTCGATAAACCTCGAAGAATACCTCCTCTTTGCGGCACTGATCCGTGATTATCTCATTGCCATGCCTTATCGCCGGGATGAAAGTTTTCACGCGACGCCCGTTCGTGACAGCGTGGAACAGACGCGTGTTCGCGTCGCCTTCCTTGATCCACCTCACTCGGGATCTTTGCCTTGCCATCGTCCTTTCCAACGAGGATAGACCTAGCACGAGGTGTTTTAGCGTTCGCCGCAGCCACCACTCCTCCGGCGACAGCTCGCGATTGTCCTGTGCCGCCTCCAGCTTGTGAATGATCAAATTCGCCATAGCAATCTGGAGTTTGATGTTCCCGATTCTCCTATCTCCCCACGCCTGCATATGTCGCGCGAGGTTGCGGAAACATGCATCAAGACGTTTCTGCTCGCATTTCCATCCTTCGAGCACAGCTTGATCAAAACCATCTAATTTGAGCCAGAAGAGCTCAAATCTGAATCGACACTTGGGTCTGTTAGTTGCGTTCATGGATAGGTGGAGGGGCGTGTGATCAGAAGTCGCAGATGACAAGGCTTGCAGAAGCACATCCGGGAAGTTCAGTTCCCAATCAATGGATACCAGCGCTCGATCCAGCTTGCACATCGTGGGCGTTCTCCTCTCGTTACTCCATGTATAAGCCCTCCCATGCATGTAAACCTCTTTTAGCTCATGGTCAGCGACGAAGTCTTTGAAACGTGTCATGGTAGCTCTGTCGATGTTCTCGTTGTTTTTTTCTGAAGCTCGCAAAATCATGTTGAAATCTCCGATGATCATCCATGCTCCAGGACACAGCGCACGACGCTCCGTAAGCTCAATCAGGAACTGGGCCTTGTCCTCCACACTCGGCGGCCCATACACTACCGTGATCCACCACGGCGGCGCACCCGACCCAGCATGGACCTCTCCTGTGATTGCATGCGTGTCTTTGTAGATGGTCGTGATCGACATACATGCTGTTTTCCACGCTAGGAGGATACCTCCTCTAGTGCCCAAGGCCGGCACATAGTCGAATCCGTCAAAGGATGGACCCAGGCATTCGTTTATTACAAATTGATCCATTACAGCCATTTTAGTCTCCTGAAGGCACACCAAATTAACTCGAAGTGAGTCAACTACCTCCCTGACCGAGTCTCTCTTAGCTCGATCGTTAAGCCCTCTCGGGTTCCAGCACAAAACTTCAGGGTTTGTATCCATAAGGAAACAACATGGGGCTCCGGCTCCGTTGTGCACGGCTACGCCTGCACAAGCACCTCCGCTTGGCCTTGCATGAGTATCTCACATCGCGGCGGCATGATCTTCCCAAAGGTGGTCGCCAACGCTTGCAGGTGGTGCTCGTGGATTGGAGAGTCGAAAAACGTCTTGAACTCCTCCAGCGCCTCGTCGTTCACCGCTAAATCCGCCGGCGTGATGCCCAACGACTTGAGGATGGCTGTTTCCGCAGTCGAGGCTTTGCGCTTCCGCGCAGGTGGTGGCGCCGGCGTCGTCGTCGCAGATGGCGTGGATAAGCGTATGCTGCGCCGTGGCGTGTAGGGCTCGGCCTCTGGCCGTAGCCTGGAGGCTGCTTCCACCTCTTGGAGCAGAGGCGGCGCGATCGCCTTCAAAACCTTGGAGCAGAATGCCTTCATGCGTCCCAGCGTCGTCGCCTCCTGCGAAGATATGAGGCCCATTTCCTGCTGGTGGCCCATCTCTTGAATCTGGCCCATCTCCTGCTGCTGGCCTATCGCCTGCTGCCCCATCTCCTGTTGGCCCTGAGGCATGGCCTCGTCCTAAAGGCCCATCCCCTGTTGGCCCATCTCTTGGTCTTGGACCAACTCTAGCTGGCCCAACTCAGGTGACCTCTGGCCCGCGATGGGCCTTTCCTCTTCTTCTTCCGCAGTAGCCGACAGAGTCATTTGAAAGTACTCCATCGCCTGCGCGTTGCTTCTCGATCCTTCTTCCTCCACCACGCTAGTGGCAGAAAACTCCGCTGCCTCGGATGCCACTGGCTCTGTGCACCCCACGGCGACAGACTATTCCAGGGCCCCACCCTCCAAAGACTGCTGCTCAGATCCAGCATTCGTCGTCTTCCTTCTCGCCAGAGCAGCAACTGCCTCGGTATCCTCCACCAGAGTGCAACGGCTCGCCACTTCCTTGGGATCCGAGGCCTGCAAAGCTGCTTTGTCGGCTGCCAACTCCTGTGGAGCTGCCCGATCAAAGGTAGCCAGTTGCCTCTTTCCAGCGCTGGCCCCGACAAATTTTGAAAACTTGTCCTTGCGCGCCAGTCCACTTTGCCCTCCCATTGGCGGGAGGCGCCAGTCCCCAAAGCTGGCCGCCACCTGGCAGTAGGACCGCCTTTGACTGGCCGTACTAGCACCGCCGCTCCGGCCTCCGCCGCCGCGCCGGTCCGGCACCCCGAGCTGCCACGGCGGCCGCCGCGCTTGACGTCCGCTATCACCATAGTCGCCACGACCATCAGGGATGCCACTCTGTGCGCTGTCAGACGACGCCGGCGCCGCCGCAAGACGCCGCTCCTCCGGGTCTGTGTCTTCCTCCACCCTGTCGATGTGAATCAGCACCTTGTACTTCAGAAACTTCAGGATTCCTTCTGCCTCACCGGCGGCGTGCCGCGGGACTCGTCAGAGAATTCACGCGCCGGGGACGGCGTGTCGTCGCCCAGCTCCCTCGGCTCCGGGATCGCTAGCGTCCTCGCCGGCGGGATCTTCTCGACATCGTCCGCCCAAGCCCTGACCTTGAAGGTGGCCAGGTCCGCTCGTGACGCCGTCTCCATGGCCACCTCCTCGATAGAGCACGAATCGCCTAGGATGCTCTCGACCACCTCCCTCTCCCAAGCGTGTGTCGGAATGCCTTCGATCTCAAGATCCACCTTGGTACGCCATTCTCCAAGGGTCGCCTGCGCCTGTCTGTTCCAAGGCCGGAAGAACAGGGTAAAACCACCACAGTCCAGAGGCGAGGGCTTGTTCATCACCGTGCGCCGCATGTCGGCAGATGGGAGCACGATAAGGAAATCCTCCGGCCGATGCGCGTGCACCGAGAACCCGCCGCTTGGGAGCTGGAGAATTCTCACCAGCGCCGCGTGCACCTGCGCACAGGACACCCGTGGCCGCGTTCCTCCCACACGCGCCACCAGCGCGAACCGCAACCGCCGCTCCAGTTCATTGATTGCCGGCGAACGCCGGACCAAGCAGATCGGCGCCTCGACTTCTTCCATCTCGGCAGGCTGCCTTGGCTCATCTTGCCTCCTTCTCTTCTCGATTCCTGCGGGTTCCAGGACAGGCGGAGGCGAGCGCCTCCTCTGAAGCGGTGCCTCGCCAGGTCCTTGCACCGGTCTCTGAGCTCTCATGGCCAGCGCCTGACGCCACAGTTCTTCCTCCGAGACTGGGCTCCTAGGTCTCGTGTCCGTCGTCTCCACATCTGAAGCAGACAGGGTCATTGGTACAGCCCAGCTTCTCGAAAATTCTTATGGCATTAGATTAATAAATGTAGAACGATTGCATGGTCATGTAGGTAGATTGCAAGACTAGATTGTCAGATTAGATTCAGTTTAATCTGTGCGCTAGAAAAGCTTTGTCCTTACAATCTCTAGGCACTGTATCATCAGCACAAGTCTTGCATGGTCATGTCAGTAGTTTCTGTTCTCGAGATGACCTGTTGCATTGTGTAGTTCAAAGGTTACAATCAGTACGGTTCAAAGATGCATGTTCACAAGACGAAACAATATTTTAAGAATCAAGTCAGGGTTACTAGAAATCTGACGACGAATAACTTTTAAATATTGGACTACACAGTTCGATTTATGTGTTCAGCGATAATATTCATCGTCCATTTAATTTTTCAAAAAACTCACCTTTTTTCATCCATCTTCAAATAGAGTGATGCACCTGCACTATAGTTGAAAGAACATTTCTTAATCCCTTGTGTTTTGTGTGTTAGACAACAACACTAGTGATGATTTAATATGATGTTAAGTGATGCAGGTTTTAGGTGATTAAAACATCATTGCATCAAAACAAAAAATGAAGATGAAAAGAGCTAGTTCAACTTGCTCAGACCCCACCTTCTTCCAGCTCCAGCTAGCTCGACCAGGCCAAGAAAGAACACCATCGTTGCAAGCTCAAAACTCATAGATCTACCAATCCCTCCACCCAAACTCGCTGATATTTGGAGGATTAAAGGAGAAGGCCGAGATCTACATCTTCACCAAATAAATTTACATTTCCCCCTCATTCACTTGAGAGATTCGAGTCTAGGATTTTCATTGGGAAAACCTAGGCATCTTGTTAATCTTACCTCTTGTCTATTATGACAGATTGTAGCTGTTCGGGAGCCCCCAATTCAGTTATGGGTGTGTGCCCCGGATTGTCGTTGTAAAGGCTCCAGATTCCGCCTCGAAGGATTCCGTGTTGGAAATATGCCCTAGAGGCAATCATATTGATGATGATATTTCCACATGTTTATGAATCTCTGACAAAAGAATAATTGTCATTCCGTCCCTTGAATAAACTATCATGATATTCGCTAATGAATACGTGATTCATTTGTGAAACCCATTATCTCTATGATGTTATTCTAAATAGGTTCCTGGTCAACAATCATATGAGGGATGCATATGATTTAGTGACTAGCACATGTATTGATAGATGATCATGTTTCACGGATCATTGACATGGAGATGTCGATCATTAATGTGGACTCATGCTACGATATACCTGAGCATTTGTCGGGCCGGGCCGGGCTCGGGCCGGGCCTAAAAAAGCCCGATGCAGAAAAGTCCAGGCCCGAGCCCGGCCCGGCCCGACAATCGGGCTGCAGAAATCGGGCCCGAGCCCGGCCCGAGCCCGACAAAGCCCGATAAAGCCCGACAGGCCCGGCCCGACCCTTCCTGATTTGCTGTTTTTGCTAGGCCCGAGCCCGGCCCGACCTATGTATCGGGCCCGATTTCCAGGCCCGAGCCCGGCCCGATGTGCAAGCCCGGCCCGGCCCGGCCCGACATTTTCGGGCCGGGTCGCATCGGGCCATCCGGGCCGGGCTGCCCATGCCCAGGTATGTGCTACGAACATGGAGTTGGACTGACCCACCATGAGACACTGTGAGAATATCTATTCTTTCATGTCATCA
Source organism: Poa pratensis (assembly GCA_947311845.1). Classification (NCBI taxonomy): domain Eukaryota; kingdom Viridiplantae; phylum Streptophyta; class Magnoliopsida; order Poales; family Poaceae; genus Poa; species Poa pratensis. Next base: position 8,716,797 of record CAMZMU010000090.1, read on the forward strand.
GCTGATCTCATACAATGTGTATGTTGATTCCTTAAACCTGAGATCTTCGCGTGAGCTTGGGATGTGTAAGGGCTTTACTTTGGGGCTATCCAACGCTACACCGTGAAAGGGTAGCTATAAAGGTAGCTTCGGTTTTGTCACGAAACATGCTGCAAGTCATGGTTGATCAAGATGGGATTTGCCCTCCGTCCAACGGAGAGATATATCTTGGCCACTCGAATGACCGGATCCAGAAAATGTATGGCCGTACTCTCGGTTAAGTGTTAACCGTGCTTCAGGGATTCCGTGTCATGGAAATCGAGAAAGATGATTAAGCTATTGCAAGGATGACAAGTTCTCACCTTGAGCTAAATCAATATCGTGAGGCAAAGGGAAGAAGTATATATTATTGTGGAAGGTTCGTCCGATATGATCTTTACGTGTATTTGAAAGTCGGCACGTCTTGCTAGAGGCCGCTACCGATTATTGGTCGAGTAGTGTACTCGCGCCATGACCATCTATGCGTGAACCTATAGGGTCACACACTTAAGGGGTATGGAACAGAGTTTGGATATGATCCATCTCTTATTGGGTTTATAGTGCTAATGGGGCTCTAATATAGAAACCCATTAGGAGGACTATATATAAGAGAGGAGTGGGCAGCAAAAGATACGCCAGTGCTAACCCTAGCCGCCGCACTCTCTCCACCAGATCGCGCCATCGGTGCTAGCACCCCGACCGCGATGTTCCATCCTTGTACGTGTGGATACCGATAGAGGTGCTACACTTGGAGCACTTGGACGATCCGTTCACGGGGTCCGCGTGGTGTTGTTCGTGGGATCGCGAGGAGGAGGAGTAGTACGACTACACGGCATCGATGCGCGACATCGACAGTTTTCCGCTGCACTGCGCGTCGAGAGGTAATTCGAGCTCCGTGATCGATTACTTGCAGGGGTTCCTGGGATGATCGTGGTAGAAATTTTTGATTTGTACTAGCGTAGCCTACCCCGATTCCCAACGGTGGCATCAGAGCCATCATGTTTAGTTTTCGATTCGGAGCAGCGGCACAAGGAGTTGTGCCGGCGGCGGATTTGATCCGTGGTGTGGTAGATGCGATCTACGGTTTCAGTTTCTGTTCATGCGCTTGTTTTCCGTGATGGCGTGGCCTTCTTCGATTGGATCGTGGGGATCACGGAATTGTCGATTAGATTATTCTGTTCGCTCGCGCGTGGATCTGATCTGGCATGGCGCCGGCGGCCGATTTGATCGGTTCGAGGCGATGCGTAAAGAGTTACGTGCACGTACATGCGATCTGTGTTTCTGCCTGAAAGCTGTTCGGGCGCTCGGTGTTTTTGATCGATCTGGTGCGGCCACGGACCTTGTGTAGTATCCCGGATCGATCGGCCGGACATGCAGCTTGGAGATGCGATCTACAAGTTCTGTCCTTCACATAGTTTCAGCGATTCATTGGTACAGCTTCGATCCATGCAGCAACACATTTAGGTAACCAACGATGAGATCGATATACTTGGTAGATGCGATCTGCCGTTTGGTTTAGTTGTAGATGTGATCTGCATATATTTTGTCTTGGTAAAAGTCGTTTCAAGTATCCTTTTCATGCTTGAGATGAGAGTTGCTGCCGCTAGCTGGATTAAGTTCATGAGATGGATTTGATAATATGCGATGATCTATTCTCGTAAGTGCAGCTGGATGCCTGATGGATTTGTAGTGTACGTATCCATGCCGGCCGGCCGCACTGCGACGCGCATTTTGTTAGGATCTCGCTAGGGTTCACTCTATTATCTCAGATACACGCGAATTTGGGTACAAATCAATAGCGAATTGAGGAAGAACAGGGAAACATCAGAGACGCAGCTCTGCCAATTGCCACACGGCCTTGATCACGCAGGATGGATGGGGAGTAGGTGAGCATCTCCTCTTATGCCGGCTGCTTGTCTCACTTGGTCCAGTCGGGCCTGATGTGTCTCCGATTGGGTTGTACCAGTCTTCTGGGCCGAGCTTGTCGAGTGGCGAGGCCCAGGACGTTGCTCCAGCTCTGGGCGTTAGTTAGGACGCTAACATCCCCTCCTCATTGAGAGGTGGCTTGTCCCCAAGCCACATTGTCTGGGAACTTCGTCTTCAGCTCGATCATATCTTCCCAGGTCAGTTCCTCCTCGGCACCTTCAGACCATTGTACTTGCACCTGCTCGCGGCGCCCAGTAGGTGTCTGGCGCCAACGATGCCCCAGCAGCTTCACAGGAACTGGATTGACATTAGTAACAACAGGTAACTGAACAGATGATGGGGTACCTGGTTTAAGAACCTTTCTCAGATGGGAAACATGAAAAACGGGGTGTATTTTGGAATCTGGTGGTAGGGCAACTTCGTACACCACCGGATTGATGCACTTGGTGATGGTGAAAGAGCCGAAATACCGAAAAGCCAGCTTTGCATTGGATCGGCGTTGAACTGACATCTGAATATAAGGTTGCAGTTTTACGAAGACTTCTTCTCCCAGCTGAAAAGTACGCTCAGTTCTTTTCTTGTCTGCTTGGTTTTTCATGCACTGCCTGGCGTGGTGAAGGTTGTGTTGCAGCAGTTGTTGCATTTGCTGACGCTCTGCCAGCCATTCCTCCAGTGATGGAGTGTTGCACATATAAGTGGAATCAATGCCCCAGTGCCTTGGTTCATGCCCATACAGTGCTACAAACGGAGACATCTAGCTGAATGGTACGAGGTGTTGTACCAAAATTCCGCTAATGCTAAGAACTGGCTCCACTTTCTAGGGCAGGCGTGAGTAAAACAGCGGAGATAGATTTCCAGACATTGGTTCACTCGCTCAGACTGCCCGTCCGTTTGTGGATGGTAAGCAGAACTCATCCTCAGTTCTGTCCCCAGCTGTGTAAACAGTTCCTTCCAGAACTTACTGGTAAAAATTGGGTCTCTGTCGGACACCATTATCTGAGGCAAACTATGCAACTTAAAGATATTGTCAATGTAGACAGATGCTACTTTTGTTGCTGTGAAAGGGTGTCGCAGGGGAATAAAATGAGCATATTTGGTGAATTTATCCACCACCACCATGATGCAATTGACACTTCCAGATGTGGGGAGGCCTTCCACGAAGTCCATTGTGACCATTTGCCAAGCTTTAGCTGGTGTAGGTAATGGCTGTAGCAGCCCTGGGTATTTCACACGCTCAGGTTTGGCTTGTTGACAGGTCAAACAAGACTGGACATAGCTCTTAGTGTGTGCTTTCATCTTGGGCCATGCAAACAATCGTCTGATGCGTGAGTACGTTGCTGGAAATCCTGAATGCCCCCCAATGGTGCTAGAGTGAAAGGCCAACAGTATCTTCTGTTGAAGTTCTGGTGCTCCACCTAACCAAATGCGCTTGCGAAAATAGAGGAGACCTTCATGCCACGAGAACCGGCCTTTTGAGTCAGGTGCTGCCTGCAACTGCTGTATCCATTTGCTAGTGTGTGCATTCGATGCATAGCTTGCTCTCACTTCCTCTAACCAAGCAGGTTGACACTCCGTCACTGTAAATAGAGGGAGACCGTCAGTATGTGGTCTCCTGGAGAGGGCATCTGCAGCACGGTTGTCTATTCCCTTGCGATAACATATTTTATAACGAAGTCCGAGCAACTTAGTGAACGCCTTCTGCTGCCAGACTGTAGAAAGCCTCTGCTCTTCTAGGTGCACTAGACTTTTTTGGTCAGTTCTGATAAGAAATTCTTGGTGTTCCAAATAGGGACGCCATTGTTCAATGGCCATTAAAATGGCTAGACATTCCTTCTCGTAAGTGGAGAGACCCCTGTTCCTTGGGCCCAATGGCTTGCTCATGTAAGCAATGGGATGCCCCTCCTGCTGAAGAACAGCTCCTACACCTGTATCACATGCATCTGTGTCCACCACGAAAGGTTTCGAGAAATCAGGCAATTTGAGTACCGGAGCTTCAATTAACTTCTGCTTCAGTAGCTGGAAAGCTTGCTCCGTTTCACTGGTCCAAATGAATGGCACATTTTTCTTGAGTAAGTTGAACAATGGCCTAGCAATGATGCCGAAATGTTCTATGAATTTCCTATAGTAGCCAACGAATCCCAATACACTCCTGACATCTTTACAGTTTGTTCGTGTCGGCCACTTCTGAACTTTGCATATTTTAGCTGGGTCAGATGCTACTCCATTGCGGTCTATGACATGGCCCAGGTAGGCCACTTTCTGCTGGCCAAAAGAACACTTGGATCTTTTTATCTGCCACTGGTCTCTGCGCAGGAGCTGGAGCACTTGTCTGATGTGGTTAATGTGTTCAGCAAAACTCTTGCTGTAGACTAAAATGTCATCGAAGAAAACAACAACACACTTCCTTAGCAGTGGCTGTAATGTTGCATTCATGGCACCCAAAAATGTTGCCGGCGCCCCTGCCAAGCCGAAAGGCATCACTGTATATTCCCAGTGTCCTTCATGAGTTTGGAAAGCAGTTTTATACTCCTCTCCTGGTGCCAGTCTGATCTGATGATATCCAGCACGAAGATCCAGTTTGGAGAACCATCTAGCTCCTGTGAGTTCGTCCAACAGTTCATCAATAACTGGGACTGGAAACTTGCTGACAATTGACATGGAGTTAAGAGCTCGGTAATCAATGCATAGTCGCCAAGTGCCGTCTTTCTTCTTCACCAAAATGGCTGGTGAGGAAAAGTTGCTGGTACTGCGTTGAATAACCCCTGATGCTAATAGCTCTGCCACTTGGCGCTCTATTTCTGTTTTCAACTCTGGCTTGTGCCTGTATGGTCGAGAGTTGACTGGTTGTGCACCTTGAATCAGAGGAATGCGGTGATCACAGGCACGCCTGGGAGGTAGTGTGGTCGGTTCCGCAAAAACATCTTCAAATTGAGCTAATAGCTCCTGAACCTCTTCCGGAGTGATCTCTTCAGTATGAATTGTTTCCCCCAAAGCATACACATGAACCAAGTGTGCTAATGAACCTTGTCTGCACACCGAGACCAACTCATTGGAAGTTATAGCAGAACATTGAATTGGTCCATTAGCGTGCCCCTGTAACTTAATCTGCCCCTGACTGGATTCTATGGTAAGTGACTTGCCAACCCAATCTATGTGTGGATTGTGCTTTTCCAGCCAATCCATACCTAGGATGACATCGAAGGCACCAAGAGGTAACACCTTCAGATCTGTTTGGAACTGATGTCCCTGTGATGACCACTGACAGGCTGGAATATAATCGGTACACCTGTGCTGTGACCCATCTGCCACATTGACTCGACATGGTCTCTCCAGGGGTTTGCTTCCTTGCACTTGCATAGCCAATTGTGTGTTGATGAAAGAGGCTGAGCTTCCAGAATCAATCAAGATTAACACTTCATGTTTAGCAATAAAGGCCTACAGCTGAATGACGCCAGACGATGCATTGGGTGCTCCTGTCATTGCATGCAGAGATATGGAACAAGCTGTTTCTTCTACCTCTTCAGAACTTGTCCCTGGGCTTTCACTTCCTGTTACGTCTTCTTGAGAAAATAGGGCCAGTAGTTCTTCGACCACATGTAACTGTACTGTCTGAGGACATACATGCCCCTCTTTACTGTACTTTTCTCCACACGTAAAACAGAGTCCCTTGGCTCTTCGATAGTCCCTGAGTGCATTGAGCTTATCATCACCGCTACGTCTTGCTCTGTCCAAACCACGACTGTCAGCCGCACGACTTACAGGAGTTGGTGGAGCTGATAGTTGTTGGGACTGTGCTTGTCGAGCAGGTAACTTGATGAAACGATGCTCATTTCTGCGAGGAGGTGACACACATTCTCCTTCTGTTACTTCCTCTTGAAGCAGAGCCAAAGAGCACGCCGTGTCGAGATCAGTTGGTCTCTGAACCATGACAACTGAACGAATGTCCGCCCGTAGTCCCTCGAAAAAACGAGTAAGAAAATAGTATGGGTGAGTAGCATCCGAATAAGACACTAGATGATTAATAAGAATATCAAAACGCTCTATGTATTCAGCCACTGTAGAAGTCTGTTTAATGGAATAGAATTGTCTAATGAGTTATTGGTGTCGATCACGTCCAAAACGTGTGCACAAAAGGGACGTGAACGAGACCCAATCTAGAGTAGATATTTTTTCCTAACTGATTGGAGCCATATTCCTGCTGCTCCGGAAAAATGCAGTATAGACATGGATACCCAAAAGGACTCATGTATGGCGAACATACTGAAATACTGTTCTGCCAGAGTAATCCACAAATTGGGATTATCCCCGGTGAACGCAGGAAATGGGAAATTTGGTGCGTGGGAACCTAGACCCGAGATGATCTGGCTGGACATGAGTTATGGATCGACAGTAGGAAGCATGGGATGTTGGAGGGAAACCATACCCGTGACCGGAGGTGCCGACGGCGACGCAAAGGTCGCCACCGGGTGACCCCCGGGGAACGTGTTGACGCCAAGGCCTTGCCCGTGGATCGCCTCCGATGATGATGTTGGAGGCCTGGTGGCGAGATGGGCCGCCACCGATCCACCCGCCGCCGCAGCAGCAGAAGACTGCGCGCGTTGAAGATCGTTCACCGTGGTTTGTCGCTGCGTGAAACGAGCTTCCAGATCCGGCTTCCAGCCGCTCAGTTCAGCAAGCTGCGCCGTCTGGGATTCGAATCGCTGCGCCAGCGAATTGATCTTGTCTCCGTTGGCGGAGATGGAGAGCTTGATCTCGGCGGAGTCCTTTCTCATGTCGTCGAGGTATGACTTCAGCGTAGGATCCATGGCGTCGAGGAGACAGACGCCGATCGGCAACGAATTGACGAGTTTCTGGAATTTTTTTTGGGTGGAACTTGGGTGGATCTGTAGGCTCTGATACCACGATGTTAGGATCTCGCTAGGGTTCACTCTATTATCTCAGATACACACGAATTTGGGTACAAATCAGTAGCGAATTGAGGAAGAACAGGGAAACATCAGAGACGCAGCTCTGCCAATTGCCACACGGCCTTGATCACGCAGGATGGATGGGGAGTAGGTGAGCATCTCCTCTTATGCCGGCTGCTTGTCTCACTTGGTCCAGTCGGGCCCGATGTGTCTCCGATTGGGTTGTACCAGTCTTCTGGGCCGAGCTTGTCGAGTGGCGAGGCCCAGGTCGTTGCTCCAGCTCTGGGCGTTAGTTAGGACGCTAACACATTTGATGTTGCAGTTTCTGATCATTCCTTTGGAAGGATTGATAGAACTAGATCATTTCTGACTCCTGATCGATTGGTAGATGTGATCGCTGGTTGTGACAGTTGTACATGCGCCAGCGGTGGTATGGTTTTCTGAACCTATCTGAGATAAACTTTGGAACCTTTTGATCCATGTGATGGATCGATGGATCCTTTGTACATTGTGATGTTTATCTGGTCTTCCGGCCGGACGACGATACGTATACTGATACGTACTAGTGTAAGGCAGGAAGCAAATCAGAGTGTAGTGCATATGCCGTTCTATTCTGATATGAATTGCTCTTGATTGCTCATACTAGTAGATGAGATCTACTTATATGTATATGCACTACTGATCGGCATAATCGGCTTCAAGCTGATGCACCATAGTTCCATACGATGGATTAATGGTATTTGTACTTCAATGTGCTCAGCTAGTCAGCCGTCCGTGCTCAGCCTTGGCATGTAGATGGTGAACTGATTCAATGGATGGATCAGGGGCTTTTTGGCATACAGATTATCAAAAAAAAAAAAAAAAAAAAAAAAGACGACGGATCTGTAGAAGTTCTAGTACGTACAGATTAATGGTATTTGTACTTCAATGTGCTCAGCTAGTCAGCCGTCCGTGCTCAGCCTTGGCATGTAGATGCTGAACTGATTCAATGGATGGATCAGGGGCTTTTTGCATACGATGGATCAATTGGTATTGGCGTACTTCTAGTACGTACTTCCACTACTTCTGGTCGATTTTGGTGAGGCGTGTTCTCCTTTCCCCTTTCTCTCGCTCTCTCCAGAAAAGGCGACAGCAAGGGCGAAGCCGTCTCCCCCCCCCCCCCCCCCCCCCCCCCCCGTTTCCCCGGCGCCGCCGCGGGTTACCCCTTCCTTCTCCGTCCGCTCCGGCGGCGGAAGGGTGGGGGAACCCCGGATCTGTGCGTTCGGGCTGTAAATAGGGTGTGGGTGAGTGTGGTCGACGGAGGCGTGGGTGTGGGAGTGGCGCCGCCGTATACGACCTTCAAGTCTTCTCGATCCGTACTCCCTCTCGCCGGAGCTCCATGCTGCCGGAGCTCCATGCTGCGGCGACGGATCTGTAGAAGTTCCTCCACGCGGTCGTCGAATCGACGCTGTCGACCGCGTTTCGTGGGGATTTTGTCCTTGGAGCCTGTCGTCGTCGCACCGTCGTCTTCTCCAGCGCCGGTGCGGGCTTCCTAAGGTATGTTGGAGGAGCTCCGGAGATCCTTCTCTCTGGCCGTTCGGCAAGGGAGATGACGACCTTCTTCCGGTGGTGCTGTGCTGCTCGTCTTCTTCGTCGTCGTGCGGGTTCGCTGTGACCGAGATCGGCGACTTCCCGACTGCATCGATACTACCTGTTGAACAAGGTTTCACGCCGGCTCTGCGTGGGAGCGGCGGCGGCAGCGCGGCGGCGCGTCTCCGGTCCGCGTCGGCGTCTGAAGAGGAGTGGATAAGGGACCTGGTTGCAATTTTTGCTTTCTTTGAGGTCCCCTGTACTACTGTGGAAGGTTAATATCTCTGGGGTTGTAATCGCAAAAAAAATTGGTATTGGCGTACTGCTGATCATTTTCGTGTCCGTACTGACTTGTGTACAGAGGAAAAGTCGATAGCTTACTGGTTCATATGATGAACTGGAATTGCTCTCAGCAAACTGCGATCAGTTTTCACAAGCAGATAAGATCTGTGGTTTAAATTGAACACTCTCTAATCGTTTGACGACGAGTGTTTGCTGACTTTGCTGAACTTCTGTTCTCGGTTGATGTGATCAGTCGAGTGCGCATTTAGTTGGGTACTTGTTGATTGGATCAACTAGGTGTACCAACTTCTGAATGTTTTTGTCAGCATAGTTGGAAAAGGGGTTTTCCGGAAGTCAAGTAAAGGTTGCTCATGTATATGCTGGTTATAAAGTGTTATGACGTAGCAGTTAAATATGTAGATGCTTAATGATTAATCAGATTAATTGATAGTTCTTTTCGTACATTGCTCGGTGAATTTGTTCTCGCGAACTTGTGGGACTTGACATGGTTATCGAAAATTGTTTTCGTGTGCAATTCCTGTAGCATTTTATATATGTTACTTATTCATGTTATAATCATATATAGAATTTGATTCTATGCAAAATTGTTTTGCGAATAATGATGTGGATAGAGTTATTTATCATCTGCACATATGATGTGCATTGAGTGCGAAACGCTATAAAGTGTTATGGCTTGTTATTTGTGCTCGGATACATATGATGTCTCGTGATGAAGGCAAGCGGAGAAAAATGTGGCGACAAGATCGTCATTGCAAAAGGTGCACACATTTACAGTTAATTTGATTATCTACAAATTCTTTATGTCCTTTTACGAGTTCTATCTCTATTATTGTTTTGTTGCTTGCCATGCTTGTTACATAATAGAGTAGAATCCCTCATAAATGTTAAGTTAAACATATGCCCTCCCAACTAAAACTTGCACCATCCCATGTCTTCTACAATTGATGGTGGGACTGTTGCCGCAGACGCCTCATTTTTCGTTGACTAGATGGGTTTGTATCGGTTAGATGGTATTTTCTGTTGCCGCAGTGTGCCATCTGCTGTAGCTTACGCGCATAAGGGGTTGGTTAACTTATCAAGGTAATCTTAACGGTTAAGCGCCTTGGGGCATAAAGGTTGGGTTTTAGGCATAGAGATGTCGCCCAACAACAAGAGTCATATGTGATATGATTAGCAAGTGTTGCTTACCGATCTACCTTGTCTTCTAGCAGTGATGCATACATCACTAGTTGACTTGTTCGTTGCGGATCTTGAATCGCTAAAAGTCGTATGAGGGATACGAAATTTAGTGGGAGTATCTTTTATCAAATAGTTTAATGCAAGATACTTCTTCATAAACATACATCTCAGCTTTGCATGAATATTACTGTTGTAGATTTATTTTGATATGGCTACATCAGTTTTATAGTATTATGTGTGTTCGATTATTTTGAACTATTAGTTGGCTGAAATTTTATTTGTAGAATTGTTCTCAAGTAGAATGTAAAATGGAATATGTTTAGGAGTGTACTTATTCATTTAGCTGTGTCTTGATGCTACTCAAGAAATGCTTGTGAAGCATCAAACTTTCCTTGTTACTTGCGTTCTCTTAATTACCGCAAACTCTCTGAGCTTTTGAAGCAAGATGAGAATTTGTACGTCTACAATATGATTGTTAGACTAAAAGGCATATATGAGAAATAAACAAAAACGAGATGTTTGACATCTTGGGGATATTGTTGATGCAAGATAGCGGAAGGAAAATTGGTCGATCTCCATGTAATTAAATTGTTTAGTTACATTGAGAATTTGGAAAATGTTTCCGTTTGTCAAGTGTTGACATATTTTGATTCCCTCATTCATCTTGATTGTCAAATGATTGTCGTGAATAAATGGTGGACCAAAGTGCATTAGATGCATGTGATAGATGAGTTGAGCATTAAGAATAGGCATTGATCATGTGATGATTATGCCGAGACAAGTGCTTTAAAATGATAGGTTAGGACTAAAGCATGTTTTGGATATGATCCTGAGCATGAGCTTATGTCCAATGATCCGATCGCTGTTCTAACTCATGACGATGAGTGGCACTTAGTCGTTCGCAGTTATTGAAGGAAAGAGGTGCATGAATTCCGAGGACTAGAAAGTGGGCAAGGGAAGTGTGACTTCATTGTCCGTGATTTTTGTTGTGAATATTCTCATTGTTGATTGTCTAACAAGCTCTTTAGTATTTGATACTTAATCGATTGCTTCGGGCAATGCGATGCTTGAGCTGGTTTTGACGAAAGGTTAAGCAGTGATCGAAGATGGTCTTCGTAATAGCAATGCGGCAATAGTTGCTACATTGGCTGTTTACATGCTGCAATTGTTGCTATTGTCAAACCTGTGAATGGAACTAGATAAATGTTATTATGTTTCTACCCTCATCACATGCATAACTTATCTTGTTTGACAGAAAGTTATAAATTCTAAATAGAGAACAAAAGTTGTTCGATATTATGAATGATGTGTTGAGTGGGAGTACTCCATTAGCGAATGGACTACTCGTCTTAGTTATGACAAAGTCGCATAGTTTCACAACATTAGATAAAAGTATGGCAAGAAATTAATATTCTATGATTTGATCATAGACATATATAATTGAGCTATACACGGTAACCATGTGTAGCAATGTGGAATTGTTCCACTATTGCTATAGCCACCGAAGCATCCAAATGTTGGACCATTCGGATGGTATATATATGATCAAACCTTGTTAGACATGGTTAGATCAATGGTAAACCTTTCTTGTCTGAAGTTTTTTTCTGTTGCACATAAGAATGAGTTGTTCTAATGTAGAATTGGGTTCTGCTATATGAGACCATATGAAAGACACCGTATATGATATGGATCAGGAGGCGTCCTGAGTTGCCGTTTCATGAGGTCATCATAGCGTTATGAAGAGGGCAAAATGTTTGCCGTTCGAAATGTCTTTCTAAGAGAAATTGTTTCTCTAATAGAATTAGTGGGAGCACGACGCGACTCAAATTTGTTTGAGACGCGCCTACCCAGAGAGCGCAGGTCATGTACTCGTCGGTAATACGACTTGTACATGAAGGAGCGTGATGGACCCTGACTCAAGAAAATGGTTTTGAACCATTACACTCGTAATAGATTTATGCATGTCATTAAGGTTATGAACCTGGCTGACACAAGTAGTGGTGAAGTTTTCTTGAAGTTCAAATTGTTGAACATAATGAAATCTTCTAGTCTATTGTGATGCTAAAATCTTTTGTGAGTGAACGTTATTGTTTGACATAGTCAAAATGTTTGATTTTGCCAATACAATAAGAAGTCTTATTTTGCAACAAGATTAGTGGGAGTACACTCGTATTGATCATGCATGTGGAGACATGAAGATCAGGATAATATTCTAATAATTGAATCCTTATAATCTTCATAAGAAAAGAGTTTCTTGGTGAAGTAATGATTGTTGAAGTGTTCATCAATTAGTATGTCAGCATGATTTCATGATGAATACCAAAAGGATATGTAATTTGTTATGAGTGTCATGAACAAATATCAGTCAAATCTGAGTGAAAGTCACTCGCTATGGTTTAAATCCTCGGGTGCTTCAGAAGCACAAAAGGATTGTTTCAAATGGTTAGTGGAGCTGTTCGTAAAGAGTTACGTTACTGCTCATTACCAAGTTCATAATCGTTCATATTATGTTTTGAAAGACGGTGAGCTGGAATTGTTCCATGCGAGAGGCCGAATTTCGTTATTTGCAATTGATGCACGGGCAACAAATGTTATTGCACCGCCAGCAAAGCGTAAACCACAATCTAAGTGTTAGATGCACGATGAGTAAGTGTTACTCGATTCTTGTATAGTGATACATGATTGACTCTAGTGCAAGTGGGAGACTGTTGGAAATATGCCCTAGAGGCAATCATATTGATGATGATATTTCCACATGTTTATGAATCTCTGACAAAAGAATAATTGTCATTCCGTCCCTTGAATAAACTATCATGATATTGGTTAATGAATACGTGATTCATTTGTGAAACCCATTATCTCTATGATGTTATTCTAAATAGGTTCCTGGTCAACAATCATATGAGGGAGGCATATGATTTAGTGACTAGCACATGTATTGATAGATGATCATGTTTCACGGATCATTGACATGGAGATGTCGATCATTAATGTGGACTCATGCTACGAACATGGAGTTGGACTGACCCACCATGAGACACTGTGAGAATATCTATTCTTTCATGTCATCAGCTGATCTCATACAATGTGTATGCTGATTCCTTAGACCTGAGATCTTCGCGTGAGCTTGGGATGTGTAAGGGCTTTACTTTGGGGCTATCCAACGCTACACCGTGAAAGGGTAGCTATAAAGGTAGCTTCGGTTTTGTCACGAAACATGCTGCAAGTCATGGTTGATCAAGATGGGATTTGCCCTCCGTCCAACGGAGAGATATATCTTGGCCACTCGAATGACCGGATCCAGAAAATGTATGGCCGTACTCTCGGTTAAGTGTTAACCGTGCTTCAGGGATTCCGTGTCATGGAAATCGAGAAAGATGATTAAGCTATTGCAAGGATGACAAGTTCTCACCTTGAGCTAATCAATATCGTGAGGCAAAGGAAGAAGTATATATTATTGTGGAAGGTTCGTCCGATATGATCTTTACGTGTATTTGGGAGTCGGCACGTCTTGCTAGAGGCCGCTACCGATTATTGGTCGAGTAGTGTACTCGCGCCATGACCATCTATGCGTGAACCTATAGGGTCACACACTTAAGGGGTATGGAACAGAGTTTGGATATGATCCATCTCTTATTGGGTTTATAGTGCTAATGGGCCTCTAATGTAGAAGCCCATTAGGAGGACTATATATAAGAGAGGAGTGGGCAGCAAAAGAACGCCAGTGCTAACCCTAGCCGCCGCACTCTCTCCACCAGATCGCGCCATCGGTGCTAGCACCCCGACCGCGATGTTCCATCCTTGTACGTGTGGATACCGATAGAGGTGCTACACTTGGAGCACTTGGACGATCCGTTCACGGGATCCGCATGGTGTTGTTCGTGGGATCGCGAGGAGGAGGAGTAGTACGACTACACGGCATCGATGCGCGACATCGACAGTCTTCCGCTGCACTGCGCGTCGAGAGGTAATTCGAGCTCCATGATCGATTACTTGCAGGGGTTCCCGGGATGATCGTGGTAGAAATTTTTGATTTGTGCTAGCGTAGCCTACCCCGATTCCCAACATTCCGATAGTTGAAGGTGAACCAATCCTTTGTGGTGTGGTTGATCGGAGAATAGGGTGAGCCTGTTGTGGCGTTGAGATAGCCTGTGGTGGCGAAGCTCACACCCCTCCAACGAGACGTACTCACCTAAAAAGGAGGAACTCAGGATTACATCCGTGTCTCTGCGTGCTTCACTTTCGGCTACCTCTTTATCTTGCCTTTAGTTGTATCTCGTAGCCTGCTTAGAGTTAACTTGTCATATAGGTAAATTCACCGTAGTTGCATATCTAGAGAATTTACCTTTGTATCAAGCCTAAACTGAAAAGGAACTAAAAATTGGGTAGCACCTATTCATCTCCCCCTCTAGGTGTCATACGATCCTTTCAATTGGTATCATAGCCTCGTCACTTTTTCGAGCTTAACAGTCTAAGAGAAGTATGACACTTGAGGAAGGAACTACGGTTGCCGCGGGAACTACGGTTTCCCTTGAGGACTTCAATGCCATGAAGGACTCAATGGAAACCCAAATGCGTGAGATGCGTGAGTTATTGACGAAACTCACGACAGCCCAAGGCACCACAGCCCTTTCTCCTCCTCCCTCTCCGGAGGATAAAGAAAAAAGGGGATAAGGGAGTTGATGGAACTAAAAGTGAATCCCCTGTTAAACCAAATAACAATGGTGGGAAGCCGGAGTATCATCAGGTTACCTTTGCATACTCTCCCGACCTACCCATCCCCAATCCTCCATTTATCTAAGAGGAGATCCACCTAAGCTAAATGCATCTTTGTTTACTAACTGGCAATCTTCTATGAGATTTCATGTAAACAGTGCCTCTATTGAGCTTTGGAGGATCATTGAAGAAGGATACACGCCCGTGGATCCAACCAACTTGACAAGAAGAGAGAAAGTGGATTGTCAACTGAATTCCACAGCTCTTAACATGATCCGCCTTGCCGTGGGAGATAAGGACTTGTCCCACATTGAGCACTTCTCCACCGCAAAAGAAGCTTGGGATGGTCTCTCCGGTGCATTTGTGGGAAATGAGAGCATAAAGAGGAACAAATTTGATGCCTTGAACAATGATGTTGAAGGATTCTACATGCACGAGGGTGAAGATCATCAAGACATGTACCTTAGACTCAAAGCCCTTGCAAATGCTTTTCATAGCCTCGGTGCAACGTATGTTGATGATGCTTGGATCAAGAGAAACTATGTGAATGCTCTCATGCCTTTTGAGCCAAGTGACTTGAAGAATCTACGAGGAAAATACAACTATCATGAATTGTCCTAAAATGAAGTGATGCAAGAAATGCAAGCCTTCAAAGAGCAAACCAAGAATGCACAAGATAATAGGGCTCCTGCCATGGGGATGCACAAGAGTATGTCACTAGCTTTGAAGGCCAAGGTGGTGTACCAAGAGCAAGAAGAAGAACAGGTATATCAAGGTGGTAGTCAACTTGTTATAGCCAAAAACAACTTGCCACCCGAAGAAATGCAACAAGCTCTCCATGAGCATTTGTCACTTGCTTCAAGAATCTTTTGGGAGGATCCAGCTAAGGCAAAGGCTCAAGCTGATCAAAAGAACAAGATGAGTGGGAAGAAGGACTACGCAACAAGATCAAGGACTTGCTACAACTTCCATGAACCTCATCACTATGTTAGAGATTGCCCTTATGAAAATAGAGAAGAATTTGGTGGAAAGCTTATTCCTAAGGACAAATCAAAGATGGTTCAAAAGAAGCTAATTTTCAAGAAGAAACCATTCAACAAGAAGCCCTCAAGAATTGTGTTGTTGACTCAAGAAGAGTATCCTTCCGATGATTCCGAAGATGAAGAAGAAACTACTCGTGAAGTGGCTGCTTTGGCTATTACTTCAACTTCATCATCTTCTCTCTTTGAATCCCCCAAGGAGAACCTCTCCAACAACACCGTTCATTGCCTTATGGACAAGGCCACCGAGGTATCATCTTCCACTCCTAAGTCTATGCATGAATTGGATGATATCACTAGTCTTGCAATTAAGGCATAACTTGTTGCCTTCGATACTTTTGTGACTAACTTGCAAGGAGAAGCTAAGAAGCATGTTGGTGCTCTCATGAACCAACTTAGTTCAACCGAAGATATTCTTGCGGACAAGTGTCGTGTTGAGAGAGAAGACTCTATCACTGTAGCTTCTCTAAATGCTTCTCTTGAGGAAAAACATGATTATAGGGTTTCTCTTGAAGAGAAACTTGAGTCTCTTGATCAACAAAATGATCTTATTATTTCTAAAATCATTAAAGAAAGAGATCATGCTATTGCAAAATATAAAGTGCTTAAAAAGGAGAAAGCTGAATTTGTGGCTGTTAATGCTAGACTTCTAGGGGACATAGAAAAGATTGACAAGGCTCACAAGGCCTTGGAGAGTGTTCACTCTACCCTAGTCAAGTCTCATGAACAGCTACAAACTCAACCTTTTAAAAATGACTCACCTAAAGAAGTGAGCTGGCTCACTTGGCTAGCGGAGTAGATGTACAACCCAGCCACCTAGGTTCAAGTCCTCACGGGCGCGAATTTGGGTTCTTATATTATTTATAAAAACTCGCTGTGGGGGCTTCCCCCACCGCTTTCCTTTCAAAAAAAAATGACTCACCTAGTACCTCTACTACTTCTTGTGATCATGCAAATGTTATTTAGGAAAATGCTAGGTTAAAGGATGAGCTTGCCAAGGTTACTAGTGCCAAGACCTCAATTCCCAAAGGTAAAGAAAAGGTGTTGCTCAAGTGTTTGAGCAAAAGCTACATAAAGGGAAGGAGGGACTTGGTTATGTTGCCAAGGCAAAGAAGAAGAACAACAACAAGAAGAAGAAGAACAAGGCCAAGCCCGCACAAGCCAAGACTCCAATTGCGGGTGGTAATGCCATGTGCAAGACCACTCATAGTGACTTTGCGGGAATTGCTAACCCTCACTACATTTTATATGTTGATTATTATGGTGATGTTTATGCAAAATACGTTGGCCCCTATGATGGTTATGTTGCTCATGTTATTTGGGTTCCTAAGACCCTTGTCGCTAACCAAAGAGGACCAATTGCAAGATGGGTACCTAAAATCAAGTAATGATTTCTTGTAGGACTACGCTTCCGGAGGGTCGAAATGGGTGCTTGATAGTGGATGCACAAGTCATATGACCGGAAGCAAGGAGCTCATGACGAAGTTGAGACCAAATACAGATCATTTCGTCACTTATGGAAATAAATCAAAAGCTGAGGTAAAGGGCCTCAGCAAGGTGGTAGTAGCAAGGGATATCACCCTTGTGAACATCATGCTTGTCGACTCCCTCAGTTACAATTTAATGTCAGTTCGTGCACTTAATAAGATGGATTTTGCCGCCACTTTGATATTGATATTGTGGTACTCATGTGGAGAAAGACTCTAAAGGTCCCTTTCGTTGGGTATGTTGAACATGAGTTGTTTGTGGTAGACTTTTCGGGGTCAACCAACTTTCAAGCAATGTGCTTATTCAGAAAGGCCGACGTGGGGTGGTTGTGGCATCGCTGCTTGTCCCATGTCAATATGAGAACTTTGCAAAGTCTTCACAAGGGAGGCCACATTCTTGGACTAAAAGAGAATGTTTCCTTTTCTAGAGACCGTCTTTGTAGGGCTTGTGTTGAAGGAAAGATGCATGATTTTCTCCACTCAAGTAAGACCATCATCTCATCAAATAGGATATTGGAACTTCTTCATGTTGATCTCTTTGGTGCCGTTCCTCAACCGAGTCTTGATGGGAAGAAATATTGATTAGTGATTGTTGATGACTATTCAAGATTTACATGGGTCTATTTCTTCAAGTCGAAGAGCGAGACTCAACAAGCCGTCATCGACTTCTCCAATGAAGTTCAACGTCAACACAATGTTCCTATATTGACCATTAGAAGTGACAATGGCTCTGATTTGAAGAACTGCATCTTAAATGAGTTTCTTAGTGAAGAGGGAATTCGTCATCAATATTCCGCTGCGTATACCCCTCAACAAAATGGTGTAGCTGAAAGGAAGAACCGGACTCTCATGGATATGGCAAGGTCTATGTTGGCGGAGTTTAAGTCTCCGCTCTTCTTATGGGCTGAGGCCATCTCCACGGCATGTCATTCATCAAACCGGCTCTTCTTCCGGAAAGGAAGAAAGGAAGCTGCATATGAGATACTTACTGGCAACAAGCCCAATATTTCCTACTACCGAGTATTTGGTTGTAAGTGTTTCTATAAGATCAAAGGTGTTCGTTTATCTAAATTTGAATCTAAAGCTTTAGAGGGTACTTTTGTTGGTTACGGTGCCGAATCCCACACTTCTAGAGTCTACGACAAGGCCTCCGGGATTGTTGTGGAATCTTGCAGTGTGGAATTCGATGAAAATGATGGCTCCCAAGTGGCGCAGTTTCATGTTTGTGATGTACTCCCTCCGTTCCTAAATATAAGATGTTTTAGATATTTCACATGTTGTCTAGATACATACTAAAATGGATGAACATACACATGTAATGAGTCCAGATACACTTGTGTACATGTGAATGTAGACAAATGCTTAAACATCTTATATTGTGGAACGGAGGGAGTAGATAATGAGCAGCCTCAGGAAGCAATTCGAAGGATGGGGTTGGATTCTTCCGCCCCGTTGAGATCCACCAAGAGGCAAACCATGAAGAAACAAGTTCTACACAAGTGGAGCCTCCTACCTCACATCATGAACCTGCACCTGCTGCTGGAGCAAATGATGCACCAACCCAAGAATAAGAACAAAACCTCAGTCCAATGATCAGGGAACTTCTGCTAGATCGGATTTTCCGATTCCCCAAATCAGATATTCCGATTCCTCTCAAGCCACAGTTCGACCTGCTGTTGCTGACAGCCCTGATCAAGGTGAAGATCAACCTTCTATTTCAAGAAATAAAGAAATTCTTCATGAAGATCAAGGTCAGCATTCAGGTCAAGATGGGGACACAAATGATCAAGATGATCAAGAGATACCTCCTCGCTCCAATGAGGATATCAAAGCCCGTCGTGAAGCAAGAGTTGCAAGATCCCTGGAATTAAAGAGTCATAAGCTTGAAGCGATTATTGGTGACTTGAAAAGGAATGTTACCACAAGGGGTCAATTGGCAAGGTTTAGTGAGCATCAAGCACATATCTCCATGGTGAAACCAAAGAAAGTCTTTGAAGCTCTTGAAGATACAGATTGGTTGGAAGCCATGCATGAGGAGCTCAACAACTTCAAGCGCAACAAGGTGTGGAAGTTAGTTGAGAAGCCCAAAGAGTGCCGCAATGTTATAGGCACAAAGTGGATATTCAAGAACAAGCAAGATGAACATGGAATGGTTATAAGGAACAAGGCAAGATTGGTTGCACAAGGGTACTCTCAAGTTGAAGGCACTGATTTTGGAGAGACTTATGCACCCGTGGCTCGCCTTGAGTCCATCCGTATCCTTCTTGCATATGCATCACATCATAACTATAAATTACAACAAATGGATATGAAAAGTTCCTTTCTTAATGGTCCCTTAAAGGAGTTGGTATATGTTAAGCAACCACCAGGATTTGAGGACCAAAACTTCCCTAACCATGTCTACAAGCTTGATAAGGCGCTCTATGGACTTAAACAAGCACCACGTGCGTGGTATGAGCACCTTAGAGAGTTATTGTTAGACCGTGGATTTGAAGTGGGGTAAATCGATCCCACCCTCTTTACCAAGAGGGTTAAAGGGGAGCTTTTCATATGTCAACTATATGTGGATGATATTATATTTGGCTCAACTAATAAAACTTTTAATGATGAATTTTCAAAACTTATGACTGACAGGTTTGAGATGTCTATGATTGTAACATCCCAGATTTTTGGAATGTTTAAAAATCACTAAAAAATGAAACTTTTGTTTGAATGAAATAAATTACTCGAAGTTGAATGGAATCCAATATATTGATTTCGATTACTTAATAAACCCTATTTATAAATTGTTTTGGGTTATTTAAACATACTCTATTTTCAAAAAAATTAGTTTTAACTCTTTCATATGATTTTGAAATGATTCTTGGTAACTCTTTTTCAAAATATGTATTTGTGGTAAATTTCCTAGATTTCCTTTAAAACCACAAATGATTTTTATTAAACCCATTTTTCAAAATTATCAAAAATTATACAATATTTTTGAAATATGATTTGGAAATGTATTTTAAATAATTCTTTACCTTCTATTTTAAGATTTAAGGATTTTGAAGTAAAATATTTATTTTGATACTTCAAATGATTATTTGTATTTAAAATGATTTACCAAACCCTTTTAAATAAAATGTTTTGTACCAAAATTAATTTATTAAGTTTATCATGTTGAATGATATTACTCATACTAAATTATTAGATTAAATTCTAAGTTCAAAAAGAATTTATAAGATCCTATTTTATAAAATGACATAAAGGTTCAAATAAACCTTTATGCGTTATTTTGAATCTTTTCAAATTTGAAAAGTTTTGGGAAATGGTTGTTTATATGTTGAAAAGAAAGGTTTTGAATTTACAAAATTCTAGAAATTTGTTTCAAATGATTTGGATTTGTAAAACAAAAGATATAAAAGAAATACGGAAAACTGAAAAGAAAAAGGAAAATGACAAACAAAAAAAAGATACTGGGCGAAGCCCAACCTATCTACCGCGCGCGCGTCACCCCAGCCCAGCCCACCTGTCGGTCTTCTTCCCCAACTGCTCCCAGCGCCCACGACCACCCAACGGCGTTGCCACTTCCCCCACTCGCCCCACTCGCCCTCGCGCGTCCTCGGCCGAGAAATCGCCTCCGTTAAGTAGCCCCGTACCCCCTCTTCTTTTCCCCTCTTCCCCCCCTCGAATAGTGCCCCAGGCTGCCGAATTTCGTCGCCGAAGTCCGCCATTTCCGCCGGCCATCGAGGTCCATTCCGGCGAAGTAAGTCACCCCCTAGGCCCGAAACCGCACACATCTTCTTCCTCTAGAACTTACGCACCCCCTGAGACTCTCCTTTGATTTTTGTGTGCAGTTAAAACGAGCGGAGCAAGCTCGACAGAACTCGCCGGCACCACCGCGTCCACGTCCACACCACGCCGTCGTTCCGGGACGCCCAAGCCGACGCCGCAGCCTCCATCATCTTCCCCGTGTCTCGCCGCACCTCTTCGTCTTCTCCCCGAGCCCGGAGCACCACGGGAACGTCGTCTCCTTCCACGACAGGAGCTCGCCGGAGCCGCGGCAACTCCGTCCGCGTCGCGTCGCCACCCCAGGAAGCGCATCTCGTCGTCGACCACACCATCAAGTTCGCCGCGACGTGCCGCACATCGTGGTGGTCTTCCCCGCGCCCGGGAACCACCGGAGCACCCTCTCCGTGCATGCCCGAGCCGCCGGTCGCCGCATCTCCATTTTCCGGCGAGGTCACCGCCACGGTAATGGTCAAACCTCTCTCAGCCGTCCGATCTGTGTCCTACGGCCAGGATTAGATCCTTTTAAAACGAAGGGGTACGACGATTGTCAGCCGTTAGATCCAGATCTAACGATCCAGAACAAATCACTTAAACACGTCAGCGCCCAGTCAGCGTCCAGTCAGCTGCCACGTCAGATCCAGTCGGCGCCCGCGTGGAAAATGATTTTCCTATTTAGATTTAATTGGTAGTTTTGCAGAAAAGCCCCTGCATATTCAAACCATCACAACTTTTTACTGGTTTGTCCAAATTTAACAAATTTTATATTTTTGAAAAGCTCTAGACTTGTAGAGTCTTTTAGACTCATTAGTTCTCTGTTTTGGAAAAGTTTAAAACATTCAAATTTCAAATGAGAGATTTGAGTATATTTAGCATAACTTTATTTTTATAAGTCCAAAAATTGCAAATAAAATATTTTTGGGAACCTTAGGTTCTGTAGAATAACTTGGTCACTTATAAAAATATTTTTGAATAACTTTCAAATAAACTAAAAACCAGAGACTCAAATGGAGTATTTTGGTTATAGTTTAAATCCTATAAATTGTTTTATTGTGGTTCCTTTTTGAAAAGTGACCCAATTAGTTGCCCTGTCTAGAAAGACCGAAACCCACTTTTAGAAAGTAATTGTCAACCCAATTATTAAGGGTTGTGTTTAAGATCTTTCTCAAAACATTGTGTTGCAAAAATCCTTGTGTTAAAAGTGTTAAACCTTTTTTTTCCCAAAATTCCTTGTGTGACCAGGTTGATCAAGACAACCTTTTAGAACCCTTGGAACACCACAGCAAGTTATATATGACATCTATGATGTTCATACATAATTTCTTGACCATCCTTTAACCAAAATGGCAAACCCTAAACCTAATCATAATAATTCTTTTTGCATATTGAATTATGTGATGAACCTCGACCAAAGTTTTGTGAAGACCCTGTTATGCATGTTTGCTTTTGTATGTGATGATTTTGTTGAATTGTTTGTTTACTATTGTGTTATATCTATGTTTAGATTGTACGGAGTGTCTCACGTGTTGTGAAGAGTGTAACTTCAACTCTTCAGTTGGCCAAGGCAAGTGACACCATAAAAGTCCTACTACTTTTACTACTATGCATCTAGTGTTTTCAGTAGTATGCATGATAGGCTTGATACGGAATATTATACTATGCTATGCTCCTATTAGTGTGTAGCCAACCCCCACCCAGAGCTTGTAGTATGGAACTTAGTATAGTCATGCTATGAAAAATGTTTTGATTAGTTCAATAGTGATAAAAATTAATAACTAATCAATGAACTACCTGGGTGCTGGTTGGTGGACCATGGTGGGTGACTACTCAGGGGGTCCATGTCTATGGTTCATGTCTATGGTAATTTGCCCTTGGTGGAAGTGCACACTTGTGGAAAGTCACCCAGGCTAAAAGAGATTGTAGACTCTCCTTGTTCAGTAGCTTCTAGTGCAGCCATATGTCATATGGGCTCTGTCTTGATGGAGTAAGTTGAGCGGACTCATCCCGGCTTGACAGGTGGTGGTAGAGGTTTATAGGTGAAGCGCGTCAGGCCAGTATGGGATGGGAAAGTTCTTCCGAAATATCTCGTCTCAGTCTTCTCTTTTCCATTTCATAATTGGTTGCAATGGAGGAAGGAATGATTGGGTCTTGTGGTGAAAGTGCACACCCTCTCGAGAGTAAAAACTGAGTATACTTAGCCGTGTCCCCGGTTATGGACAATTTTGAGCAACTAGACCGGGAAGCTGTTGAAGATCTCCTCATCCCAATTTCTAAATTAAAACTTGATGGGTGAACAAGGGATGGGAGCTCACTGTTTTCTATCAGTGGTGCTTGCCATGGATTGTTGTCAAAGGTGTTCACTGATGTCTATCAGTGGTACTCTTTGTCTATGATGAAAATTGTTTTACAAATGATAGGATAAAACTGGCTTTATGCAAAATAGCCTCAAAACTCCACTTAGCCAAATATTCATGTAGAGTATAGATTGCCATTTATATCCACATAAGGGTCATCTTGCCATCACAATTCAATTGTGCTGACCCATATAGTTGGGCTGTAACTCACCGTTGCAGGTCCGTCAGACGATGAGTAAGGTTGCGACAGGGTTTCGAGTCTACAACCAACATGCTTGCCTGTGGCACATGAAGATGATGGGCTCACTGTATCATTTGCTTTCCGCTGTGTGTTTACTTTGGTTTGAGCTAGCCTTCGGCTATGCACCTTGTATCGAATCTTTTAAATTCTGGATCATCGTGTAATATACTTTGATACAATGTTATGGTATTGCATCTCAAACTGTGTGTGCTAGCAAGTCGATCCAGGGACTAGCACGTTACACGGGGAATCCTAACCTTTGTTAAAAGGTGGGGGTTCTACAATGATGGGGAGTTGAAGTTCTTTCTTAGTTTTGTGATCAAGCAATTTAGAGAAGGAACTTTCATCTCCCAAACCAAATATATCCAAGACATGTTCCAGCGATTCAAGCTGCCAGATCTCAAAGAAAAGCCACACCGATGCAAACCAAGTGCCATCTCCAACTCAATCCAAAGGGTAAAGATGTGGATCAAAGGTTATATCGCTCCATGATTGGTTCTTTGCTTTATCTTTGTGCATCTAGACACGATATTGTGTTGAGCGTAGGGGTGTGTGCAAGGTATCAAGCGACTCCAAAAGAAAGCCACATGATGGCAGTCCATAGGATCTTTCGATATTTGGCTCATACCTCAAGGTTTGGTTTGTGGTACCCAAAAGGCTCAACTTTCACTCTTTGTGGGTACACGGATTCAGATTGGGCTGGTGATGTGGATGATAGGAAATCAACTTCTGGGGCTTGTCAATTTCTTGGTAGGTCTTTGGTGAGTTGGTCTTCTAAGAAGCAAAATTGTATTTCCCTTTCCACCACGAAGATGAGTATGTGGCTGCTGCTAGTGCTTGCACTCAATTGCTATAGATGAGGCAAACTTTAAAGGAATATGGTGTCACTTGTGACAAAGTGACTCTTTTATGTGATAATGAAAGTGCTATCAAGATTGCTTATAACCCGGTGCAACACACAAGAACGAAGCATATTGAGATTCGTCATCATTTCATTAGAGATCATGTTGCCCGTGGGGATATTGAGCTAGCCTATGTGGCCACCAAGGATCAGCTTTCTGATATATTCATGAAGCCACTTGATGAAGCAAGATTCTGCTATTTGAGGAATGAGCTAAATATCATTGATGCAAGGAGCTTGACTTGACTATCTTGCATACACACCTATATTTTGACTATCTATTTGGTTTAGGTGTAGGCATGGACATAGAGGGAGTGTGGTACTAATCCTTTGGACTATCCCTCCCCCCATTATGCCGATAGTAAGAGCTCATTTGCCTCTCTACTTTCATTTGATGAAATTGTGAGCTTAATTGACGAGTATTGGTTGTGCACTCCATATATATCTTCGCGGTGTCTCGCCATAACACTCAAACATGGTGGCCGAGGCCACCGCCCTCTTCTCGTGAAGAGTTGGTTCTTATTTGGATCTTATTTGAAAATCTTTTGGAGTTTATGGTCTACCCGTTGGTTTTATGGAAAACACACTCAATCTTGACATTTCTTTGTTTGATTCTTGCAAGTATGAGTGTGAAGTACCAATATCAGTTTGGCACTCTAAATCCCAAGCCTATCTTACCTAAAAATATTTCTATCTTAAGCACACAAGCCTTGTTTTGAATCTAAGGAGAAAGGTTTCAGCAGGCCGGAATTTCTGTGTTTACACGGAAATTCCTACGATCGGATTATCCGATTCTTGACTTGCTCGGAATATCTGATTCAAGTCAGGATCGGAATATCCGACCTGGCGGTCAGTCGCGTTTTGTTAAGAGAAGAGGCCGGGGTGAAGGGCTCACTCGAGCACTTTTCCCACCCCTGACCTCCTCTCTCCTCCAGCGCCGCCGCCTACCATTCCCGAGTCACCCCGGTGTCTCCCTCCACCGGATTTTCTGGCCCGCGGCCGGATCTGGTGCTCCTCCTCACCGGGAACTCCTCCCTCCAAGCAGTTTCCTCAATGGAAGAGGGTAACTCCCTAGTGAACACAGTAGCACCATCGTAGAATCACTGTACGTACAAATAGTTCGCCAGAAGAAGACAGCTCGCCTGTCCTGCGTGACTCAGTGGAGCCTTGCCGCAGTAGCTACGGCTTCCAAGAACTCCTCCTCGCCTGTGTGCCGTCGCCCGGAGAAGGAAGAGGTGAACTTGGAGATGGACAAGGGCGCGGCGAAAATGACGCCAGCGGATTTCTGAGAGGACACGAAAATCGCCTAGAGGGGGTGAATAGGCTATTAAAATTATTACGGTTTTAGTCTTGAGTTAATGTCAACTAGCGTTTAATTTATCAAGCACAAAATCTAAAGAAGCTACATTTACCTATGTGCGTCAACAACTTATGCTAAGCAAGATAATCAACTATGTGATAACAAGATATATAACTTTAACCTCGAAGGCTATGGCAAAGATAATTTGAAAGTGCATGTGTTGCCCCATGCGTGGTTTTGGTAATTAATGACAATCCTTATGGACTAATGTTTGCATTGAGATATTCTTGTATATCTTGTCCATAGGAAAAGATTGGAGTTCATGTGTTGCACTCTAGAAGTTTACATGATGACCAAGGTTCCATCCAAGGGTTTATATGAAGAACGGTCATGTGAAGAGTTGAGCTTATTGCAAGCATGGCTTGGAAAAGAAGATTGAGTGAACTTCATGTTATATCCAAGCCATCATACATATCAAGATAAGAAGATGAAGTGCAAGTGGATTCATGAAGACGGAGATTAGCAAGGCTCTTCCATCATGGGGCATGGGGGAGCATTTGGAGAAGTCTTCATCAAGCATGTGGTAGCAAACATAAATAAGAAATGTGTTCCAACTTGAGGGAGTCAAGATCATCATCATCTAGCTCAAGTGGAATGCTCAAGGCAAAGATATGATCTTGATAGGGTTTCCAGTTTACCGGTCTTATGGTGTTAGTGGGAGACCGGGTTATAGGATAGACGGCGTACTATCAAGAGGGGCTCTCAAGTGAGTAATTTGATCGCATCTTTATGGAGAGCTCAAACCTTTGCATACTTGGCATATCATTCTTTCTTGGTTCTTATTTGGCTTTTATCCATGTGAGAATTTAGAGCTTGTGTTCATCTCCATACCAAGCTCTAGTTCATCAAAAACAGATTTCATTTGAATATCTTGTGCTGTTTTTGATGTTGGAGGTTTTACCGGTCCGTCTCTTTGCAGAGAGGTCAAACTCTTCTCTTGTGTTCTCCTCCTCACATGATGGACTATGATGTGCATATGCTTAATCTTGTAGAGCTTGTGAGTATCTTCTAACAAGCCCAAGATCATAGAAAACGGAGTCCGGATGAGAAACATATTGCGGTTTTGGTTTGGAGGTTTTATCGGTTGTTCCTTTATCGAGAGGTCTAACCTTTCCCCATTTGGTTTTATCCTCCATTGTTGTACTATGATGTTTCTCTGCATGA
Organism: Poa pratensis; assembly: GCA_947311845.1. NCBI lineage: Eukaryota > Viridiplantae > Streptophyta > Magnoliopsida > Poales > Poaceae > Poa > Poa pratensis. Next base: position 8,743,730 of record CAMZMU010000090.1, read on the forward strand.
TCTTATTGTGCTCTTTGTTACGATTGCAACAAGGCCAAGATCATCGAAATCGGAGTCCGGATGAAAAAGATATTGCAGTTTTCGTATCTTTGTTTCTGTCAACCAGAATATCCGGGGGACGGAATATCCGGGGTCGGGGGCCGGATATTCCGGCCCTAAAAAGTGTTTTTACCTCGTTTCGAACCACGAGTGCGTGCCTCTGGTAAAACTGGACATTTGGGCTGGACCTTTTGGTTTCCAGGCCGGATATTCCGGGGGGCGGATATTCCGGCCCCAACTTGGACCGGAATATCCGGTCCCCTGTTTCTCCAACTGCCAGATTTTTGGGAGGGGTATAAATACCCCTCCATCTACCTCCAGCTCTAAGCTCGCCCAAAATTTCTTCCCCTCCATTGTTGCAAGCTCATTTCTTCGATTACTCCCAATCACTCCACCCAAACTCGTTGATCTTTGGAGGATTGAAGGAGGAGACCTAGATCTACATTTCCACCAAGCCGTTTCTCCTCTAAGTGATGGGAACCCTTTCGATCTAGTTCTTAAAGTTCCATTTGTTGTGTTCTTCATTGTTCTTCCTCTCTTCTCCCCCATAAGCATTAGTTGTTTGTGGTGGGATTTGAGAGTGAAGGATTTGAGCACTTGTGCTCTTGCCAATGCTTTGTGCATCGGTTTGTGCTCTCCACGAGGATTCATGGAAGTTGAAAGCTTGCAAACTTGTTACTCTTGGGTCTTTGGACCCTAGACGCCCGTGTGGTGGTTGAGACACTTGGTGGTCACTTGTAGCCGTTCGGGAGCCCCCAATCCCGTTGTGGGTTGTGCCCCGGATTGTTGTTGAAAGGCTCCGGATTCCGCCTCGAAGGAATTCCGATAGTGGAAGGTGAACCAAACCTTTGTGGTGCGGTTCATCAGAGAATAGGGTGAGCCCTTGTGGCGTTGAGATCGACCTTTGTGGTGCCTCACACCTCTCCAACGAGACGTCCTCCCCTAAGAAGAAGGAACTCGGGAATACATCAACGTCTCTGCGTGCCTTGGTTATTCTATACCCGAGCTCTCTACTTATGCAATTTACATTGTGATAGCCTTCGTGCTTGAAGTATTATATTTGCTATCACCTTGTTGCTTGTCTTGCTTAGCATAAGTTGTTGGTGCACATAGGTGAACCTAGTTTATTTAGGTTGTTGGCTTGTTAATTTAAACACCTAGTTTTATTTCACAATTATCAAGCCTAAACCGGAAAAGTTTTAATCGCCTATTCACCCCCCTCTAAGGACATCCTTGTCCTTTCAATTGGTATCAGAGCCTGTGCTCTTTTTTGGGCTTTACCGCCTAGAGAGTAAAGATGTCGTATAGAGATTTAGTGCACGATCCCACTCTTATATTCGATGGCACAAATTATGATGTTTGGAAAATTCGCATGCCTAACCTTCTTAGGGACATAGACCCAAATTTTAAGAGAATTGTAGATATGGGTTTTTCTCCTCCAAAGGATTCTCAAAAGTTATCCTTAGAGGATGAGAAAACTCTTATCTCGATACTCGTGTATCTAATTGTCTTATTTGTGATTTGAGCGATATAGTTCTTGCATCAATCATGCCTTTTCGGAATGCTCATGAGCTATGGACCAAGCTTCAAGATAAATATGAAGTGTCCAACATTATTGAGGATGATTGTTCTCCTTCCACCTCCGGCCGTGACGAGTTCACAACTTCTTCCACTTCACCAACATGTGATTTGTCACAAGGTAATGATATGGTGAGTGGTGATAGAAATGCAATGTTCTATCTTTGGACTTAAACACTTCTAGCACCCTCCTTGCATATCATGTAATAGTTGTTTAACTAAATCTCATGATGATATGCTTCATTTGTCTTGTTGCCATGAAAACAATACTTCCATATCCTCTATTTCTTGTGTGGCTAACAATGTAGAGGAATCCCAACATTTGTTGGAACAAGACATGGACCTCAATGGTGCTTCAAGTATCTCTTCACCATCTTTGTCCACTACTCATTTTTGCCTTATGGCTATGGATTCAAAGGTTTCTCCACCTTTGGAACCCTCTACATCTTGTGATGATGTGGATGAGGATTCTCATGGAGAACTTATGGATGTTGAATCCATAACAAAGAAGGGTAAGATGGTATTTGGTGCTCTCCCCAAAGGTAGCAAAGCTATCCCTCCTCTAAGTGAAATCATTGTTTATGCTATTAAGAGTAGGGAAATCATTGAGGACTTGGAAACTCAATTTCTCGAGAAATGTCAAATTGAGAGAGAGGATGCCGATGAAAAGCATCCTTAATGAATGCCTTGAGGAAGAGCAAGAGCTTCGAGTGTCTCTTGAGGAGAAACTTGAATCTCTTGATGAAACAAATGATCTTATTATTGCTAAAATCATTAAGGAAAGAGATCATGCTATTGCTAAATATAAAGTGCTTAAAAAGGAAAAAGTTGAATTTGGTGTTGGCAATGCTAGACTAATGAGGACATAGAGAGACTTGACAAAGCCACAAGGCTTTAGAAAGTGAACACTCTCTCCTTATCAAGTCTCATGATCAACTCCAAACTCAACTATCTAAAATGATGAGCTTGCCAAGTTGTCTTCTTCCATTTCTAATGTTAATGATGCTTGTGCTACTAACTCCACTTCTTGTGAAGCATCTATTTTGAAGGAGAATGTTGAGCTAAGGGCTCAACTTGAGTTGCTAACTAGCAAGTATGGAAATTGGAAGAAAGTCATGAAAAGCTCTCTAGCTCTAATGAGATCTTCTAGCATCCATGCTAGGCTAAAGTTAGCTCATGAGGCTATTATGTCAAAGGTAACATCTTGTGAGCCTCATGTGGACAATGGCACAACTTCCTCTAAATGCTTTATTGCCATGTGCTAGTCCTAGTAATTCATACATCACATACTATTGCTAATCTTGTGATGAATTACTTTCCATGCCTTGTTGCTCTAACAATGAAGCCTCTACTTCCTCTAGTGTTTGTGTTGATACTAACCATGTAGAGGAATTAAATGAGCTCAAGGCCCAAGTCACTTCTTTGAAGAAAGACTTGGAAAAGCGTCATGTTGGGGATTCTACACTTGACAATATGTTGAGTGTTCAAAGACGCCCCAATGACAAGAGTGGACTTGGATTCAACTCCAATAACAAGAACAAGTCCAAGTATCAAGAAGAACAAGGGCCAAGAACAAGTCAAAGATTCGGCCAAGATTGTTTGCTTCAAGTGCAAAGTTGAAGGGCACCATGTTAGATCTTGCCCTTTGAAGAAGAAGGCTCTTAGTGAGAAGCAACAAGGGAAGAAGCCTCAAGTTCAAACTCAAGTTCCTCAAGTTGAAGAACGGCCTCTTCCCAAGAAGAATCAAGCTACCCCTCCTCAAGTCAAGACTCCAACTAAGAAGAGGGAGGAAGTAGATGTTGCTACCTATGCCGTGAGAAGGGTCACGTTGCTTCTTCATGCACAAATGGTACCTTATCCAACCCCATTATTATTGATGATGATTATTCTCTTCGGAAGGATAAGGTTGGCAATGTGTTTGCCAAATATGTTGGTACTCAAAGTGGTGTCAAGAAAAGAACCATTTGGGTTGCCAAACCTATTGTGACTAACCTCTTAGGACCCAACTTGGTTGGGGACCAACAAGCTAAAACTTGATCAATAGGTGTTGTTGGAGGGCATTGGAGACTTGGCTACTTATGAAGAATTAAGGGATCTTCATCAATTATATTCTCTCAAGTCAAGTCATTTGGATTATATTGTTCTATCTCATATCCAATGTTCCTCCTTGCGGTAACTTTTATTTAAATCATATATACATTGAAAGTTGCTTGCACCCTTGCATGTGTTAGGTTTTGTACCTTGCTAGTGTTGTATGTGTTGTGCTCTCTACTTACTTATCTTGAGTAATCAAGTATGTGTATGTTGGTTTGCACACCATTATTTGTGTTGAGCCTTATTGCTTTTATTTGATATCTTATCTTGTTGGCTCTCTTTTTGAGAGATTAATGGACTATCCATTTTGGGGGAGTGATATGCTTCGTGCACTTCACAATCCTAAAATTGTGTATACATGAGGAATACCACTTAGTGTTGAATATTAATATTATCTATTCTCTATGTGGTATGTCATCTCATGAGAAATTCAAATTCTATATGTCCATTAATTTCTCGAGTTGGTTTTGTTTGCCTCTTGTTTTAAAATAAATGGATTATCACATTATGGGGGAGTAATAAGCTTGTGCATATTACAAACCTAGAAAATGTGAACATGTGAGGTATTGCCACCTAGAATTGATATTCTTCATTATCTTATTCCTATGTGGCATGTTGCTCAAACAAGTTCCATTTTGCTTAAATGATTTTGCCTTCACTCTTTTGGATCTTGTTTGTGATGGACTTCTTGGTATGGCTTTCCCTAAATGTTCTCATATATCTTTTGGGAAACCAATTGCTTCAAGCTACTCTTGGAGTGCTTTGCATGATCGCGTGAATATTGAAGCTATCAAGAATATTATCTACTAAGCATGGCTTTAATTCCTATCCTTTGCCATATGCTTATTTGTTGTGAAGTTGGTCTTTCATTCCTATACCACCGAGAAATATCTCTATACTCCTTGTCCATGACAAGTGATACTCATAATTGTGGTGGAATTTGTAGACCATCTTCACTTTGGTTCTTGCTTTGAATTGCCTTATTATTGCCAAGGATTTGTTTGATCTAACTCCTCTTGTCTTCCTTGTATCTTTTGGATCTTGTTGCTCTACTCAAAATTTGTTTTGTGCTTTCTTGAGTTGGAAAAGCAATGATCCAATTCTTGTGCATTGACATTCAAAAGTCATACTTCTTGATAATGCACTATTCTTGGGAAGCTATCCTACTTGAGTAGAACACCGTTCTTTAAATTGGTATTGCAATTTCTTGCTTTCTTGAACATGACTAGTGTTTGAATAATATGTATATGGAGAGTGATGATCCATTTGTGTGCATTTTGTATTCAAATGCAAGATCATAAATAATGCACACATCTTGGGGGAGCAATCCTATATGCTTTTGAACATTAGTTGTCTTCGTTTGGTATTTGATCCCGATGACGTGTCTCTTTGGAAGACAAACATTTTTCGTCTTGGTACTTTGTGCCATCATGAAAAGTGTAGAGGGTTTGGTTTATTCCTTGATGATATTTTCATCAATTGGTATCTTACTTTCATTTGGTATCTCAAAGTGGTATCTTCAATCATGTGTTGATTTGGGTCTTTGATATAATTTGGACAATTCTTTTCTTGTCACACTTGTGTGTGCTTTCTTGGTTTAATTGGTGTTTTGTCCAATTGTATCTCTTTGGTTCTTGAAGTCTTGTGCATGCATATTTACTATATGTATATCTTATGGCATGCTTACTTTCGTTGATCCAATATATAGATAAACTCCATCAAATCCTAAATGGCTAAGATGTGCATGAAATTCAATTTCATATCAATATGCACATATTTATGTGGAGTTTGTCCTATGTATTGTAGTTGCTCTAACTACTTTGGACCCAATGAGTTTGGGTACCATTTTGTACTTGAATTTGTTTTAGGTACATTGAGATGCATTGGAAGCTTGTCTCATTTACAAGGAAGGTGTGTCACCATGTGCTTATTGGAGCCAAGCTTGATCGTTAACTCTTATCTTCTACATCACCAATGCTATCTCGGTAACAAGTATCTACCTCATGCATACTTTTCTAGCTTTCAACCTTGTGTAGGTTATATCTTGGCATGAATTTCCTTTGTACGATACTTGTTATCTTTCTCGGAGCATCCAAAATTTTTTCACCTTATCCCTTGTGGATATTTTTGATGCTATGATGAGTATGTGATGGAAGTTCATCTATATCCCTTTAAGATAAAATTGAGCTTTGTGCTGTGCTTTTAAGCAAAGATCTTATTGGTGTATTTATGACTTCCTCTTCGATATCATGTTCTTTACCTTTGTACCTATTTTGTGTGTACATGTTTATTTGTGGACTTATATCTTCGTGATTTGGGTCTACTTAGAAACTTATACACATGAGAATAGTTACATCTTTAATTGGTATTCCATTTCTTTTAGTGACCACCTCTTATTGCTTTTAACTCTTTGGTTGTTTCTAAAAGCCACAAGATTTGCCTTTTATTTGGTTTAATTTTTCATCTTAATAAGCTTGTGGACCTATTTGCTAGATGTTCTTTGGTTTGTGTTCAAAATGATCTAGGAGGGAGTGAGGATTCCATGTTGTGCATAACATATTAAAATGAAATCCTACTTAGTGCACGTACCTTGGGGAGTTCCCTCTTGATTTTCAGAACACTTTTCGGATCGTTTGATTGGATACTTCTTTTGTCGAAGTATCTTTCAACTTGATTTCTTTTTGCAATCTTTGGATCCTCAATATAGTTTGATCTCCACCCAACTATTCGTCATTGGATATGTGCATTTGATTTTACTCATATTATGAGAAATGCACACATTATGGGGAGCTCTTACTATATTGGCCTTCTAAATTTTTCCTCCCATTTCGGCAATCGATGCCAATGGGGGAGAAGTTTAGAGGGTTTAAGGGAATTTGGTTTTATGCTTTAGTTTCGTTCTTAAGCATTTGCTTTTCTTGCTCTTGCTCCTTGCTCTTTGTGGTTCATGGTTGCTCAATTCATTATATAAACCCTCGTAAAAGGGATTGTCATCAATTACCAAAATGGGGGAGATTGAAAGTGCATGTGTTGCCCTATGCGTGGTTTTGGTAATTAATGACAATCCTTATGGACTAATGTTTGCATTGAGATATTCTTGTATATCTTGTCCATAGGAAAAGATTGGAGTTCATGTGTTGGACTCTAGAAGTTTACATGATGACCAAGGTTCCATCCATGGGTTTATATGAAGAAAGGTCATGTGAAGAGTTGAGCTTATTGCAAGCATGGCTTGGAAAAGAAGATTGAGTGAACTTCATGTTTTCTCAAAGACATCATACATATCACGATAAGAAGATGAAGTGCAAGTGGATTCATGAAGACAGAGATTAGAAAGGCTCTTCCATCATGGGGCATCCGGGAGCATTTGGAGAAGTCTTCATCAAGCATGTGCTAGCAAGCATAATCAAGAAAGGTGTTCCAACTTGAGGGAGTCAAGATCGTCATCATCCAGCTCAAGTGGAATGCTCAAGGCAAAGGTATGATCTTGATAGGATTTCCAGTTTACCGGTCTCATGGTGTTAGTGGGAGACCGGGTTATAGGATAGACGACGTACTATCAAGAGGGGCTCTCAAGTGAGTAACTTGATCGAATCTTTGAGGAGAGCTCAAACCTTTGCATACTTGGCATATCATTCTTTCTTGGTTCTTATTTGGTTTTTATCCATGTGAGAATTTAGAGCTTGTGTTCATCTCCATACCAAGCTCTAGTTCATCAAAAACGGATTTCATTTGAATATCTTGTGGTGTTTTTTATGTTGGAGGTTTTACCGGTCCGTCTCTTTCTAGAGAGGTCAAACTCTCCTCTTGTGTTCTCCTCCTCACATGATGGACTATAATGTGCATATGCTTAATCTTGTAGAGCTTGTGAGTATCTTCTAACAAGCCCAAGATCATAGAAAACGGAGTCCGGATGAGAAACATATTGCGGTTTTGGTTTGGAGATTTTATCGGTTGTTCCTTTATCGAGAGGTCTAACATTTCCCCATTTGGTTTTATCCTCCATTGTTGGACTATGATGTTTCTTTGCATGATCTTATTGTGCTCTTCGTTACAATTCCAACGAGCCCAAGATCATCGAAATCGGAGTCCGGATGAAAAAGATATTGCAGTTTTCGTATCTTTGTTTCTGTCAACCGGAATATCCGGGGGCGGAATATCCGGGGTCGGGGGCCAGATATTCCGGCCCTAAAAAGTGTTTTTACCTCGTTTCGAGCCCCGAGTGCGTGCCTCTGTAAAACCGGACATTTGGGCCGGACCTTTTGGTTTCCAGGCCGGATATTCCGGGGGGCGGATATTCCGGCCCCAACTTGGACCGGAATATCCGGTCCCCTGTTTCTCCAACGGCCAGATTTTTGGGAGGGGTATAAATACCCCTCCATCTACCTCCAGCTCTAAGCTCGCCCAGAATTTCTTCCCCTCCATTGTTGCAAGCTCATTTCTTCGATTACTCCCAATCCCTCCACCCAAACTCGTTGATCTTTGGAGGATTGAAGGAGGAGACCTAGATCTACATTTCCACCAAGCCGTTTCTCCTCTAAGTGAGGGGAACCCTTTCGATCTAGTTCTTGAAGTTCCATTTGTTGTGTTCTTCATTGTTCTTCCTCTCTTCTCCCCCCATAAGCATTAGTTGCTTGTGGTGGGACTTGAGAGTGAAAGATTTGAGCACTTGTGCTCTTGCCATTGCTTTGTGCATAGGTTTGTGCTCACCACGAGGATTCGTGAAGTTGAAAGCTTGTGAACTTGTTACTCTTGGGTCTTTCGACCCTAGACGCCAGTGTGGTGGTTGAGACCCTTGGTGGTCACTTGTAGCCATTCGGGAGCCCCCAATCCCGTTGTGGGTTGTGCCTCGGATTGTTGTTGAAAGGCTCTGGATTCCGCCTCGAAGGAATTCCGATAGTGGAAGGTGAACCAAACCTTTGTGGTGCGGTTCATCGGAGAATAGGGTGAGCCTTTGTGGCGTTGAGATCGACCTTTGTGGTGCCTCACACCTCTCCAACGAGACGTACTCCCCTAAGAAGGAGGAACTCGGGAATACATCATCGTCTCCGCGTGCCTCGGTTATTCCTATACCCGAGCTCTCTACTTATGCAATTTACATTGTGATAGCTTTCGTGCTTGAAGTATATATCTTGCTATCACTTTGTTGCTTGTCTTGCTTAGCATAAGTTGTTGGTGCACATAGGTGAACCTAGTTTATATAGTTTGTTGGCTTGTTAATTTAAACACCTAGTTTTATTCCGCAATTATCAAGCCTAAACCGGAAAAGTTTTAATCGCCTATTCACCCCCCTCTAGGCGACATCCTTGTCCTTTCATAATTGTATAAGTAAAGAGCTTCGGATAGAAATAACCGAGGGGCACAGAGACGATGATTTATCCCAAAGTTCACTTCCCAATAGAAGGTAGTCTCTGTTGAGTGGTGCAGAGTCACCAAGTGATCTCCAAATAGTTGTCAAATGGCACGCCGTATCTCCTTCGCTCCCCCACCAATGTGGGGTGCCACCGAATATGTACAATGTTGGGGCAATCTCCACAACTTAATTAGAGGCCCCCAACAAATCCCGGCGGCTTACAAAGCCACAAAGTGGAACAAGGTTGAGACACACTCCACAACTTAATTAGAGACTCCGAACAATATCCTGAAGCTCCAAGCTCCGAGACAACAATGACCGTCTAGACCACTTCAAATACCCAAGAGGAACAAGCTCTGGGGCACTCCAAATACTAAGGTAAAAAACTTCTCAACTTCAACTTCCACGTATCACCGTGGAGAACTCAAACTGATGCAACCTATGCAATGTGCAAGAACACAACAAGTTCTCAAATACTTCACTCTCAAATCCCACCAAAGCAACTAATGATATGGGGAGAAGAGATGAAGAACATGGAAGAATACCAAATCCCTCCAAGATCTAGATCCAAAGCTTCCTCTCACTAAGAAGATGGATGGATTGGTGGAATAATAGATCTAGATCTCTTCTCTCTTTTCCCTCTAATTTGAGGCAAGAACAATGGAAGAATAGAGATAAATCAAAGTTTTAAGAGGTCAACAATGGGGGGAAAACCGTGCTCATGAGTTAGGAAACCTTTGGGGAAAAAGGCCATTTAAATGGTTCTTCAAGAAGTCTTCCCGTTATGCTTAGGACAGTTTTAGGCCGGAGATTCCGGCCTAACTACGGCCTAGCTCCGGACTGGGTACAAGAGACACATGCCAACTGGTCCAGCTCAAGATATGGATATTTCTGGTCTGGTCCGGAGACTCCACTGTATTTAAACCGGAGCCTCCGGCGTACAGAAAAACAGTAGAAAAACCAAACACGAAAGGAATATATCTTGATCATTCAGACTCCGATTTCGTTATCTTGGCTCGCTGGAATCACATAAACGAGCTCTACAAGATTATGCAGAGAAACATCATAGTCCATCAAGGGAGGATAAAACCAAATGATGAAAAATTTAACCTCTATATAAAAAACAACCGGTAAACCTCCAACATAAAAAACCCCAACAAATTTTTATACGAAATCCATTTCTTGAAAAACATGGGCTTGTCATGAAGATCATGACAAGCACCAAAACCCCACATAGTGAAAGGTCAAATAAGAACCAAGAAATAGGATGCTAAGTATGCAAATGTTTGAACTCTCTACGACCGATACGCTAAATCTCAGTTGAGAACAATTATCTATGCTATAACCTGGTCTCCCAACTAGCACCATGAGGCCGATAAAATAGAAACCTATCAAGATCATTCCACTTGCCTTGTGCTAGTTGAGATCATATCAACTATACTCTTCTTCTTTATCATATCAACTATATCACATACTCCTCGAACATCACCTTGGTATTCCACTTCAAGATCATTCTTCTTGATAATTAACATCACCTTGGTCTTTAGCCGTGGGAGTTGGCTAAGCGCGAGCCCGAGGAGACTGAGTTCGAGACTGAGGAGGGCATATAGCGACCGTGCGCGAGGTCGAAAATGACGACGAGGACATATACAAATGCAACGCGTGGTGTAAGAGTACATTACAAAGAAGCTGAAAGAAGACAGAGCGCGGCGACGAATGGCAGCGCCGCATCCAATGATGTCGAGGCCTAAGGCTACGGTAAGGGGTATGTGGAGATAGTCTACATCTCCGTTTCCAACGAGGAGTAGTATAGGATTATTTTAGAAATTAGATCTCTCAGTTTTTCATATGTGGGCATAACGTTTTCTCTCGCGTGCATACAGTTCAAATATATTAATATATTATATAGGAAATTATTTAAGAACATACTATGAACAATGATGCATGTTGTTAGTATGGCACACGGTAAAGCTAGTTTAGCCGTGTGCATTGTTGAGACATCGCACACGATTACTCTAGCTTTTCGTAGACTAATTGTGTGGGTTATCCTATTATCGCACACCATTTATGTAATGTAGTTGTTTGTATCATAATACATCTTCCCGTTTCTTTCAGAAATCTCACTAGAAATCAGATAACATGGTGTTCCTGCCTTTTTACCTACTCTTGTTTGACTATAAATTACTTTCATGGACATGGTCATTTGTTTATTTAGCTTTTGTACAATGCCTCACAACACAGAAATCATGAGAGATAGGGTATGGGTACCTTCATGGACCTCACGACGTCGGACTCGGAGGAGATGCTATCCATAGCAGCCGGCAGTAGCTCAATCGAGCGCATGGAGCTAGGTAACTTCATTGACCTCATGGTGCAGGACACCGAAGACAACTATTTCGGGTCATCGTCGGACGAGCCGCTAGACAGCCCAAAGAAAGTAGAGCAACATTTTAATGGAGGTGTCCATCACGTTAACGCGACAGCAGTGGTGCATCACCTGGTCGAGGAGACTTCCGACTCTCTTTCACAAGAACCACATCAGGGCGAAGGCCAAAAACAGACACGACTTTGAACCCACCCCCCCCCCCCCCCCCCCCCCCCCCCACCCCCACCCCCGCCCACACACACACGACAAAAAAGGGGCCTAAGCCGAACGGCAAGATGTAGTCTGTATCCTTACATTAAATAGCTCGAAGTAGTTCCAATTTTTCAGATTTGCTATTTCACTCGAGTGAGAATTAAGTTAGATCTCATTTAACTCTATCCCGTAGATTTGCATCGTGATTCATGCAGTATGTCATTTAGGGTACTCAATTTTTTCTTCAGTTGCACATACTTGCAATCGACATATTTCAGTTGCAAATGGGTTGCACATGAGTTATAATTAAAATTTCTTACTTTGCACACCGACCATACATGCAATTGGATGGCATCATCTGAGTGGGAATTTACTTAATTTTCACTCGATTGAGCCCTAGTTGGTCCCCCAATATTTACATTCCATGCGAATGCACAAATTTCTTGTAAAATTAAGATGGAGGTCTCTTCCTCTGTTTTACAATATAAGCCTTTTAAATAAGCTAGAGTTTATTACCGAGGTAGTAGTATAGTATTACCCCTCTGTCTCTATTTACATGGCATCGTGATCTAACTTTGACTCTCAATATGACCAATAATAATCCGTTTATTTCTTAGCCATCATGAACTATTCTGCCTCGAAAATAGTTCAAATTTTTGCACAGGATTGCAGAAGAGCCCCAAACGGACACTATTACATTGCAAGTTAAACAATCCCTAGCCAAATTTCATTAGTCAAATTGCATTTTTTTTTAGATAAAGAGTCAAATTGCATATAGCTGCAATATACTGAGTAATACTACTACCAGATCACCTTTACATAGTTAATCACTTGACCTCGAAATCGAGAGCTTAATTTCTCGAGTTCTCCTCACTCAGAACTAAAAACGCTCCCCACATGTAGATAGATTAATCTTAATTATAGGAATTAAAGTAAGCAGCATGCAGGAACTAAACCTTGGACGATGGAGGCCCTGTTTAGTCATGGCGAGGCCTTAGAACCGACCTAGCGCCTACCTTCCGCCGCCCATCATCTTCTTGAATTCCTCGAAGTTGACGCAGCCGTCGCCGTCGGCGTCGACGGAGCGGATCATGCGCGAGCAGTCGGCGACGGAGCACTTGTCCCCGAGCTGGCGTAGCACGCGGTGGAGCTCCCGCGCGGAGATGAGGCCGTTGTGGTCGGCGTCGTACATCCGGAAGGCCTCCTTGAGCTCGGCCTCCGACGCGGTCTCCTGCTCCTTGGCGGCGCCGCCCTGGCTGCAGGGGCCGCAGTGGAAGGCGGCGAACTCCCGGAGGTCGACGAAGCCGTCCCTGTCGGCGTCCATCTCCTCCATCATGCTCTGCACCTCCCCGGGGCCCGGGGGCGCGCCCAGCGCGCAGAGGACCGACGCCAGCTCGTCCGTGGAGATCTTGCCGTCGCCGTTGGCGTCGTAGCGCCGGAAGACCTGCTCCAGCTCCGCCATCGGCATGCCCAGCCCGGCGCAGATCTCCGCCTTGGCCGAGCCCACGCCGTTCGCCATGTGATGTGAGTTCCTCCCTCGCTCGCACGCCTGCTCGCCCCGCTTTAATTCCCTCTCACCCGCCGTCCGGTTCCTCTGCCCGATTCTTCGCCTCCGAAACGGCTCCTGCTTTTTTATCCACGTAACGTGCGGCAGGGACGGTAGCGGAAGGACTACGCGTACGTAGATTAGATTCTCGCGAGCAATTGCACGTAACTTCACCGACGTGTGGGCCAGCCGATGTTCCAAGTCAATCTGGCCCCACATGTAAACTGGGTGTAACAGCGACGGGTGCCGGAAAAGTGGTGTATCGCGGCACGACTGCGACGCGCTCGTGACGGAATCGTGTGGAGAAAGGAAGACCGGGAGCCCGTACAGCTGCTGACTTGTGGTCCGGATTGGTTGTTGTTGAGGTGGAGATACGAAAGGCGTCCGCCGAACGTATCGTGTTTGGAAGGTTGCGTTCATTGGTGGGCGTTGCCAATGAGGGCCAGAGAGTGATTGATACGTACCCTTCACGCGGTTTGCGCGGCGTGGGGATTCCCTGGTCCATGTGGAACAGCCAACGGCGACGTCATTCCTCTCAGATTTCGGCAGGTGGCCATTGGGCCAGGAGTACGAATGAGTTTCGTCTGTGGTCCATGTGAGCATGAGGTCACTAACGGGTTCCGAGTTTGAATTGCCCTCTTCTTTTTAATTGTTTACCAGTTAGTTTTGGACACCTCCAACGAGCTGCCGCAAACGGATCAGCCCAGTCTGAATCTGTCCGATCGGACATGGGAGGTGTTTCCAACGGGCTGACGCAAAGAGACACTTGTCCGCGCGGATACGTGATCTCGCCCAAACGTGGCACAACTTTGGTCCAGCTTTGGGGGAGACGCGGTCACGCGCCGTGTCCTCCCATGTCCGCCCCTGCACACATGGCAGCCACTCTGGCCGCTTTGGACCCGGCGCGTGGTCCTTCTTAAATGGGGACACCAACCCCCAGCCGTCCCCATTCCCATCCCCACTCGCCCCACTCGCTTCCTCTTCCAAACCCTAGCCACCGCCGGCCGCCCTGCGACGCCGGCCGCCATGAAGCCCGGCCGCTGGTTCTTCAGCAAGCCCAGCCGCAACAATGCGGAGGCCAGCAGCTCCCGCGCGCCTCCGCCGTCCTCCGACGCCGCCCGCAGTGCCGCAGATCGCCGTGAGGAGCTCAGGGCGGCACAGAACGCTCGCCGCCATGCCCGGCGAGCCCGCGTCTCGACGGATGTGGCGCATATCTACTGGGAGGTAGCTGCGCCCCTGCCGTGGGGCGACGTCCATCTGCCAGATGGATGGCACCTCACGCCGCAGCGCGTGCCGGTGCCTCGGGTACCTCGCTCCGGCCGGGCGCGTACGGAGGAGATCCTCCGCCGCCGCAGCTTCCTCCCGCCGGACCTCGTCAACGACCCAGCATACGCGATGAACTCGCCGTTGTGGGATCGTTGGTTCGAGGAGGAGCACGACGCGCGCCGCCGGGCGGCATTCGCGGCCTTCCGCCGGAGGGGTACCAGCCCGCGCAGGAGGAGCCGGTCGAGGACGATGGCTTTTTTTGTGTGTTTTGTGTTGTCTCACGGGCCCGTGGGGCCTTGCTACTGAACTAAGCTATGTATATTAATTGTTGTTTTTTTGTTTGCCTTATCCACTTTTGCGCCTGGGCGTTGGGGGCACCTCCACCCCGAACTGAAAAGACACCAAAATGTGTCCGCGATTCGCCCCCAAACGGACCAAATCGGACAAATTTTGGTGTCCGTTTGCGCCACGCCGTTGGAGGTGCCCGTACAAACCATGTATGACTCTAGACTTATTTAGTACATAAATTGACTTATTTTTTTTAGTATATATGTGGCCAAAATTAAAATGATAGGTAGAGTGTCTTATACTAGTGAATGGAGGGAGTACACAGTTTTGAATTGGTTTTGCCTTTAACTTGTTCCAATTGGTACAAACCTATGATACAAGAAAATTTGAACATGTCTCAAAAGTGAAATATTATAATATTTCATGGGAGCGTCTAATTATTGCGTAGATGTACAAATCTCCTTGAAAAATTAATTCCTTCAATAAATGGACGTATTAAGGATAAAATCTGAACAATATGGGAAATCACGTGATAAGGACTTGTCCAAGTTAACGAGGCAAAGAACAAAACTCCACAAGACTTAAAAGCAACGGTATGGTCACATGCGACTGTACCAACAAGGCAGCAACCGTACCGTTTATAGACGGTGAGTCATATCAAACCAAACAATTTTCACAAATGGGCCCGTTAGATTCGCATAAAAAAGATGCCCGGAAACCTAATTCCATCCACTGTCCCTATATAAAGGAGATGGAACAGCCGTCATCCACAATTTTTCCACGAAGTGTTGCTGCTATCACCCCTCCATCTCCATCTTCATTCACGTACCATCTCAATAGCCATACGTGTACTCTTGATTTTTTTCGTCATTTGCGACATTGTAAGACTATCAATCATTCATATATATACCTCTTCTTACGAAAGTACACCAAGTTTATTAAAGAAAAGACATATATCAATTAGAGCACCTGCGATTTAAAAATGTAGTACATATATAGAAATATAGTTGACTGTGACAAAGGTTGAACCTCGTATATTGCTAGCAGAACCTGCTATATTTTTACTTGTAATATTTGTACGGTTTCATATCTTTAGAGCATCATCCATGAAAGATTCTGACTTGTTTAACTGTCTTGCTTTATTATTGTTTGTTTAATATCAATTATAGACATTTACTTTGAATGATTTGATCTCAGTTCACATGTTTTACATTACTATTTGATCAAGATTATGTTGGTAGCATGTCACTTCAAAAATATCTTTGTTATCGTTTACATACTCGAGGACGAGCAGGAACTAAGCTTGGGATGCTTGATACGTCTAAAACGTATCTATAATTTTTGATGTTCCATACTTGTTTTATATCAAATGCCACATGTTTCTACTATGATTTTATATGCGCGGTGAATCAGACTTAGTATCATTGACGAAGGGCATCAGTGAAGCGTTTTAGGTGCACTCGTCAATGAGACCCACGGCTGAACGGATCTGGTAGACCGCTGGATGAGGCGAATATATTTTCGAGGTGCGACGGGTAGGACCGACGATGTGCGACGGGGATGAATGTTCTGGTGCGTCTTGGAGGTGAGAGAGGTGCTATGGATGGATGATGACCCACAAGTATAGGGGATCGCAACAGTCTTCGAGGAAAGTAAAACCCAAATTTATTGATTCGACACAAGGGGAGACAAAGAATACTTATAAGTCTTAGCA
The DNA here is from genome assembly GCA_947311845.1 of Poa pratensis. NCBI lineage: Eukaryota > Viridiplantae > Streptophyta > Magnoliopsida > Poales > Poaceae > Poa > Poa pratensis. The sequence continues at coordinate 8,760,186 of CAMZMU010000090.1, forward strand.
GCGGAGTTGTCAATTCCACCACACCTGGGAAAGCACTAGTAACAAACGTGATGTGAAAGCAGCAGTAACTTGAGAGCATTTCACTCAGTAAGATACCAAGGTTGTCAGATCCAGTAGGAGTAAAAGGCACCTCTGAAGGTTTTTGGTGCCGCCGTTTACTCGATCACCAACGTGGAACCTGCACACAACACAATCAAACTACTTTGCCCCAACGAAACAGTGAGGTTGTCAATCTCACCGGCTTGCTGTAAACAAAGGATTAAACGTATGGTGTGGAAAATAGTGTTTAATTGCAGAGAATGAAAAGGAACAATGATTGCAGTTGGTTGTATTATCAGTGTAAAAGAATGGACCGGGGTCCACAGTTCACTAGTGGTGTCTCTCCATAAAAGATAACTAACATGCTGGGTAAACAAATTACAGCTGGGCAATTGATGAATAGAGAGCGCATGACAATGCATATATATGACAAGATGACTACTATGATATTCAATTGGGCATTACAACAAGATACATAGACCGTTATCCAAAATCATATATGACTAATGATCCACCTTCAGGTTGACATCCGTGTTCCCCGTTGGTATTAAGTTGCAAGTAACAGATTATTGCATTAAGTAAAGTGCATAATGTAAACAATACAATTATCCTTAGACAAAGCATTGCTGTTTTACCCCTAGTGGCAACAGCACATCCACAACCTTAGACGTTGCTGTCACTCGCCTAGATTACCGGAGGCATGAATCCACTATCTAGCATAAATACTCCCTCTTGCAGTTACAAGCATCCACTTGGCCAAAACATCTACTAGTAACGGAAAGCATGCAAGATCATAAATAACATATAAGATAGATTGATAATCAACTTGATCATAGTATCAATATTCATCGGATTCCAGCAAACACAACATGTAGCGTTACAATAAGATGATCTTGATCATGATTGGCAGCTCACAAGATCTAAACATGATAGCACAAGGAGGAAAGACAACCATCTAGCTACTGCTATGGACCCGTAGTCCAAGGATGAACTACTCACGCATCACTCCGGAGGCATGCATGGTGATGTAGAGCCCTCCGGTGATGATTCCTCTCTCCGGCAGGGTGCCAGGAAGAGCTTCAGAACCCTCCCAAACTAGGGTTGACGACGGCGGCGGCTACAGAACTTTTAGTGGATGGAGACTCGGATATTTAGAGTTTTCTGGACGAAGGCATTATATAGGCGAAAGGGCAGCGTCTGGAGGCACCCGAGGGGCACGCCACCCCCCGACGAGGCTGGAGGTGGGGCCGCGCCGGCCCCTGGCGTGGCTGCCTCCTCGGTCGCCTCCGTCTCTTCTTTGGACTCCGTGTACGTGTCTGGAAAATAGAATGTTCTGTCCAAGTTTCGTCCAATTCCGAGAATATTTCCAGAACAGCTTTTCTGGAATACAAAAACAGCAGAAAACAGGAACTATCACTGTGGCATCTTGTTAATAGGTTAGTCCCCGAAAATGCATAAAAATGCTATGAAGTGTATATAAAAACATGTGACAATTGGTATAATATCAACATGGAACATCAGAAATTATAGATACGTTTGAGACGTATCAAATGGCGCGGAAAAATAGTTGATGGCGTGTATGGACCGGGGTTCCCAGCTTTGCTAGTGGTAACTCTCAAAACAAAGAACATGTGTTGGGTGAACAAATTACAATTGGGCAATTGATAAAATCGTGAGGGCATGACTATGCATATTATGACAAGTTAAAGTTCACTGTAGTATTTAATTGGGCATTACATGAAAATACATAGACCGCTTGCTAGCTGCATCTATGACTAATAATCCACCCCCAGGATAGCTTTCGTGTCTCCCGCGAGTATTAAGTTGCAAGCAACAGATAAAACTATTAAGAAAAATGTATAATGTAAACAATGCATATGACACATAAGCGTGCCCATAAGCATAGCAAAGTTATTTTCTCCCTAGTAGCAACAACACATCCCCTGTAACAGCCCAAAGTTCGAAAACCTAAAAACCCGAGTAAAATTTTCGCTTTTGTGTTGCATTGCATCATGGCATCCAAATTCAACTTGCTAAACAACACACAAATGGTTTTGGCACCATTTTAAAAACACATGGCTTGAAATGCCAAAACTTAACCAGAATGAGTTTGACAAGTTTTGGTGACAAATAAAATTTGTTGGAGTTTTATATTTGTCAAGGAAGCTCCAAGAGCTCGAAGTATTAGTTTGGACTTGTATTAAAAGCTCTAAAGTGCTTTCAAATTCAAACCTTCCAAAAATCCCTTTTTAAACCTCTACAAACAAAGTTGGTGCTTAACATCTTATCTTGAACCCCAAAAATTTGTGGAGCCTATACCTTACATGAGTAGCCCACATGATTAATTTCAGCATTTTGGAATAAAATGAGAAGCTCCTTTAAATGGTTTGAAAATGGGGCAGAAAAGAAAGTGAAACAAGTTTGTTCTACAAACTTGTTCCAAATGAGCTCCAATGTATACCAGAGGCTCTTTGTAACAAATAATATTTTCCCACCAAATTGCATTACATTTGGAGTTGCCCTGGTACCCCAATTAAATCGGCAAAGTTCAAGACAGTGCTGGAAGGGACCTGTTCGTGATGTTTTTGAAATTCCCAGGGACCTATTTGTAAAATCATCTTCTCCCTCCCATCTCCCTGTAGCGACCGAGCACCAAGCTCGTGCCGCACCACGGTGCACGCCGAGCTGGAACCTCCTCTGCCCTCTTCCCTGCAGGAGAGCAAGCTCCCGAGGCCCCCACCTGCTTGCCCTATCCACTCCACTGCCCCGTCCTCTCCATTCCCTTCTCCCCACGAGCCGCACCGAGCCGCCATGGCCGTCGAGATGCGCCGCCGTCTCCCCATCATTTGAGGAGCTCCCGAGCCAAAAGAAGACCGCAGGAAGCTCCGCCTAGCTCTCCTCTACTTCCTCGCCGCAGGAATCGACCGGGGAGGCCGTGAATCGCCGCCGCCGTCCTCGTTTTCCTCCGCCACCGCCGCCATCGTCGCGGACGATTCCGCCGCCACGGTGCATCCCCAGCCACGCCGGGCCCACCTACGAGCCCAGGGTGAGCACCACGACCTCCTGCACCTCGTTTCACTCCCTCGCTCGCCGTAGCCTCTCGCTGCCGTGCGCTGCCGTAAGCCGTCGTGCGTCGGCGTTCCCTCGCGAGGCCGGTCGCAGAGCCGGCCTAAACCGGCCTCAGTGCCGCTTCGCTCTGGCGCCCACCCGACCTCTGGGCCGGCCCAACCGGCCAGAAGGCCGGGCTCCTCTGTCTGCTGCCCGGTTTTTAAACCGGCCTTAGCCGGGCTGACAGCCGGGCCTCTCTGACCCATAGCCGGCCTGTAAACCGGCCCAACCGAGCTGTGGGCCGGCTACACAGTTTTTCCCAGTTTCCTTTTTCTTTTGTTTTACAAATGCAATAACTATTGTTTGGTTCATCCGATTTTGGTGTACAAGATATCAAAATGATCAGCAGCTCAAATGCTATCTAACCATGCAAATCTCACCTCATGATCACAAGTATTTATTTGATGTTACTCCTAACTTGAATAAAAGAATTAAATTCATTTAATTCTGTAATTCACTAATTATTCATCGGAACTCGGAAAATTACAAGTGAGGTACCAATTTGATCGGGAGAACGAACCCTATCCATTCATGCCATGTTCATGCATATTTGAGTCACCTCTTAGTAATGTATTAGATGTATGGACAACGTGGTCATTAAGTTAAATATGGGGTTGCTTCCAAATAATTGCCTAATTATTTGGCTCTCCATTTAATTTTGCTAGATAAACTCAATGATGCTACCTTGCATAAACTTGTCATGTCATCATGTGTTTGTGCATTGCATGGTACACATGTGTGGTGATTGATTGTTCTCCTGTTGTGCTTCGATAGATCAAGCAGCCAGGGTTACTCCACAAAACCCCGAGGAACCGTATTACCGGCCGTATCAACAAGGCAAGCGTAATCCCCCCTCTGAGCATATCTTATCCTATTTCCCGCAATTATTTTCTCCACTATAATATTGCATGCGGTTCTAAATGTCTTTTGCCTGGATTAGAGTATCCTACTAGTTGCATTAGAATCCTGTTGCCAATACCTGTTTTACCTTCCTATTACCATAGGTTTGTATTGTTGGCCATGGAATACTTACTATGCTATGCAAGTGCTTAGCCATGCTTAGTGAAATGCCTAGTTGTACTAGGGGTGGTGAATGCTGGAAACAGGTGTTAACTTGTGACAGTGATGTTGATGGTGGAGAATTGTGGAGATGGATAATAAAATGCTTAAGAGGCGGGGATGAGAGGCCATTGTGGATATGGTGTTTTGTCTCGTTCTCGCCGCCTAGGTGCGAGTTCTGTACCTCCTGAACCAAGACTAAGCGTGCAACCATGCGTGAGGCCTATGCAATTGCAGGAACCCTCATAGACTAAATAACTCGAGCGGGGCTAGCCAGGGTCCTCTAGTTCGGGTTTCCATTTGCGTGTGCGTGATGATGGTGGGATGAACTGGGATGAGGATTGTGGTGTTAGGAAAATAAGTGGCCGTGGTGCGGGGTGTTGTGATCCTGGCAGTCCTACCGCCACTGATGATCCTGGAAAGTCTTTAACGAGGGAGAAGTCGACACCGTTCCCACCCAGCCGGCTTTCCAAGGAAGAGAGCTAATGATCAGGTAATGGGCCGGGCGGTACGCGTGGCAAAGGAGCTGGGGCCCTTCGGGACTCCGGGGACTTCAACTTTGTACACCCCTGCAGGGATAAATCTTTTCGAAAAGCCGTGTCCACGGTTACGGACGACTTGGGAATGGACGATGATCATAGAATAACTTGAACGGAATGATTAAAACTTGGGTACTAGAGGTACCACTCACGAATGCAAGGTTGACTTCCTCGAGGGTGATTCGGGGAGGTGCCTTTGATGAACAGGTACAATGTTGATGATGGTGGTTGTTGTTGAGAAAGTGATCTCAAAGAAAAGAGTTACTTCTTACCCCTCTTTGAAAATATTCTGATTAGTCGATGCCATGGAGTTGTGTTTTATAAACAAAATCAGCTTTATGCAAAATAGCCATAAAACCTTGAAAGCCAATCATCGAGCATATATTAGCTCTTAATCTTGCGAGTTCGTCGAACTCAACGTCGTTTGCTTATTTTCAGGAGAGGAACTCACCGCCCTCGAAGGTGGGTTCTTTGTGGACGTCGACGAGTAGTCTGGGGTTCCCAGGTGGCAGCTTGGGACATCCCGGAACAGCTGGCGCTGGATGTTTATTTGCAGGCCTCTTAGGCCATAATTTGGTTCTTGTTGTTTAGAACAACACACTTCGCTTCCGCATGTTGTAATGTTGGGTCTGTGACCTCTGCGTGTCATTTGCTATCTTTCTCTATTATAAGAGTTGAACTATATGATTTTGTGTCGTAGAGTCTGTGATGTGCCAGTTGTTCCACAAGTCTTGATCTTTCTATTATGCTTTGGTAGTGTGTCTGGTGGTATCGGATAACCGGAGACACAGTATCACTGTATAGTAGTCGGGTCGGGGCGCCACAAGTTGGTATCAGAGCAGTACTGCCTGTAGGAAACCCTTCTACTGGTCGATGTTGAGTCTAGTGTTTGTGAAAATATTTTGAACCTAAAAATGAGTTGTGAAAACCATCTCAGGATTCTTTTTACTCCTTATCTGGTTACCCTCTAATCTCGGAGCAATCTTACCTCGATTTGACTTAAAGGTTTTACTTCTCATCTGTTACTTCAAAATTAGGAGTAAAACGGGGTTGGGTTCGACCTTTAGTGTTATGTATCCAGTTGCTTCCGCCGCGCTACAATCCGAAGCTTCATGTGCCGAGGAACCATCTGGAGTACGACGAAAATTCCCATCAACTCAGTTGGTTACGAACCCTTGTATTCGTATCAAGTATAATCCTTGTTCTTTTCTTCGGGTTTTAACCCAAGGACTTGAACAGAAGGTCCCGGAGTGTGCCAACTAGCTTGTGTTGAGTCACGTGGTTTCTTAACCATTTGCATCTCTCGCTAGTAGCACATGAAGCTGATCTTCAACCCAAGTCTTTTCCGTGGTCTGTGTGTGGTAAATGGTCGGACATGGATCTACCACACCTCAGCTGGCTATGTAAATTCATCTTTTCCTTAGCCTTGTTTTAGGTTCTGTCTTGGAACCATCGGGGTTACGACAAGGATTTTCCTAGCAAGTCTCCAACTATGTTTGTGACTCTGCTGCATCTCTCCTTTTTGGGCATGGTTATCACAATTGAGTAATAACCGGTGCATCTTCAACCTCTTAGGATTCCTCCTGAGCATGTTTCTTACTCTGATCTGCTTTCCGACCTATGTCTGTCTTTTGACAGTAAAGTTTTACCGTGCGTTGGTATGTTCCGATGCAAGTCACTTTCCTCATCCGTAAAGACTTTCTCTTCGTCTTGGTAGGAGAAACAAACTCCAGTACCTTGTCCACTTCCCGGGCTAGGTCAAAGTTTTGTAATCCACAGAAGAAGAGGTTTATTAGTCTCTGTTTCTGTTCCACCTTAGAGTGTCACACTCTTTGATATCAAAGTATCGTGCTAGGTATCATGATCCTCTTGATGAAGTGATGCTCGCACACTTTGTTACTCTTCGTTCTCCGTGTGACTTGTTACTCCAGAATGATAAAGATGTGCGCAATGATGTGGCTATCGGATATTCTCTGCAGTTTTTACTGCGCTGAAATCCAAAGACCTTCCTTGCCCTCCTCATCATGATTGGTTAGCCGATCAATCGGTTGAGTTTGACAGTGCTACCAAATCCGTTGGCTTTGATGCACTCCCTCGGTCAAAGAGCTAGGTTCATGCCGAAGCTCCCAAAACCATCTCCTTGTGCACTGAACGGCATGATCCTCTCTCGAACTCAAGATCCACTGCCATGTTGTGATATCCTATAGATGGATCATGATATCCTGTTGTTCCTTCCAGAAGTATCGCCAGGTTGTCGCATGTCCAAGCTCAACATCACGGACAACTCTTTTCTCCAAGAAAAATTGAGCTTATGAGTAAGCTGGTTCTCTGAACAACTCCCTTCTCCAAGAAAATCATGCTGGATGTCCAGAATTATTCGGTTGAGCTTAAACCACTAGGAGAGTTAAAAGACCAAAAGCTCTATCTGATATAGTTCACTTCTCAATGGATGTCTAGCTTCCTGTGTCGAAGCAAGGTGGTATCTCCTTTGTGGATATGCTATCCTACGAATTTCTGATTTGGTTTGGGCTATCGTCAAATCAAACTCAGACTAACACATTCAGTAGGTTTAACTCAGATTAGAAAGATGTTAGTCTGACCAATACTAATGCCTTGTTCTGGTGAAATATGAGTCTACCGTCTTGGAGTATCTGGATAAGTTTGTGGTTGAGCCCATCAACTACCTTCTTATCTTCTCCATGTTTGAGGAGATTTATATTGGATATTGGGCGTGAGCATTGGAAAGTTGTTGGAACTAACCTTGTGTCTTCACAAGGTATGTGCTCGGAAGTTAGAAGTGACTTTCCTGGTTCACGTGCAATTGCTGAAAGATGTCGCCGTGGATTTGAGTGAATTGTCTGGTTTCCTCCGAATCCTTTCAACTTGATCCTGCATATGTGGAATAATCTCGGAATGGTATGTGTTACCTTCATCCCTTGAGAATTTCATCTATGCATCCAAGTCACTGAGGGAATTGTTCCAGAAAGAGAAGAAGTCTAAGGACTTCAATGTTTTCCTTGTGGTTTCGCAACAAGAACTCAGTTGTGTCTCGCTGCAAGGTATCCAGTTCGGGCAGCTGTCTCCTGACAAGTTGCTAATACTTGAGTTCCTCAATCTCGTTCCTCCTTTGGAGTTAGACCTTCTAGTCCAGCTCCTGGGGTTCTAGCAAAAGTAATCCGGTGGTATCCGTGACAAAGACTCCCGATGCATACATGTTGAGTCTGAAGTATCTCTACACCTGACCAGATCTAAACCTCAAACAGAAACGATAGTTGGTGATCCTCAAGAAGTTTGTCCCGATGTCTGGAAAATCAAGAAGTGTTCCCAATACTAACGTTTGTGGAGTTTCTGAAGTTCTCTCGATCTAGCTTTCCGATCCGTCTCTAGTGATCTGAAATGCTCCTCCGTGAGGAAAGTTCTACTCAAGCCGACTAGTACAAGTTATCTCCTCCTCTGTCGAAATCTTGTTGAATGTCCCTATTCAGAAATTTTAGGCCTTGTGCAAAGTTCATATTCTGAATCCTTTGAGAAAACAGTTGTCTACCAACTGGAAACTTCTTGTCAATCCTCCGTCACCCGCTCGTGTGTCCTAACTGTCAATTCATGGGATGCTTGAAATCCCATTCTAAGATTCTACTAGGAGGTACTTGATCGTGGTATCTTCACCAAGATCCATCCTTCCGGTGAGCTTTCCTTCGTTCCTATGGTGTACCTTGATAGTGACCCCGAAGTGAAGCCGATGAAGATCTTCATGATGCCCTCAATCAACCTCTTCAAGAAAGAAGCCACATGAAGCGAGAAGATCGTGTAGTACCGTTGTAACCCTTTTTCCCTCTTCCCTACTCTTAGAATCTCGGGACGAGATTCCTGTAAGGAGGGTAGAGTTGTAACAGCCCAAAGTTCGAAAACCTAAAAACCCGAGTAAATTTTTTGCTTTTGTGTTGCATTGCATCATGGCATCCAAATTCACCTTGCTAAACAACACACAAATGGTTTTGGCACCATTTTAAAAACACATGGCTTGAAATGCCAAAACTTAACCGGAATGAGATTGACAAGTTTTGGTGACAAATAAAATTTGTTGGAGTTTTATATTTGTCAAGGAAGCTCCAAGAGCTCGAAGTATTAGTTTGGACTTGTATTAAAATCTCTAAAGTGCTTTCAAATTCAAACCTTCCAAAAATCCCTTTTTAAACCTCTACAAACAAAGTTGGTGCTTAACATCTTATCTTGAACCCCAAAAATTTGTGGAGCCTATACCTTACATGAGTAGCCCACATGATTAATTTCAGCATTTTGGAATAAAATGAGAAGCTCCTTTAAATGGTTTGAAAATGGGGCAGAAAAGAAAGTGAAACAAGTTTGTTCTACAAACTTGTTCCAAATGAGCTCCAATGTTTACCAGCGGCTCTTTGTAACAAATAATATTTTCCCACCAAATTGCATTACATTTGGAGTTGCCCTGGTACCCCAATTAAATCGGAAAAGTTCAAGACAGTGCTGGAAGGGACCTGTTCGTGATGTTTTTGAAATTCCCAGGGACCTATTTGTAAAATCATCTTCTCCCTCCCATCTCCCTGTAGCGACCGAGCACCAAGCTCGTGCCGCACCACGGTGCACGCCGAGCTGGAACCTCCTCTGCCCTCTTCCCTGCAGGAGAGCAAGCTCCCGAGGCCCCCACCTGCTTGCCCTATCCACTCCACTGCCCCGTCCTCTCCATTCCCTTCTCCCCACGAGCCGCACCAAGCCGCCATGGCCGTCGAGATGCGCCGCCGTCTCCCCGTCATTTGAGGAGCTCCCGAGCCAAAAGAAGACCGCAGGAAGCTCCGCCTAGCTCTCCTCTACTTCCTCGCCGCAGGAATCGACTGGGGAGGCCGTGAATCGCCGCCGCCGTCCTCGTTTTCCTCCGCCACCGCCGCCGTCGTCGCGGACGATTCCGCCGCCACGGTGCATCCCCAGCCACGCCGGGCCCACCTACGAGCCCAGGGTGAGCACCACGACCTCCTGCACCTCGTTTCACTCCCTCGCTCGCCGTAGCCTCTCGCTGCCGTGCGCCGTCGTGCGTCGGCGTTCCCTCGCGAGGCCGGTCGCAGAGCCGGTCTAAACCGGCCTCAGTGCCACTTCGCTCTGGCGCCTACCCGGCCTCTGGGCCGGCCCAACCGGCCAGAAGGCCGGCCTCCTCTGTCTGCTGCCCGGTTTTTAAACCGGCCTTAGCCGGGCTGACAGCCGGGCCTCTCTGGCCCATAGCCGGCCTGTAAACCGGCCCAACCGAGCTGTGGGCCGGCTACACAGTTTTTCCCAGTTTCCTTTTTCTTTTGTTTTACAAATGCAATAACTATTGTTTGGTTCATCCGATTTTGGTGTACAAGATATCAAAATGATCAGCAGCTCAAATGCTATCTAACCATGCAAATCTCACCTCACGATCACAAGTATTTATTTGATGTTACTCCTAACTTGAATAAAAGAATTAAATTCATTTAATTCTGTAATTCACTAATTATTCATCGGAACTCGGAAAATTACAAGTGAGGTACCAATTTGATCGGGAGAACGAACCCTATCCATTCATGCCATGTTCATGCATATTTGAGTCACCTCTTAGTAATGTATTAGATGTATGGACAACGTGGTCATTAAGTTAAATATGGGGTTGCTTCCAAATAATTGCCTAATTATTTGGCTCTCCATTTAATTTTGCTAGATAAACTCAATGATGCTACCTTGCATAAACTTGTCATGTCATCATGTGTTTGTGCATTGCATGGTACACATGTGTGGTGATTGATTGTTTTCCTGTTGTGCTTCGATAGATCAAGCAGCCGGGGTTACTCCACAATACCCCGAGGAACCGTATTACCGGCCGTATCAACAAGGCAAGCGTAATCCCCCCTCTGAGCATATCTTATCCTATTTCCCGCAATTATTTTCTCCACTATAATATTGCATGCGGTTCTAAATGTCTTTTGCCTGGATTAGAGTATCCTACTAGTTGCATTAGAATCCTGTTGCCAATACCTGTTTTACCTTCCTATTACCATAGGTTTGTATTGTTGGCCATGGAATACTTACTATGCTATGAAAGTGCTTAGCCATGCTTAGTGAAATGCCTAGTTGTACTAGGGGTGGTGAATGCTGGAAACAGGTGTTAACTTGTGACAGTGATGTTGATGGTGGAGAATTGTGGAGATGGATAATAAAATGCTTAAGAGGCGGGGATGAGAGGCCATTGTGGATATGGTGTTTTGTCTCGTTCTCGCCGCCTAGGTGCGAGTTCTGTACCTCCTGAACCAAGACTAAGCGTGCAACCATGCGTGAGGCCTATGCAATTGCAGGAACCCTCATAGACTAAATAACTCAAGCGGGGCTAGCTAGGGTCCTCTAGTTCGGGCTTCCATTTGCGCGTGCGTGATGATGGTGGGATGAACTGGGATGAGGATTGTGGTGTTAGGAAAATAAGTGGCCGTGGGGCGGGGTGTTGTGATCCTGGCAGTCGTACCGCCACTGATGATCCTGGAAAGTCTTTAACGAGGGAGAAGTCGACACCGTTCCCACCCAGCCGGCTTTCCAAGGAAGAGAGCTAATGATCAGGTAATGGGCCGGGCGGTACGCGTGGCAAAGGAGCTGGGGCCCTTCGGGACTCCGGGGACTTCAACTTTGTACACCCCTGCAGGGATAAATCTTTTCGAAAGCCGTGTCCACGGTTACGGACGACTTGGGAATGGACGATGATCATAGAATAACTTGAACGGAATGATTAAAACTTGGGTACTAGAGGTACCACTCACGAATGCAAGGTTGGCTTCCTCGAGGGTGATTCGGGGAGGTGCCTTTGATGAACAGGTACAATGTTGATGATGGTGGTTGTTGTTGAGAAAGTGATCTCAAAGAAAAGAGTTACTTCTTACCCCTCTTTGAAAATATTCTGATTAGTCGATGCCATGGAGTTGTGTTTTATAAACAAAATCAGCTTTATGCAAAACAGCCATAAAACCTTGAAAGCCAATCATCGAGCGTATATTAGCTCTTAATCTTACGAGTTCGTCGAACTCAACGTCGTTTGCTTATTTTCAGGAGAGGACCTCACCGCCCTCGAAGGTGGGTTCTTTGTGGACGTCGACGAGTAGTCTGGGGTTCCCAGGTGGCAGCTTGGGACATCCCGGAACAGCTGGCGCTGGATGTTTATTTGCAGGCCTCTTAGGCCATAATTTGGTTCTTGTTGTTTAGAACAACACACTTCGCTTCCGCATGTTGTAATGTTGGGTCTGTGACCTCTGCGTGTCATTTGCTATCTTTCTCTATTATAAGAGTTGAACTATATGATTTTGTGTCGTAGAGTCTGTGATGTGCCAGTTGTTCCACAAGTCTTGATCTTTCTATTATGCTTTGGTAGTGTGTCTGGTGGTATCGGATAACCGGAGACACAGTATCACTGTATAGTAGTCGGGTCGGGGCGCCACATCCCCGTTCTTAGACGTTTCTGTCAATCCGTGCCCAGACTCACGGGAGGCATGAACCCACTATCTAGCATAAATACTCCCTCTTGGAGACACAAGCAACTACTTGATCAAGATAACCACATGTATCGAAGAGCATGCAAGATATTAAATAAAACATAGGTATGATAACATGATGAACAACTGATCAGAATTCCACAATTCATCGGATCCCAACAAACACAACACCAATTACATCAGATGAATCTCAATCATGTAAGGCAGCTCATGAGATTATTGTATTCAACAACATGGGAGAGAGAGTACCAACTACCTACTGCTAGAACCCATAGTACATGGGGGAACTACTCACGGAGCATCATGAAGGCGGTGGCGTCGATGGAGACGGCTCCGGGGATCAATCCCCGTCCCGACAGGGTGCCGAAACAGGAACTTCTGACCCCCCGAAACTAGGTCTAGATGGCGGCGGAGCTCTGGTGTGTTTCTCGTAAAATCCTTCGAGGATTAGGGTTTTGGCGACGGGACGAATATATAGACCGAAGGGCGACGTAGGTCGGTTAACAGGTGGAGGAGGCGACCTTGGGGCACGGGCCAAGCCCAGGCCGCACCGTCAGGTAGTGTGGGGGCCACAGACTCCACTTTGGAAGATGTCCAGGTCCACGTCGATCAGCGGAAAAGTTTCAAAAACTTTCGCGACTAGACTTTTTCGATTTGGCGTCGTCTTCGGATAGCTTCAGGACATCTTTAAAAACTGCTTGGTGGGGACAGATTTCAGGAAATCATGCTCCTTTTGTGTTCTTGTCAATTTCCAAGGAATTCCTACACATCAAAGTGTAAAACAAGAACATTGTGCACTTTTGCAACTATTAGTAGGTTAGTCCAATAAATATCTAAAATAATATAAAACCATAGTAGAAACATGTGGCATTTGATATAAGCAAACATGAAATATCAAAAATTATATATACGTTTTAGACGTATCAATGGAGAATTAGCAACGAACCACCCCACCAACCCAACTACATACTTTATTAGGAGCATTGGATCTTTTGTATGAAGGGTTAAAGGTTATTTGGAAGTGTTTCAAAATCGGATTTTTTTGGTGTGGGCGGGAGTATATACTTGGTGTTGACATGACATATGCCATCATTGGGTGGCTTAGGGCGTGTTTGGTTCATGAGCAATAGCCACCCTAGCCTTGCCTAGCGAGGCTGGCTGTTTGGTACGGGTGATAAAACTTTGCTTTTGGTGGCAATTTTGCTAGTAACTGTGGTTAAATGCTTGCACTGGCCGTCTAGCCAAATTGGCTCCCCCGAGATGGCAAGCAAGCGACACGGAAATAGATTAGTTGGTAACTGCTACCCTACGTGTGTTAACTCCTCGTCCAAGGCAATGCAACCAAACAAATAGTCTTACTCGTGTGGGCTCTAGCTCAAACGAGCTAGTTCAATCTGGCCTAGCAAGGCTAACCGAACAAAGGATCCAAACACGCCCTTACATGAGGTGTGGAGCTAGGTGACTCAAGGAATTCGGAGTCTGGATCTAGGGAGACAATGTAGGCAGCTTCGGCCCCTCATGGTGGAGGTAAATACCTACTCATGTTAGATTGATATTGATGATGATGATCTCGATTACAAGGGGATGGTGCCCTTACTTGGAATCGAGGTTTCCTAGGGCTTGAGACACTAGTAGAAAAGTGGCCTTAGAGGCGGACCTTTAGTTGCGGCTCGTTTCCGAACCACGACTAGAGGTCTCGTGGCTCCGACAGATCCAACGGCTAGGACAGGTGGCAGTTTGTACTGGAGCTTTGGTCGCGGTTGGAGCCACCAACCACGACTAAAGATCCTCCACCTGCGGCCGGAGCCGCGCGGGGCACGCGCGAGGACCTTTAGTCACGGTTGGTGGCTCCAACCGCGACTAAATGTCCCGCACAAAAAGGCCGCCTATCCTAGCGAGGACCTTTAGTCGCGGTTGGAGCCACCAACCGCGATCAAAGGTCAGTTGCCTTCATCTTCCACCCCGAGCCAGCCTTGGCCATTTCGAGCTCGAGTTGAATCTCCATTTTCTCTCCACCGAGCTCGATTTCATCCACGATTTTTTGCACCATTTGTTAAGATTGACGGTGGTGCATCTATCCAAGGGTTAGCAACTGCAAACTCTCTCTTTTGGCGCCCGTTTCGTTGGTTGTCTAGCTCATTTAGCTCAATTCATATTTGTAGTGCTAGGTAGGTGTATGATGAAATGCCTAAGTTAGCTCAATTTTGTATTGTCAATTTGATCTTAAACTAAATTATGTTTTTGTATTTCAGTGTCACAACATTCACCTCCTCACCGTCGTCGATAGACCGTCTCGTCACCGACACCACCTAGGTGAGCTTTCTTTTATATTTAAAAAAAATCTATGTTGTATGATTTTGTTCCATAATTATTATTTGTTTTTTTGTATAAGTTGTATAATTGTTTTATATATATAATATAGTGCCATGGTTTTCACAAATACCCCCACCGGCTCTCGTCCGCTCTATTATTCGGATGTGGTATGACTTTTAATAACTATATATTTGTTTCGTTTCGCGTTTATGACAATCATGCGGACCAACTTTGACATAAATATATATTTGTCTAGGAGGTAGTTGAACCGGAAATTCCAGTGGACCCTATTGTTGAATATTTTGTGAAAGAAAACGATGATTTGAAAGCTAAATTAAAAATAAGTGAAGATCTCCGCAAAGAAGAGAAGAAGGAATTGGAGGTTAAGCTTGTCAACATCATCGAAGAACACTAGTTCAAGCTTGCCGACATCGTCGATGCTTACGACGTCGTCGATTCTGATCACATTTGTTTTTGGACTTAAATTCTTTAAATAGTTCAATGTTAGTTTAAATTAATGGATATTTAATGCTACAATATATTACATTTGTCGCCACTCTACTTTGGTTGAATTATTATGGTCACTTATCTATTCATTACTGGCATGCATAATTTTTTTGATATACTTATATAATGCAGATGAGACGTCAATGGATGTACGGTGACCGAGTTTGTGCCGAATTCATTACTGGCATGCATAATTTTCTCCATGTGGCTGAGACAAGCAAGCGAAAGGATGGTTTTATGTGTTGTCCATGCAGTCTCTGTATGAATAAGTATACATACTCTTCCACAGACAGGCTTCACGAACACCTGTTGCGAAATGGTTTCATGCTTGGTTATTATTGTTGGACCAAGCATGGAGAAAAAGGGGTTATAATGGAAGAGAATGAAGAAGAGGAGGATAATGACAACTATCCTCTGTTCAATGAACACGCTGATACTACAATGGGGGAAGACGAAGTTGAAGAGGATGCCATCTTTGATGAGCCCGACGATGATCTTCGTCAGGCCATTCATGATGCACAAATGGACTGTGGAAGTGAAAACGAGAGGTTGAAGTTGGAGCGCATGTTAGCCGATCACAGCAAATTGTTGTACCCAACTTGTACAGATGGCCAGAAAAAGCTCGGTACGATACTGGAAATGCTACAATGGAAGGCAGAGAGTGGTACTACCGACAAGCACTTTGAAAGTTTGCTGAAAATAGTTAAGAAGATGCTTCCAAATGAAAACGAATTGCCCTCTAGTACGTATGAAGCAAAGAAGGTTGTCTGCCCTCTAGGATTAGAGGTGCAGAAGATACATGCATGCATTAATGACTGCATCCTCTACCGCGGCGAGCACGAAAATTTAAATGCTTGTCCTGTATGCGGTGCATTGCGGTTTAAGATTGGGCGAGATGACCCAGGTGAAGTTGAGGGCGAGCAAGGTTGTCCAAGGAAGAGGATTCCTGCCAAGGTGATGTGGTATGCTCCTATAATACCACGTCTGAAACGTTTGTTCCAAAACAAAGAGCATGCCAAGTTGTTGCGCTGGCACAAAGAAGAACGTAAAAAAGACATGATGATGAGACACCCCGCTGATGGGTCCCAGTGGAGAAAAATCGACAGAGTGTTCCCGAAATTTTCGGATGACGCTAGGAACTTAAGATTTGGTCTAAGTACAGATGGATTTAATCCATTTGGAGAGCAGAGCTCCAGTCATAGCACTTGGCCATATATATAACCTTCCTCCCTGGTTGTGCATGAAGCGGAAGTTCATTATGATGCCAGTGCTCATCCAAGGCCCGAAGCAACCTGGCAACGACATTGACGTGTATCTGAGGCCATTGGTGGAAGAACTTTTACAGCTGTGGAGTGATGAAGGTGTGCGTGTGTGGGATGAGCACGAGCAAACGGAATTTGATCTACGAGCGCTCTTGTTTGTAACCATCAATGATTGGCCTGCTCTTAGTAACATCTCAGGACAGTCAAACAAGGGATACAATGCATGTACGCATTGTTTAGGTGAGACTCAAGGTAAACATATAGGTAACAAGATTGTGTACCTGGGCCATCGTCGATGGCTTGTACCGAGGCATGCAGGAAGAAAGGAAGGCCGACATTACAAAGGTGAGGAAGATATTCGGCGGAAGCCTACTCGACCTTCTAGTTCTGTTATACATGATATGGTCAAGGATTTAAAAGTAATATTTGGGAAGGGTGCTGGAGCACTATCTGTTCCGAATGACGCTCAGAACCACGTTCCCATGTGGAAGAAGAAATCTATATTTTGGGAGCTGCCCTATTGGATAATGCTAGAGGTTCACTCTGCAATCGACGTGATGCACGTGACAAAAAATCTTTGCTTGAACCTGCTTAACTTGTTGGGCGTGTATGGAAAGTCAAAAGATACACCGGAAGCAAGACAGGCCCATCGACGTATGCATTCACGAGACGACGATCATTCTGATAATCATCAAGGTCCTGCGAGCTATGCTCTTACGAAAGAAGAGAAGAAAATATTTTTTGAATGTCTTCGCAGTATGAAGGTTCCATCTGGCTTCTCGTCGAATATAAAGGGAATAATAAACATGGCAAAGCAAAAATTTCAGAACCTGAAGTCTCATGACTGTCACGTGATTATGACACAATTACTTCCGGTTGCATTGAGGGGACTTCTAAAAGAAAATGTTCGAGTACCCATTGTGAAGCTATGTGCATTCCTGAATGCAATTTCTCAGAAGGTTATCAATCCACTTACTCTAAAAGATTTAGAGAATGATGTGGTCCAATGTCTTGTCAGCTTCGAGTTGGTGTTCCCACCAACCTTCTTCAATATTATGACGCACCTTCTAGTTCACCTGGTGGAAGAGATACGTGTTCTCGGTCCTGTATTTCTACACAACATGTTCCCCTTCGAGAGGTTTATGGGAGTCTTAAAGAAATACGTTCATAACCGTGCTAGGCCAGAAGGAAGCATCTCCAAGGGCTATGGAACTGAGGAGGTCATTGAGTTTTGTGTTGACTTTATTCCTGATCTTAAGTCGATTGGTGTTCCTCAATCGCGTCATGAGGGGAGACTGCGTGGAAAAGGCACGCTAGGAAAGAAAGCAATCATATGTGAAGACGTGGATTCTTTCACTCGAGCACACTACACAGTTCTGCATAGTTCCATCTTGGTGGCTCCGTATATCCAGCAACACAAGAATGATTTACGCTCCAAATACCCAGAAGATGAGATTGATGGAGTACACATCAGGACTTTTGGCGGTTGGTTACAGAAAAGACTGATGAATGTCACCACAAATGAACTACAGCTATACTTATT
This sequence comes from Poa pratensis, assembly GCA_947311845.1. Lineage (NCBI taxonomy): Eukaryota > Viridiplantae > Streptophyta > Magnoliopsida > Poales > Poaceae > Poa > Poa pratensis. The sequence continues at coordinate 8,778,070 of CAMZMU010000090.1, forward strand.
GGCCAAGACACCGTCTTCGACTATATTGACTTTTAAAGGGTACGAGATAAATGGAAATACATTTTACACGGCCGACCAAGATAAAAAGAGCACCAACCAAAACAGTGGTGTCCGCTTTGATGCAATAGATGGCTGCAGTGGGGAAAAGGTAACATATTATGGTTACATAGAGGAGATATGGGAACTGTCCTATGGACCTTCATTTAAGATTCCTTTGTTCAAGTGCAAATGGTTCAACCTAGATGGCGGTGTAGCCGTAGACACACGGTACGGAATGACTACAGTGGATTTCAAGAATCTTCATTACGAGAACGAACCATTCATTCTAGCCAGTGAAGTGGCTCAGGTTTTCTATGTGAAGGACATGTCTACCCTACCAACAAAAAGAAAAGATAAGCAAGCGAATACATCAAACGATGAGCCAAAGCGCCACATAGTTCTTTCAGGTAAAAGAAACATCGTGGGAGTGGAGGACCACACAGACATGTCAGAAGATTACAATAAGTTTCATGAAATTCCGCCCTTCAAAGTGAACATTGACCCAACCATCAAGTTACTTCAAGAAGATTGTCCATGGTTACGGCGCGTTCAAAAGAAAGGGGCACACAAGAAGAACAAGTGAACAATACATAGGGATGTTGTTGGTGATGTGTAATAATGTATTAAACCTTTGTGAGTTTTCTTTTTTGTTTTTTGTTAATTAATTGCATGACGACCGGTGAAACACGCGTGGTAGGTGGTTGTCGGCTCCCACACCTCCCGTGGGAACCTCTCAAACCTCAGCTTCGACCGTCCAAACACAGTTCCCCCTGCATACAGCCCGACGGTGGCTCGTGAGTTTGAGCGCCACTTCGATCCAAGCAGCGGTAAGACGTCTCTGATGATCTACAACCGTCCGGCAAGACGTCTCTGATGATCTGCAACCGTTTGGAACGGTCGCAGGTCATCAGAGACGTCTTGCCACTGGTTGCCCAAAGATGCCTCTCCGAGTGACGCTGGAATGTTTTGTGTTTGAGCGCCACTTCGATCCAAGCAGCGGCAAGACGTCTCTGATGATCTACAACCGTCCGGCAACACATCTCTGATGATCTGCAACCGTTTGGAACGGTCGCAGGTCATCAGAGACGTCTTGCCGCTGGTTGCCCAAAGATGCCTCTCCGAGTGACGCTGGAATGTTTTGTGTGAGTGAGTAACCTGTCTGAGGAGGGCGGCTATATATAGGGTACGTGTGCTTCTTTAGTCCCGGTTGGTAACACCAACCGGGTCATGTGGCTCACGAAGTGGTCGTGATACTGCTGATCCAACAGCTCACAATCCCTCAAAAGAAACACACCCCTGATCCAACGGCTCACAAGCGCTCGAAAGAAACACACGATCCGTGTGCTTCTTTAGTCCCGGTTGGTAACACCAACCGGGACTAAAGACGGGCTTTGCGGTCACGACACGTGTCCTCCCCCAGCGCTTCCCTGGGCACGTGTCCTCCCCCAGCGCTGCCCTGGAGGTCTTTATATATTGTCGCCGACGGGGTAAACCCTAATCCACCATTCCTAGCCACGAACGCATCGTCTCCACGAGATGGATCCACCACGCCCGCCGCAGCGCCTTCTGGACGAGGTCGAGCGTGCTCGGCAGAGCGCGCTTGGGCGCAACCGCGGGAGTCTATCCCGCCGTATGCCCACGAGCCCGGCGTGGAGAGGAATGCCCAGCTACCGGCCTCCTGCTCCACCAGGTGCCGCCGCACCTCCACCTGGCGGCGCTGCACCTCCACCAGGCGCCGCCGCTCCTCCCGCGGAGGAGGAGGAGGACGACGACTTCGACTGGAGCGACGACGGGGAAGAAGGTTGTGGGTTGCAGATACAGGAGGCCATGGAAGCCTCCTTCCAGTCTATCCGCGACTACCCTGTCCAGCGAGCCAAGACTTCCTACCAGCTCAAGGCGAAGGAGGCTTCCGATCTGGATTGGGCGCTGAAAGACTCATCCTCCATGGATCTTGCCCTCCGCCGCAAACGTGCGCGCGAGAACCGGGCGGCCGCCCACGGGGCTGGCTCCTCCCGCCGTTCCCCCTAATCCTACGGCCTTCGAGCCAGCAAGTCCGTTTATGTAGAATAATGTTGGTGATGTTGGATCAGGGGTGTGTTTCTTTCAAGCGCTTGTGAGACGTTGTATCATGTGTAATAATGTATTAAACCTTTTATGTAATGCATTAAGATAAATGAATTAATAATTTTTATCTGCTTTCTTCTGCATTTTACAACACCAAACATTCATCTTACAAATATGTGATAGTTTGCTCTAAAATCTAAAGGCCCCCCTGGGCTTGGCGCCAGCATTTTGGCGGTATAAAAGAATTAAAATCTAAGTACATAAATGAAAACAAATACAAGAAAATAAAATAGAAAAAAATAAAATAATAGAAAAGCCCTTTAGTCGCGGTTGCAGCCAGTAACCGCGATTAGAGGTCGATTCCGCGCCGTTTAGTGGGGGAGTTTGCGAATTTTTTTCTAAACTCCCCCCAAATCGACGAATCCGCCTCCGGGCTCCCCTGACGCCGCCGATGACCCGCGCGCCGTGGTGCTGCTCCGCCGCCCCGTCGTGCTGCTCCTCCCCGTCGTGCTGCCCCGCCTTCCGGCCGCTGCTGTGCCCCCGCCCTCCGTTTGCGTCGCCGGCCGTCTCCCGGCGACGACGACGCCGCCCAGGGCGCCCTGCCGCCGCCCCCGTGTCCTGTCCCCTGCCCTGGACGCCGGCCGCCCTGGGCCTGCCTCCCTCGGCCTCGAGCACCACCACCGGCGCCGCCGCCGTCCCGTCCCCTGCCCTGGGCGCCCTGCCGCCGCCGTCCCGTACCGCCTCCGCCGCCGTGGTGCTGCTCGATTGCCATTTTGGAGGTTAGTTTTTCTTATCTTTTTTTTTGCATATTTAGGTTAATTATTATCTAGTGTTAGAACTAGATGCAATTTTATCAAATAGATGTGTTAGAAAAAATGTGTTAGAAAAAATAGATGTGTTAGAACTTTTGATCAATTTTTTAGCAATGTGTTAGAACTAGGTTAATTGCAATGTGTTAGGAAAAATAGATGCAAAATAGATGCAATTTTGTGTTAGCAATGACATACAGTGGGAGAGTTACTGTGTTAGCAATATATAGTTCATTTTAGTTAGATTAATATAGTTAGGTTGTAAATTATAGGTATTATGTAAATTTTGTTTAGTTAAGTTTTTTCCTTTTTTCATTATAGTTAGGTTATTAGAGCTATGTGAATTGTCATTATAGTTGATTTTCTATGTTTGAAGTTGTTTAGAAAATTTGAATATGTGAATATTACTATGTGTAAATATGTCAATATGTAATTTTGCTAAGTTAGTATTGCTAAGTTGTAAATTTGCTAAGTTTGAAAATTTGCCGTCACGGCAACGGTTGCCGTGACGGGTACCGTAACAGTTGCTAAGTTTGAATACTAATTATGCAAATTTATTGAGTGTAGGAACATTCAGCTATGGATGACCCTTTAATTGTGCGAGACGAGGAAGGAGAAAACTTATTCATGCAGGATATTTTTGAGCATCGCGATGCAAATGCTGCCGGTGGAGAAGGCGCCGCCGACGATCGAAACGAAGATTTTGAGCAATTTGCATCACAATTTTTAAACCCGTCTGGTGAGGGTATTTTAGAGGAAGAAGAAATAACAGCCTCCACCTCGAACACCCTCCACCTCGAGGTTTATATATGAATTCTATATTTGCTTGAACACAAAATGCATTAACTGATTTGTATTGCACTTATTAACGCATTATATTTCTTACTTTAGGCGTCCACCTTGCATAAAAAGGCTAAGAATCAAGCTCCTCGAGGCCCAGCGAAAAGAATGACTAGCGAAGATGCAAAGTTACCAATCTATAAAATTGATGTAGATGGCGATCCGGTGGAACCGATAGAGAACCGCAGAAAATATATTAGTCAAGCTGGAGTTATTGTTAGGGACGAGGTCCCGATCTCCATAGCAGAATGGCTTAAGCCAGCAGGCGTTGCCGAGGATGACCCTTGCTATGTCCACCAGCATTATAAAGATTTCTGCTTTGACACACTCTTGCAGCATTTTAACCTCCCGGATGGTATTGAGCCCGCCTTGAAGTTGAAACTCAAGCACTGGACTCTCTCCAAGATGGCCGACGCCTTTCGGAAATATAAGCAAACATTATGGGCAAAATATGAAAAGGTTGATCCAGATTTCAGTCAAAAAAACTGGTGAAGCTAAGAGATCACTGGGAAGCCTTTAAGGCGTATAAGACCTCGGCTGCGGCTGTGGCCCGATCGGAAAAAAATAAGCTAAATGCTGCGAGTAAGACACACCACCATAACTTGGGGCCAGGTGGCTACAGGTCAGCCATTCCTAAGTGGCTAGCCATGGAAGATAAACTCGTGGCTGCAGGTTTCACTCCACAGACATACAGCTGGCCCGAAAGGTCCAAATTCTGGTTGTTCGCGCATGGCGCAACGTTGAACGAGGAAGGGAAGATTGTCCCGAGGGTTGAAAAATACAAGGCAACAGTAGTAGCCATGGTCCCAAAAATTGAAGATGCAATAAAGGAAGTTCTAGCGGGTACGTGGGAACCCTATAGAGAGGAAGACGAGCTGGCACGGGCCCTAGGGAAACCTGAACACTGGGGACGTTTACGAGGCTTACCCGGCGGTGCCACCTTGAAAAAACAGTATCCGCAGCACGCTGACACTTATAGAAGCCGTGCAAGAAAGAAGAAGCAGGGTGAAGAGCGGATAGCGAATTTGGAACGCCAGATGAAGCAACTCATTAATGAACGCCAGGTGCAGCAGCCCCAAGATCCTGAAGTCGTGGATGCTCGATCTCAGCTTAGAAGCAGCGTGGGTTCCACGCAACTAGAACTCGATGCTCGCTACCCCGTGGATGATATCACGGAACCGACACCATGTGAGCTACATACGCCTGTGAGCAACATATCCATGAAGGTGGCGGTCGGCTATGCTTTACCGATTGTCGACACAGCAAGCTACCATAATGGTGTCATTCATCCTGGCTATGCTGTTGTCGGGGTGGATGAAATTGTGCCGGGATCGGAATCATTGGCTCTTGAGATTCCTGGAGGTAACGGTGAGGAGGCATTGTGCGATGTCAAGGGTGGTTTCGTCCAGTGGAACAAGAAATACATCAAGTTCTCAAAGCCACCGACTCAGCAAAGCCCACCCTGCCGGGGTATCGATGAGACACATCCATCTCCGGCACCGCGTGACAGGGACCCCACACCGGAAAATAATCTAGAGGACCATCTCAGTCAGCAAAGTCCATCTCCATCTCCATCTCCGGTACGGAACCCCCCACCGGAAGTGTCCGTACCGCTTAAACGGAGAAGGCGCGCGTCTTCCCCGGTCAAGAGGCGACCTGCTAAAAGGGCCACAACGCCTGATCTGAGGCAACCTTGGCAGAAGACTCTTGACCAAAACGAAGCAGCCATCGAGGAGCATAATAAATCATTGTTCGCACCGAAAGTGCCGCCGCCAACATTTACCGAGGGCTATACTGCAGCGGCTTGTCATAAAGTCATTGACAACTTATATGTCCCTCCAGAGAAGCCGCCATCTGACTATGTCCGTTCTATTCAGAAGTCATATGACGAGGTGACGGCGGCGGAGGCGCCGAAGAAAGGTGAACAAGACGCAGAGTCAGTCCCGCCGCCGGCGGCAAACGAAAAACAAGCAGAACCATCGGTCCCGCCGGCGAAGGAAGCTACAAAAGCAGCACCATCGGTCCCACCGCCGCCGAAGATAGGTAAACAAGTTCCCCAGCTCGGAGAACAACCCGTACGTTCTGTCCCCCCGCTAATTGTCCCGCCGCCGACGAACAAAGATAGTCGAGTTCCCCAGCGCGGAAAACAACCAGTACAATCTGACCCTAAAGAGCCGATGGTGTTTGACATAGAGGTAATCCGTCGTCTTGCCGCCGAAGCGCAAATGCCTATAGATGAATATGCTTCGAGATTGAATTTTGAGACTGCACCACCAGCTCCTCCAGTAAGAAACTTCGTTCCGGGGAAAGCTTTGGTGCAAATCAGGGGCCTTCCAACAAAAATGCGTACTCTGCATCAATGGTACATGAAAAATGCAAAGAAGACATCTGCTATCGTTCTGAAATGTAGGGAAGACGATGAGCACTTCTTAGAAGACTACAATCACACTGTTACGTTTAGCGAACTTTTTCAGCTATACAATCTGCGGGCACTCGACAAATCTATCATGAGTTCCTATTGCCTGTAAGTGATTTATTTAAGTCTTTACCTAGTCTCGTTCATTGTTTGTAATTATTCTCACTTTAATCTTTTGTGTGCTATATTATGCAGATTGAAGATGCTCGAGCTCAAAAAGCTGAACCAGCATGACATTGGTTTCATTGACCCGGATAAATATAACGAAGAAACCATAATAAATCCCTTGTATAACAAGAACACACCGGATGATTTGCTAAGGGTGTTCAAGCGATACCGCGACAAAAGAACTATATATTGGCCTTACCACTTCGGGTAAGTTTTAGTGTCTTCTACACATTCTAATTTGCTCACCCGATGTTAAGTTTAACTGATGAGTTATGCATGACTGTGCCCAGCTACCACTGGATTCTTCTTGTCATTAGACATCACGAAGGACTTATTCATTCACTTGACTCATTGAGGTATCATCCTGACACTTACAGGAGTTGTTTCGACTTACTAGCAAGGTACATTCATTTCTTACCGCCTCTGTCATTCATATCTTGATGTCAAGTCATTAACGAATAACTCATTTGTGAATGTTCTTTGTCGGGCAGAGTTTGGGAAAGGTTTCGAGCGGAAGATCCTGAAGGTGGGTGGCGCCAAAAGCTGGATTGGAAGTTAAACCAAGTAAGTACTGCTACCTCTTCGTCCACACAACATTTCTCATGCATACTTCATTATTATTGACTGAAATCTATTCTTGTATAGTCTTGCATGGAGCAACCAAAGGAAACTGAGTACTGTGGATTCTTCGTTTGCGAGTATATATATGTATTAGTCACCGAGAAATGGAATATGAGAAAGGATGCAGAGTTGGCAAAAAAGCGCGAGAGGCTACCACTCGACCACCGCTTCAGAGCAATTGGAGAGGAATTGGCGGGATTTTACCTTTCAGAGGCCTTACAGGAGAAAGGAGAGTACTACGATGCTGAAAGCATGAAATCGTTAAAGTAACTTGTTGTTTTGCTTCAACTCTTGTACTACGATAACTCATGGCGCATCAACGAACTCTTGTCTACGATCTTCAAGTATTACTTAATTTAATTGTATGTGTTATAAATATGTGCATCGACTTCATACGACACGGGAACGGTTACGACATCGAAAACGTTACGGTTACCGTAACGTTAACCGTCACGGTTACCGTAACGGTTACCGTCACCGTAACCGTCATCGCAACGGGAAGGGTTACCGTTACCACGGGACACAGGAACCTAGCTATAACCAAACCCGGCATATATAAAACCTAAACCCTGCAATTAAATCGAAAAAGAAAAAAAAAACCCTTTGGTCCCGGTTGGTGCTACCAACCGGGACCAAAGGTCCCAACACCCCACGTCCCCCTAAAGCCCACGTGGAGGGACCTCTAGTCGCTGTTCGGAATCCGCCGCGACTAAAGGGTGGGGGCTTTAGTCCCGCCAGCCTAGTCGCGGTTGCCCAACCGCGACTAAAGGTCCTCTGGAACCGCGACTAGATGTCATTTTTCTAGTAGTGAGAGCGTAAGGCTTGAATTATTTTGAGAGGACCTGGAGCCAACATCATATACACGGTGGGTCCAGTGTTACAAGGTATCTCCCGAGTGGTTCACGATACTCCTACTTGGAGTCTACTAGTCTTGAGCCTTGTTTGCCAAATGGAACGATCGTCTTGTACTTTGGACTCCATTTTTGAGTAGTCATGATCTTGAGCCGGCTTAGCCTAGAACATGTAAGGCCGTGAGCCGGCCATGGGAAACCTTGGTCTTGTGGGACGACGCCTCTCTTCGTGGGCCAACCCAATTAGGTACCCAGGACAAGTATTTGACATTGAACTGAGATCTTTGGTCAACTAGTAGAAAATGATAACTATCTATGTTAGTGTAGCCACGAGTGACAAATCAACTGGTAAAAGTATGATGTAAATTGGTTACCATCATCTCTGATTAAAAAATGTAGATCCTGTTATCACATGATGCACATGAAAATGGTGTATCAAGGGCTAATTAATTAGGTGCCGACTCATACTTTTGTTCATGAAGCAAAATGTAAATGATATTACAAATTAAATAAAAACATGACGTAAAGCAAACTTGCACATTTGGTCCTTGGCCTGGTGTACACGTCCATTATTATCCCTAGTGAGGCGTTTCAAGAAAGTGCCAATGGGCACACGTGATTTAACTATTTATGTCACTAAGCTAGTAATACCATTGAATCTAATCCATCTAATGCACACAATCACCATTATTGTTCTATCCTCTAGAGTGATATAATCTAGCATCTTGAATGGTGTAACAATATGCATCTATAACTATATATATCGAGTACCACCACAAGAAAAGAATTACACCACATAAATTATCTTATAAATAAGGATCAACCATCAAAGATGCATAAAATTACCATAATCATGTAGGGTAGCTCATAAGATATAAATCACACTAGTAGGAAAAGACCTACCGCTGGCGGACGGAAATGGCCTACCGCTGGCGGGCGGGCGCCCGACAGCGATCATTACGCCAGTGGTAATAATTACCGCTGGCGGGCGGCCCGTCCGCCAGTGGTAAGCCTGGTTACCTCTGGCGGGCATCCCTAGCGCCCGCCAGCGGTATATGACACAGCGCTGGCGGGCAAGCGTCCGCCAGCGGTAATCCACCACGCCTGCCAGCGATACATTTTCTGGGAATTATTTTTTTCTGGAAAATCGTATTCCAGCAATATATCCAGTATAAATACAGTAAATTCAAGTACATGCGCCAAATAAACAACAGAAATATAGACGACCACATACAAATGATCAAAGTGTCATACACAAATACATTAGTTCATCACACATGCATTACAAACCTAAAACAACACGTACTTAAGCTAAACTTCGATAAGCTAAACAACATGCGTTAGTTCATCACTTAAGCTAACTTGAAATTAACCTAAAACTACTCAAGGTCCCTAGCATGAACTTAAGTCGGACGATGAGTCCGAGCTATCATCCCAGAAGCTCGAATCCGAATCGTTGCCAGTCTTCTGGCACGGCGACACAGCACTGGAGGGGCCAACGACGTCGGAGCTCGCCTGCCTCTTCTTGTTCCTTGAGGCGTAGAAGTCCAGCTCCGCCTGCACCAGATCGGGGCGGTCGCGGCGCAGTGCGTCCATCCGCCACTCGTCGATCTCGGCAGCGCGGCGAGCTATCCCCTGGCGGCGGTTACGCCGCGCCTCGTCTACGTCGATGATCTCCATCAGCGGCGCGAGGAACTCAACCTTCTCCCGGTCCTTAACGTCAGGGAAGTTGAGCTCAGAACGCGGCCGTCCAAACCTCCAGGCTGCCGCGTCGAACGCGCGCGCGGCGAGCTCCGCCGTGTCGAAGGTCCCCATATACCAACGCTGGCCGTTCACGGTGATCTCTGCGGACCACCGGCCAGATGGGCGGTGACGGACGCCAATGAACCCGCTCATGGAGCGGCGGCGCGGCGGCATGCTCTGTGGCAAATAAAAATTTATGTTACACAACAAATTTGAGTATAGAAAGATGTAAAGTACATATAGTATAGAAAGATGTAAAGTATAGAAATTGTTCCTGAATTTGGTGCAAAAAGATGTAAATTAGACACAAATAAATTAGGGCCAACTAAAAAGTATGCCTCATACTTAGAAGTGACACACAGGCTTCAGGGATGGAGTTAGCGAGCCAAGTAGGATGCACGAGATGTGTGTACTCGTGCATATCACGAGGCTCGCTATCCCTGCCCCTGGATCACATTGTATCACAACATTTTAATCATCGGCGTAATTCTAAAAAAATATGCCTCATATACTAGATTGAACACAAATTCAGGGATGGAGTAAGCGAAACTAGTAAGATGCAGAATCTCTATATTCTTGCATATTACAAGTTTCGCTTACACCACCCCTGAATAACATAGTGTCATCTTATTTTAATCATCGGCATTGTAAAAAAATGAAGTAGGGTAAACTCAAAAGCATTCATGCCTCATACTTAGAAGTGACACACAGACTTCAGGGATGGAGCCAGCGAGCCAAGTAGGATGCACGAGATGTGTATACTCGTGCATATCAGAAGGCTCGCTAGCCCCACCCCTGGATCACACGGTGTCACAACAGTTTAATCATCGACATATCAAAAGACGGTAACATAAAGTCATATTTCAAATTCATAGAAAATATGTCATATTTTTAGCCAAAGTCATACCAAAATTCACAGAAAAGTTTGGCATGACCTTTGCTAAGAATAAGACATATGGAGTACCCGAATTTGCCGGAATGGAAATTAATCAACATTCCGGCAATCTCAAGGGCCTCTCGGGTACCTGCAACATTTCATATCACAAATTCGCCGCTCTTTTACCGCATAATAAATTACATTAGAGCTCAGAGTATTTTTAAGCCACCCGGTGTGACGGTAGATTCTAGACCAGGGTCGCGTAATTGCAATTTTAAGATTGTGGCGAGGTATTTTTAAGACCGGGGTATTTTTAAGCCACCCGGTGTGACGGGGACAACATTTCATACCAAAACAGGGAGGGACGAGGGAGGGAGGGGGAGGGACCTTGATGTGGCGCTGGACGTCGCTGTGGTACACGAGGTGGAGCTCCTTGTCGTCGACGGCGTCCGTGTCGCACGCCCCCACCCCGAGCACGTAGAGCGCCACGTCCCTGCAGCGAGGAGCACGGAGACGAGGAGACGCGGGGAGGGAGGGGCGAGCGGGTGGGCAGGTTACCTCGGGGAACTTGTAGGCGAGCGCGACCTCGGGGTCGATGGATGCCGCGGGCTTCTCGCTCGTCACGGGGGAGGGGAGGGGACGGCGGCGGGGCCGCGGCGTGGGTGGGGGCGCGTGCGCGCGTGGGAAAGAGGGGCGGCGGCGGCGCGTGTGCTCGAGGGGAGGACGGCAGCGGCGGGAGAGTGGGCGGCCGCGGCGGCGGGAGAGTGGGAGTGGCTAAGGTGTGTGCGGCGGCGGTGGGGTGGGAGTGGATAAGGGGAGAGGATAAGGCGGGGTGGGGTGGGATTTTTTTTCTGGCTTTTTTTTATATTTGCGTATTCTTTGGCCGTTTTTGTCTGAAATTTTTAAAAAAATCATTTGAACTTCAAGTGCAAAAATCATTTAGCACGCTATATTTAGCACGCGGTTATTAGCACGCTATATTTAGCACACTATATCTAGCACGCGGTTATTGGCACGTGGTTATTTTAAACATTGTTATATATAAGGCCAGGGGCGTTTGATCAAATTTCCCACCCATTTTTTCAGATCTCGGCGACGATGTCCCTGTTGGACGATAGGGGCGATGTCCGGGACTAGGCTCCGCCGGGCTGGCACTGGGAGGAGGTGGTATCTTCCGGGGCGCGTATCTTGGTGAGGAATCCGGGTGACGTCGTCGACCCGGATCTTCTTTGGTGGAAGTCGCGTGGGCCACGCTCGGTGCAGAGGGAGCTGGCCCCCGAGGAGGTGGTACGTCGCCGTATCAGGGAGGAGGACGAGCACGTCCGTCGCTACATGCATATGTTGGATACGCCAGCGGTGTATGATAGTAGATGGCAGATGTTTCATAGGGTTCCTTCTCATGTGAGTATTGACCCTGTGATGGTTCCTGATCTTTGGGTGCTGAGCGTCGACCGTGATGCACCCCGCGGCTTAGGACCTGGCAGAAGTTAGTGATATTACTAGTGATGTATCTATTATATAATTAAAACACAGGACAATTAATGGCTCAGATTAAGCACTTGAAAACAAACGGCTCAGATTTAAAAAATCTATTATTGGAAAGAAAAAAAACGCGTCAGGTCTGTTTTGGAAAGAGCGCAAGTTCACGGTGCGCATGCCAGATCGATTACGACAAAGATAAAGAGACTTGACTGCACACGTGAGATCAGTTCAAGTATCATTTATTTTATATTTGCTAGACCCTGCAGGAGGCATATCTGATACCACGAAAGGTAACGTTGATTGCACGTAAAAAAAAGGTAACGTCGATTGCAAAGACATGGAGATGCACGGGGCGATTTTCTCCGGCCGGCCGGCCAGCGATGTCTTTCCATGTTCGCGCATGAAGCAACAGAAGAAAATTGGCCGGCACGACAGATTGAAGACATGGCGACATATCTATACACATCGAGGATACCCGGTTTGCATCATCAAATCGAAGATCCGACTCATCAAGCTAAAATCTTCAAGTAATATTCTTCTCATCCCTATATGCAGCTCCCTGATACACGGCCCAATGGGGGGGTCAGAAATCGCTAGATCAATACGGAACATCTGTAAATCAAAGGCACGACATGGAGACGCCGCAGGACAGATCGAATTAAGGCACCTCGACAACTGACGGTTGCATCGGCAAAGCGAGATGACACAACAGGGTGACAGGACGCCAGCAAATCCGCTCGGTTGTATCAGCAAATCAATGACACAAACCAGCAGATCAAAGCCGCAAACCAGCTTTGTGGAACGGCTGAAATCTTGAGGTGGTTGTATCAGCAAATCGATGGCACGAAACAAGCACATCAAAGGAACACATCAGCTTTGGGGAACGGCTGCAATCTTGAGGTAAAAGCTGCAATCTTCATCTGTGTTTAATTTTTCCCTCTCAACATGCAATTTTATTGCGAACAACCTGCTATCATGTGAATTATTGATTAGTTAGATCACTTAATTCTAACTAAAATTTATAGATGTATTATCAAGGAGAAACTAAATTCTTGCTTATAGTCAGAGAATACACTGTGACACACTAACATGCATCCTAATTTTAACAAATCTAACCTGCTATTAATCCATTGCAGTTATATACACAATAGAGTTCCAGCAGAGGGGACTCTCTCCATATACTAATATTTCTTAAGGACACGTACAAGTACCCTGAACCATCTCAAATTGACAAAGCGCAGAGATCCGGAACAAGGATGAGCATCTGGACACACTTGCAGCTGTCGAGAACTTCATGATGCATGGGTTGTGCGGAGAAGAAAATCAAAAGTCACCATGCATGATGTACCATGAATGGACCAAACACTTCCCAAGAAGGTACAATGTCAATACCGCAATTCACGAGGATGGCTTAAACGAGAGATGACGGTAGGCAGATAAAAAGGGAGGGGTCAAGCTCGACAACGGATTTGCCGTGCCATACAACCAGGATCTGTTGGTCAAATTTCAAGCACACATAAATGTGGAGTGGTGAAACAGGTCCAGGTCAATCAAGTACCTATTTAAGTACATCCATAAAAATGACGACCAAGTGACAGCATTGCTGAAGGAAAGAGACACGACAAATGATCCTGACAAGATCAAGAAATACCTAGAGATGAGGTACATATCAACAACCCATCGAGAAGCTTCCATTCCATCTTGAAACGAGCAGCAAGTCATTTTCCTGACTCGACAGATCTTGAGAGGATAGTAAGAAGGGAAGGATAAATAATTAAAAAGTTCATTCATTGGATGGAGGCAAAATATACATGATCTAGGAAAAGATTTAACCTACATAGAATTCCCTTCAAAATTTGTATGGAAAAGCAACAAAAGGGGGAGATGCGGAAGAAAAGGGACTATGTGATTGGAAGAATCTACTACCCACATCCGACAAGTGGTGAGGGATACTATCTAAGTATGCTTCTAAACACAGTGAAAGGATGCACATCATTCAGAACATTAGGACCGTTGATGGAGTAATTCACCCAACAGAAAAAATCAGCATGCCAAGCTCTCAGATTTCTTGAAAACGACAATGTAGTGGATTGATTGTGTCAATGAAGCATCAAGTTAGGCATTCTAGAACACAAGTGCGTCAGCTATTCATGACCATATTGCCCCATTGTGAAGTAAGAAGACCAAAGATGTTGTGGGAACCAACGTGGGAGGTACTGTGCGAAGATATTATGCAGTACAAAAGAAGAACTATTCTATACTTTACAACGCTGCAGCTTACAACCACGGAGAAAAAGGTGTATGCTCTCATTGAGATACAGAAACTTATGAGGCAAGTACGAAAGTCGCTAAAGGACTATCCAGACATAGACCTACCAAATGCTGCTGAGCTAGAGGAACTTGGGAGAGACTAATAAATGAAGAGGTCAACTACGACATGGACAAACTAAAGGCTGAGCACCAAATCATACTAAACAATCTTAACAAAGACCAGAGAAAAAAGCAATCATGGAATCAATTGACAAAAGGCTAGAAAAACAAATATTTGTGGAAGGCTATGGTGGCACAGGAAAAACATATTTGTGGAAAGCAGTGGTAAAGAAGACCTCACTTATACTTTGGATGAAGCTCCTATGGACAACAAACATTGCTTCGAGGCGTTAGATAAAGCCTTAGAGATATTCTCAAGATCACAAATGATAACAGCGATGAAAAGCCAGTTGGTTGGATGATGGTGGTACTAGGAGGCCATTTCAGACAAAGCCTACCAGTTATAACAAAGGGGAGGAGAAAGCAGATACATAATGCTTCAATCAAAAGGTCGCACTAATGGAACCACTTTGAAATATTTGAACTAACAAGAAATATGCAGCTGCACTGTATGTCAGATGATGCAATACAAAAACAAAAGGTTGAGTAGATACTACAAATAGGCAGCGGAAAAAACAACAGTCGATGAAGGAGAGGATTGGATTAAAATACCAAAGGACCTACTACTACATAAGGAAAAAAATGCAAAATAATAAATAATCCAAAGCGCATACCCAGACTTGCTGCAAACATATCCTGAGCACGAATTGCTAGAAGAAACAACAATACTATGTCCACGGAATGAAACAGGCAAGGAGATAAACGAGTACATAATGAGCCAGATAGAAGGTCAAGAGGTGACATACCGAAGCCTGGATAACGTGTGCAAGGCCACCAAAAACAACACCAGAATGGAAAACATGTGTCCCACTGATTTTCTCAACAACTTGAAGTTCACAGGAATCCCAGACCATCAGCTAAAACTGACAGTAGTTTTTTAGCATCAACCAAGCTGCAGGTTTATTCAACCGTACGAGAATGACCATAGTACAACTTCGTAACAAGTACATCGAGGCACAAATAATTACAGGAACTCACGTCGGTGAACATGCCAAAACATGGGGGGGAAATCTAAGCAGGTGATACAGTATTTCAGTTCAGCTTAGCATGTTCCTGCTTGCTTACCATGCTTTACATGTACTTCATGGGCGTGATTCTTTTTCAATAGCTACATACATGTATCATTTATGTTTCTTTTATAGAATATAGTAAATGGAAATATAAACTTTGTCTAGAAACATAAAAGATACGGAGTACATAGTTTATGTGGAGTCCTCATAGACAACAGAGTGAGCATGCCAAAATATGGGGAAAACCTCATCTATATTCTATAAACTATCTACAGTAACAAAAAATTGGTATACAATGGGCAGAGGATAATGGGATTAGTTACATGAGCCTACACATGCGCCAAAGCTAATATCTCTATTGATACAGACCTCGAGAACCGACAATAGATAACTAACATCTTTCTTAGGAATAGTACAAAAATCCACATCTCACTTATATCGTCTATCTCAATAATGGCTACAACATGGAGATTTTATTTCTTCTTTCAAATATCTCAGTCATATATTTTGCCTAGAGATTACACCACATATTATTTATCAGATGGAATAAATTTTAGCTTTTGTGGGATAGAGTTAGGATGATTGATTTAGCTGTGCCTCCTACTGCCAAGCTCGACGAGACAAGCGCAATCAGATGAATTGGCTATATTGCCACTGTTTTATTGCCGAATGACACTACTATTCCTGCTGAAATTAGATCCGCTCAGCTCCTGTTACAGCCGGGTTGAAGTAGCTGCCCAATATGCAGGTCCGGCCGGCAGCACAGACGGTACAGACGTTGTTGGCCCGCTATACACTAACGCAGCTGTGACCAGAACTCAAGGGACTCTCCTATATTCCCAAATCACGATCGATCTCATAAATAGTACCAAAATCCACATCTCTCTTATATCGTTTTTCTCAAGCAATGGGATATTACGTATATCAAATCTCTCAATCAAGACAAATGAAATCGGATGAACTGGCTCTATTTTACCTGTTTACTTTCCCATTGACACTACCATCCCCAATGAAATTAGATCCAATTCTACAGCCAATGACTAAATTATAGATCATCCTACAATCGAAGTTGGGGAAATCAAAAAATTATAAAAAGAAAATACGGAAGCAACCGTGCAGCACTGCAAGGTGAGACTGGAGCAGCGAGGTATGTTTATGTGTCGCCTTGCCTGTCGAATGCGGGCTGCAGCTGTCACCACTGATCGAGAACGACGCGCGCGGCGAGCCCGAGCATCGAGCGCCGGAGCGCCTTCAGGGCAGACGTGGTGGCGCTCTGCTCGGCTCCTGTGACTCGGCTGCGTGCTCTGCGAGTCAACCAGCCGGCAGTGCGGACGCTCCCGGAATAGATGGCCGAGCTACGGTCCACCGTGCGCCTCCTCAGATGCACGGGAAAGCCAATGGATTGGGACATTGTGATCCGGCTCCTGTGTAGAGTCGACTACCAAGAAAGGGGATTTTTGTTCCTGAATGTCGCGAGAGAGATGTAGAGATGAGTGTGGTCGGTGCGTTGTGTTGACATTTGACAAAGATATTTTACCAGCTGGAATAGGAGCATTTTTTAAATAAAGAATTTGAGAAAAAAAAATTGGGCTCAAAGTGGTCGATATCCACCGGTGGAATTGGTCGAATAGATTGAATAGAATTGACCCACTTTATAAGAAAAACTGAGTCGAAAAACCATACGAACCGTACAAAATAAAAATTGTTATAATAGAGGTACTATAGACAGCAGGTAGTGTTTTTCTACAAAATTAAAAATGTGACGGTAAGATAATGGATATTCTAGCCGCGCAAATGCGCGGGCCACCCAGCTAGTTATGGTTAAATAAAAATGGACCCGAGCTATGTAACTGGATTAAATAAAAATGTATGCGTGATACTTTTGCATATTTGATCATTGCTGTTTTTGTAAAGTGAGGAAAATAATGTTCTCCCTACTTTGAATTATTCTGCAATGCAGACATTGTTTTATATTTGTTTTGTATTATTTAAACAATCGATAATCCCCAAGTACTTAGTTGCTATGTAAAATGATAAACTTGATTTTTCACAAAAGTTTCAGAAACATTCTTCACAAAAAGCTCTATCATATAAACATCTATAAAGTTTCGAACCAAATGACCAAGTTATGTCAATTCCCAACGCATAGTTTGTGATAAAGTGCTCATATTCGACACGTAGGTGTGTATTGGTATAGGAAGCAATGGTTTCAAAGGAAATTTACAGATTATTTTTGTAAATACCATTTTCCTAGTTGTATGAATTTACATGCCAAGTTACCCCTGGCAGACGGTGTGGGTGCCAGCCAGCTGGGGTTGTTCTATTCCGTTGGATCGCTGGCCATCGGACGACAGTGATCGGACGACTGCTTGGGCGATCCAGGCTATCTTATTGGCTGGATGTTTGGGGTGTGGTTCCATCTAAATGCCTAAATGGTGTTTTTTGCAAAAAATAATATGTATGAATCGATCAGAAGAATGATAGGAATCCAAATATTTCGGTCATTACTTTTAGGTAACCGAATGGACCGAATTGACCGAATACATGAGAGAAGACACAACGGGAGCACACACACACATCACTATATAGCTAGTCTACTCATCAGCGACATTAAGACGATCGCCATTGGTATTATAGCCACGTAGACTATCCCACTTCCGCGCAATCTCGAAGCCGAGGCGAGCGTCAAGAGCGGCATACTCGACTTGATCGTAGCTCAATGGAACGTTGTCCCATCCGCAAATCCGGAGTTCTTCTTCGTCATCGTCGTCCTTGCCCTTCTTCTTGTCCTTCTTGTTGTTCTTCTTCTTCTTCTCTAGTTTTGTCTCAATGATAGCATTGGAGAGAGCAACGAGACTCGGAGTAGGATTGACGGTTGGGTTCCGCCTATCCCTCTGGAGGTCGACCGCAGACGAAATTTCAATTCCGTAGTAGCGCAGCATCCGCAAGTCATTGTGGATAGCCACGCCATAGAACTTGATGGTCTTGTCACCTAAGAAATCAACGAGGACCTGCGGCACCCCATCAGCCTTGCAGATCTGGAAGATAAGAGTCTCGGCCGCCACCGAGAGTTGAAGGACAGCGGCGCTGCCTTTTCTCGTATGGAAGATCCCTCTGTCGACCCGGGAGAGGGTCGGTGAACTCGCAGTCGAGTCCAACACACTTGATCGGTGCGGCGTCGAGAAAGAACTTCTTCACGTCGCGGATCCACCTCTCCACGCGTGATGCACGGAGGGTGACCCATACCTTGAAGTGCATATCTTCTATGGTGAAGTAGTACAACCGAGACGGAGGAACGCGCACGAGCCGTGGCTCCATTGGAATAGAAGAGAGGACTGGTGACATGGGTATGCCTATCGGGTACCCTACCATGAGGGTACCTGGTGCACGTATCGACTAGGCCCAACTATCAGAGCCTACATGAAGCCCATGAAGGGAGGCCCACGAAGATGGAGTATCCTCCAAGTTTGGCGAAGCAATAGTCGGTTTAGAGTTTCCTTACTTGTAAATCGAGTCGGTTACGAACACCCGAGACCCAGCCTATTATTTAAGGACTGGGAGGGCCATCGAACCAGACGAACCACCAGAGCCACAAACCCTAGCGAGATCGACATCTCGCCGGGACCCTTGTAACCATCATATTCACAAAGCAATAACAGACAGGCAGGACGTAGGGGTGTTACCTCCACACGAGGGCCCTGAACCTGGGTAAAATCTTTGCCCTGCTTGTCAGCCGACGATACTTCCAGCTCTACCACGTTCTCTCCCCCATATTCATAACCTAGGGACCTTAACCATGGGTCTTGATGAGTCTACCCCTCGTCAAGTGGCGCCGTCTGTGGGAAAGAATAGCGCTGGACTCGAAGTTTCGCCGGTCCCAACAGCAAACGGCAAATCGCCGATCACACCAGCAAACGGCAACTCGCCGATCTCATCTGCAAACGGCAACTCGCCGGCCATGTCAGCAAACAGCAACTCGCCGATCCAGGCGACATCCACTCGAAAAGCGGCAGCCTGCCCGCTTCACCTGCAAAAAGCGCATCTGCTCTTCCAATGAATTTCAATCCGCACTCGCCGGAGCTTCAGGAGGCGTTTTCCGGCCTTGAATCAGGTTTGAGTTTAACTGTTGGAGCATTCAATTTTTTCGTAAACAATCTTGGCACGCAGGACTCGACAGATCCGCAACAACTGGCGCTGGGCGCACTCGAGGCTCCGTCGACTGCGCTCGCCCCGTCGTCGATTCCTGAAGCCTGCTCGCCCGCAACAACCATGTCGACCGGCGAGATCGACAGGTTCATGATGACGGAACTCCAAGGCGAGGAGGCAGAATCAGCATACCGCACAAGCAACGTCGACTTCAACCTACCACTCGACGAGAGTTTCGACTGCGGGATCTCCCTCGATGACTTCTACGAGCCCGCGATTCATAACGACAGCAACGTCGACTCGGAGATCTTCACCAACACCAACCTCGACTCAGAAATCCATAATGGTTCGCCAACACCGAGATGAGCATAGGCGATGAGCACATCGACAACGAGATTCGCCTCGAAGATCTACTCGATGAACATACTGGCTCTGACATGAGCCTCGACGGCGACGTCGAGTCCATGACTGGAATCGACAGCACATACACCTGTCCACGGGTCACGCCCCATCAGGTCTACGTGGCCTTCTCCGCAGAATCATCCGCAGACGCAGCCGCTCGCAGGCCTGCACAATTCCCATGCACGGTAACCATGCCGGATGGGGTCACAACCTTGACAATCACGGAGGAGATGGCAGCAAAAGCAGATAAAGTCATAAAGGAGTGCACAATGATGCCACCAAATTCCACCCCAGAGGAGATGTTGACCTTCCAGTACTTCAACTGGCAGGAGTCAATTCGACTGCAAAACTACCGAGCGACGCTCGAGAGCGCAAAAGGCAAGCCAGCCTCTCGAGTGCCCGAAGAAGGGAGCAATCCCTCGGGTCCACAATGCAACCAACCCCACGACCTAGGTCGCGGTTGGCAAGCCTTCCAGAACATGAAAGGGTAGCAATCACCCGTAACCTGTCGTTCATGACAGAGGACGCTAACGGAATCCCAGTGCCCAAAACTGCTGCGGGTGCATTATTCTCCGTAGGTGCTTACCTCAAGGCAATGCAACCTCCGGCGAATGACCCTAACGCAGCCCTGCATCGCCAACAACTCAAATCGCTAGCTCTAGCGGCACAGGCTATACAGCCAGAAGACAAAACTCCAGCAAGGAATCGCGATCGCGACATAGTCGACTCACGACACGCAGCACATCATCGCAGTGGTCGCAGCCACCACTCGGATGAAGGAAGGAGAAGCACGCGCCGGCACAGGTCCAGCAGAAGCAGATCTCGAAGATCCTATAGCAGCGATTCATACTCTGATCGAACCAGAGCCATGCGGAGCATTGTGCTTCACTCGACGCATCCGTGAGACGCGGATGCCCAAAGGTTCAAGTTGACAGGCGAACAACCCAAGTACAACGGTCCCAAGAACCTTCCGGGTGGCTAGAAGATTACAGACTCGCCGTGGCATGCCAGCGTGGCACGAACACCACGGCGATGCAGTACATACGACTCATGCTCGAAGGAACTGCCCGCGACTGGCTCAAGGCGCTCCCTCCATCATCATACGACTCGTGGGACGATTTCCGCAGAGACTTCATCAAAAACTTCGAGCCTCTATGTGAGCGCCCGAAGACATTCGAAGAATTAAGGGCATGCACTCAACGATCAGACGAGTCGTTGAGATCATACATACGGCGGTGGACCGAAATACGCAATTCGGTTGGCAAAGTGTCAGAAGACAGGGCCATGGATGCCTTCATACAAGGTCTCGCCAGGAAGGACTTCAAAGAGGCACTGGTCGTGAAAAGCCAACCTCCCTGGCTGACCTCATCAAAGTTGCGACTGAGTGGGCAGATGGAGAGGATTCTGTACGCAGATCCCGTGCTTCCCCACCACGCGACAACTACGAAAGCGGCAGTCGAGGCCGCAGAGATTCATACAGAGAAGATCGCAGGCGCAAACGTTCCAAACGTCCTTACGACGATAACAGACCCGAGTTCATGGCGGCTGGATACACACAACCCGGGAGGACCAAGATAGAAGCAATCGACGCTCGGATGATCGACGGGACAGTCGAGATCGCGAGCAGCGGAGCGACAGCTACAAAAGGCAAGAATGGCGCAAACGCAGCGACGCAAAACCCGAGCGGTCATTCGAGGAAAAGATGGACGACTGGTGCAGATTCCACCTCTTCAAGGGGGACGACGGAAAACTACGCTCCAATCACACCCTAAGGAACTGCAGGGAATTCGACCAAATGGCGACTGACTACATGATACGACTCAAAAGGTACGGCCCAGCACCTGCTCAGCCCACGCCTGCACCCGCACCACAGCCGAACGCTGTGCCCGCTCTCATGGCGCCACAGCCGCCACCGCAACCACCACCACAGCCTGCTCCAGGCGCAAACCTCGCAGGTGCCATACAACCCGTACTACGGGCGGAAGATGATCAATATCCACAGCCCCACGGGCAGATGTACATGATACAAAAGGGTCGCCCCTCCAACAGGCAGCAAAAGCTAATCACTCGACAGGTGAACATGGCTGTCATGGCACCTCCTGCCGTGCCCGAATTTCTGAAGGGATCGGAAACCATCATAAGCTTCAGTCGAGAGGATCATCCCCCAGCTGTAGTTCGACCAGGGCACGCGGCTCTGGTACTCGACGCGCAAATAGGAGGCTACGCCATGACCAAGGTCTTCATGGATGGAGGCAGCGGCATAAACATCATCTTCGCGGACACGCTCCGCAAAATGAACAGGTCAGTCGAAAACCTCCCAAAATCTTCAAATACCTTCCACGGTATCGTTCCTGGCAAAGCAATTAGCCCAGAAGGCACCATACAACTCGACGTTACGTTCGGGGACAAAAGCCACTTCAGGACAGAGTCGATTGAGTTCGAGGTCGTCGACTGGAAATCACAATACCATGCTATTCTTGGTCGCCCGACGTTTGCTCGATTCATGGCGGTGCCACACTACGCGTACCTCACGCTGAAGATGCCAGGACCAAAGGGAGTCATCACTGTCCGTGGAAACTTTCAAAGGTCCGATGCTTGCGACCGCGAGTTCAGCAAAATCTCCGAGATGTTCGGGGTGGAAGAATCACTCGCCGACTGGCGATTTCCAACGACCGCACACTCCTTCCGGAGCATAAGAAGTTGGCAGTCGACAGATCCTTCAATGCTACAAATGACACAAGGTCGCATCAGGTGCACCCGACCGATCCGTCCAAGACAGTCAACATATCTTCGAGCCTGCCTATCGCATAGGAAGGCGCGCTCGTCGAATTCCTCCGTGAGAACTGGGAAATATTTGCGTGGTGTCCAGCCGACATGCCAGGTATTCCCAGGGAATTCGCCGAGCACTCTCTCCAATTGTTTCCAGATGCAAAGCCAGTCAAGCAAACGATGCGTCGAATCTCCGGCCCAAAGCGAACCGCAGTCGAATCTGAAGTCGACCGGTTACTCGCAGCAGGATTCATTAGGGAAATCAAGAAATCACAATGGGTGGCCAACCCCGTACTCGTAGAGAAGAAGCATACAGACATCCTTCGGATGTGCGTGGACTTCACAGCGCTGAACAAGTGCTGTCCAAAGGATCACTTCCCGCTACCCCGAATCGACCAGATCGTCGACTCCACCGCCGGATGCGCACGACTCTCCTTTCTGGATGCTTACTCAGGTTATCACCAGATAAGGATGAAGCAAGAAGACGAAGAAAAAACGGCGTTCATAACCCCACTCGGGGTCTACTGCTACACAACTATGCCCTTTGGGCTCAAAAACGCGGGTGCAACATACCAGCGCATGATGCAGGACTGCCTCAAAAAGCAAATCGGACGCAACGTCCAGGTCTACGTGGATGACATTGTCATTACCACAAGGGAAGAACACACACTACTCGACGATTTGAGGGAGACGTTCGCAAACCTCAAACGCTTCCATATCAAGCTCAATCCTAAGAAGTGCACGTTCGGCGTTCCAGCCGGGCAGCTCCTAGGGTACCTAGTCTCTGCCCGTGGAATCGAAGCAGACCCGGAGAAAATACAGGCCATCCTCACAATGCAAAGGCCTTCAAAGCTTCACGATGTGCAGAAACTAGCAGGACGAGTAGCAGCGCTCAGTCGATTCATCAGCAAACTGGGTGAAAAGGCTCTACCATTCTATCGACTGATGAAGAAGGCGGACAAGTTCGAGTGGACGCCAGAAGCTGAAGCAGCCTTCACAGATCTCAAGCGGATCCTCACAAGCCCTCCGATCCTCGTCGCACCTAAGGAACGGGAACCACTCTACCTGTATGTCTCGGCTACAAACAGGGTGGTGAGCACCGTACTGGTAGTCGAACGCATGGAGGAGGGGCACATCCAAAGCATACAACGTCCAGTCTACTACCTGAGCGAGGTTCTCTCCATATCAAAACAGCGGTACCCGCACTATCAAAAGCTGGCATACGCTGTATTCATGTCCTCAAGGAAGTTGACACACTACTTCACCGAGCACCCGATCACCGTGGTAAGTAACTCAGCAATCGGTGATATCCTCACAAACCCCAATGCAACGGGTCGAGTCGCAAAATGGCTCATCGAGCTGGCTCCAAGAGACATCAAGTACGAGCACCCGAAGGCTATCAAAGCACAAGTCCTACCCGACTTCACAACCGAGTGGATAGAGGCCCAATTACCTGGAGCACCAGACGTGTCCAATTCCTGGACCATGTACTTCGATGGGTCCAAGAAACACGAAGGCGCAGGCGCAGGCGTCATCCTCATATCACCAAAAGGGGACAAGCTACGTTATGTTTTGCAGATGGGATTCAAACTACCCTCCAATAACGAGGCTGAATACGAGGCTCTGATCCATGGCATGCGGATGGCAAAAGCACTTGGGTGCACTCGATTGATGATCTACGGCGACTCCAATCTCGTGGTGCAGCAAACAATGAAGGCCTGCGACGCAATCGCGGACAACATGATCGCTTATCGCGACCTGTACAACACACTGGAGGGCAGCTTCGAGGCTGTGAGTTGAGGCACATAGGAAGGGAAAGTAACGAAGAAGCAGACATGCTAGCCAATCTTGGCTCAACTGGCGCACAAATTCCACCTGGTGTCTTCCTCGAGCGCATCGAACACAGATCTATCAAGGAGAAACGAGAGCCTCCTCCGTCGACTACGCCAGCCAAAAGCAAAGCGCCTAGCACAGAGGACCCCCCAGTCGAGGTACTCCTCATTGAGCCAACTTGGACTCAACCTTTTCTGGCTTACATACTCCGCGAGCTACCAGATGACATAACCGAGTCCCGACGCGTGACTCGAAGATCAAAAGCATACACCGTTATCAACGGCGAGTTATACAAGCGCAGCATATCAGGTATGTTCCAAAGATGCATCGCATTCGAAGATGGCCAAGCCATACTTCGAGATATTCATGCAGGTACCTGTGGGCATCACGCCAGCAGTCGATCACTCGTAGCCAAAGCCTTTCGCGCAGGGTTTTACTGGCCTACAGCACTCAAAGACGCGGAGGACATAGTCAAAAGGTGCGTCGGCTGCCAGAAATTCGCAACAAGGCCGCACGCACCCGCATCGGCGTTGAAGACTATACCGCTGGCCTGGCCTTTCGCCCAATGGGGGCTCGATATGGTTGGGCCACTCAAAAAATCATCGCATGGCGGGCATACTCACCTACTGGTGGCAGTCGACAAGTTCACAAAGTGGATCGAGGCGGTCCCCATCACAAATTCGACTGCTACTACGGCAGTCAACTTCATAAAGAGCATCATCTACCGCTTCGGTGTCCCAAACAGTATCATCACTGATAACGGCACAAACTTCACGGCTGAGGAGTTCAAAACCTTCTGCAAAGAGCAGACATTACGCTCAACTACGCATCCGTGGCACATCCACAATCCAATGGCCAAGTCGAAAAGGCCAATGGACTTGTGACGAGTGGATCAAGAAGCGCCTCCTGGTGCCACTCAAAAGAGCTGCGGGTGCTTGGGTCGAAGAACTACCATCTGTGCTATGGAGCCTACGCACAACTCCCAACACTTCTACGCAGTTCACCCCATTCTTCATGGTCTATGGTGCAGAGGCAATTCTGCCATCAGATGTGGTTCAATGCACCACGAGTTGAAGCATACAATGAAGACGACGCAGAAGAAGCACTCGAAGATGCAGTCGACTTGCTCGATGAGCGCGAGACACGGCCTTGGCCCGCACAGCTGTTTACCAGCAGGATCTCGCAACTACCACAGCCGTCGACTGCGCACCAGGTCCTTCGTTGTTGGCGACCTGGTTCTTCGATGAAGCAAAAGAAGGTGCACAAGCTCGCTTCCCCATGGGAAGGTCCCTTCATCATCACGGAGGTCCTTGGTGGAGGCGCATATCGACTGAAGCACGCGAAGACAGGCGAACTTCTCATAATCCTTGGAACGTTGCGCATCTGCGCCGTTTCTACGCATAAAGTGCTCACAGTCATACAATGTAATAGGCTATATGTCGGATGGCTGCAGGTTTCAGACGCGCTCTTTTCCTTACCAGGGTACCTAAGGGGACTGGAAGGTTTTTAATGAGGCGGCCTGCAGCCTAACATTCAAAAGAGGAATAAAATCAATGTTCCTTCGACTTCTTTGTGGTTACTACCCGCATAATTCATACCTTAACCGCACCCGAAACCCTCGGGGGCTGTGTTATCGATCAAATGAGCTCTCGCTCTTGCAGAAACACAATGCCTTAGCCGCACCCGAATGCTCGGGGGCTGCGTAACAAGGATCCAAACAAAGAACACAAAAACTCTGCAGCCGCACTCGAATACTCGGGGGCTGCACAGTCATTGGTTCACAACCAACACATATTTCACAAACCCCGCTCGACTGACTCGGGGGCTCGACAAAAATCAAACTATACAATATACAAAGAGTCAAAATTACACTCGGGGGCTGCCCCCTATACAAAAATTGCACTCGCAAACTATTCTAATCCTCAGGCTCGTCCTTTACGGGCAGCTCGGGACCGCAAAGCTGTTCGCGAGTGCACTCGATTAGTGTCTCCGCAGCTCGGATCGTGTCATCCAGGTCTCTTTGTTCGAGAACCTCTCCGGCTGCAGGTGTCCGCAACACCAACCTTGGTTTCGACTACGCATATACGCCATTGCAGCGTTGGCTCCAATCACAAGTCTCTGAGACAGCAACTCTCGAATGGGATTTGTTTGACGGAAGATGTTCAACAAAGCACGAATCCCTTGTGGTTGTGGCCCCGCAGGAAAAAGAGTCTCGTTCAGGCGAATAAACGCTGCCCGGCATAACTCCAGCAGTTCAGCACTTCGCCAGACGCGATCCTTCAGGGTGGCGAGTATGCGGGCATGGTACCTATCAAGCCAAAAGTGTTGACGCCCAGTCGTAGGGTCGTCAACCACGCTATCCAGACGCCCTTCCACGCGAATCTTTTCAGCCTGGAAGTTGTCGACAAAGCCTACAAACACGGGCGCACCAGTCAGATCAAAAGGACAATAGCTACGCAAAAAGCTTGTAAACAGAGCAAGACTCGAACTTACACTCGAGTTGCCTGTTCACAAGATCCATCTCCCCGAGCACATATTCCTCGCGTTGGGTGGCCAACGCGGGTCTCGCCCTCAATCGATTCAGCTCAGCCTGGGCGTCCTTCAGATCTTGCTCCATTCTCACAAATTTGGCCTTCATAAACTCCATCACCTTGGCATCATTTACCACCTGACCCTGGGATCGGGTGGTGATTGGAGCCTGCGAGGAACTAGTCGCAGTAGCAGGTTCTCGTGACTGTTCAAAGAGCATAATCACAAACACAAAGTTTGTGTCAGAAGCAAAAACTCAGTCATAAGCATACAACTCTCGAGTGAAAGACATTAGCAAAAGACTATTTGCATAAACAAGGTAGCACAAACAAAGCGCAGACTCGCGCAGTTCAGAAGGTATCATTACAAGGCATAAAAAACAAAAGGGTACAGCTACCCTAAACCTAAGATTCGATTTCCTAAGCAGACGATTGGCAGTCTCGAGTGCCCGGCGCTCCATGGTGGTCATAAAAACCTCGGCCAGTCGCGCGGCGGCTCCGCTCACCCCCTTCAGAGAAATGGGCTTCCCATCTGGCTTCCGAGGGAACGCAGACAGTGCTGCCTCGTAGTCGCAATCTATCCCATGTCCCATAAGAAGCTTGATGGTGGACTCGGATCCGCGTACCGTGTTGGCGCGAGCGAAACCGCCATGGTGGAC
Organism: Poa pratensis; assembly: GCA_947311845.1. Classification (NCBI taxonomy): domain Eukaryota; kingdom Viridiplantae; phylum Streptophyta; class Magnoliopsida; order Poales; family Poaceae; genus Poa; species Poa pratensis. The sequence goes on from CAMZMU010000090.1 coordinate 8,805,757, forward strand.
GTCCCGGGGCCAAACACGTCGGCGAAGTCGTCCGCCGTCGACGGCACTACGCCAGTCGGGAACACCACCTTGTATACAGCGCCAAGTGTGCTCGTCGATTTGGCGAGTGCATCTTTCGCCTGGTTGCATATGGCGCTAAGCCGCCCACAGCCTGTTCCAGCGAAAGATCGTCACTCGCCACGTCCGCAGAGGCCGGTGCGCCAACAGCTTCTGCACAATTCAAAAAAGGCAAAAGTCATTTCATGACACTCGACAGTTATATCGTCATATCAAAAGGAGAAAAGATTACTCACCTCCCATGGCCTGCGCGAGTGCCGCGAGCTGGTCAGCATATCCTCGCTCGCGTGCAGCGGCTGAGTTGGTGGCGGCAGCCAGCTCTTTCTTCGACTCTTCGCGCTGCGCGGCGAGTGCGTCTTCCAGCTCCTTCTTCTCGCCTGGCCCAGCAAAATCACGTGCATTCAATACTCGACAAAATCAAGCATTGCAAAAAGAAATTCAGCAAAACAAAAGCAAAAAGGAGAACTCACGACTGAGCCGCTCTAGCTCGGCGCGCATGGTATCCCTCTCCTGCTCCACCTGGACATAAGCCTTGGCAGAATCTGCCAAGTTATGGTAGAAGGGCTGCAAGCACACGAATTCAGCAAAAATTCTAACTCTCACAGTCCCAAGTAAACGGGTCAGGCAAAAAGTACTTACGTGGTTCATCCACGGTTCAGAAGTCACGATGATGTCCCGACCTCTGGGGCTGTCACCTTGGCCGTTTCAGTGACAGCATCAGTGGCCATTGGCTGGACAGTCTCGTTTCCAGTCGGTGCAGAATTCGAGTGCTCCAGGGTTGGAACATTCTCGACTGGAGGAGTCCCAGGCTGATTGTTTTCAGCGCTGTGAGCAACACAACAAAGCAAAAAGGTGGTCAGCACAAATATGTGACAGCACAAAATTTCATATCATACTCAAAAAACACATACCTGTGTTCCTCATCCTCCTCATCTTCGGAGTCGCCAAAAATTGGTCCCCAAAGCTGGGGTACCACTCGACTGAAGAGGAAGAGTTGAGCTCGTTGAGCACGCACGCAAAGGAGCGGCTTGGAAAACAGGTGGTGAGCCTGATTCCTCGTCATCCTCCAAGCCCTGCCCCTCGCGGGTGAACTCACAGCAGAAGGCGCCTTCTTGGCCAGTCGACGCCGCTTCGGTGGCGCGGTATCGACTTCTTGGTCAGCGGTGGCCTTGTCTTCAGATTGGACCTCTTCTGCTGCTTCCTCCTCGACCTCCTCCACATGTGAAGTGGTGGCAGAAGGGATGGGCGACTGATCCCCTTTCGGGTCCACCACCTGTACCTGGTTTCTTCAGTCTCGCCATTTTCAGGCAGAGGAGGAAGGGAGGCAGCAGTCGAGTGACCCTGCATAGCATACATCACAAATTGCAAAGTCAGAATCAAAAATCGCATATCGCAGAACATACGAGTGGCAAACTCTTCATTGCAAGCAGGCTATAACACATACATACCTCAAGCAAAGGGTTCTCCAACCCATATGGTTCAACAGGGCAGTCGACGTTGCAAGTGTCGCTGCTCAGATTGGTGATGTGCCGCACATGCGTCAGCAGCTCACTCCTTGACAGCTCCTCTGGGTTCATTCGGGTGATGTCACCCGCGCCTTCATACTCCCACATCGGGTGCGCTCGGGCACGGATGGGCCACACCCGTCTCTTCATAAAGGTGGCGATTAGGTGGATGCCTGTGACCTTGTCCAGCATGCCTCCGATCCGAGCCAGCAAAGGGCTTGCCTCCTCCATTTCTTCGGCTGAGAGCTGGTGGTCCCACGCCTTGGTCTTGGCAAAAGCTGCGGTCGAGAAGGCGGCGATTCCGTCTTGCTCGACAGTCGCATAAAACCACCCCTTCCTCCAGCCTTGGGCGGAGTCGACGGTCTTCAGGCGGAAGTAGCGGGTGTCGCTGCGCACCTGAATTCCACAGCCGCCAACGGGGTAGGTGCGGCCACCTCCTCTGTTCGGCCGCACCATAAAGATGGCTTTCCATAGCGCCCAGCTGGGGGTGACGCCGAGGAAGCACTCGCACAGCGTGATGAAACACGCAATATGCATAATACCGTTCGGGGTGAGATCATGGATCTGCACCCCGTAGGAAAAAGAAGACCACGCACAAAGTCGTGGAGGGGAAGCGAGAAGCCCCTGGACGCAAACTCCGCAAAACATACACGCTCGTTGGCGCGTGGTTCGGGGAATACCTCCTTGGGCGACGGAGCGCGGACGGCGAGCTGCTCCGCGGGTGGCAGATACCCTGCTCGCGGAGCTTGAGCAAATGGGCGTCCTTGATGGTGGACCTCGCCCAATCCCCGCTGTTCTTCTTCAGGGCAGCGGTGGACGCAGATGTACCCGCCATGGTCTTTTTGCCCTTGGCCGCATCGGTCGCGGCAGCAGCAACACACCACGCTTGGAGCCCCCACCTTTCGCCATTGCAGCAGTGGAGGGTGTGGGAGGCAAAGAGCTTGGGCGCATAAACAATGGGGGCAAAGTGCGGGGAAGAAGATGAGACGAGGGGCGGCGCAGGGAGCAAATGGCAAGTAAAAAATTCTGCCAGCGCCGTCTCCCCTATTTACCACAGATCGCAAAATGATCGTAACCGTCAAAACAATGCATACGCTCTGCGCGAAATCTAGCCATACACGTGGTGGCCACGGAGGCAACCGTCGCCGGCCACTCCGCCCACTACGCACGGAATCCAGGACCATAATCACGCCCCGTGAAAATCGCGCTAGAACGGTCAAATCAAGTCCACGCGGCGTCATCCCTGGTCAGCTCTGCAGAAACGGGACCACAAAACAGGGTCACGTCTTATCAAAGCCTCTCCAAGCACGCCACCGCTTGTCAGAGATGGCAGTCGCAAAAATGCGTCATTGCTGACGTTATTCATACTGCACAAATGGCATAAATGTCACTCGACGACATCTTAGGGTGGCTTCTCACAGAATTTTGATTGGCTCTCGAGCAAAGGTCATACATGTCAGTCGAAAGAATTTCGACTGCAACATTATACTCCCATCGGGAGTGTATCAAAAAATTTCTTTGACTAATATGTGCAGGGTAAAAAGATTTTGAGATTATCCTCCATTGCAAGCAATAAAGCACAATCTCGGGGGCTACTCCCATCGGGAGCGCTGTCGCGCACCCGATAGAATTATGGCAAAGTATCAGTCGACAAATCATTCGACTCAGTTCATAAGCAAAATCATACTCGAAATATTCCCGAGTTGATCCGACGATCCTTGGATGCTGCATGCATAGTGCAAAGGTAAGACCCGCCGATCAGTCGAGCTGGGCTAAGGACCGCTCAGCAGCGTTATCCTTAAGTGTTCCGTGTCAGCAGACATGATGAATAATCCCCGACGGACGCGTTGGGTAGATTCAAAATTATACTGTAGTTCGATTCAGTAAGACCTCAACGGCCGTTTCGAGTCTGTCCAGTCTGTTCCAGATTCGTGTCCGGGGACTCGAGTTTGATTGAAAGCTAGTATGGTTTTGCCACAAATGGTAGTTAACTGGCCCCGATCCGTCGTGTGTGCCGGGCCTGCTAAGCTAATATCCCTTGATATCATAAGCAAAAATTCATAGTCGATGAAACACTCGACATAGCCAACATGTGCTATTTCATACAGACATTTCAAATCATACGACACAAATGCAAAGAACATAACGTGCATGATGTATGAGTCCATGCCCGACTCTTCGAATCAGACAAGTACTCGGGGCTATTGACATGGGTATGCCTATCGGGTACCCTACCATGAGAGTACCTGGTAGACGTATCGACTGGGCCCAACTATCAAAGCCTACATGAAGCCCATGAAGGAAAGCCCAAAGAAGATGGAGTATCCTCCAAGTTTGGCGAAGACATAGTCGGTTTAGAGTTTCCTTACTTGTAAATCGAGTCGGTTACGAACACCTGAGACCCAGCCTATTATTTAAGGACTGGGAGGGCTGTCGGACCGAGGGACGAACCACCAGAGCCACAAACCCTAGCGAGATCGACATCTCGCCGGGACCCTTGTAACCATCATATTCACAAAGCAATAGCAGACAGGCAGGACGTAGGGGTGTTACCTCCACACGAGGGCCCTGAACCTGGGTAAAATCTTTGCCCTGCTTGTCAGCCGACGATACTTCCAGCTCTACCACGTTCTCTCCCCCATATTCATAACCTAGGACCTTAACCATGGGTCTTGATGAGTCTAACCCTCGTCAGCTGGAGAGAGAGAGCTTTTGCAAGGATTAGAGAGAGATTGTGTGTGCTTAAGGCCATGGGATTAGTGGCCTTTTATATAGGGTGGAGAGGGAGGCCGGCGGCCGGGCAGTAATCAAAACGGCGGCGGGCTGATCATCTTCCAATCCACAATTAAAATGGCGGGCTGATCATCTTCCAAAGCACAATCAAAACGGTGGCTGCTGATCAACTTCCAAAGCGACGGTTACCCCTGGCGGACGGTTTGGAGTGCCAGCCAGTGGTATTGCACTTTCCGCTGGCGGACGGTTTATCGTGCCCGCCAGCGGTAATGTGCTAGTTTTTGGGCTCAACCGAGGCAACTACCGCTGGCGGGCACTATATAGCGTCCGCCAGTGGTACGTTTAGTACTGCTGGCGGGCGCGGATTCTGTCCACCAGCGGTAGTTTGCCCCACCTCCTCGCAAATTCCTGCTACTACCGCTGGCGGGCATAGTGGGCGTCCGCCTGCGGTACGTGCAAAACCAGTGGCGGGCTCCGAAACTAGCCCGCCAGCGGTAGTAACGCTGGCGGCCGGAAATGACGTCCGCCAGCGGTAGGCTGGTGGCTATAAACCTTTTCCTACTAGTGGCAAGGATATCACATAGATAGCTTTGATCAAGTTACTGCCATAAACCCATAGTCCGGGGGTGGACTACACCCTATTCATCGTGTAGACAACGGTACGACATGATGTGGTGGAGGAGATGGATCGAGAGGTGATTCCGGGAGTGTTTATTCCCACTCCAATATTCTTTGGCGGTGCCCTAGCTCCTCTATTTTTGGAAAACTCGAGGGTATTTATAGTTGCTTTTAGGTCAAGAAAGAGTCTCTAGCTGAAACGCAAAGGCGGGGCCTTACGTGGGACCATACCTCCTGCCAGCTGGCACAAAAGGGTGGCACGTGATGATGACCCTCAAGTGCAAATGATAGTTGTAGCTCGTTTTGATAAGCAATGAGCGTCGAATCCACGAGGTGTGTAAGGTAAACTAACTATTTTCTGAAGCTATATATATCCTATATAACAATCTATGCACTTAACTAGGGTGCAAGCCATTAAAGGGTACTTCCTATTTATAAATGAAATACTAAAAGAGAATATAAGCAAAACAGTAAACTAACTTATATAAATAAACGAGATAGAGAAAGAGAAATAGCAAGTGGTAATCAGAGGGAGTAAGTGTTCTAGCCAATTGGCTATTTTATAAGACGCGGTTGATATTAAGTGAAGCTCAAGATGGGCTAAGTTTATTTCTGGAGTGAATCGATAACTAATTAAGTGCAACTATATACATGTGCAAGTAAAGTTGCCACTGCATTCTGGTTGTTACTACCACGCTTTTAGACCATATGCTGTCAGGAAAGAAAGTAAAATAGAGAATAAATAGTTATCCGTGTAGTTCGACATAATTTGCCACCTTCATACTATCGTTACAACCATGGTTATAGAAATTACGTTGAAATCCAGCACAAAATCGTGCTAAATCCACTCATCATCAAACCTTTGTCCCTCCCCTCGGCATTTTCTGGTGAACCATGTGAATCCCCAAAATTAAAGCTACCACATCCAAAACAATTTCGATTACCTCGAGCCGGATCCTCCGCAACGAGATTATTACCCAACTTTTTAACAAAAAAGACTTAGTTACAAATTGGAAATAACTTTTTGTATCTTCAGCCATTTATCCTTTACTCACATTTTAAAATTTTCAATCTCACATAAGCAAACCGATTGAAGTGCATCAACTCCTCACTGAACCCCTTGAAAATCCCGACTAAAAACCACTGCAAACGAACGAATGTTCCACGAGAAATTGGAGGAAAAACTTAATATCTCATTTTGAGGGAGCATGACGTGCGTGGATGACGAGCAATGTGCGGGCGTAAAGAGCAGAGAAGGGAACGCATGCCAGGTGATTGCGTAATTGTATGGGCTGAGCTGTGGGACTCCCCAAACATTCGAACTACCCCTTAAAGGCTGAAACTGCCACATACACGGTTAGTTTTTTTCAAGAACATGCGAGACTTGCATGTCATGTCATTCAGGTAGAAACAAAGGCTTTACACTGTACAGTTACAGCCAAGACTGCCCGCTCAATCAACTAAGCCTATTCCTCATGCCCCTCTGCCGACTGCCTAGCTAGCGACTATAATTGAAACTCCTCTTTGATCTTGCAGGTGATGACATCTTCAGTCGCATGTTGTCTCTCGAAATTGTGTTGTTCCTCTCCAACTAGAGACGTCTACAATAGGAAATACTAAGTGTTGGAATCTCCTTTTTTGATCCTTTGGGCGGTAGGCAGACATACTGTACCGTCATTCCCTAAAATTGTTGTGAGGTTACGACACAACGTCGGTAACCCTGAAAGCCATTTGGCACTCAACCTCTCTCCTGTCCGGTAGCGATTCCAAAGTGCCAAACACCAGTGGCGCCGGAGCCGGGGAGCCGGAAGTACAAAGTTGTGATGTCAGTTTATATTGTGATGTCAAAATACATATATTTATATGTATTCTGTATTTGTTGGCATGATTTTTACTCTAGATGTGAAGAATTTGCCAAGATGTTATGGTCATTTGACTACACATTTATGGTGTGGTTCGGCCAATGACAACCTCATGTACAGTTTCTACTTCAGAGTTGCCCAGCCGCTCCATAGCAAGTCCTCGTAATCCTCTTGAATAGATCTTAGGGAAAAAACCTTTATAAGTCTTGCTTGCTGAGTAATTTTCGTTCGAAACCATTAACCACCGTAAGTTGTGAGGTTCAGCTGAAAGATGAGGGCCACCTAGATCACCTGCTACAGATGTACGAACTGCACAATTGCAGGGACAATCACACTCTCATGTCTCTAACCGAACAATTTGAAATATGCACTGTCTTTGCGTCTTTGTTCTAGCGGTTCTAAGATCTGTGAGGCCGCGCGGACCGGCGGACGCACCACGTTGCAAGCAAACCGACGTTCACTATATTTAATTTCCGTTCTTTTAGATTGGCTTAATACATATTTTTTCCGAAACAATTTTTTGTGATTTGTTTTTTGGAACCTTGAGAAACGTTCGGATGGCCGACGGTTTGAAGTGGTATAGTGCTGTGAATAAGGTCAAACCAAAACGGCCGGTAAAGGCGCTGTCTTGATATCCTGGACGCGTCCGCCCACCGACTAGCCCCGGTAGCCAGCCGTTGGTATTCAAAAGTTGCCAAAGCGACAAGCTAGCCGTTGAACGAACGGCTCACATTTTCCGGTTCTGCCGGTAACTGACATCCGAGCCGTTCTTCTCACTCCCCGTCGCCTTCGAAAAGATAATTAAAATCTCCGAAGCAAGGGGAAGCAGAGAGAAGGCTTATTTTTATCCCGATAAAAAAGGAAGAAACTTTTCCTTCTGCGCTCCGGCGATTTGGGGATTTGGGCGGCGAAGGCGGCAGCGGCACGGCAGGAGGGTCGGGTGCGCCGCGGATCGACCGCGGCTGGGGTGGACGCTCTGCGTCGGATCCGACGGAGAGGTGAGCTCTCTTGCTCTTGGGTTTACCGGAAAACTTCCTGTCTTTCTTGTTTCCGAAGGGGAGGTAGAAAGAATTTGGCGTTTGCTGTTCCGGCGCCGGCTCTCCGGAGATGCGGACGCTGTCCGCTCGCTGGGTGGGGCGGGCATTTCCGGATCTTGGTGTTTCCTGGAAGTAATTTTGGTTTCTGCTACATCTTCTGGTTCTGGATGTGTCTTCGATCGCGTTGGACTCGCTAGGGGCGGTGAGGTTCCTGTTGTTTCCCGGAGAAACTTGTCCTCGTTTCCGCAATTTGGGAGTTTTGTATAAAGAAATGAAGATGTTTGGTTGTGCCCGAGGAGTGGATGAAGACTGCTGGGCAGAGGTGCTGGGAGCCTTCCTGCAAGGTGTTTCTTGGGGTTGGGCGGTGTCAGATTCATTAGATCGAAAAGATGTTCCTTTCATAGGGCTGTATGGTCTTTCTGTCTGAAGGAATTACAAGAGGTGAAGAGGGTATAGTGGTTCAAGATATGGGTTTGCTCAAGGAGAGGATTCTGTGGTTTATGATTTGCCTATGTTCACCCACAATAGGGCTGAGCCCATATCAAGAATGTCACATGCTTTTTTTAGAGAAATGCAAAATTGCACATTTTATCATTAAGATGAGGCACAGCCGTGCATTCAGATAGCACACAAGATGTTCCGCATTGGCTTCTACTCTTGCCCGATGATTCCCAGTGAGCAGCAAGGTCCAGCCCTTGAGGTTGCTGACAATTCTTTTAAGGGCCTGTTTAATATTGGTCCACATTCCACAAACCAATATCAAATATCAGATCATTCCTATAACTCCATAGTCCCCAAAGGACAGCAGAAATGCAGAATTTAAAGCAACAACATTTAAAGCAGAAATGCCTGGAAACATCACTAAAGTCAATAACCTCTAGATCAAAAGAAACTGGCAAAATTTGCCCAAACATATCTTGCAACAACACATTCAAAGAACAGATGATATCTAGATTCAAGTTCTTTTCAGAACACACACTCTAGAGGTTTTTTCATATTCCTTTTGTTCAAATTATCTCTAGTCAGCAATTTATTCTGAGCAAACGCCACAAGAAAATGTGAATCTTGGGGAGCACTGCCAGTTTCCAAGTTACTGGGAGGCAAACTGGTGTTACCCCCCTGAAATTTGGCATATAGTGGCACATGCTCACTGAGTTTTCGATCGATGATAAAAGGTTCGTCCAAAATCTTGCTGGCCTCAGTGGCTTCGATTGCAGTCCACTTTTTTTTTTGCAGTTTGCCCAATGGCAGATAAACTCATTCACGTGGTATTATATTCGTGTTCAAAGTCTTGCATACATGTATCCAAGTGACCGGTCGCCGCCAGGGTCAGATCCACCTGAGGGCTTAGATCAAAGACAAAGCTTGTCAATAGGCTAGGGCTATAGGTCTCAACATTGTGTTGCCCGATGATTGGGATGTACATTAATCATGTCGCCTTGCGTGGGCTCAGATCAAAGACAAAGCTTGTCAATGGGCTAGGGCTTTAGGTCTCAACATTGTGTTGCCCGATGATTGGGATGTACATTAGTCATTTCGCCATGCGTGTGTTGTAACCAGCCTTATGGGCTGAGACTCGTTTCTACCTTTTGTGCTATTCTACAAAAAAAGGTGAACGCCCAAATATTTACACAAAGTCTAGAGTATATATGCATCAATAGTTCAGTTTGCACCCTGTTTCTACACAACAGTGACATACTAACGACTTGGCCTGGTTGTCACAGGTATACATCATATCTCTTTTGTCCAAGTGGCCCTTAGTTCAAAATCAACTTGCTAGGTGTATCAGTATATTACATATAAACTAGTATGGGCTTATGGGCCAAAATCCACATGGACTAAACACATTTTTTTTTCCACATGGACTAAACACATACGAACATGGGGTTTGTCGCCATGTCGTTGAGGTTGCAATAAAAAATAAGCACCACGTACGAACATTTCACTTGAATAATCTCTAGTCAAGTAGTGGTGTCTCGTCATGAGGGTTTTCGTAACATCAGGGATGGTTTGGGGGGCCGTGAAAGCTTTGGTATATGGCAGTAGTGGTGGAGTCATAGTACGGCCGCGCCTGTAGTAGGGCACAAACAGCCTTAGGGGGTTCTCTGGTATGCTCGTGAAATGTTCGTGGCTGGAATCCATCCTTTCAACCTTTTATTTAATTTGTGAACTGTTCGTACGTGGTAGTTATTTTTACCTTTTGGTGAAATGATGATTTTGCACCGTATCGTGCTATGCTTTTTGGTGCTGTTGCCTTTGCTATTTCCTGGAAGTTATTTTAATCTTTTCTTTTCTTTTCCTTGGCAGTCTATGACCTACTCTCCCGCGACACAACTCCGTGAAGGACATACTGGGGGTTTGACATTATAATGATTCTAAGACCCTTCCCTGGCTTCTACTACAGAGTGGAAATTGAATTTTCAGTGTTCACTCATAATGACGAGTGACAAAGGAAGGACTTCAAAGGAAGCTGCTGAGGGTTCACCCTCTGCTTTGGCTGTGCCTCTTGGAGGAGCCAGCAGTGGACCACGGAAGGGACGGTTGCGCAATGGGTAAATACTTTATCAAATGAGAACCATGTACCAGGTTTTGTATTATAGATGTAACTTTATGGATCTGATTATTTGTACTTTAGGAGGACAACAGGTCCAGCAAGGCGCTCAACCAAAGGGAATTGGACCCTGGAAGAGGTAAAGTCTCAAAACCCAGTTTTGTGTAATTCTTTGCTAAAGTACTGTTTTTTCAGAAAGCATAGGTTGTATTCTTGCATACTGCAGACAGCCAGACAGAGATTTATATATGGAGTGGACTTTGTCCCAAATATTTCTTGAACATATTTGATAATTGTGATCAGGTATAATCGTTTAAATAGTGCCTAAGAAAGTAAGAATGTATAACAGACATGCATAGTATACACTCTGAATTTGCTGTGCAAGTACACTCGTGTTGTCTGATGTTCTCTATGTATGCTACTCAATGTAGGATGATATACTTCGGAAGGCTGTTGAAATACACAATGGGAAAAACTGGAAAAAGATAGGTATTTTTATTAACCAACACAACAGCAAGAAAGTTGTCAGTTCTTGTATTTTCTAGTACTATTATATTGCTTTAATCTCTGCCACTTTATAACACGAAATTTCTCTCCCAACTTGTGTTTTTACGTTTTATTGAGTTTTGGTGCAAGTAACCAATTTAAATGACTATTTAAAACGAGACCCATATGTTTCGTTGGTACTCCCTTTGATACAAATACTTGACTTTTCCCCGAAAGGGATACATTCCCAGAACGCCCCAATTAACTATTAACCATTGGCCCCACTTTTCTACCTAGTGTAGTGTCTCTGCTTGGTTACATTCTTACAAAAGTTTGATTGCCTTAGTATGTGTGATATAGTAAAAAGTGCAAAGTATTTTTGTCACTGGAGGAAGAAACATTCTTACTTTGATGTGCGTGTATTTGAATTATGTGTCAATGATAAAAAGAACTGAATGGTATATCATGTCATCCTGTTGCCCTTCAACTTACGGTGAAACTTATGGTCATATGTGTTACAGAACCGTCCATACTCCATACTTTCCTATAGAGGCGGTAATTTATGGTTTGCTGACTTGTCATGCTAAGCCTTATAACCATGGCATTCACTCACCTTTATAATGTTCACAAAAAATTGTACAGGGAGTCTCAAAGTCATTACAACTGTATAGAACTATCTAAATTCCTTGTGCAAACTTATTAGAAACCACAGTACGTTAATATTTGAGAATAGAGTTGTATTTGACTATTTGTTATACAACTCTGGTACGTCTGATATACTTGTACTCCATTTCTTATGAAACCGTAACAGCTTGCATATACATTGATTTTGCTATTCCTTAATTGCCAATAACGATGGCTGCCTACATGTATTGAGGAGGGCATTACAGAGGGGCTCCAACTGGAACTTAAAGACAGGTTCGAGGCCTTGCCTAATATGAACACCGTTCTAAACATTTACAGGCAGTATATTGCTACTCCCTCCGGTTGCATAAAACTTGCCGTTTATGATAGTGACACGGTATCCAAAACACAACTTGACCACTAATATCTCCCGGAAGTTATCCATAGAACCCCAAAATATTAAGTACTTTTGAAGACAAATTTATGTATATGATTTACAAGTATCGAACAAAATATTAGTGAAGACACGGGAAGTCAAAGTTCCAAAAGTTCACTTCTCTATCCAAAACAACAGCTTTTAGGGTACCGGGGGAAGTATATCACATAAGTTCAGTCTAAAAAGGATGGGTTGAACACCACCAAACTGAAGCCAACTCAATCTGCACGTATAGCCTAGACTCTTGCTTTCATGATGACTGTAGGGCCTAAGGCTCATGTCCCCCTATATATACGATTATATAATGGCTTTTAGTCCACCTCTAGAAATGTTGGGATTTTCTCAATTGATTGATGCCTAACTAATGCGCATATTGTGTTATTACCAAGAGAGGGTTAATAATAAATATGCCCCTCTTGGACAATGCTTGTGTTTTTCTTATTTATGCTAGCTCCATGTTACAACTGATCTACTGCAAGAGATTGCCAGTATTCTTTAAATATGGTGACCTTATTACCCTCTTGGACAATGCTTGTGCTTTTCTTATTTATGCTAGCTCCATCTTACAACTGATCTACTGCAAGAGATTGCCAGTATTCTTTAAATATGGTGACCTTATTATTTCATATTTTGCCAACTCGAGTAAAAATGTGAGATGTGATAAAATGTGCCTTGGACAATAAGACAAAAGATTCAAAGTTTTTAACAGTGCTGCTACACCTACTTGTCTTTTTCTAGATAATATGCGAGCTGTTACACCTAACATTGTTGCTAAACTACTTGTTCCAACATGATGCACATCTATATTTTCCTAGATGGACAAGTATCTAAATCCTAAATTCAAGCACCCACCTCTTCATGTACAGTTAGACTTACTATTCATGCTTTTATATGAGTTCTTTTCCTTGAATATTAATGAGAACTCTTGCTGCGTCTTTGTCATAATATTATGCTTGACAAACTACCTTGTTTTTTCTTTCAGCTGAGTGTTTCCCTGGTAGGACTGATGTTCAATGCTTGCATAGGTGGCAGAAGGTTTTGAATCCTGAGTTAGTCAAAGGGCCATGGTCTAAAGAAGTAAGATCTGTAGTTTAACGACTTCCGTTTGCATGTTTGTAATTTTCTAGAGAATATAATTGTCCAATCCCAGGATAATGAAAATATAATTGTCCAATCCCAGGATAATAATGAACATCATCACATGCCACCTTATTCCTTTCATTTTCCTTTTTCCAGGAAGATGACATCATTATTAAGATGGTAGAGAAATATGGACCCACGAAATGGTCAGCCATTGCCCAAGCTTTGCCAGGACGCATTGGAAAGCAATGCCGCGAAAGGTATGGCACGTCAAGTATCAATAATAGCAACTCCAAGGTATGAAGTATAGGCTGCTTATAATAAGTTAAGTGGGAATCTCAGCTGAATTGTGCCAATTCAGATGAGCTATCTAGCTTATTATAAGAAGCCTATATTTCATATATACTACTCACACTACCAGTTATCTGTGGTACTGGATTATTGAAGGTAGTCTATATTAATATATACTACTCACACTACCAGTTATCCGTGATACTGGATTACTGAAGGTATTTCTCTTGGTCAATTACTCTGGATCATCACTCGGTGATTGTTACTAGAATTGTTTTGTTTCAGCATGCAACAGGGACATATATAGTGCAAAGTAATAGTGTGGTGTAATTTTGCAAATTACTTTGAACTGGGCACCAAATTGTTTTGAGTTTCTGATCAGATATCTGCATGTAGGTGGCACAATCACCTTAATCCTGGGATAAACAAAGAAGCATGGACGCAAGAAGAGGAGATAAGGCTCATTCAGGCTCATCAAGTATATGGAAACAAATGGGCTGAACTGTCAAAATTTCTACCAGGAAGGTAACTATTTTACGCATTGCTAGTGAAATTAGAATTTAACTAGTCGTGCTTTTCTAAAAGAGAATGTAGTAGATGGTAATGGTATCAATAGGAAAAACTGATGTTTTCACAATTTGAAAACCTAATGTTGTTGATGCTAACACTTGTATAAAAGTATGAAATGCATCATTACAAAGGTAATTGAACTACTGTTTTTATATTTCCCCATCAGGACGGACAATTCAATAAAAAATCATTGGCACAGTTCAGTGAAGAAGAAATTTGAATCATACAGAGCAGAAGGTTTACTGGCTCAATTCCAGGGCCTACCAGCTGCTGTATATCCTACAGGGAGTGTAAATCTTGATTCATCGTCTGCAATATCCCAGCAAAATAGTGAAAGTAGTGGTTTCAATGTTATCCGGGAGGTAGAAGATTCCTCAGAGTTTAGTCAATCAGCATTAGCTAATGTATCTTGTTCTCAAGTGGGGCAAGTTGATGAGGCTGTGGGCTGTCATGCGCAAGTACATTTCAGTGATGAAGGAACACATGAATCTTACTCTTCATGTCAGGAAACATCCTGTACTAACGCCAACAATGCTGCCTCTGCTTTACCGGAGACTCGTCACTCATTATCGCTCTGTGAAAACAATCTAGATAAACACTTGCAGCAAGACTTTTCGGAAGCTGACTTCGATCTTCAGTCAGAACTGTGGCAAGATATTTCTTTTCAGAGTCTTCTTGCTGTACCAGATTCTGTCAGTGCTGATTCTTTCTTAAGTCCAAATCAGGACAGTGCATATTCATCGGAAGTTGCAAACAATTTTGAAGAACCACTTATCCACTGCATACATTGAACTCATCAACCATGGCAGGCGCTGTGCATCATGAAAGTTCTGCAACATGCGGACCTCCTTCCTTTCTTTATTCAGGCAGTGGTAGCCAGAATATCACCAGTGATCTCCCTATAGTACAAGAATCGACAAAGCAACAGCTGCCAACTGTTGAAGAGTCATCTTTGGAACCTACAACCATGGGAAGAGAAGCATCACCAATTCATGGTGAATCTGTGGTAGGAAAAAAGCAGCATCCAGAAGCTTTATGCTATGAACTTCCTTGCTTTCCAAGTGTTGAAGTTCCATTTCTCAGCTGCGAGCTCGTGAGCTCTAATGACCTCCAAGAATATAGTCCTCTTGGCATTCGAGAATTGATGAGGTCATCGAGGAACTTCTCCACTCCACTAAGATTATGGAGCTCTCCTACTCGTGATAGGAGTCCTGATGCTGCGCTGAAAAGTGCTGCCAAAATTTTTATATGCACACCGTCATTAATGAAAAAGCGACAGAGAGAGCTCCCTTCACCTATTCCAGATGTAAGACGTGCAAAGAAAATGGGTACTGAAAAGGACTGTGGTACCTCAGCTATGTCACCTACAAGAACTGAGAGATCTTGCGTAGATGCTACTGGAGATGAATCACTTGATTTGTCTTCTCATGAACATGAGGAAAATTCGAAAGAAACCACTTATCAGCGTAAAACTGAAGAAACCGCAAATAGAAATAATTTGGCAAAAGGGGAGAGATGTTCAGTGAGGGATGCCACGAACAATCTAGTGAGTGTTCTCACACTGCTAATTTTTCTTTTATATTCAATACATAATATTCCAAGAAAAGAACATTGCCAATCAATCATGGTAAGGTAGGTAGCACATAGTGGGGAAAAATTCACTTTGTCTGAACTACTGGTTACCAGGGAAATACATAACTGACATGACATGTAAGCCTTGGTAAGATGTTAACTCTTAAGGGTAACATGGGCAGTTAGCAAAAATATCAGCAATTACCAATAAATTTCAAGACGAATGCGGCTATTAAATTTAAATGAGTAGCAATGTAGCATGCTTATGCAGTGTTGCCTTTGCCTGATCTTGTTCTTACCAATATGGTTTAATGCAGGTGCCTGCAGGGACTCTTACTGAGAGCAATACCAATAGCCTCAGTACACCTAAGAATGGTCCAAATCCAGAAAGTCGGAAGCTAAATACCACTTCAAAAACTTTTTCTAAAGACATAATATCTTCCCGATCAAAACCAACAGAACTTCTTGTTGAAAAAGCTTCAGCATGTATCAATGCTGATTATGAGTATATCAACATGTAAGGTTTATACTCTCTCGAATTTTTCTATCTAAGCATTTTTTTACTGGCATATGAAATTGTAAAGATCTGTATAGTGGTGATTTAACATTAGTGCAATCGATCAAATGTTACAATATATGTGTCGTTTTTATCTAACTGAAAGCTCATACCGGGAACACTTCTTGTCCAAACCAATAGCTAAAATATTTTCTACTATATTATTTCCTAATGAACATTTTGTGTGGATATGAAAAAGCAACATTTATTTATAGTATATTCCATATTTACCTCATAGTTATGACGTGGTGACAAGGATAGATCATTTAACCCGTTTCTTCATTTACACAACCTTTGTGCATTCTTCCTCAATTTACTCGATTTAAAACCTTCTTCCCATGAGGGTAGCCCTGCTTGTTAATCACATGTGCCGCCTAACTTGGCCCCCGCATGGATATAATGTTATGAACAGATACTCAGAATAATAGGTGTACCATTAAATCTTGCCAAAATCATATTACGCTCCTGTAAATAAAAATTAAGCAATTGTTGTTCCTACAGTTTTTATACTATCCTACATAACACTTCAAAATTGAATGTAACATTTTTTTAGTTCTGAATATTAATATAAGTCATATATGATTTTTTTAACTATGTGTCCTATTACAATAGGGAAAAGTTCTTCAATTGGGTAATGTGGAAAATGATGCACAACTATTTGTACTAAATACCAAATAACTTGTCATTATTTGTCAGGAATGAGCACCTAGTGCAGGGGGTAATATGTGGAAAATTATTGTTGTTTTCTTTTGAATTTATCATCAGCAATGATACTATATTTATACATTCCTAAACATAGGAAATTTTATTTCAAGGACTAGATTCAGAAATAAAGTTTCATACAGTTTCTAACCAATTTTTGTGTTGATTTGATCTTCAAACAAAATTAGTTCTCCGTGATGCACCGGATATGTGGTGGCTGCCTGGCTTGTATCATTTCCAACCATCACATGAACCTTAACATATTTCTTATATGAATTGAAAAAATGACAGACCCCCACAGAAGGTGGGGTCTGGGGCGGGATTATAAGAACCTAGTTTTACCCCTGCAAAGTGCAGTGCAGGGAGGCTGGTTCGAACCCAGGACCTCTTGGCACAAGTGGGAGGACCTCACCACTTCTTATATGAATTGAACTGAAGTGAAAAATTTATGTGGACCTTTTCCCAATATAAATTACAAGAGCTTTTTCGCAATCAACTTTGCCGCATTGTTCCAAGTCTGTTAAGTTGCAGTAACAATCTCCTACTTGGTTATAGCCATAGCATTATGTGGACTCGTTGATAGAACAAAAGGAATCGTTTTCGTTGTTGATACTCTAATAATGTGAGTGAAGAGCTTCCGTAGTTAAAATCATAACTCTGAACTGCTGTTTCTGCAGATTGGCTGATACCCCAGGAATCAAAAGAGGGTTAGAATCTCCTTCTGCATGGAAGTCCCCTTTGTTCACAAACTTCCAGGTAGTTTTCTTGCATTAGTGTGTTGCAGAGGCCAGTTATAATTGCGTTCAATACACACATGCAAACCAAAATTGAAGTTCCAATCAATACCTTGCTGTTTGGAGTATACTTGTGTGCTTGAAGTAGCTTTCGTGCTGTTCTTCCAGGATGGATTCTTCATGAGCGCAGCAGGCACAACTTTCGATGCTCTAGGATTGGTGAACCAAATAAAGGAGCAGAATGCTCCTGCCTTGGAGGATGCCCATGAGCTCCTGGCAAGTGGGAGCTTACAGAACCAATGTAGCGAGGAAAACTCTGATAAGGAAACCCATGAGCTCCTGGCAAGTGGGAGCTTACAGAACCAATGTAGCGAGGAAAACTCTGATAAGGAAAACATAGGTCATATTGTTATAAAAAAGGAACATGTATCAACCAATCAGCCATCCAAAATCATGGTACGTAAAATTCACTGATACCTGATGGTTTGCTATTGCTCGTGTTGAATTCTGCGAAAATTCTAGGTTATGTGAAAAATATGTTGCTTGCGTTGAATTCATATGATGATGTTCCTCAAACTAATTCTTCTGAAACTGAAGTGGCCGCCACCACATCAGTCAAATGGAAACATAGAAATAATTTACTGGGACAAGGTGTGAACCTTGATTTTCTTCTGTGCACATATTATCATGTTAACTAATTAAGAGCCCAACTTAATTTCTGCAGTCCGAAGCAAGGATCCTTGATTTCAACGAGTGCACGACACCTGTGAAGATCTCCTATAGTTCCTCTTATCTCTTGAAGAATGTGCGGTAGAGTTTTGAGCAAGTGTCTCTTGGAAGAGCTTTTCTAGTGCACGATCAGAATGTACATGATGTACATGCCTGTAGCTCCTATTAATTGTATACATTTTTCTTCGTTATAGCTATATACACATTGCTCTTCAGTCTTCACCCCTCGCTGTCTATTTACTATTTCCAAAAAAAAATCGTTGTAGGGTAAAAAAACCGGTGACGTCACCTGATTTGAGGAGCATAGATTCCATGATTTGATGCCTAGTGATGAATGGGTAAAAAAACATCCTCTCCTGCCCTGTCTCGACCAGAAGGAAAAAACGGAGGCGAAATGTTGATTCTTTAGTGTCTAGAGGAACTTCGCGGGTCGCTTGCACGGAGGCAGGAATAGTTAAAAACCGGACCAGACCGGGCCACCGGTTCAACCGGAAAAAACCGGAACCAGAGCCTTAGCCGGTTCTTTAAGCGCACTGGACCGTTCCTAGCCGGAATAAACCGGCCAAACTCCAGTGTCCGCTGTAATTATTTGCAATTGGAGTTTGAACCAATGAACATTGAACCCATAAATATTAATTATGTATGAAAAACATTTCCAACCGGTTTTTGCTGCTGGGAGCGTGAGAGTCCCAAGTTGCAGCTCACCTGTTATGCCATTATTGTGCCAAATTGCAAGTTTGAAATATTTTTCATACATAATTATTTTTTCTTGCGGATTTTATAAGTAAAAATATATACTTTATATCTTAAAAAACCAAACTTTGAACCAATGACCAGCGGTTCGACCTGTAAAAACCTGAACCGACAGACTCAGCGATTTGATCACCGGTCCAGTTTTTTAAACTATGGCAGATCCAGCACGACTGCACGAGCACCAAGCCGTGCATAGTCTCGAAGCACCTGTCGCCTCAATGCTCGCGGTGGATCATGCACGTGGCCAAGAATTACTGATAGGGCTTCCGTCTGCAGGGCTACTACGGAGGCACAGCCAAGAGATTGACTGGACTTCTTTGGCTGCTCCTGTCGCTTAATTGCGATGCGTTGCGTACTGTTCTATAGAGGCAGGCTCGCGGCTGCGCGATCGAATCGAACATTGGAATAGTTACCCGGATGCGCATTTGCCTCCGGCAAAACACGTTGGTGTGCAGCGGAGTAAACGGAGAGTCACGGGAATATGAACGGAACAGAAGAAAAAAACAGTAGGCGCGAACACTACAGAAAGCAGACAGTAGAACCACTATCCAGATTAACATCAGAACCATCTAGATGTGACAATTCTGTGACAGATAAACCATCAACATCAGGACCATTTAGACGTGTCAGATTCTGCGACACAGAAGCAACGCTAATGAGCAGGACATGCCATCCTCATATATGGCTGAAAGAGTTAAGCACCGTTAATGAAGTTAGAACCTTCTACTTGGTGACGATTTCGTTCAATCACGGCATCACCGGTCAAAAAGGACATCTCAAGAGAACATCAAAATCATTTGTACGTAGTAGCCAACAGCAGTGCATATCCCCTCGTAAGGACAGGCAGGCTTCTTCATCCATGGAAATTGCAGGCTCAATAAAGCTGTAATCCATCCAACTCGCCAATCACTTCCTCAAACTGTTGAAGATGATGATAAATATAGTTAGATTATGTATATCACTGAGAGAACTATTCCAGGGCTAAGCACCAACCAAAAGAATATACACCCTCAGTATCAAAATATAAGACTTTCTAGTCTAAAACATGTTGCACTACCTCCGTTTCGATGAATAAGGTGCACGCGCTTTCCAAGACGAACTTTGACCGAAGAATTTGAGCAAAAATATCTTGATTATATTTTACATAATTAGTATCGTTGGATTCGTATTGAATAACACTTTCTAATGATGCCAATTTTATACCTATAATCTTTATATATTTGGAGTAATTCTTGGTTAAAGAAAAAACACGTAAAACGAGGGCGCCTTACTTATTGGAATGGAGGGAGTAGGAGGTATCCAAGGAAAAGTAGTGCAGACAATCTACATAGGAAAAAGGTCATGGATCTTAGGATACCTTCATAATCTGAGTCAAAAAGTAGTCATTGTGGTGCTTGATTGGCTTGGAATCAGTAGCATGAATTGTGTCCTGCATAAAACAAATGATTTAACAAATCACCTGGAGTATACAAAAGAAGCATGCTTGCATTGTGGTGCTCATTTTCAAGAGCACACGGTACAAAGGTTCTGAAAAACACACACGGCCAAATCGATGTCTTCATGTAGAAAATAAAATCAAAATGTGCAGACATGGACAAACAACCAATGAAACCCATATACTGAATCTAAAAGCATAATGCTTTAGAAATTCAAAAGTTCAAGAACGAGCATGGAGATGATACTTCATAAACTTGCAAAATAAACATCATCCTTTCTCCAAGCAAGCTGCCAGAAATATTAACCTCTCTGTGCATGCACAAACAATAAGAATATCGGTAGATGCATAAGACGCCAAAAAAACAAAAAACTTCGTAGTTGGTTCAAAACAATCGTGCTACCTCATCAATATACAAGTCAAAGTCTGCAGTGGATATGATACTTCCATAATTGTCAACTGCATGTGTTTTCTGTGCGTATGCCAAGAGGATTGTCCTGTCACATATACAAGTTAAGTTAAAGATTCCTATTAACTCCAAACATTAGCAGTAAGATATAACCAAATGATGATACAGACCTTAGAGTGGTCTCATTCAGTCCCATGTAATGCGCAAGTTTGCCAATGGTTACAACTGAAAACAACTTTAGAAAGCTTCTGACATCACAAAGGAACTGGTGTTGCTTCACTTCCTCAAGAAACAACTTCAATTGAAGATGAGATGCATCCTGTTACAGTGAGCAATTTAACATTCTGGTCCATAAACTAGAGCTTATTTCTAAGCAGGGCTATATGCCTCTTCTCTAAATAAATATAAATAAAAATAAAGCTTGATTTGTTGCAACCTGAGCCAGAGAAATACTACAATTGAAGTAACTTCTCTACAATTTCATAAAGCACAAGTATATGGCTATATGCCATGCCAGAAGGCAGAACATAGTGTCGATACTGAAAGACTGCCTGGCCAAATTTTAGTGTAAGTCGAATCTGTACATACACGTTGACATGAAGCATTCCTTTGTGCCAAAAAGTTCATAACAGATGTTCACAGCAACACTAAGCTTTCTAATGCTTATGTTACCTGGTTATGCTACAAGTTCCACAGTACAGCCAAAAACGTTATGAGAATGACATTGGGCATATCAGATGATTATTTTTTATCTTTCAACGCCAAAAGCTGTGCAAACATATATCCATACAGTACAAATGGAACTAGCAGCATCGTCCTAAAGGTGATAAACAGGCAAAGATACATTTTATGTTCCCAACCTAGAAACGTCTTGATACCTAGCCCAATTAGGATAATATAGTTACAACAAATGTAAAAAAAGAAGAATACTAGTACTATCTTGGCTTTAGACGATACCTGGTTGTAGTGAACTGAAGGCGATGTAGCAATGAACTTGGGGCAGGCAACGGAGAAGAGTTCAAAATAATATGCATCACCATCACATGTAAGCATCTTTGTCATTTCGGTACCATACTTTTCCTTCAGCTCAATGCTAACATTTTCATCTATTACATTGTTCCGGGGCACAATGAGAGGCAGATTGCTAATAGTGCATACATCTGCTCATTCTTCTTCAGTAGCAGGTCATACTGCGGAAACTTCTGGTGGTATTGCCTATACTTAAGCATATACAGCAGGATTTTGTTGAATTGGTGTATCGCGTCAACATACCTAGATCAGTCCAGAAACATGGTGCATTAGCTAAAAGCAGTTCCAGCTTGCACAATATCAAGGTGGTGCAAGGCTGCAAGCGCATTCATAGCATGTGTCGCTGGCACCTCACATAGCAACATTGTCATGTGTGTATAACTAAATAGCATGCTCTAATTTACTGATCTGGTAATATCACTCATCGCAAGAAATGATAGGCAAGCACTTTGGAGTTAAGCATGGATAACAAGATTAATATGTCAGGTAATAATATCACTCATCAGAAGAAAATGATAGCCAAGCACTTTGGAGTTAAGCACAGAAAACATGGATAATTTATCAGGTAATAATATCACTCATCAAAAGAAAATGATGATCAAGCACTTTGAGTTAAGCACGGGAAACATGAACAATTACTGACAAAAAAAATACCAACAGCGGAAACATGATAGGGACAAAATTGGAAAACTGCAACAAAAGGTTTATCCATAAGCAAGACGATGTTAAACTACAACTGTACATTTTTGCTAATTCACTCAAAGCTCAAAGTACACAGCAATAGGACCACCTATGGAATTTAACATTTGCTGCATTTTATGATATCCATCTGATAAGTAATACTGCAATGCTAGTAGAATGCAACAAACACAATAAATGGATAGTGAAAATGTTCAAGCTAGTGTATTGCACACCTGCGCAGCATGAAGTTGGCAAAACCATAGTGGTAGATAGTGGAAATGTAGCTCCCAAGCTCAGTGGTGTAGACACCCTGCTGGCTAATATCTATAGGCGACAAGCACTTGAGCCCAGTCCAGTAATCCCCTAGTAGGCAATGCACCCTCAGGAGCCCAATCATGCTGTAGTACCCCAGCATCTTCAACACATTGCTCCCACCGGCATCGTCATACCCGTTCATCATCGTGAACTGCTCAAGCCCTCCTTCTCCTTCTCCAAGATCTCTCTGATCATCGACTTCTCCACCAGTGCCTTCAAGTAATTGAGAACCCCATACACATCCCATGCCTGTAAATAACAGAGTAGGCTATTATAGGTAGGCAACTACCACCAGAAGACCCATCAATATTCAAGTTATAATAACCAATATTAACCTTCGAAACACCCAACCCAGATATAACTGATAGATGTATTAGAAGGAAACCCAGGCAACGTTCGTTAAATATTAGCAGGAAAATTCCCTCTGAAGTAAGAACCACCCGTGCAACATACACTTATGACTCATGAAAACTAACTTGACCAGAGGAAATAACTGAGTACGATTGAACATACTATCCGCAGACACCACATAAGTAACAAATTAATATGTACTATACATCCCGTGACCTACCCTTAACAAGCAAAAACCACATCTGCCACCACAAACGTAACTGGCGAGTAAAATTGGGAGACTTTGCAGTAAACTACCACTAGAACAAACCACCTGTGACACCGATGTAACTCACAAATAAAACTGGGACTAGCATTAGTTTCCGGTAATAAGCATGAACCAGCTCCATAATATGCTAAATATCAGGAATTAACAATCTAACTAAACAACGAGAACAACTAAAAACCTACCATTCACAAAATATTTACCACGCACGAACCACAATTCGTTCTAAGCCCATAACTGAAAAGTATGTAAATTAGGGGCAGATCAGACCTGATCCAAGCGCTTGGGGTAGGTTGGTCTCCTCCTCTGCCTTGTCCTCGAGCTTGGTGCGGCACTGGCAGAATCTCTGGAATTGGGACACGAACTCATCGACCATGTCCCAGAGCCACTGGTTGGGCAACTGCATGCCGACGACGTCCTGGAGGACGACGCCGAAGAGGGAGCAGTAGTTGTCCCAGGAGTCGGCGGCGCGGTCGTCGAGGGCCGGGAGGCGCGCGTGGCCGTGGCGGAACGTGAGCTCGCGGTAGAGGAGGAGGAAGACCTGGTCGTCGTCGCAGTAGGCCGCGACGGCCTCGGCGGGCGGCCATGGGGCGTCGCGGTAGAGGCTGGTGGAGAGGCGGTGGAAGGTGTCCTCGTACAGCGCGTGGGTCTCGCCCACGTCGCCCTCGCGGATGTGGAGGTAGAGGTCGGAGACGAAGGTCTTGACGGATTCGGGGACGTAGTCGGTGTAGGGCCCCGCGGCCGTACCAGGGGCGGCGGCGGCGGGCATGGTCGCCGGCGAGGGGTCTAGGGCTAGGGCGTGGGGATCCTCGCTGGGGTTTTGCGGTGGTTCTCTGGTCTGGTGTTGGCTTTCGATTGGTGCGGAATGGGCTGAGTGGCTGGTTCCACGTGACTCCTGATTACTTTCACTGCGCGCTCGCCAAGAGCCAGCTGGCGGAACTTTCGGGAAGACGGGACAAAGGAGCGAGGACTACGGGAACTGGAAGTTTTTTTTCCTGAGGGATTTCCGGATTTGGGCGAAGAAAAACAATACTCAGATGTTTGAATTAGTAACAAACTTCTTAACTAAATATTTTGGGCAAAAAAATATGAAATGCTCGACGAGCACGACTATGATTAACAAAGCTCTCAACCAGCGAGGATTGTGAATCATTACAACCACGTAACACTCTTGAAATACCAGCTTACATTGCAGTCTCATCATAAAAAAACAACACTCGGTCTCCAAAAAAAACACCCAAACACATAGAAAGAACCACACCAAGCAAAAAAACAACTAAAGAAAAAGTTGTCCAAGACTTGATGTCGACATCCTCCGATAACTGAGAAACATGGGGCATTGCCGGATCAAGCAACAACCCACATTAGAGTCCTTACAGAGACGTTTTCATCCACTAGTGCAATGATCATGATCAATATCGGACAGAGAGAACCGCACATGCTAGATACTGAAGAGCGACAACTCCTAAAAGGGGACGATACAGATTTGTCGTCGTCAACCGATCTGCAAGAATTTGGGTTTTCACCCTCAAATTTAAGACCCCGATGAGGAAAAGACGAAGACTTCAAAACGACGCCTCCAAGGAAGAAAACAACACCCGCATGTGTCATCATCTTTGGCCTGACGAATCAGGTTGGGATTTTATCTACAAGCATCAATCTCTCTCATCGCAGTAGCCCAACAACGTAGAAACATCCCCATCTTGTCGTCGGTCGCCTCGAAACCAACCACCCTTGCCGGCCAATCAAGAGCAACAAAGCAACACAGTAGATTCTGGTATAGGGCGCAAGTTGCCTTGCTAAACAAATGATGGAATATTAGTTGAACACGCTACTACCAAAGAAACACTGAGAAAAGTCAAATTGTAACGAGGAGCTTCATCTCCAACGAAATGCAGGTTGTAGAGGGTATCTTGATCGGATTTGTACCATAGCGATGGACAAGCACCACCAGAGGGTCGCAAGATGGGAGGGGGCCATAAGGCCCTGCTCCAAACCAAACTGAAAATGCAGTATCACTTGTCACCATCCCTTGACCACGACGGCAGACACAACTCTGACAACACACCAAAACCGGGAACATGCAACTCCCCAACTCACTTCCCAAGAAGCCACATCCAAAGGCCTCACCCTTCACCCAAAGGCGATGAGTCTGAGGCGCGCAACCAGCCGACCCAGCTTCCGCACCTGCGTTTCTCCACAATTTGCATCCCAATAATTGCGCCATAATATAAAATCTATCAAAGGATAAAGGAAAACCATGATATAAAATAGTGATGCAAAATGCACGTATCAGGGTCTACAGTTGTAGGCCATGCCTGCGTCTTCTTGATGAAACTTAAGACTAGCTAGGTGAAAGATCAATATGGTCGACTCAGGGGGGTGAATAGGCGACTACCATTTTTACCCTTTTCTTTTTAATTAAGGCTAAACAAGATATAACAAGTTGACTAGATGTTTCACTAGATGATAGCAACCTATGTGATACAAGCAAAATATAAAGCGCAACGGAAACAGGTAGTTAATGATAGAAGTAACAACAATGGTGGACACGAGGAAATGTTTCCCTTAGTTCCTTCCCAGAGGAAGTACATCTACGTTGGAGAGGTGTGGATCTGGGTGTTTCCACCTCATACGCCCCTATTCTGAGAGCCAGCTCTTATGCCTCGTGAGGCATAACTTGAAAAACTAAGGATCACCAGCTCGCCACTCCCAAAAACTAGGAACATCTCCCAGCCCGAGATCGGCGTGACGTAGTCTCTCCATTTTGATCGGTGGTGCCGCCATCATGTTGAAGGAGAAAATGGACAACGGAAAAACCTCAATTATGGCAACGAGGTGCTAAAATTCGGGTGCCACTGCTTGCTCGAGGGTCTATACACACAAATTTCTTCTAAATAACTGTTTGGTGGTCTGTATAAACCCTGAGTCACATTTTTTTAACCGTTGCAGAGGTTGCACGCCTAGCGAAGCAAAATTCCAGTCTCACATGTTCCTCCCCGTCTCAGTTATCCCCAATTTAAATTCGGTTGAAACGAATCTAGCCGTAGAAATGTGTGTCATACATCTTCCCACATTTGGTTTCCAAAATTTTGTAGATCCCCCTATATTTAAATAATAAACCCCTGTGAATTTTGAAAAATTACAGCACCATCCCGATATAGAAACCCAAAAACCGTAAGCGCATGCCCATGGACTTCAATGAGCTCCGTCGAGCTCGCCGCGCCTCTCAGCCGCCACCTAGATCGGCCATCCTCTGCACGTACCTCCGCCTCTCCGCGCACTAGGCACGGGGCCATGCTTCCGACAACCTCCCAGGATGTGCCACTTTTGTTCAACATCCTCACTGTGCTCCTCTCCGCGGTGCTCCGAAGCCACTGCAACCTCGTCCTCCCCCGGCATGCCCAACGCTCTCCAGGGTGTGCACAGCAGGCCGAGTTGAGGATCCTTCCACGTTGCCGATCAACTGCGTACAAGATCTAGACCTGGTCATCTTCTACGAGGCCAACTTCCAGTCCGGCTCCGACGGCCTCCTATGAAACTTCAACCACATGCTACGCCTGCTTAACATTAAGATCCTTCCACCGTGACCAAGGGTGACCACACCATCGTTCGTCCGCCACCCCATCCCGTCGAGTGCAACAGGCTCCTCGGTTTTGCACTTTCCCTCATCCAATGTGCACGGTCAGGGTGCCCTCTCCACTGCAACCTGGCGGACAACGTCGTTTCGCTGCTTCCTCCGCGTCGCCCTGACCAGGATACGCACTGGACCAAAGCCTTGTGGTAGCTAACGAGTTCAAATTTTAGGGATTACCTTTAGCGACTCTTGCAGAACCATGGTGTTAGGGTTCTTCTTTAGGGATTCTTTTAGCGATTATAACAAAAACACGGTGTCATGGTTCGATTTGGGGATTCTTTTAGCGATTCCTGTACATATTAACTTATGTACACATGTGATTTATACAAAAAAATTGTACTTTTTCACAATCTATTTTTTTCAAAATATCATATTAACTAGCATTTCTGTAATACATAGCAAACATGACTAATGACACAATAGTGCCGCTAAGTACTAATTATTGTATTGCCTGTTATATAATTCTAGTGTCTAGAAATGAAAATGCACTTGGTTGTGCTGAAGTAACAAATTTATGTTGTCTTTTTTAGTTATTTTCCTGAAAATATCTTTAATCCAAATCTAGTTAAACATGAGAAATAATAAATGCAAAAATGTATTGCTCCGTCATTTGTCATATTTGAATATTCTTGACAATCTTAGTAGAGATATTTAAAGTATGGTCTAGCAAATATCTTGATAGATAGTTCTGGTGCATGATTAGGTATAAGCAAAGATTAATTGTACTATATATAAGGTCTTCACGAGAAGCATGTCATTGAATCACTGTCTCATGCGCCTTTTCTAGTTTTTTGTGATCAAATGTGTTTTTACAGCAATCATAGTTCAGAACATGGGTGTGCTCTTTGTTTTTGGTATGTAAACATCACTTACGGCAGTCCCAATTGGATCATATTCATTTTTTTTTCAGCTATTGGCTCAATGGTTAAACACATCCAAGATTGACTTCATGAAAAATTCAAGCTTCCACAACAAATAAAAGTCCATTTTCACGACGTTCCACTCATAAAAACTAAGCCACCAAAGAGAAGAAATGTCAATAATAAGAAGGGCATGATGTCAATCTCGTTCTCAAGAATTTGTCTTGGTCAATTGAACACTTCAACATATGATAGCTAGATTTCAGTTAGCAATCTAACTCCAGTGGTACACACAAAGTCACACATGCTCTGCCCGGATCCCTTAATAAAATCGTTGGTTCTTGATTCTTTATTTTCAATTTTTCATTTGGATGTTAACACTACTCCCCCACCAAACTTTTATAAATCATGGCTAGGCTAGTCCTCGGGTGCATTCCACCAATCACTTCCCATGGGAGGAGCGTGTGATTTTATGAACTTAATTGCAGGTTCATAAAAAACTTAGAGCATCTTCACTGAACGACCGAATAATGTGCCCCCAAAAATGTGTTGCTATGGGTGATGCTGGAGAGATGTCCGTCCAAATGGGGGATGCCCATTGCGGTGCCCCTGAAAGTTTTTTTTTTAATTCGTGTACTCTCGAATTCAAACAAGCTTGTTAGACTATAGAGTTCGACTCTAATACAAATTGTAATTCTAGTAGACTTGTTGATTGTGCTAAAGTTAGACATATTCATGAAGGTGGGAATAATACGCGGTATTTCCACATTGTGGCTAATGGCAAGCATAGAAAAAAGAAAATCTTTCAACTAGAGCAGGATGAGGGGACAATAGTAGGGGAAGCTAATCTTAAAGTCTTCATATCAGAATATTACAAAAAGTTTTTTGGAGCTCCTGACCCAAATTATTTTGATATGGATGAGGAGGTAACTGAGGATATGCCTCAAATATCTCCAGAGGAGAATAGCATTCTAACATCGGAATTTTCTGAGAAAGATGTTCATGAGGCTATCTCTCAAATGGAACATAATGAATCTCATGGACCAGATGGGTTCCCAGCGGAGTTTTATCAAAAAAATTGGCCTATCTTAAAAGAGGACCTGATGGCAATGTTTGCCCAGCTGCGGACGGGTAAGCTGCCACTTTATAAGCTGAATTTTTGCGTTATTACCTTGCTGCCCAAAAAAGAAGATACGTGTCAAATTGAGCAGTATAGGCCGATTTGTCTCCTGAATGTCAGCTTTAAAATTTTCACAAAAGTTGGGACAAATAGGGTGACTTCTATTGCGAGTAGAGCCATACGCCCGACCCAAACAGCTTTTATTCCAGGTAGAAACATTTTGGAGGGAGTTGTTGTGTTACATGAAACAATACAGGAATTAAAACGCAAGAAACTTGATGGAGTATTATTTAAGATTGATTTTGAAAAGGCATATGATAAAGTTAAATGGTCCTTCCTGCAGCAAGCATTACGTATGAAAGGATCTGCACCGCAGTGGTGTGAGTGGGTTGCTCGTTTTGTTCAGGGGGGAGTGTTGGTATCCGCGTAAATGATGACATCGGTCATTATTTCCAAACACTTAAAGGACTAAGACATGGAGATCCTTTATCTCCTATGTTGTTTAATTTAGTTGCTGATATGCTGGCTATTCTGATTGCAAGAGCAAAAGAGGATGGTCAGGTTGGAGGGTTGGTACCGCATCTAGTTGATGGGGGTGTCTCCATCCTTCAATATGCTGATGATACAATATTATTTCTTGAACATGACATTGCGAAAGCCATGAACATGAAATTAATATTGGCCTTATTTGAGCAATTATCAGGACTAAAAATAAACTTCCACAAGAGCGAGCTATATTGTTTTGGCAAAGCTAAAGACGAGCAAGAGCAATACCGGCATATTTTTGGTTGTGAACTAGGGTCACTCCCATTTAAATATCTAGGTATTCCTATTCACTATAGAAAGCTGCTCAATAAGGAATGGAAATCAGTTGAAGACCGCTTCGAACGTAGGCTGGGGTCCTGGTTAGCTAAGATGTTGTCTTATGGAGACCGGCTAGTGCTAATCAATTCCATCTTGACTAGCTTGCCGATATTTTTGCTATCTTTCTTTGAAATACCTAAGGGCGTACGTAAAAGATTAGATTTTTATAGGTCTCGTTTTTTCTGGTAGAATGACAAGCAAAAGAAGAAATATAGACTCATGAAATGGAACATTGTGTGTAGACCTAAGGATCAAGGAGATCTTAGGATTGAAGTTTTAGAAATTAAAAATAAATGCTTGCTGAGCAAATGGTTATTTAAATGTTTGCATGAGGATGGTGTATGGCAGGAACTTTTAAGTAACGAGTACTTAGGTGATAACACGTTGTCACAAGTTCAAGTCAAGCCATCGGATTCACCTTTTTGGAAAGGACTAATGTGAGTCAAAGATGATTTCTTCAAATTTGGTTCATTTACACTTGGAAATGGAGAGCAAATTCGCTTTTGGGAGGACATATGGGCAGGTGATATTGCTTTAGCGAATGAATACCCTTCCCTGTATGCTATATCTTCTAACAAGAAAGCTACGGTGGCTGATGTTTTTCACACTATGTCGATTAATCTACCTTTTCGAAGGAATTTGGTAGGTGTGAATAGGGAATTGTGGTTTCAACTAGTTGAAAAACTTATGCGTGTTAACTTGACTAGTGAACCAGATAAATTTAAATGGAAGCTAACCTCATCGGGGTTTTTTTCAGTTAAATCCTATTATGCTGAGCTACTTAATGGCCACACAAGATACTTGCGTAAATATCTTTGGCGACTTAAGATACCTTTAGAAATTAAAATTTTCTTATGGTTTCTAAACCGGAAGGAATTGTTGACAAAAGATAACTTGATTAAACGGAGACGGACAGGTTGCAAGAAATGTGTTTTCTGTGATGCAGACGAGTCTGTGGAGCACTTGTTCATATCTTGTACTTTCGCTCGGGACGTTTGGAGATTGGTGCATTTTACGTTTAACATCTATCCTCCGACAAGCGTAGCAAATATGTTTGGTAGCTGGTTGAATGGGGTAGATAAGAAATCAAAAGCGCGAATTAGAATTGGCGTGGCGGCCATTCTATGGGCAATTTGGAATTGCCGTGATGATGACATCTTTAACAATGCACAATCTATTCATTATTTGCAGGTTATAAACAAGGCGATTTATTGGATCCATATGTGGTCCTATCTTCTGCCTGCGGATCAGCGTGAACTCATGGATACCGGATGTACTCGAATGATGATGGTTGTACGGGCTATCTTCTGTCGGGATGGGTGGCTACATAATAAGCGAATAGATGGCTAGGGCCCTTTTCATCAGGTTAATTTTTGTATCCACACTGAGTGGTCCGTGATTTGTAATAACTTTGAATGCACACTTGATACTATGCAATAATTGCGGAGAGGTTGTGTGCATCATTTTGATACAGAGGCCGAGGATCCGCACCCCCATTTCTAAAAAAAAGGTAGACTTGTTGATCAAGTTAGAGTTCTAGCTAAGTCGGTTATCAGATGTAATATTTATACCCTTGTACCCGGTAGATCCAATAAGCAATTAACGAAATTATCTCAAGCTTTCATGGTATCAGAGGTCTAGGTCTTCCGCCCCTAGCATGGCGCCACCGCCAACTCCACCCCCACCGCCACCCCAGCGGCTCTTCACCGACGCCGAGGTCCGCGCCACCGGCACCCCTTCCTCCACCTCTACCCAACTATCCACCTCTATACAACAACCAATGCAATTTCCCACAGTTTCTTTGGCTGATTCAATCGCCGATGTCTCTCCCTTCATCCCCGTCTGCCTTGATCTCACCTCTCACAACTACTATCATTGGCGACACCTGTTTCATATCCACCTTGGCCGCTGTGGTCTCCGGCATCACATCAAGGCCTCCTAGGTCTCGCAGCCCGCCAATCCACGCTGGGTCAAAGACGATTTGGCGATCATCCAATGGATCTACACTCGCATCTCCACCAAGTTGTTCAACCTCATCTCCAACGATGGTGCTACCTGAAGGGGTTCGTAGCAGAAAACAATAATTTTTCTAACTAACGTACACCAATAAATAGCCAAGATCTATTACCATGCAGATATACTATAACGGAGGAGACGGTATACATACCCTTGTAGACCGTAAGCGCCGACGATCAAAAGATCTGTTTCGATGACGATGCGTGATGAAGATGATGGCGACGCCGACCTCAAAGTGGTGGAGACGAACTCCTCCAAGCGCCCCAAGTGTGGCGCCTCGCAGGGCTTCACACACGTACGGTGAAGATGACGACCTCCGGGCTCCGATCCAGCCGAGCAGCGGAAGTAGAAGACTTGGACCGAAGACCAGCAGCACGGTGGTGTGCGTATGGTGGAGAAAACCTCAACCCATGCGCAACTCCATTTGCGGAGTCACGTCTAAACGGATGAGAGAGAGAGAGAATTTCTGGGTGAATTTTCAAGGCATAGGGCACCTCCTTATATAGGTGGAGGAGGGCTGCCACCCTCCGTGGCCGGGCGGTGTGGGACTAATCCCACAACTAGCAACGACCCAAGAGGGTGCGTCGGCCCTAGGTGGGCCCCTTGTGGCCCACCTAGGCCTCCTCCCTTGGTGCGGCTCCTTTGGAGGGAAGTTCCCCCTTTATGGGCCCTCTTTGCTCCATGAGGCCCATTTAGAGTTGGGGCAGCCAATAAATCCAAAAATAAATAAATAAAAATATATTTAATCATTAATTCCACTAATTAATATTAAATATATATTATCTAATTTATTCTGGCTCCGAAAACTATTTTGTTGCCCTCCGATCTCCATTGGATATGTCCCGGAACGCTTCCGGTGCTCTCTTCTATTTTCTCTTCTGCGTCCAATCTAACTTAAACATCACTCCCCTTAAGTTTGTCACCCTAGCGGTTCGAGAATACTCCAGACATGATCGAGACTCGTTCTCTGATCAATGACTAACATCGGGGTCGTGGATACCCATGATAGTCCCTGCGAGATCACGAATAACTTTGTCGTTCAAACCTTAGACGTCAAGCCTTAAACCTTTTGCCAGGCGATACTTAGTTTGTCCGAGACTCGATCTCAGGTATCACGATACCTAGCTCGATCTCGTTACTGACAATACTATTCTTTGCTCGTATGTGATATTACATCCTCGTGACCTAGTCACATGATTGCAAGCTCATTGATGTAATCTCACCGAGTGGGCCCAGAGTATCTATGTGCTATGCGGATTGGCAAATCCCGCTTTTGATCCCTCGCCTCAACATACTTTCTTTCGATACCCGAGAGGGACACCTTTATTGTCACACTATGTAAGATATGACGTTTGATGCAATCAAACTATCTTCCAGAAATAGCGATTCAAGTTGATCTCACGGTCGACGGCGTAATGAATACGTCCTACAAATATTGGGTGTGTCCATCACATCATTCACCTAATGATATGACTTCATTGTTAACCGACATAAATGTCACATGATCGGGAAACCTCGATCATCAATCGCACAATGGACTAGCTAAATAGAGGCTACTAGGGACCTGGTTGTTTATCTACCAGACGTGTATTAATGTTTCCACTTAATACAGTTATAGCATGGTATAAAATGTATTATGAACAATCGAGATATGACAAATAAAATATCTTTATTAATTGTCTCTAGGGCATATCTCCTTTAGTCTCCCACTTGCACTAGAGTACAATTTAATCTAGTTTACAACTTGGTAAAAGCTTAACACCTATAGCCACTTGGTGCATGCTTGTCTCGTGCAAAAGGAATTTAGTCAACGGATCTCCCACATTGAGATCTGTATGTACTTTGCAACACTTTTATGTCACCTAGTTTGACATCATCCCGTATCTTATGATAGTGGTGAAATATATGTTTGTCGATGGAGTGAGACTCAAAAATTCGCGTAGCATGGGCCTTAAAAGTCTAAGAGATCTATTAAGCGAAACCACACATGCTCGGGAAAACTGCTCAGTCCAATCACACTTGCTACTTCTGAAGTAGACATATATTTCTATACCTATGTAGATTATGCGACAGTGCATTCATATGCGACTTCGCAAGCTAACCATGTCTTTCTTCAAAATAAAGGACTTCTCCTTTATGAGATTTCTAGTCATATAGGTCGGTGTCATAACCTGCATCATCGTAACCCTTTTACGGCAAGTTGTCTTTTTCACTCTTACCCTATATCAGAAAACATATCTTCAGTTCTCTTTAGACACTGAAGCATATACTTAACGTTTGTTCATTGATCCATCCAGGGATCACTCTAGAACCGGTTCCTCAACCAAGAACTTGGGTCACACCAAGTCGAGCTTTCAGTCTGATAGAATCTATGGCTGAAGCATAGAGGATGTCGAACATCATTTTCTTTCATTAGCTGTCGCTGAAAACGCCAAGATAAACTTAATATTTTACCTAGTCATACAAGTAAGAACCTTTTTTTTCGCTTGGTCTATTCTGAAACACTTCAGAATCTTAATCTAGGAAATATTTCGACTTAATGTTATTAAGCCATTTTGATCTATTCAAATTATAGACCTGATGCCTACTACTGCTAACTTTATTCATAGAAAACTAGCTGGGTGACCCGCGCATTTGCGCGGCTAGCTTTGTATGCATTGCTAATTTACTACCTTTGAATTTTTTGTGTCATATTAGCTTCACATTTAGAATTATGGATAATCTGTAAACCAAAATGCATCGTGGAATTTTTTGTCTGTATGGCTCCTATGCAAGTTATTTGTCATTGTTCATTGCTACACTAACATTAATATATTATTTTAGAATGTAGGTCCTCACAAAATACTATTAGATCCAGCAAAAATTAAATCTTATGGTGAGGTGTGTATAAGGGTCCTTATTCCTAAAGTTTCTAATTTTATTTTGTATGTTCACCAATTCTCATATAAATATTATTAAAATTGATCATATTTTTTTAATTCATAAAGACATGATTCTTCCGGTGAATTTTTTCTTTTCATACTGTTGTACCTTTAATTGTAATTTTTGCCGTGTTGATTCTAGACCAAGCAAATCCTGACATGACATCCGGCATGTTATGATAACATTATATTTTGCTTTAGAACTATATCTGTGTTTGATTCGTATCTAAGATGAAGAATTTCTAACTAAATATGTTCTGCTTGCTTACGTCTTTGCCACTTTATCCCATGGATGGAATCGATCCATCTAGCACGCATTATGCCTCCTCCTCTCGTCTCGTACATCGTCAAGTTCCTTGCTTCCCGCGCTTGCCTCCTTTTTCTTGTTGCGCCGTTTCATCTAAATGTCAGCAAATGTCAAAGACTGTAAGATTTTCATTGCGCCACTCATCGGAACCAATAAGCTCCGCGCATAGGCGACCATGGGGCCTGAACTTTTATACACACGGGCAGTTTAGCTGGAATCCTGCACCAAAATAATTTAATCACAATCGACTTTCATGCATTGGGTGGTCAGTTT
This sequence comes from Poa pratensis, assembly GCA_947311845.1. Classification (NCBI taxonomy): domain Eukaryota; kingdom Viridiplantae; phylum Streptophyta; class Magnoliopsida; order Poales; family Poaceae; genus Poa; species Poa pratensis. Next base: position 8,841,136 of record CAMZMU010000090.1, read on the forward strand.
GAACAAAGTTTTTGATGAAACTGAATAATAAACTTGAATCCAGCACTGACTGAGTCCACGTGCGTGATCGGAAAATAACCAAGCGCTCAGCTGATGCAAACTGCAGTCGCTTGTTGATAACCAAATTCTCTACTACCGTTTGGCGTCGCACCTGTGTTTGCCTCGTAATGTCGCCCTTCCTACATTTTTTACTGATGCAAAAGCTCCAACTGAAGCGAATTCCACTCTGTCTTGGACAACCACGTAATCAAACTGCAAGTTAGTCTATTCTCGAAAAAAAAAACTGCAAGTTAGTCTGATTCAAAAGTAAATGCATGGTTGGGGTGAAATATTTAACGGAAGCCTTAGAGATTCTTTACTTATTAGCGTATGCATAGTTTATTTCAAAGTCTTGCCAAACTTGGTCAGTCGGGCATGCATGTATGCAGATGAAATTAATATTCTTTATGTGCCTGCATACAGCAGATCACAAACTGAGAAAATGAGCTTGCTTCGAACCATCGAGGAGTGCAAGGAAAACAACTTCTGCTCCAGCTGGCTGGTGTCCTTGGTCATGCTCTTCTGCCATCTCGTCGCCCTTCATGACCTCGATGGACTGGTTCCAGTGCACATGGGGCGCCACCAACAATTGGATCTTTGAGTGAACGATCAAACAGATAAATATTAGCATCCCATCCAGTCCCACACGTTCGGTGATCATTAGCCATTTCTATCCAACCTATTTTTCATAAAAGCAGCCTGCAGTGCGCTAAGAAACATGGACAGCAATTTGAATATCATCGATCGACGCAAAAAGGAAATACCTTCAGCAGAGCTTGTATGTCATATGCAACACCGAACGCTGTGGATGTCTCGCCTTCTCCTGCCTAAGACGTCCAGAGCGTCAGGTTTCCATATTGTTTGTGTATGCAGGCGTACACCGTCAGTTCAGACCAAAGCAAATATGGAAAGACATGGCAACAATGCGTCGTGGCTCATTGTGCAGTACTGTGAACTTGCACACAGGACGATGGCAGTTCGCCCTCTACATCGACTCCATCCATACGTGTCTCAAGTTCTCGGCTCCAAATCAGGCCCCGTCAGGTGCAGTCCCAGGACTTGGTGCAGGCCCAGGTTGTGGGCGTGGTGGCTGGACCGGACTCTGGCTGTTGGCTCCGAGGCCAGTCTGGAGCAGTTCCGAGGGAGCTATAAGAGGCCCGTGGCACAGATCTACACAAACCGGCGAATCGCAGCCGCGCGAAGAGGATCTACTCTTGTCCGGTGCGACGCAGTAGCCGGCACCGTGAAAAGTTCGCTGCGGGTACTCCGGTGAAGCGCCAGCAGCGAGAGTTGATCACACGTCTACAAATTGCGAGGGAAGGCGAGTCCATCAGCGACGAGGCGCTGAACGCGTACCTGGACCTCTTTAGCCAGCCGCTACCGCAGAGGAACATCGACGTGATCCTAGGCCTGTTCGGGTGGCTGCCTGAGGCATTGCCGTTGTGCCAGTGGACTGCCTAGTTTAGGCGTGGACCTGTTGTTTTCTTTTTAGCCTCTTGTACCCTGTATTTGTTGTCTCCCGGAACTATGCTGGATATGGATCTTGTGATTGCCATTTGGAATGCGCATGGATTAAACTCGAGGGCGCGTAGAGCGGTGATTTTCCAGACTATGGTGGCAACTGGCGCCAAGATAGTCTGTCTCCAGGAGACTAAGATGGAGATCATCACGGCTCAGATCGTCCGCGAATGCCTCGGGGTGGCCTTTGACGGGTTCCTTTACCTGCCGGCCGTGGGTTCACGTGGAGGCATTTTGCTTGCGTGGCAGTCCGAGTATGTCACGGTCACTAACCCTCACATGACCGCTAATGCGCTCACTGCTAGCATCTCGATTGGAGGGGACCAGGCGTGGTGGTTCACCGGAGTCTATGGCCCTCAGGGCGTGGGTGCGAAGCATGCCTTCCTTCAGGAGCTTCGCGATATACGGGACCTGCATGCAGGGCCGTGGATGGTTGCAGGAGATTTCAATCTCATCATTGACCCGGAGGACAAGAACCAGGGTGTCCTTCACCGTGCGATGATGGGCAGATTCCGGCGTACTCTGTCGCTGTTGGAATTGAAAGAGATCTACCTAAATGGGCGAAGATTCACTTGGTCCAATGAGCGTCAGCAACCAACTATGGAGAAGCTGGATAGGGTCTTTTCGACCGTGGATTGGGAGGAGCGCTTTCCAGACGCCTTTCTTTCGGCAAACTCCTCCGGGCCTTCTGACCACTGCCCCTTGGTGCTGAGCCTAGCCCCAGATCTGCAGATGGGGCGTAGATTCCAATTTCAGTCTTTCTGGACGAAGGCGGAGGGTTTTCTGGAGTAGTTCAGGAGGCTTGGTCGTCAGTGGAACAGGAGATCAACCCCTTCAAGAGGTTGGATCTCAAGCTTCGAGCCACGGCCAAGAGCCTGGCAAGGTGGAGTAGCAAGTTCATTGGCAACATCAAAATGCAGATACTGCTAGCCAATGAGATAATCCTGCGGCTAGACGTGGCCATGGAGACCCGACCCCTCTCACCGGCAGAGAGGGGGCTTAGGAAGGCCCTAAAAGGGAAGCTGCTTGGGCTGGCATCTCTTGAGCGCTCCATGGCGAGGCAACGAGCGAGGGTCTATGGCTGCGAGAGGGCGATGCCTGCACGAGGTTCTTTCACATGCATGCAAGCCATAGACGGCGTCAGAACTTCATTGGCCACCTCATGGTCGATGGAGTTAGGAAGACTGAGCATGTGGATAAGGCTGAGGCCGTGGATGATTTCTTTGACGATCTCCTCGGAACGGAGGTGGACCGGCCTTTCTCCTTCGACTTAGACTACCTGCAGCTGCCCACTGTGGATCTCTCCCACTTAGAGATGGCCTTCTCGGAGGAGGAGGTGTGGAACGCCATTAGGAGCATGCCGCTTGACAAATGCCCGGGGCCGGATGGGTTCTCCAACAGATTCTATGTGGCTTGTTGGGGAATCATCAAAGGGGATGTCATGGAGGCGTTCAACTCCTTGTCTCGGCGTGACGCCCGTGGATTTAGCTCGGTCAACCAGGCGTTGATCACCTTGCTGCCCAAGAAAGTGGGTGCGGAGGAAGTTCGAGATTTCCGCCCTATCAGCTTGATTCATGGGTTCGCCAAGCTAGTGGCAAAGGTGGTGGCCTGCAGGGTGGCCCCTCCATTCCACAACTGGTGGGGGCGCACCAGAGTGCCTTTGTGCGTGGACGGTGCCTACATGATAATTTCATGATGGTTCAGTGTACGGCGCAAGCTTCATAGCTCGAACATTCCAGCCGTCCTCCTGAAGCTTGACATTACAAAGGCATTTGATACGGTCAGTTGGGCCTTCCTCTGGAGGTGTTGAGGAAGATGGGGTTCGGTGACCTTCTGCTCGCAACCATCTGTGCCCTTCTCTCGTCAGCTTCCACTAGGGTGCTACTCAATGGCCATCCTGGTGGAAAGATTTTCAACAGACGTGGATTGAGGCAGGGAGACCCGCTCTCGCCTCAACTGTTCATTTTGATCATGGAGGTCCTGCATCTGTTGATTGAGAGGGCTACGGCCTGTGGATTGTTGTCGCCTCTGGCTGACACGGGTCTTAGGCACCGCACGTCGATCTATGCTGATGACGTGGTGACCTTCCTCCGCCCCCTTGAGAGGGACCTCAGGGTTTTCGCTCAGCTACTCGATGACTTTGGCTTGGTGTCCGGGCTGAGGGCGAACCTTGAAAAGTGCTCGGCGCATCTGATCCGTTGTGGAGAGGCCGAGGCGGCGTTGGTAGCTCGAGAGTTGCACTGTCCGCTGCTGCCGTTCCCGCTGCGCTACCTGGGGCTACCGCTCTCCCTTAGGAAGCTGACGCCCGCTCAGCTCCAGTATCTGGTGGATAGTGTGGCCAGCCATCTTCCTAGGTGGCGTGCCGGGCTGCTCAACCGTGGAGGACGTCTTGAGCTTGTTAAGACCACCCTCTCTGCGATATCTATTTTCGCTATGATGTCTCTTGACCTGTCTGTGAAGACCCTGGTGGCGATCGAGAAGATCATCCGCAGCTTTCTCTGGGTTGGGCGCAAGGACGCCCGTGGAGGTCACTGCCTGGTGGCGTGGGAGAGGGTTTGCATGCCCAAGCACTTGGGGGTCTTGGGATTCCCAACCTGCGACAGATGAACCGCGCTCTCAGGGCTAGGTGGCTTTGGCTTAGCAGGACGGACAGCTCCAAGCCCTGGAGTGAGTTCAACATCCAAGTCCCCCGCGTGTGGTACAGCAGTTGTTTGAGGCAGCCACCACTTCAGTTGTGGGTGACGGTGCTTCCACCTTTTTTGGACAGACAGGTGGCTGCCCGGTGGGCGTGTGAAGGAGCTGGCTCCGAACCTCTTCATGAAAGTGCCGAAGGCCGCGCGGTGCTCCCGACGAGTCAGAGATGGGCTCGCAGGTGGATGGTTGGACGACGTCTCGCCTGACCTGGACGCGCGAGAGATCCGCGAGTTGTTGTCCTTGGCTGACAGAGTGGCAGGGTTCGCCCTGACAGATGGGGTCGTGGATGAATTCAGGTGGAACTGGGAGAGCCACCGCAAGTACTCAGCTCGCTCGGCTTACAGAGGACTCTTTGAGGGCAAGATCGGGTTGGCTGGGGCACAACAGGTTTGGAGCTCCCGAGCTCCAAACAAATGCAAGTTCTTCCTCTGGCTAGCGCTGAAGAACAGATGTTGGACTGCAGACCGCTTAGGGCGAAGAGGGCTGCCTAGACCGACCGCTTGCCCGCTGTGCGACCAAGTGGGAGAAGACATAAACCACCTTCTCCTTGGTTGTGTCCTCTCTAGAGAGGTTTGGCACTCCTTCCTGAGCAGGTGGGGTAGGTGGATTGGGTCTTGACCATGATGATCGTCTAGTGGATTGGCAAACAGCCAAGACGTCGGGAGGTAACAACGAGAAGGACCTGTGGACGGCGATCAACTTGATCTACTGGAGCTTATGGAGCCATAGGAATGGAGTGGTCTTCAAAGGTCACACTCCTTCGGCAGCGACCGCCATCAGGATGGTAGAAGCCGAGGCTGACCTATGACGGGCAGCGAGAATGTTTAGGAGTAGCTTAGGACCCGTAAACAGGTGGAGGGTTGGCGAGTGATCCCTTTTATTTTTCTGTTGGTGGACCGGCGTTTTCGGCGCATGTGCCGAAACGCGTTGTAAATGGTCGCTTGGCCTCTCTTTTTAAAACCAATACGTCCGCTATCCTTAAAAAAATATTCTGATACAAACAGACACGGCGGCAAGCAAGCAGATTGCGATCACATTTTCCATGGCCATGTAGGTGAACCAATTCCTGCAATTTAAAAATTAGAGGATCGGGTGTCTATGCAAGAGGAGAAATTCCAGAGAGCCATGTACTCCATCAACGGTACCTAGAACGGTATCAAGCTCGCTTTCCTCTCTAAGCTCCGGCTGCTTTTTTTTTGAACAACAGCCTGAGCTAGCTTGAGTTCGTCGTAGGCAATGGCCGGCTAGCTGAACACCATTGATTTTGGTCGTTCATTAGCCCACATGCGTCACCCAAACCTCCCGCTGCCACCTCCAGTAACTCTGTAGGCAGTGGCCCGGTATGGTTGATTTGTTCCCAATCGAGTTTGCTATGAGGCCGCGGAGGTACGGTATTGCGCGTCCTCTTATGCCCGACGACCAGCAGAACGATTTTCATACAACCTGGCGAGCCTGCAAATCGTCACGATGAGGTGTTGACCTAGGAGAAAAGATCAGATGTAGATTGTCCTTGAGAGAAGGCGTTTGCTTTAATCAGATATATTTTGATGGGCAATACCTGTACTCTGCACGCAGCGACGGCCGGCCGGGCGTTTCTCTCTCCATCCAACGACCTGTACTCTCCATCCAGCGACGGCCGACCGGGCGTTTCTCTCTTCATCCAACGACGCCATACCTAGGCTGCCCTGCGCTATTGTATATGCCGGCGATTCAAACGCCAGTCCGCGATACATCGATTGATTGCTAGTAGTCCTAATTTCTTGCCTTGGATAGGTGTTTGATAAATCTGCACCGTTTATACATGTTATTTTTACCTTGATAAATCTTTACCGTTGATTGTTTAATGTTTTAATAATATAATAGATTTAATCACTTAAATTATCATTTATACTTTACTATAGGATCTGTATCATTCTCAATATATCATTACATACAAAGTTTGGAAATGACACCTACCTCCCACTTAAATATGCCTTCCACATATAAGACTAGGGAATTTCTTTTATCTCCCACTCAAATATGCCATTCACATATAAGATTCAGAAAAGCTACTTAGCTCCCACTCACTTTTTTATAAATGCAGGTTTCTTTAACTATTTTGGACGACTATAAAATCCTTTGATCACATTATCAAAGCGAAGATTCCAGCTCCGATATACTTGTTTCAGCATATGAATGGTCAGCTGAAGTTTGTATACGTGTCCAGCATCTTTAGGATCAACAAAACCTACTTGTTGCTCCGATTACAACTCTTCCTTAATGTTGCCATTAGGGAACATGGTTTCTTTATCCATCCATCAATTTCTTAATTAAAAATAATTGGTAGAACAATCCTAAACAGACTTAGCCATCACCACTTGAGACAAAATCTCGTTGTGGTCAACTTTTGAATTTTTTGAAACTGGTTTACGACAAATCGATCCTTATAGACGGTTGCCTTTCCGTCAGTGTCTATTTTACCATAAAATTTCATTTACTCTCAATGGCGCGGAGGCCATTTAGAATATTTACCCAAGTCTTTACTTGGTAATTGTACATGGATTTTATCTCGGATTATATATGGCTCATAGCCATTTCTCGGACTTAGGTCTACCATCGTTTCTTTGTAGTTCGTAGGTTTTTCATGTTCCATTAACATGACGTTCATAACAGGATTGTCGTACCACATAGTGTGAAACACATTCTCGTATGCCTACGATCTTTAGTATGAGCTTAAAGCATCATGTTCTTTATCATGAGCTTCCTTTCTATTCCGGAGGACGATACCGGAACTGTTTCCGTTGCGCCACTCTGATGTCTGGAAAGTGAGTTCATTCACTCTGTGTTGCTCTATTTTCTTTTCCCACTTATACCCTTGGGAAGAAACTATTTCTTTGAGCAAGGCACGTTCCAGCAACCAATTTGCCTTTGACGTGAGAGATGTATCCAACTGATTTCTTAGATACGCTACAAAGATGAACTTATCCGCTTTTAGGTTTGATCACATCAAAACACTAAAATACCGAAACGACAATCTAGGCTAAAAGCCATGCCATCACTCATATGGTATTGTCTCCACGGATTTAGATGGTTTCCCTATAATCTAACGTGAATGTTTTGTTTCTACCATATGACTCTAATGATCACAATAATTTGATAAGATATTTATTGACCACACACTATCCAATAGAATGTGATTACGATGTCCTGACACACCATAACATTATGGTGTTTCATACAACGTAATTTGTGGAACTCTTTTCACAAGTCTTCCAATGATATGCCAAACTCAAACTCAAATCCTTGTTTCCTCGATCCGTATCGCAGGAATTTGATTTTTCTTGTTAAGTTTATTTTTCTACTTCGCACCGAACTTGTTTGATCTTATCAAAACTCTTCAGACCAGCATTTCATTAAGTGGATATACCCATATCTACTCAAATCATTGGTGAAGTATACGAAATAATGATTTCCACTACACGTTGAAGTACTTCATTGATCCACATACATCTGTATGTATGATTTTCAACAAGTTACACGCCCGTTTCCAGAAAACGGTGTCTTAGTTATTTTGCAAGTGTCATAAGATCAAATCTAAAGACTCAGAGATCCATCTGAATGGAGCTTCTTCATTGACTATAACGTTGACATGACTCGAAACGTTAGTGTCACAAGAATGTGGTGTCATTATTAAGTTTGTATCCTTTGGCATTAATGTTATAAATGTGGGAGCTACTACCATCTAGATTCACATAAGAACATTCCATTCACAATCGGTGTCTGATCATTAAAGATATCACTCATAAAAGTAGGACAACGATTTGTCACTAACAAATATGAATAATTGTCTCGCTAGAGGCGAGACACACTTATAATGATACGAGCGATCAAAAGGAATTGTTCAAAGCCAAATTAATCCAAATGGTAGATGTCGAAAGAGAGTGTTTATGACCATCATAGCACGCATTGTCTCCTCATCCTTCCAAGCCACTCAAGCTGAAAATCTTGTTTTCATAAAACATGACCAGTATCAAAACTCAGTCACTGCAGCGAGTACTTGTTTAGGTAAAACATTCATAACACGTATATCATATATACACCATCATCATTGATGACTTCCCGGCAATCTGTTTCATCTTCTTGATTCTTCAACGCAATCAAGAACTCATGAAGGTGAACGATTCCCCTTGCATGACATAGTCTATGACAAACCTCTTGCACCTGGCAACATTGTCTGTCATCCAGTGATCGAGCTGAGCGAGGCGTCCCAACGTCATCAGGTATGACCAATGTCATCAAGTATGACAAATGTCATCAAGCATGACAAATGTCATCAAGTATGACTGACACCTGATCTTTTAATGCGAGTGTTCTCTTCCATCTTGGTTGAGAAGAAAACCTGATTTGTGGTGGATACAGATCATCAGTCTCAGCGACCATCCAAATGTTCGTGATCTATCAACACGCACCGACAGTCCATTCTCTATGGTAAAGATCATAGCATACACTGGACTATGATGGAATTATCTGCACAAAACTTGATAATCCAAATTATCCTTTTGTTAGCGGAATCTCCGGTTTTATCTCCAAGCAGGTTTTGTATCATATAGAGCTAAAGGTTTGAAACAAGGAATATCCTCAAGCTACGGTATAAAAATAGGAAGTTTGGACCCAACCTTTTAAGTATCTCAATCGCAGGAATGCGCCTAATTTTTAAAGAGGGCTATTACATTGGTTAATATCTACACCGGGCGTTTCTCTCTTCATCCAACGACGCCATACCTAGGCTGCCCTGCGCTATTGTATATGCCGGCAATTCAAACGCCAGTCCGCGATACATCGATTGATTGCTAGTAGTCGTAATTTCTTGCCTTGGATAGGTGTTTGATAAATCTGCACCGTTTATACATGTTATTTTTACCGTGATAAATCTTTACCGTTGATTGTTTGTTGTTTTAATAATATAATAGATTTAATCACTTAAATTATCATTTATACTTTACTAGAGGATCTGTATCATTCTCAATATGTCATTACATACAAAGTTTGGAATGACACCTACCTCCCACTCAAATATGCCTTCCGCATATAAGACTAGGGAATTTCTTTTATCTCCCACTCAAATATGCCATTCACATATAAGATTCAGAAAAGCTACTTAGCTCCCACTCACTTTTTTATAAATGCAGGTTTCTTCAACTATGTTGGACGACTATAAAATGCTTTGATCACACTATCAAAGCGAAGATTCCAGCTCCGATATACTTGATTCAGCCCATGAATGGTCAGCTAAAGTTTGCATACGTGTTCAGCATCTTTAGGATCAACAAAACCTACTTGCTGCACCGATTACGACTCTTCCTTAATGTTGCCATTAGAGAACACGGTTTCTTTATCCATCCATCAATTTATTAATTGAAAATAATTTCTAGAACAATCCTAAACAGACTTAGGCATCGCCACTTGAGACAAAATCTCGTTGTGGTCAACTTTTGAATTTTTCGAAACTGGTTTACGACAAATCGATCCTTATAGACGGTTGCCTTTCCGTCAGTGTCTATTTTATCATAAAATTCCATTTACTTTCAACGGCGCGGAGGCCATCAAGAATATTTACCCAAGTCTTTACTTGGTAATTGTACATGGATTTTATCTCGGATTATATATGGCTCATAGCCATTTCTCGGACTTAGGTCTACCATCGTTTCTTTGTAGTTCGTAGGTTTTTCATGTTCCATTAACATGACGTTCATAACAGGATTGTCGTACCACATAGTGTGAAACACATTCTCGTATGCCTACGATCTTTAGTATGAGCTTAAAGCATCATGTTCTTTATCATGAGCTTCCTTTCTATTCCGGAGGACGATACCGGAACTGTTTCCGTTGCGCCACTCTGATGTCCGGAAAGTGAGTTCATTCACTCTGTGTTGCTCTATTTTCTTTTCCCACTTATACCCTTGGGAAGAAACTATTTCTTTGAGCAAGGCACGTTCCAGCAACCAGTTTGCCTTTGACGTGAGAGATGTATCCAACTGATTTCTTAGATACGCTACAAAGATGAACTTATCCGCTTTTAGGTTTGATCACATCAAAACACTAAAATACCGAAACGACAATCTAGGCTAAAAGCCATGCCATCACTCATATGGTATTGTCTCCACGGATTTAGATGGTTTCCCTATAATCTAACGTGAATGTTTTGTTTCTACCATATGACTCCAATGATCACAATAATTTGATAAGAGATTTATTGACCACACACTATCCAATAGAGTGTGATTACGATGTCCTGACACACCATAACATTGTGGTGTTTCATACAGCGTAATTTGTGGAACTCTTTTCACAAGTCTTCCAATGATATGCCAAACTCAAACTCAAATCCTTGTTTCCTCGATCCGTATCGCAGGAATTTGATTTTTCTTGTTAAGTTTATTTTTCTACTTCACACCGAACTTGGTTGATCTTATCAAAACTCTTCAGACCAGCATTTCATTAAGTGGATATACCCATATCTACTCAAATCATTGGTGAAGTATACGAAATAATGATTTCCACTACACACTGAAGTACTTCATTGATCCACATACATCTGTATGTATGATTTTCAACAAGTTACATGCCCGTTTCCAGAAAACGGTGTCTTAGTTATTTTGCAAGTGTCATAAGATCAAATCTAAAGACTCGGAGATCCATCTGAATGGAGCTTCTTCATTGACTATAACGTTGACATGACTCGAAATGTTAGTGTCACAAGAATGTGGTGTCATTATTAAGTTTGTATCCTTTGGCATTAATTTTATAAATGTGGGAGCTACTACAATCTAGATTCACATAAGAACATTCCATTCACAATCGGTGTATGATCATTAAAGATATCACTCATAAAAGTAGGACAATGATTTGTCACTAACAAATATGAATAATTGTCTCGCTAGATGCGAGACACACTTATAATGATACAAGCGATCAAAAGGAATTGTTCAAAGCCAAATTAATCCAAATGGTAGATGTCGAAAGAGAGTGTTTATGACCATCATAGCACGCATTGTCTCCTCATCCTTCCAAGCCACTCAAGCTGAAAATCTTGTTTTCATATAACATGACCAGTATCAAAACTCAGTCACTGCAGCGAGTACTTGTTTAGGTAAAACATTCATAACGCGTATATCATATATACACCATCATCATTGATGACTTCCCGGCAATCTGTTTCATCTTCTTGATTCTTCAACGCAATCAAGAACTCATGAAGGTGAACGATTCCCCTTGCATGACATAGTCTATGACAAACCATTTGCACCTGGCAACATTGTCTGTCATCCAGTGATCGAGCTGAGCGAGGCGTCCCAACGTCATCAGGTATGACCAATGTCATCAAGTATGACAAATGTCATCAAGCATGACTAATGTCATCAAGTATGTGTGGGCACCCAGGACTAGCTGTCCGAAATACCCTTGTGTGGGCACCCAGGACTAGCTGTCCGAAGTATGTGTGGGCACCCAGGACTAGCTGGCCTACACATCAGCGATCCTATGATCAGTGTGTCGCTGAGCACAATCGAACTGGTATCAAAAGAACATCCATAAATACCGAATGAATATACTTACTTGATTGAAGCCGTAAGCTTCAACAGGTACTTGCTGTGGAAATCACCAAACAACGTGGAGCCCAAGTCATATGCCACAACCCCACAGGCAACTGACTGGGAAGCGCCCTAGTTCGCATTGACGTCATTGAAAACTTCTCCTTCGAACTTCTCCTCTTCAGAACCTGGCGAAGACAATAGCCAGGGATGAAACCAATATGAGTACATTTGATTGTACTCGCAAACTACCCCCGAAATGAGCATGCACTACTCTTTTTATTGCTTAAATAAAACATTGTTTGCTTTGAAAACTCTATATCCTTGTTGAAAAAGAGAAGGATAGAATTTTGTTTAATAAAACTTTGTTTTGAAACCTCTATATCTTTATTGAAAAAGGAAAGAAGGCTTTTAGAATTTATCCCATAAATCTGTCTTTGTAAGAAGTCTCGTTAAAACATTTTCCTGGAAAAATCACCGTTTTGTTTATTTCCCCAAAACTCCTCCTTTTTCGACCAAAGCCCTTCATGGTCAAATCATTTTCCAACAACCTTATTCCAGCCCTTCGGTATAGTTGCATAAAACATTTTCCGCTTTCAAATCACAAAACTCTGCACCTCTCGACCATAGCCCTTCATGGTCAATTCCTTCTCCCGCAACCTCATACCAGCCCGTCGGTATAGTCGCAGATACAACACATCTCCATTTTAGTTTCAAATCTCAAAACTTTGCAAAACTTGCACATGGTCAGAGTAGGGCCTCCCAACTGTCCATATCCGAGGACTCGGCTATTCGAATAGTTTTACCCTCTGCAGAGGTAGCACGCTTTTCCCACATCCATCCGGTAACTCATCGTGTCAGCCACGTCCCGCCATACAAGGTGTATGCGAAGTTGAGTCACCGACCCTAGACTGTCCTTTGCTCATGCTAGTATAGGACCCTGCTGCTATGACACTTTCCATCAACACTTAACCCAGCCCGTCGGAATCTAAGTGTGAGGACTCATAGTTCTGCCTGGCGGTGTATAGGGAACAACCTTTTATCCTCTTTCTCCAATACACTCATACCGGTCTTCGGTAGACTTCTCTTAAGAGGACCCAGGTCAGGGGTAGGTCACCAAACCATCCCCTCATGGAACGGAGTCATCTCCGTTGTTGAGGTATCCCATACTAATATGAGCAAATTATATGACTACGCCCTTGCCCATATGTGGGCAAATGTGGTGGCACAGGTTATCGGCTGGTCGACGTAAGTACAAGGACACAATGTGTTTTTTTATCAAAAACCATCATTCTCCACTTCTCCACTTAAACACCAACATCTCGGCATTCCATATCCACACAAGTATTTTCAAAGGAGTTTTGAGTAAACAATATTTTTCCCATCCTATAGTTTGAAAAAGAATTTCCATCTAATATCTCCATATAGGGTGTCAAAATAATATACTTGTATTTTGAAAACAAAGGGATTTTCAAAATCATAGCTTTAGTGGCAAACACCACATAAGTCACTTATGCACTTTATAAGTAAAACGTGTGAACCAAAATAGATGTATATAGATGCAAGCTCAAAGAATAGCTTGCCTGATTTCAGCATGATGTTCATGTACTTCTCCCCATACGTCAATAAAAATAAACCCCATCCTTCTTCAGAAATCCTCTCCACGGGTCACTCCGACATCATTAATTCTAGCGTCGCAAAAGAGAAAATAAATACAATCTGTCATACAGCATGACATTTTAATGCAACTAAGAGGATCATTTACATGATCATCAAATTAAATGAGTTTCCCAAATAATTTAGGCATTATTTGGCATAACTCATAATTATCTTAATGACATGTATAACTAACTCCAATAGGATCAGTAGCTAATTATTAATCACACATGCATGAAAATGACGTTTTCTGTTAGTATTTAGTTTGCTGAACATTTTGCCATACTGGTTGCAATTTTCTGAGCAAATATGAATATTTGGTGAATATTTGAAATTTGCATTTGAATCTGCCATTTTAGGGAAATGCAATTACCAACGATATTAAAAGTTCATTATTGTGTAGAACTTCTTGAAAACAGTTAGTAAATGTTCCTCTGAACATTTTGAGGTATTAACCATAATTTTTGAAGTTTTAGGGAATTAATTATGAATTTCCAAAGTTGGATTTCAATTCTGCCATTTTAGTATTTTCAACAAACAGAGGAGTTAATTTGTCCAAATGTGCCCAAATAAAATATGGATGTGTAGAGTTTGTTAAGACAAATATTTTGACACCTTATACTCTCAATTTGGAATAACAAAGCAAAAGTTATGAATTTTCAGAGATTCAATTTTATTAGGCCATTTCTGTAATTCCTTAATTAAAAAGTGTACAATTTATAACACAACATCTAAGCCTAAAATATACCAACAGATAGAGCTCCTCAAGATCTATACATGGAAATTCGAATCAATGCATTTGGAGCATTTTTTGATTTGTTGTGTATTTTACAAGTTAATGTTTGGGTCTGTTTTCAAGTTTTAAAACACAGTAGACGGGCCGAAGCGTTTTTCACCCAGTGGCTTCCTAGCCACTGAGGCTGGCGCGTGGGCCAGTGGCCACGTAGGCGCCCACGTCGGCATGGAGGTCCACCAGCCAGGTTTGACCAGCGCGCGCGGTCAGCGGTGACGTCAGCCGACGTCAGCCGCCGGCGGGCACGGGACAGTGGCGGACGGCGGCGGCGCTACGGGCCGCGCGCGAGCGAGCAGAAGGATGCGTTCAAACCTACGTGATGTGGGCTAAATGCGGGCGGGGCCGCCACGATAAGGTCACCGGAGATGGCCCGGCGACGGTGGCGCGCGGCGGCCGACGACGAACAACGGCGCGGTCAAGCTATGGGGCGAGAGGGAGAGGGAAAAGAGGTGCGGCGGACTCAGAGCCTCACCCTCGTCGTGTACGAGCAACCGCCAGGGGTGGGGAAGGCCGGAGACGACGGCGATGGCGCGGCGGATCACCGTCGGCCGTGATGAAGAAGATGGACGGCGGCGACGATTCCGTGCGTTCTGGTCCAATCGCCTGGAAGAGGACGTAGAGGAGAGCGAGACGGTCATGCCGGTGGGCTCAGATTTGTCCGGGACAACCTCAATCGACGGCGATTCGGTGGCGAGCTCGAGCTAGGGTTTCGGCCGTTTAGGGTTAGGGTTTGCTCGGGCACGGGAGAGAGAGAGCGGGAGCTGGGGAGCAGGCGAGCGAGTGAGGCGGGAGAGGAAGAGGCTCGTGGGGGCCTCCTTAACGTGGCCAGGGCGCAGCAGGGCCCGGCATCGCCGTGTTGGCAAAGGCGCGCGCGGCGGGTGCGGGAGGAGAGAGACGACGCAAATTTTACGAAAACCCCCTGGCAGTTTCTTCTTTTCTGTCTCCTCTAAAACAAGTAGCACTTTAGGGATTTAATTGAGGCACTAAAACATTTTAGAAAAATTTGAAATTATTCATGTAGCCTCCCCATAACATGTAGAGGCTCCACAAAAATTGGTGTTTCAAAATAAAATGTTTGGTCCACTTTTGTTCATAGGGTTTTAGAATATGTTATTTTTGGATAAAACCAATTTGACAAATTGAAATATCTTTGTAATTGGAGATTAGATATTTTGAGGAGAGAGTAATATGATAATGAGATGGTTATCATCTCATTCCTGGATTTTGTAAGATAAAATAGTTGTTATAACAAAATAGAGAAAAGGTAGAGAGGAAAATTAAATAAGATTACTTATTTTTAAATTGAGCTTTTAATTCAAGTCCTTGAATATCTTTAGAGGTTTTTTTAATTCAAGTCACATTCCAGATTTGTGATCAAGTGGGTTTTATTTTAGTGTTAAGCACAACTGAGGATTTATCCACACAAATAACAAACACAACAAGATCAACATCACAACCAAGTCCACACAATTCAAACCACAAGAGTTAATCACATCACCATTTCCACAAGGCTATCTTGTGGAAAAGTGACCACTCCTAATTATGACAAGATGATGTTTAGGAAATATCTCCACTCATAACTTAATAGTTTTCAAAAAGATTTGAGAAAGGAAATATGTGGGGTAATATATTTCCCACTAGTGTTATTTTCAAATGGAGTGAAAACAAGTGTTTATAAAATGGGAGTTGTATACACCCGCATAATACCAAGGTTGAAAAATAGGTAGGAGATAGCATATAGATCTCCATAATTTTGGAAACACATAATTTTGGAAATACTTTTACTTTCTCAAATACTGGTATTAGTTTTGGTTGTTGCTAAACCAAGTATCATTGAAATGGAGTTGGCCAAAATAAGAATGGAAAAGATATATGGAATATTTTCTTGTCATAACATGATCACCAAAGTTAAATAAATTTTTATATTGGTTGGGTCTTATTTTTACTAGTCAAACAACTTAAACAACAAGTCACACAAGTTCAAACATAGCAATGGGAAGGAAAACACAATCATCAGTGAAACATTTCAAAAAGTTTTTGTTGGTTCTGAATTTTGGGTCTTGTAAAACAAAGTTTTTCTTAGTTCCAAAATTTGGGATGTGACAGATCCTTCACCCCTTAAAAATAAATCTCGTCCTCGAGATTTGCTAGGTGGGGTAATAGGGGAGTACGAGAGCACGGGTTTTGGGTGGGCTATACTTCCGAGGTCGATACTTCTTCAGTGAGGTCGCCATGTAAGATCTTGACAAATTGATGTTGCAAGGCTTTCCTTGCCGATAAACTTCTTTGTTGAGTTCAGATCCTTGATGATGGGATTGACTTGACGATCGACGCTAATGGATAGCCTTGGTTGGTTGTTTCTAGATACTACAATGCTAAGGCCAAGGAACTAATTATTACCACATTCTTGTATATCTATTGCAGGTCTTCCCCCTTAAAAGGGCTTTTGAAGGTTCATGCTGAAGGTGGCATCTGGGGTTGACTTGGAGGCATTGTTCTTCTTGGGTAGCTTGACGATCTTCGTCTTGGGTGTCACTCCTCGGTGCTTGGGGTTGGTGCAGATATCACTTCCTGATATTGTCGCCTTACAAGGGTCGCAGGTGGGGACACGTGGTTTTCAGGATGCGCCAAGCCTGCCTACTTGACTCTCTCCGGGTTCTAGTTAGTAGAGGGATGTTAAAGCTTCTAGTTGCGTCGGAGCTCATTTGGGGGTTGATCGCTGTCAACAGCAGGTGCTTCCGTCGTTTGATTCTTCTGGGTATTCCATTGGTTGGTTGTCTTCATTCTTGTCCTTCTTCAGCTGAGTAGAGGAGGACTTCATTGTTGACTTCCTTGGCTCTTGAGCTTCACGAAGTTTTGATAATAATCTTAAGAGGTAGAGTATACGGTATCGAGCTTCCAGAGGAGTCTAAAAGTCAGTTCGAGTGTCCTGAGGTAGGTGGTTTGGGGTATGGATCGATGATTGTTCAAAAGTCACGGCTTAATGGACCTTAGAAAAGTTAGGAAAGAACCTTCACACCAGTTGTTTTCCAAACGGGTACCTTTTTCTTTTCTTGTTTCGGAAATCATATCCTTGGAGAAACACTATAAATCTCCATGTGACTTTCTGATTTAAAACTTGTATATTTCCTAAGTTATACCCTTGTTTTAAGAAAATTATTGTTGTCCTTTATTTGAGTTCTAACATCATTTGTCTCACCCCTGTGGTGAAGGCATCCACTTAGTCCTAGCAAAGCTTTCTATTAGTTAGTTGTATAAGAATGTGGGTGTCTTTTATGACATCGAATTGCCTTAGTCATACAAGAAGAATTTGTTAACAAGGTAGCTAGTCTTGTCATCAAACTACTTTTCATATTCCAGAGGCTGAGATGTACTGGATTATCCGATGTTCCATTTATTTGTATATGACATTCAATTGTTGGAGCATACAAAAGTGATTTGTTAACAAGTTCATGAGGCTTGTTACCAAACTACTTTTATATAACACGAACATTGGAATATCACACTATTTCTAGAGAGATTAATAATAATGGATTCTTATATAAGAGTTTCATAATACTCCATGATAGTCTGGTATATTACTTCTTTGCCAACCTAAGAAATCTCTCTTCAAGGTCTTCTTGTCATATTTCCTCCTTCTTGTGGGTGGCTTCTGCCGCAGAATGACTTCGAGAAGATTTGGGAGATAAGAAGATAAGATGGTCTTGATAAAGTAAGACGATCTAGATTAAGATTTAGTTTAGGCTTTTATTATCCTTTCTTGAACTTCTCATTCTTCCTTCCTTTAAGATTTATACTTACTTCATAAATGATGGTTTTTACCTAGCTTTCAATCTAAATCCTCTTATAAAGGTTGTCTCTTACTATTATTCCATTAGTTGCATCTAAAGATACTTTAATTGCTGAATGTTCAATCTGTATTAGAGGTCAGAAAACCCGCGGCAGGCTAGGGTTCTCATCCGTTTTCCCAAGTTTGTGGTGATAGGTAGGAGTTACTCGAGGTTTTTCTTTGGTTTTCCTCATGATTATCGCGTAGGTAAAAATTAGTAAAGTTAGCTCAAGGGATTAAAATGCCACGAACTGCTCGTCAAGCGAGTAGATACATGATCCCTTTGAAACCCATCATTATCGTCGATCTCTGAGCGCGAATCTTCATAGCAACTCTAATACACTCTTTGAGTTGCTCTAGTTACCAATCCAAAATGAGTCTCCTTATGTCCTCGTTTCTTGTCAAGGCTTGTAGTCCTAGAAGATTAGTTGGTACCATCGTGGACTTGAGTCAGATGTTAACCCAGAGTTAGATACGATACGTTAGTGTGGTATTCTTGTAATTTTCACAAGTTAATTTTGCGGGGTGAGGCTCGTGTCTTCACGAGATTGGCGAAAAATTGCAGTTTCCTTCGAGATCTTGACGCACTTGCTCCAGATGGTGCATGAAGGCCATTGTCTGATTTGCCGATTAGGTTGCAAAAATCTTAGGCTATTTGGTTAAAGATCTGGGGTCTTTTGTATCTTGCAGAACTGTTATTTCTTATCGGGAGATGGTTTAGATGAGAGGAAAAATATCTTAGAAAGATTTTCCTAGGCGGGTTTACATCAGCTGCAAGGTGCGGATATGGCCAAGAGGCCAAAAAGCGTTCTTTTATCAGGTGGCAAAGGAGTTTTACAAAAAGAGAATTTTGAGTTTACTTTGTGCTGCCGACAAGGCGTGATTGTGAACACACAAGAAAAAGAAAACATCACACAAACAGAGAACTCACAAACAAACAACACACAAGGTACATTTAGTACCAAAGGACATCTAATACTCGTGGTAGTCAGGTAGTCCAACCAGGGTTCCTATCAGGTTTATCCTATGGTCTCGGTTAAACATGGTTGGTTAAGTCTTCACTTTGTCGCCTTAGGCTTCAGCGGGAAAAATTAAGATTGTCAAAGTTGCAACTTGAGTAGAATTGCTGATGTTGAGCTGACGTCTTCAAGGTCTCTTGCTTTATTGATACTGACGATCTTGGTATTTGCAGATCAATCACCTTGATGTTGAATGTTGAATATTCGAGATGGAAGCTTCTTCTTGTAGGTGCTAGCTAATTAGGTCGCACTTGGGTTCATCGTCAAGTATTTTGAATGGGTAAGAGGGAGTAGAGAAATCCTTGGAAAATCTTAAATAGAGAGATACGACTCCGAAATATTTGAGAAAGTGAGAAGAGTGGAAGCTATTTTCTTGGACTTCCCAAGATAAAAATATATTTTGGTAGTAATATATTTTTAACAAAATATTTTCTTTCCTAACTAACGTCCATGCTAACTAAGGTCTCCTATAGTCAGGATGGCTCTGATACCAAGTCTTATGGGCACCCCGGACTAGCTGTCCGAAATACCCTTGTGCCTACACATCAGCGATCCCATGATCAGTGTGTCGCTGAGCACAATCGAACTGGTATCAAAAGAACATCCATAAATACCGAATGAATATACTTACTTGATTGAAGCCGTAAGCTTCAACAGGTACTTGCAGCGGAAATCACCAAACAACGTGGAGCCCAAGTCATATGCCACAACCCCACAGGCAACTGACTAGGAAGCGCCCTAGTTCGCATCGACGTCATTGAAAACTTCTCCTTCGAACTTCTCCTCTTCAGAACCTGGCTAAGACAATAGCCAGGGACGAAACCAATATGAGTACATTTGATTGTACTCGTAAACTACCCCCGAAATGAGCATGCACTACTCTTTTTATTGCTTAAATAAAACTTCGTTTGCTTTGAAAACTCTATATCCTTGTTGAAAAAGAGAAGGATAGACTTTTGTTTAATAAAACTTTGTTTTGAAACCTCTATATCTTTATTGAAAAAGGAAAGAAGGCTTTTAGAACTTTTCCCATAAATCTGTCTTTGTAAGAAGTCTCTTTAAAACATTTTACCGGAAAAATCACCATTTTGTTTATTTCCCCAAAACTCCTCCTTTTTCGACCAAAGCCCTTCATGGTCAAATCATTTTCCAACAACCTTATACCAGCCCTTCGGTATAGTTGCATAAAACATTTTCCGCTTTCAAATCACAAAACTCTGCACCTCTCGACCATAGCCCTTCATGGTCAATTCCTTCTCCAGCAACCTCATACCAGCCCGCTGGTATAGTCGCAGATACAACACATCTCCATTTTAGTTTCAAATCTCAAAACTTTGCAAAACTTGCACATGGTCAGAGTAGGGCCTCCGAACTGTCCATATCCGAGGACTCGGCTATTCGAATAGTTTTACCCTCTGCAGAGGTAGCACGCTTTTCCCACATCCATCCGGTAACTCATCGTGTCAGCCACGTCCCACCATACAAGGTGTATGCGAAGCTGAGCCACCGACCATAGCCTGTCCTTTGCTCATGCTAGTATAGGACCCTGCCGCTATGACACTTTCCATCAACACTTAACCCAGCCCATCGGAATCTAAGTGTGAGGACTCATAGTTCTGCCCGGCGGTGTATAGGGAACAACCTTTTATCCTCTTTCTCCAATAAACTCATACCGGTCTCCGGTAGACTTCTCTTAAGAGGACCCATGTCAGGGGTAGGTCACCAAACCATCCCCTCATGGAACGGAGTCATCTCCGTTGTTGAGGTATCCCATACTAATATGAGCAAATTATATGACTACGCCCTTGCCCATATGTGGGCAAATGTGGTGGCACAGGTTATCGGCTGGTCGACGTAAGTACAAGGACACAATGTGTTTTTTATCAAAAACCATCATTCTCCACTTCTCCACTTAAACACCGACATCTCGGCATTCCATATCCACACAAGTATTTTCAAAGGAGTTTTGAGTAAACAATATTTTTCCCATCCTATAGTTTGAAAAAGAATTTCCATCTAATATCTCCATATAGGGTGTCAAAATAATATACTTGTATTTTGAAAACAAAGGGGTTTTCAAAATCATAGGTTTAGTGGCAAACACCACATAAGTCACTTATGCACTTTATAAGTAAAACGTGTGAACCAAAATAGATGTATATAGATGCAAGCTCAGAGAATAGCTTGCCTGATTTCAGCATGATGTTCCTGTACTTCTCCTCATACGTCAATAAAAATAAACCCCATCCTTCTTCAGAAATCCTCTCCAAGGGAGCGTCGCAAAAGGGAAAATAAATACAATCTATCATACAGCATGACATTTTAATGCAACTAAGAGGATCATTGACATGATCATAAATTAAATGAGTTTCCCAAATAATTTAGGCATTATTTGGCATAACTCATAATTATCTTAATGGCATGTATAACTAACTCCAATAGGATCAGTAGCTAATTATTAATCACACATGCATGAAAATGATGTTTTCTGTTAGTATTTAGCTTGCTGAACATTTTGACATACTGGCTGCAACTTTCTGAGCAAATATGAATATTTGGTGAATATTTGAAATTTGCATTTGAATCTGCCATTTTAGGGAAATGCAATTACCAATGATATTAAAAGTTCATTATTGTGTAGAACTTCTTGAAAACAGTTAGTAAATGTTCCTCTGAACATTTTGAGGTATTAACCATAATTTTTGAAGTTTTAGGGAATTAATTATGAATTTCCAAAGTTGGATTTCAATTCTGCCATTTTAGTATTTTCAACAAACAGAGGAGTTAATTTGTCCAAATGTGCCCAAATAAAATATGGATGTGTAGAGTTTGTTAAGACAAATATTTTGACATCTTATACTCTCAATTTGGAATAACAGAGCAAAAGTTATGAATTTTCAGAGATTCAATTTTATTAGGCCATTTCTGTAATTCCTTAATTAAAAAGTGTACAATTTATAACACAACATCTAAGCCTAAAATATACCAACAGATAGAGCTCCTCAAGATCTATACATGGAAATTCGAATCAATGCATTTGGAGAATTTTTCGATTTGTTGTGTATTTTACAAGTTAATGTTTGGGTATATTTTCAAGTTTTAAAACACAGTAGACGGGCCAAAACATTTTTCACCCAGTGGCTTCCTAGCCACTGAGACTGGCGCGTGGGCCAGTGGCCACGTTGACGCCCACGTCGGCACGGAGGTCCACCAGCCAGGTTTGACAAGCGCGCGGTCAGCGGTGACGTCAGCCGACGTCAGCCGCCGGCGGGCACGGGACAGTGGTGGACGGCGGCGGCGCCACGGGCCGCGCACGAGCGAGCAGAAGGATGCGTTCAAACCTACGTGATGTGGGCTAAATGTGGGCGGGGCCGCCACGATAAGGTCACCGGAGATGGCCCGGCGACGGTGGCGCGCGGCGGCCGACGACGAACAACGGCGCGGTCAAGCTACGGGGCGAGAGGGAGAGGGAAAAGAGGTGCGGCGGACTCAAAGGCTCACCCTCGTCGCGTACGAGCAACCGGCGGGGGCGGGGAAGGCCGGAGACGACGGCGATGGCGCGGCGGATCAACGCCGGCCGCCATGAAGAAGATGGACGGCGGCGACGATTCCGTGCGTTCCGGTCCAATTGCCTGGAAGAGGACGTAGTAGGGAGCGAGACGGTCATGCCGGTGGGCTCAGATTGGTCTGGGAAAACCTCAATCGACGGCGATTCGGCGGCGAGCTCGAGCTAGGGTTTCGGCCATTTAGGGTTAGGGTTTGCTCGGGCACGGAGAGAGAGAGCGGGAGCTGGGGAGCAGGCGAGCGAGTGAGGCGGTGAGAGGCATAGGCTCGTGGGGGGCCTCCTTAACGTGGCCAGGGCGTAGCAGGGCCCGGCATCGCCGTGTTGGCAAAGGCGCGCGCGGCGGGTGCGGGAGGAGAGACGACGTGAATTTTACGAAAACCCCCTGGCAGTTTCTTCCTTTTCTGTCTCCTCTAAAACAAGTAGCACTTTAGGGATTTAATTGAGGCACTAAAACATTTTTAGAAAATTTTGAAATTATTCATGTAGCCTCCCCATAACATGTAGAGGCTCCACAAAAATTGGTGTTTCAAAATAAAATGTTTTGATCCACTTTTGTTCATAGGGTTTTAGAATATGTTATTTTTGGATAAAACCAATTTGACAAATTGAAATATCTTTGTAATTGGAGATTAGATATTTTGAGGAGAGAGTAATATGATAATGAGATGGTTATCATCTCATTCCTGGATTTTGTAAGATAAAATAGTTGTTATAACAAAATAGAGAAAAGGTAGAGAGGAAAATTAAATAAGATTACTTATTTTTAAATTGGGCTTTTAATTCAAGTCCTTGAATATCTTTAGAGGTTTTGTTTTTATTCAAGTCACATTCCAGATTTGTGATCAAGTGGGTTTTATTTTAGTGTTAAGCACAACTGATGATTTATCCACACAAACAACAAACACAACAAGATCAACATCACAACCAAGTCAACACAATTCAAACCACAAGAATTAATCACATCACCATTTGCACAAGGCTATCTTGTGGAAAAGTGACCACTCCTAATTATGACAAGATGATGTTTAGGAAATATCTCCACTCATAACTTAATAGTTTTCAAAAAGATTTGAGAAAGAAAATATGTGGGGTAATATATTTCCCACTAGTGTTATTTTCAAATGGAGTGAAAACAAGTGTTTATAAAATGGGAGTTGTATACACCCGCAAAATACCAAGGTTGAAAAATAGGTAGGAGATAGCATATTGATCTCCATAATTTTGGAAACACATAATTTTGGAAATACCTTTACTTTCTCAAATACTGGTATTAGTTTTGGTTGTTGCTAAACCAAGTATCATTGAAATGGAGTTGGCCAAAATAAGAATGGAAAAGATATATGGAATATTTTCTTGTCATAAATCACCAAAGTTAAATATATTTTTATATTGGTTGGGTCTTATTTTTACTAGTCAAACAACTTAAACAACAAGTCACACAAGTTCAAACATAGCAATGGGAAGGAAAACAAAATCATCAGTGAAACATTTCAAAAAGTTTTTGTTGGTTCTGAATTTTGGGTCTTGTAAAACTAAGTTTTTCTTAGTTCCAAATTTGGGATGTGACAGATCCTTCCCCCTTAAAAATAAATCTCGTCCTCGATATTTGCTAGGTGGGGTAATAGGGGAGTACGAGAGCACGGGTTTTGGGTGGGCTATACTTCCGAGGTCGATACTTCTTCAGTGAGGTTGCCATGTAAGATCTTGACAAATTGATGTTGCAAGGCTTTCCTTGCCGATAAACTTCTTTGTTGAGTTCAGATCCTTGATGATGGGATTGACTTGACAATCGACGCTAATGGATAGCCTTGGTTGGTTGTTTCTAGATACTATGTAACACCCCAAAATTTGGAACCTAAATTGTGTGGTGTTTTTTTGACACCTGGAAAACTTTTTCTATTTTCCTAAGGGTTTCTTCAAATCTTTTGGGGATAATTTGACTTTGGAATTGCTCTCTCAAAATTCCCCAATGATCCACGAACCACTCCAATGCCGGTGATAATTTGTTGCTTAGGTTTTCTCTCGAAAACCCTAGCCCTAATTGTTAAACCATTTAAACCCTTTTTCTCCACTTACAAAAGGGAAGCCCATTTCCATAGCTAGATAAATCCCACCAAAAATACCAGAGGACCCCATGTCCATTTAAGGACCATCCATGCAAAAATATTGCATACTCCAATGCAATATCTCCAAGTTAGCCAATATTTTCAAAACTGCCATTTCTGATCCAGAAATTATCTAGACACCTTACACTCCTCCAAAAATTATGCCATTTTGGGAATGTGCATGATTTCACCTCCTGAACATTTCACTCCATTGTCCCAACCTCATTTGAGCAATATTTGAGGTACTTCCTTTGCAATGCCTTTCTGGCCTTTTTGCAATTTCCAAAGGAACCCCTATTTTAATGTCTCCAGAAATTCCTCAAAAATTAGGGAGTGATCCCTAGGCAGTGTGTAACCAATTTGTGCAAAAACCTTGGGTAGCTTGTTAGGGAAAGGTTGGGCCTTTTTCCTTATGCAAGTTTCTGCCCTAAACTCAAAGGATTTCAAAATCTAGCCCAAATGATTTTTGTATTGAGAGTTAAGCCCCTAGATGCAACCACTAGTAGATCCTACACCTCTGGACCAAGTTCTGTTCAAACCAAAAAATGGTTTGCCTTCCCAAACAACAAATTTGAATTTTGGCCAGTACTGTATTTTGAAAATCCTAGTCGCACCAACTTGCGAATTAGCAGAAACTCTAGTCAGAGAAGTTGTAGGAAATCAAATTTGGCACCAAGTCACGCGACCACTTTTTATTCTAGTGCCCTAGGTTGAGAGAAACTTGACGATGCCAATTTCGGCATGACCTTCTGCGTGGTCACCACCGGCATCGGCGAGCCAGACGGCGCCGCCGCGCTGTTCCTCGGGCTCCATCCGCTGTTCCCGCGACCCGGACCAAACCAGCAACGCCCGCACCCCTCCTGCTCATCTAGCTTAGACCAGACGCAACCCCATCCCCTCCCCATTAACTCCCGGCTGGAGTAGGCGCCGTCCACCGTGCGCCACCAGCAGCTAAACGCCGCGCCGCACGAGCAGTCCCCTTCCAGGAACTACACGACGCGCCGCACGCTCCAGTACACCTCGTGCTCACCCCTGTAGCTCCAGCGCGTCGCGCTTATCCACTCCCCCTCTGTGGTCACTGGAGCACCGGCCACGCGCCGCCACGGCGTCCACCCCTCCGTGCCCTTGCCCTCTGCTCCTCGAGCTATAAAAGGAGCCCCAGGCCTCCCTCAGCGATGCACTGCACCCTCCCCTTCCCCCTAGAAACCTCCTCTGCCCTTCTAGTTCGAGATGGCAGAGCTCTGCTCGAAAATCGGCCAGGGTCGCCGCCGTTGGTCCGTCGACCGTGGCAAGCCCGTGACCGAGCCATTCTTCGATTAAGCTCGCAGAGATGATCCCCTCGACCCCCTCCACCTCCCAGTCAAGTCCTTTTGGACTTTGGTAGACCATAGCCTCGTGGCCGTCCTCGACCGCCGGCGGCGAGCTTGCGGGATGCGCATCGAGGCATCGTCTTCCCTGCCTCTCCGTGGCTGCCGCCTCCACCCTCCGAAGCGGCGTGACGGGGCGCTCCCCCCCATGCCCGTGGCGGCCGGCGACTCCCACCGGAGAAGCGGCGGCCGCAGGTGGCCGTGCTCGCCTGCGCCGTGTCGGGTTTCTTCCCGCTCGTCCGCGACGCAGAGAAGACGATGGCCAGCTGGCCTCCAGCGTGGCAGGTGGTAGACGCCGACAGGTGGGCCCGGCCTGGCCCACGGGCCACGGTGGATAAGTGAAGGCGTATCTCGCGCTTTGCGTTTTCCAGAGATGGAAACGGCTTTCTGGATTTGCGCGAGCAGCCCAGCCCGTGCAGCGGCGTAGCAGGCCGTCCGTGGCCCAGCACGGCCCAACCGCGGAAAGAAGCGGCCCGGGCAATTTTTTTTCCTGCGAACTGTTTTCTTTTTCTGCTGGTAAGTAAATTCAAACGGCCGTAGTTTTTAAACCGTAGCTCCGATTTAGGTGATTCAAATTCCTAAATTTGTATCTCGACAAGACCTATCCAGTAATGTTAGTTTGGATAACTTTGGAGCAACTTGTTTACACTGCCTTTATTTAATACTTCGTCGGTCATTTTACGGTTTAGGCGTTTCCCCGGGATTCTGACCCCAGACGAGTCCGAGACCTCCCGAACCTTTCGAGACCCGTCTTCTAAGGCAAGCTAACCCCTTGCTTTAAACCGTCCAGCAGTGTTTGTTTGTTGTTTTGCTTATTGCCTGCCGAGTGCTAATGTGTTTGCCTGCTATGTTATTATTACTGCTTGTCTGTTGTTTGTCTGTTATCATTGCTTGCCTGAGTGTTGATCGTGGTTGTTATGAACTTGTATTATTGTTGCATATCATGTTGCATTTTGAATTATTGCACTACTTTATATTGTTATCTGTGCAACACTCCCATTTCCGGGGCAATGGCAGGGACTCCCGCCTCAGCCGAGGAAGTGGGGGAATTATTACAACTGTGTGTCTCGCTTTGCGGGGCTTTGTTTGGTTTTTCCACTTCTTCAACGCCGAGGTGAGGTGCGGACGAATGTCGGCTTATGATCCTCGGGGTTGGGGGCATTCGTGTTAGTTGCCTCTTGTCCCACCGTCAAATATGGTTGGCTTAGGCCATCCGGACTGCGACGCTGGGAGCTGACTTTTCCGCGGTTCTTTTGCCGAGATTGCTGACACCACGTCGAAGTAACCTTCGAGTGGAATGGATGCTCTCTCATTTTTATGAGTGCTTTCCGGTTATTCTTTTACGGTGACACTCCCACTTCCGGGGCAATGGCAGGGTCTCCCGCCTCAGCCATGGAAGTGG
This sequence comes from Poa pratensis, assembly GCA_947311845.1. NCBI lineage: Eukaryota > Viridiplantae > Streptophyta > Magnoliopsida > Poales > Poaceae > Poa > Poa pratensis. Next base: position 8,868,691 of record CAMZMU010000090.1, read on the forward strand.
GGGAAATATTATGCTATTATTGCTATTGTTGTTATTTTACCGCCGCCGTCTCACTAAAGCATTAACGTCGATCTGTGATGATGCTTGTTGGCGGAATCGCCACTATAGTCACCCGGTCGACGCAAACCAACTAGTCGATATGTGATGACGCTTGTTGGCGGAATCGCCACGATAGTCACCCGGTCGACGCAAACCAATTAATCTATATTGTGCAGTTGATCTTTATTATGTTGCTAATGCCTTGCTGTTTGATAATGCTGATTCATGCAGGTTGTTATATGTTATTGTTGTTGTGATTTTATGCTGGACTAATCCTCTGTTTTGTGACTTGTTGTAATGAAACTTGATTAATGCAAACCCCCTCCAACAACGATAAGGTCTATTCATAGTGCCACTAATCTGAACCCTTGAACGCGATGCCATCGTTGTCCCGTGGGAGGACCGTGACCTAGTAGGTTGTTAAGCCCCTTTTGTGCCATCCATTGGGCGCAGTCGTTCGGTTGTGCTGTCCGAGGGGAGTGGTCGACAGGCACGGGTTCGACTGTGATAGGGAGTCCGGAGCAAGGCATACTCGGTAGCTCCGAGGGATGTGCCGGATTTACTTGCCCGTTGTGCCATGCGCATAGGGTGGTGCAGGAGAGTGTCTTAGCAAGTGGACCGTCGCGAGAGTGTATTTTGCTTAGTACGACTTTGGGCGTGATAAACCTGAAGTGTCGGCTAAGTGGGGTGCATTCTGATAGGTGGTAGAGCAAACTCTCGAGAGCATCAACCTAGCCAGCTAGCCTTGTTCCTGGGATATGGAACAACAGTTCAGAGTCAGTCACACTGTGTGTCCTCGTCATGTCTGGAGACTAAACTTAAAACTTGTTTGAAAGAAGTAATGAACGACCTGACTACATTAAGTGAACAAATAAAATGATGCAGGGAATTTTGCATTGAGATGTTGTTGGTAACTCGTGAGTTGGGATGGCGGTGTGATGCGTTGGGAAGCCTATATTTAGGCCAGAGCCCACATCAACCGTGCATGCCCAGTGAGGAAAAGTTGAGGCCAGAGTGCCTAGCGGTGATCACAGATGTTGGAAGTGTTATTTAGTATCAACAGGTACACCGTCTACTCGTCACAGGTAAGCGTTGTGTGATTGCCGGTGCACGATCCAACCCCACCTGGCTTGGACTCTACACTGGCAATACCCCATTGTTTGCTTATACCATGTCTTGCTTGTGATGCCATGCTACTTTGGAGTAGACTCTTGCCATGTGTAGTATTTTGTTTCTGATGTATGTCTTGTTGCATGTTTGTTGGATTGTTTGTAGTAAGAGGAAATACTTGCTGAGTGCATAATTAATGTACTCACGGGCCTCGTGTTTTGGCCAGATGTTGGCGAGGAACCATCTTCTACTTAGCAAGGAGATGGAGCAAGAGCGTGCTAGGATCAGTAGCCCAGCCAGATACCTGTGGAGTGGAGCCGCTCCAAGCCGTTGCCATAGTCGACTTCCGCTGCCAGTTAAACTCTGTCCTGAGCCATGCTTGGCTTGATATTTTTTCATGCCTTGATGGCCCTGTAAGCCATATGTAGCACTTCTTGTGCCTGATTGTGTAATGATTTCCACTATGTTACACTGTCGCGACGTGCGGCCAGATATCTTGGGCTGGCGCACGGGACGACCGCCTCTCTGGCAAGATGTGCCAGGGAGGGGTGTCACAGAGCGTGGTATCAGAGCGCCAGGCTGGCTGTAGACTACCCTAGCATGGAAGCCCAGCCTTACTTTTGCCGACAGTGAGCCCGATGGATTTAACCCATCTCCGCCTAACTGGCATGGCTAGTGTCGGTCCCCAGTAAGGTGCAGTAGGACCTGACCCACTCGCCGGTTTCTTCCAAGAGAAGGAGCCGACACAACCCATCCTATAAGAGACCCCAGTCCTAGCTGCCGTTCATCCCCACCCTCGCCTGCTAACCTTGGCAACCCAACTCCATCGAAGTAGAACCCCACTGAGAGATCTTGCTCTCATGTCTTGCTCCAGTTCCAAAGCCCCGAGTGAATCGCCGATACTACCCACCTTCCTCCTAGAAACCACGGCCGATGAACACCTCGGCTTTCCGCTAGTCCTTAGGAAAGTCTGTGATCTCCTCGGTTGCCGTTTTCGCCCTCGTTATGTTGTGTTCAAAAGTTCAGTCCCATTTCCTGGGGGTGACTTTCGAGCAGACGTACACATCAGTACATATCCCTCCCGCCCAAGGAAGTCCCAAGTGATTCGTGGTAGGAACATGCCTACTCTGGATCAAGCCATCCAGAAAGCAGCTTGGGAAGGCCTTGCTCGTCTCCGGCACTCAGAGCCGGCGATAGCGCAAAGTCGAGCGTTCCGCTTTATTCCAGCTAGGCCCCTGCCTGGAGAAGAGCTGATCCAAGCCTCCGCCAACAACGAAGCCGACCCTGCTCTTATTAGCAGCGTCGCCTACGGAGTTGCAATGTCAACGCTCTGCGATTCCCTGCTGGAAGAACTCGTGACCACTAGGCGCAGCCTCATCCAAGTTAGCCTTCAGCTCACGGAATCAAGGAACCTTGCGCCAGGACTCCGTTTCCAGGCCATTCCAGCAGAAGCCTCAGCCACAGTTCACCAGTTCATCGAAGCACAGGATGCGGTACCCGAAGGCGTACCTGCAATTCCCCACCCCGCGGAAGACGGAGGTGTGGACACCACTCTTCGTCTCGGCCGCGCTCCCTGACTACCAGAAACCATCCAGCGAAGTAGGACCCCTGTTTCAGTTAGCCTGAGTGGCGCTTGTATGATGGTAGGTGAGAATCAGTGAGGTTGCTTGTTTGTTTGTGTTTGCTTGTAATGGAGGGTTATTTTCTATAAAAATATTTTCTTAGTGTAGCCAGTTCTCTTATCTGTATGCTAGTGCCTCTGCAATTCTATCTGTGCTGCAAGACCAGATTTGTGGCAGCTGAGAAAAGTTCAGAAATGCAAATCTTGCTCCAGTTCATCAGAGAAGACAAATTTGTTACATCCACTAAGTTCAGTACAGAAGGGAAATTACAGAATCAAAAGATACAAGTTCTACTCCAACATAGAACACTACAACTACCTCAGTACAGATGCAAAGGCACCCCAGAAATTCTACTCCCTCTCAACCTCAGTGGCGTTGCTAGAAGATGAGCCTGGCTCACCCGAAGCCGAGTCGCGAGCCGCGCGACGGCGACGGACGGCTCGAGCGGCCGGCTCACCTCCAGCTAGAAGAGCGGCCACCTCAGCAACCGGCGGCGCAACCTGCCCCTCCGCCGCAGCTTGCTCCTCTGCCGCAACCTGCCCCTCCACCGCAGCCGCCAGCTCCACCGCAGCATCAGCACCAGCGCCAGACCACCAGTTGCACAGGCCAAAGATCAGGAAGACCACTGCCGCAAACAGCAGTCCGCCCACCACCGTGGACGAGATCCCGAAGAGCACGACGATGAGCACATGCTCGATGAAGCCCGCCCTCTCTAGCATCTCGACGTAGGCTCTGAAGAAGCTTTGGACGAAGCCCATGGTTGCAATGAAAGGAGAGAGGATTTCAGAGATATCTGGTTTATAGCCGGAGCTCAGATGCCGCTCCTCGACACCGCACGCGGGAAAAGAGAAAGAATCGCGGGCAGTGGCGCGAAACCATCAAGGACATGTTCCCCAAAGCCGTGATGGCCGCGACGTCGACGGACCGCACGCGCAGCAGTGCCGCAGTGGAGTGCTCCGCGCACTGGGAACCGGCCGTGCACAGAGCGAGGAAGCGCGAGGAAGAAGAAGAGAGAAAGAGAGAAGGAGACTGCCAGGTGGACCCCGGTCCCACATGTCAGTGAGTAAACAGAAAATCTCCGGGTACTCCTATCCTTTATCCAAGGCGAATCCCTCTCTTTCCAGTCTTTTTAGGGAAAAACCCTTGCAAAATTAATTTTGGAAAAAAATTCCACTGTGTCTGTGAACCAATTATTGGTGATACAGATAACTTTCTTTTTAAAAGAAACCCTGTTTATTTTTCAAAACCTGTGTATACATGAAAATGGATATACAGCTTTTGTGAAATGAAAACCGTAGAATTTTGTTTTCCCAAACTTGTGGCAATAGGTTGCCTAAAATAAATTCCTGGTTGATTGGTAGATAGTGTTGGTTGTAAACCTTGTTTGATGTCTGCCATGCCTATGTCTAGTGGAGCAAAAACCCTAATTTAATTTAATGCTAGTATTTTTGTAGAAAAAGTTTTAATTGGGGTTATAAATGGACCGTTCAAGAATTATCTTGTATAACTCCCCGAATCTCGGGACGAGATTCTTTTAAGGGGGGAAGGTCTGTAACACCCCAAAATTTGGAACCTAAATTGTGTGGTGTTTTTTCTGACACCTGGAAAACTTTTTCTATTTTCCTAAGGGTTTCTTCAAATCTTTTGGGGATAATTTGACTTTGGAATTGCTCTCTCAAAATTCCCCAATGATCCACGAACCACTCCAATGCCGGTGATAATTTTGTTGCTTAGGTTTTCTCTCGAAAACCCTAGCCCTAATTGTTAAACCATTTAAACCCTTTTTCTCCACTTACAAAAGGGAAGCCCATTTCCATAGCTAGATAAATCCCACCAAAAATACCAGAGGACCCCATGTCCATTTAAGGACCATCCATGCAAAAATATTGCATACTCCAATGCAATATCTCCAAGTTAGCCAATATTTTCAAAACTGCCATTTCTGATCCAGAAATTATCTAGACACCTTACACTCCTCCAAAAATTATGCCATTTTGGGAATGTGCATGATTTCACCTCCTGAACATTTCACTCCATTGTCCCAACCTCATTTGAGCAATATTTGAGGTACTTCCTTTGCAATGCCTTTTCTGGCCTTTTTGCAATTTCCAAAGGAACCCCTATTTTAATGTCTCCAAAAATTCCTCAAAAATTAGGGAGTGATCCCTAGGAAGTGTGTAACCAATTTGTGTAAAAACCTTGGGTAGCTTGTTAGGGAAAGGTTGGGCCTTTTTCCTTATGCAAGTTTCTGCCCTAAACTCAAAGGATTTCAAAATCTAGCCCAAATGATTTTTGTATTGAGAGTTAAGCCCCTAGATGCAACCACTAGTAGATCCTACACCTCTGGACCAAGTTCTGTTCAAACCAAAAAATGGTTTGCCTTCCCAAACAACAAATTTGAATTTTGGCCAGTACTGTATTTTGAAAATCCTAGTCGCACCAACTTGCGAATTAGCAGAAACTCTAGTCAGAGAAGTTGTAGGAAATCAAATTTGGCACCAAGTCACGCGACCACTTTTTATTCTAGTGCCCTAGGTTGAGAGAAACTTGATGATGCCAATTTCGGCATGACCTTCTGCGTGGTCACCACCGGCATCGGCGAGCCAGACGGCGCCGCCGCGCTGTTCCTCGGGCTCCATCCGCTGTTCCCGCGACCCGGACCAAACCAGCAACGCCCGCACCCCTCCTGCTCATCTAGCTTAGACCAGACGCAACCCCATCCCCTCCCCATTAACTCCCGACCGGAGTAGGCGCCGTCCACCGTGCGCCACCAGCAGCTAAACGCCGCGCCGCGCCGCACGAGCAGTCCCCTTCCAGGAACTACACGACGCGCCGCACGCTCCAGTACACCTCGTGCTCACCCCTGTAGCTCCAGCGCGTCGCGCTTATCCACTCCCCCTTTGTGGTCACTGGAGCACCGGCCACGCGCCGCCACGGCGTCCACCCCTCCGTGCCCTTGCCCTCTGCTCCTCGAGCTATAAAAGGAGCCCCAGGCCTCCCTCAGCGATGCACTGCACCCTCCCCTTCCCCCTAGAAACCTCCTCTGCCCTTCTAGTTCGAGATGGTAGAGCTCTGCTCGAAAATCGGCCAGGGTCGCCGCCGTTGGTCCGTCGACCGTGGCAAGCCCGTGACCGAGCCATTCTTCGATTAAGCTCGCAGAGATGATCCCCTCGACCCCCTCCACCTCCCAGTCAAGTCCTTTTGGACTTTGGTAGACCATAGCCTCGTGGCCGTCCTCGACCGCCGGCGGCGAGCTTGCGGGATGCGCATCGAGGCATCGTCTTCCCTGCCTCTCCGTGGCTGCCGCCTCCACCCTCCGAAGCGGCGTGACGGGGCGCTCCCCCCCATGCCCGTGGCGGCCGGCGACTCCCACCGGAGAAGCGGCGGCCGCAGGTGGCCGTGCTCGCCTGCGCCGTGTCGGGTTTCTTCCCGCTCGTCCGCGACGCAGAGAAGACGATGGCCAGCTGGCCTCCAGCGTGGCAGGTGGTAGACGCCGACAGGTGGGCCCGGCCTGGCCCACGGCGCCACGGTGGATAAGTGAAGGCGTATCTCGCGCTTTGCGTTTTCCAGAGATGGAAACGGCTTTCTGGATTTGCGCGAGCAGCCCAGCCCGTGCAGCGGCGTAGAAGGCCGTCCGCGGCCCAGCACGGCCCAACCGCGGAAAGAAGCGGCCCGGGCAATTTTTTTTCCTGCGAACTGTTTTCTTTTTCTGCTGGTAAGTAAATTCAAACGGCCGTAGTTTTTAAACCGTAGCTCCGATTTAGGTGATTCAAATTCCAAAATTTGTATCTCAACGAGACCTATCCAGTAATGTTAGTTTGGATAACTTTGGAGCAACTTGTTTACACTGCCTTTATTTAATACTTCGTCGGTCGTTTAACGGTTTAGGCGTTTCCCCGGGATTCCGACCCTAGACGAGTCCGAGACCTCCCGAACCTTTCGAGACCCGTCTTCTAAGGCAAGCTAACCCCTTGCTTTAAACCGTCCAGCAGTGTTTGTTTGTTGTTTTGCTTATTGCCTGCCGAGTGCTAATGTGTTTGCCTGCTATGTTATTATTACTGCTTGTCTGTTGTTTGTCTGTTATCATTGCTTGCCTGAGTGTTGATCGTGGTTGTTATGAACTTGTATTATTGTTGCATATCATGTTGCATTTTGAATTATTGCACTACTTTATATTGTTATCTGTGCAACACTCCCATTTCCGGGGCAATGGCAGGGACTCCCGCCTCAGCCGAGGAAGTGGGGGAATTATTACAACTGTGCGTCTCGCTTTGCGGGGCTTTGTTTGGTTTTTCCACTTCTTCAACGCCGAGGTGAGGTGCGGACGAATGTCGGCTTATGATCCTCGGGGTTGGGGGCATTCGTGTTAGTTGCCTCTTGTCCCACCGTCAAATATGGTTGGCTTAGGCCATCCGGACTGCGACGCTGGGAGCTGACTTTTCCGCGGTTCTTTTGCCGAGATTGCTGACACCACGTCGAAGTAACCTTCGAGTGGAATGGATGCTCTCTCATTTTTATGAGTGCTTTCCGGTTATTCTTTTACGGTGACACTCCCACTTCCGGGGCAATGGCAGGGTCTCCCGCCTCAGCCATGGAAGTGGGGGAAATATTATGCTATTATTGCTATTGTTGTTATTTTACCGCCGCCGTCTCACTAAAGCATTAACGTCGATCTGTGATGACGCTTGTTGGCGGAATCGCCACTATAGTCACCCGGTCGACGCAAACCAACTAGTCGATATGTGATGACGCTTGTTGGCGGAATCGCCACGATAGTCACCCGGTCGACGCAAACCAATTAATCTATATTGTGCAGTTGATCTTTATTATGTTGCTAATGCCTTGCTGTTTGATAATGCTGATTCATGCAGGTTGTTATATGTTATTGTTGTTGTGATTTTATGCTGGACTAATCCTCTGTTTTGTGACTTGTTGTAATGAAACTTGATTAATGCAAACCCCCTCCAACAACGATAAGGTCTATTCATAGTGCCACTAATCTGAACCCTTGAACGCGATGCCATCGTTGTCCCGTGGGAGGACCGTGACCTAGTAGGTTGTTAAGCCCCTTTTGTGCCATCCATTGGGCGCAGTCGTTCGGTTGTGCTGTCCGAGGGGAGTGGTCGACAGGCACGGGTTCGACTGTGATAGGGAGTCCGGAGCAAGGCATACTCGGTAGCTCCGAGGGATGTGCCGGATTTACTTGCCCGTTGTGCCATGCGCATAGGGTGGTGCAGGAGAGTGTCTTAGCAAGTGGACCGTCGCGAGAGTGTATTTTGCTTAGTACGACTTTGGGCGTGATAAACCTGAAGTGTCGGCTAAGTGGGGTGCATTCTGATAGGTGGTAGAGCAAACTCTCGAGAGCATCAACCTAGCCAGCTAGCCTTGTTCCTGGGATATGGAACAACAGTTCAGAGTCAGTCACACTGTGTGTCCTCGTCATGTCTGGAGACTAAACTTAAAACTTGTTTGAAAGAAGTAATGAACGACCTGACTACATTAAGTGAACAAATAAAATGATGCAGGGAATTTTGCATTGAGATGTTGTTGGTAACTCGTGAGTTGGGATGGCGGTGTGATGCGTTGGGAAGCCTATAGTTAGGCCAGAGCCCACATCAACCGTGCATGCCCAGTGAGGAAAAGTTGAGGCCAGAGTGCCTAGCGGTGATCACAGATGTTGGAAGTGTTATTTAGTATCAACAGGTACACCCGTCTACTCGTCACAGGTAAGCGTTGTGTGATTGCCGGTGCACGATCCAACCCCACCTGGCTTGGACTCTACACTGGCAATACCCCATTGTTTGCTTATACCATGTCTTGCTTGTGATGCCATGCTACTTTGGAGTAGACTCTTGCCATGTGTAGTATTTTGTTTCTGATGTATGTCTTGTTGCATGTTTGTTGGATTGTTTGTAGTAAGAGGAAATACTTGCTGAGTGCATAATTAATGTACTCACGGGCCTCGTGTTTTGGCCAGATGTTGGCGAGGAACCATCTTCTACTTAGCAAGGAGATGGAGCAAGAGCGTGCTAGGATTAGTAGCCCAGCCAGATACCTGTGGAGTGGAGCCGCTCCAAGCCGTTGCCATAGTCGACTTCCGCTGCCAGTTAAACTCTGTCCTGAGCCATGCTTGGCTTGATATTTTTTCATGCCTTGATGGCCCTGTAAGCCATTTGTAGCACTTCTTGTGCCTGATTGTGTAATGATTTCCACTATGTTACACTGTCGCGACGTGCGGCCAGATATCTTGGGCTGGCGCACGGGAACACCGCCTCTCTGGCGAGATGTGCCAGGGAGGGGTGTCACATACTACAATGCTAAGGCGCAAGGAACTAATTATTACCACATTCTTGTATATCTATTGCAGGTCTTCCCCCTTAAAAGGGCTTTTGAAGGTTCATGCTGAAGGTGGCATCTGGGGTTGACTTGGAGGCATTGTTCTTCTTGGGTAGCTTGACGATCTTCGTCTTGGGTGTCACTCCTCGGTGCTTGGGGTTGGTGCAGATATCACTTCCTGATATTGTCGCCTTACAAGGGTCGCAGGTGGGGACACGTGGTTTTCAGGATGCGCCAAGCCTGCCTACTTGACTCTCTCCGGGTTGTAGTTAGTAGAGGGATGTTAAAGCTTCTAGTTGCGTCGGAGCTCATTTGGGGGTTGATCGCTGTCAACAGCAGGTGCTTCCGTCGTTTGATTCTTCTGGGTATTCCATTGGTTGGTTGTCTTCATTCTTGTCCTTCTTCAGCTGAGTAGAGGAGGACTTCATTGTTGACTTCCTTGGCTCTTGAGCTTCACGAAGCTTTGATAAGAATCTTAAGAGGTAGAATATAGGGTATCGAGCTTCCAGAGGAGTCTAAAAGTCAGTTCGAGTGTCCTGATTTATGGTGGATACAGATCATCAGTCTCAGCGACCATCCAAATGTTCGTGATCTGTCAACACGCACCGACAGTCCATTCTCTATGGTAAAGATCATAGCATACACTGGACTATGATGGAATTATCCGCACAAAACTTGATAATCCAAATTATCCTTTTGTTAGCGGAATCTCCGGTTTTATCTCCTAGTGGGTTTTCTATCATATAGAGCTAAAAGGTTTGAAACAAGGAGTATCCTCAAGCTACGATATAAAAATATGAAGTTTGGACCCAACCTTTTAAGTATCTCAATCGCAGGAATGCGCCTAATTTTTAAAGAGGGCTATTACATTGGTTAATATCTACAAAGGTTTAGCAAAACTTAAAGACTTTGTTCATAATAAATATGGGTTCAAGTTTTAATAAAATAAAACTACCAGAACTCCCACTCAAAATGAATATCCCTCTCTTCGTTTTAGTGATTACACGATCCCCATCCACTATGCCACCCCTCATCGTCAGAGCCGATAGCACAGCTTCAAAGGTAGGCATCGATATGTCAATCACAACAACTACGTGACTCATGCTTAACCTTTCAGTCACCGTATTCTGAGACCATGTCTGTACATGCTAGGCTCACCATAGAAACCTTCAGTGTATACGCGTGTGCAAACATGTCATACACCCACTATATGCGAACGATGATATGTCTGACACCCGATCGCCATGGCCTCCCTCAAAACGTAGAACTTTCTTAGTGGTGCACGCCAAAGGGAGAACACTAATATTGGTATTTTGGAGGGACATCTTATATTACTACCGTCGTGTAACTAACATATATATATACACAATATAAGATGCACATAATAACATAACATCAAAATGTAATGCGACGTGATATGGTCCTTGCGCTGATGGTCTTCTTCGCGCCCACAGTTTATAAACAATTTATCAAACTTACCTTGACCATACCACATTGCCCCTGCAAAATGAAGTTAGACGCTTTCTACTTTATCTTTTGCATATTTTATGTGGCTTAGGGGCTTTCATAAAAAGAACCGTTTCTTACCTACGAACCTACAACCACAACAACGATCAAATAGTCGACTATTTATGTATTCCTTTCGGGCCCTCCATTGAAAATGCAAAGCCAACTATTGAGAGAGAGACAGACACCCGCCAGCCACATATATGGAGCAAGCCGTATGTCAGTTGTGGAACCATTCTCGCGTAAGTGTACACGTAAAGTCGGTCCGGGCCGCTTCATCAACACAATGCCACAGGCAAATGCAAGTGAATGCGAGAGGGTAGCAACTATAAGAACGATGCCCTCATATTCAACATGAGTTCTAATAACCGTATAGCTATATCTACGCATAGATCGGCTCTGATATCACTGAAGGGGTTCGTAGCAGAAAACAATAATTTTTCTAACTAACGTACACCAATAAATAGCCAAGATCTATTACCATGCAGATATACTATAACGGAGGAGATGGTATACATACCCTTGTAGACCATAAGCGTCGACGATCAAAAGATCTGTTTCGATGACGACACGTGATGAAGACGATGGCAACGCCGACCTCAAGGTGGTGGAGACGAACTCCTCCAAGAGCCCCAAGTGTGGTGCCTCGCAGGGCTTCACACACGTACGGTGAAGATGACGACCTCCGGGCTCCGATCCAGCCGAGCAGCGGAAGTAGAAGACTTGGACCGAAGACCAGCAGCACGGCGGTGTGCGTATGGTGGAGAAAACGTCAACCCGTGCGCAACTCCATTTGCGGAGTCACGTCTAAACAGATGAGAGAGAGAGAATTTCTGGGTGAATTTCCAAGGCATAGGGCACCTCCTTATATAGGTGGAGGAGGGCTGCCACCCTCCGTGGCCGGGCGTTGCGGGACTAATCCGACAACCAGCCATGACCCAAGAGGGTGCGTCGGTCCTAGGTGGGCCCCTTGTGGCCCACCTAGGTCTCCTCCCTTGGCGCGGCTCCTTTGGAGGGAAGTTCCCCCTTATGGGCCCTCTATGCTCCATGAGGCCCATTTAGAGTTGGGGCTGCCAATAAATCCAAAAATAAATAAATAAAAATATATTTAATCATTAATTCCACTAATTAATATTAAATACATATTATCTAATTTATTCCGGCTCTGAAAACTATTTCGTTGCCCTCCGATCTCCATCGGATATGTCCCGGAATGCTTCCGGTCCTCTCTTCTATTTTCTCTTCTGCGTCCAATCTAATTTAAACGTCACTCCCCTTAAGTGTGTCACCCTAGCGGTTCGAGAAGACTCTAGACATGATCGAGACCCGTTCTCCGATCAATGACTAACAGCGGGGCCGTGGATACCCATGATAGTCCCTGCGAGATCACGAATAACTTTGTCGTTCGAACCTTAGACGTCAAGTCTTAAACCTTTTGCCAAGCGATACTTAGTTTGTCCGAGACTCGATCTCAAGTATCGTGATACCTAGCTCGATCTTGTTACCGACAATACCATTCTTTACTCGTCTGTGATATTACATCCTCGTGACCTAGTCACATGCTTGCAAGCTCATTGATGTAATCTCACCGAGTGGGCCCAGAGTATCTATCCTGCTATGCGGATTGGCAAATCCCGCTCTTAATCCCTCGCCTCAACATACTTCCTTCTGATACCGAGAGGGACACCTTTATTGTCACACTATGTAAGATATGACGTTTGATGCAATCAAAGTATCTTCCAGAAATAGCGATTAAAGTTGATCTCACGGTCGAAAGCGTAATGACTATGTCCTACAAATATTGGGTGTGTCCATCACATCATTCACCTAATGATATGACTCCATTGTTACCCGTCATAAATGTCACATGATCGGGAAACCTCGATCATCAATCGCACAATGGACTAGCTAAATAGAGGCTACTAGGGACCTGGTTGTTTATCTACCACACGTGTATTAATGTTTCCTCTTAATACAGTTATAGCATGGTATAAAACGTATTATGAAGAATCGAGATATGACAAATTAAATATCTTTATTAATTGCCTCTAGGGCATATCTCCTTCACTACCGCCTCCGAGCTATGGGCCGCCCTGCGCCAAATCTTCCAGGACAACAACGATGCCCGGATCAATACAATACATACCGAGCTTCGCACCACCACCAAGGGGACTCGACGGTCACCATCTTCTGTCAGCGCCTCAAGGCCATCTGCGATGAGCTTCGCGAGCTTGGCGATCCGATGGATGATCGCACGCTCATCAATGCCCTCCTCGTTGGACTAGGCGAGCAATTCGACAAGCAAATCGCCTTCATCCCCATGATGTGGCCGCGTCCCTCCTTCGCCAAAGTCCACTCCATGCTAAAGCTCGAAGCACAGACACAAGCTCGCAAGATCGCCCGTCCGCAACAACTTTTTATGCTGGCACACGGCCCCCGGCTCCTCCTGTGACTTCTATGGCTCATGCAATCCTACCTACACCACAGCCTACACCGCAGCCTCCCCCAGGCTGGCGTCCAAGTCCAAATTATCGTGGCAAAAATCTGGTGTATCGGCCACCGCAACCTCGCACCGTGCCTCTCCCTCGAGTGGCTCTTCTTCATCAACACTAGCACTGCCGCCGGTCGCGCCTACCACTACACCGCCGTATCACCCGCCTCATGATCCCTGGACGGGTCTGGGTTAGGCGTGGCCCATACCATGGATCGCGCCGTCCCCCTATGGTGCCCCGCACGCCTACACGGGCTCGTGGAGTCCCGGTCTTCATCCCTCAATAGGAGCTCCTGGTCCGCTGAGTTCGCGGCCACCCTCGCATGTCTACACGGCTTAACCGACGTACGGCTCCCCCATGCCGTCATCCGTCTACTACCGTGCACCATCGGGCTACACTGCTACGACCACCCCCTACATGCATGGTGCACCTCTGGCTCTCCCCTACATGACGCCATCGCCAGTCGATAAACTGCCATCTGCTTCGCCTTCACCGCCAACCTGGGATCAGGCCACCTTCATCGCAGCCATGAACAACTTCACGCTCAACAACTAAGGTACGGATTGGATTTTCGATTCTGATGCTTCCTCTCACATGTCTACAAATATGAATTTGTTGTCATCTTGTTCTCCTTCTCTATTTTCATCCATAATTGTTGGTAACGGTTCTTCTATCCCCATCACTTGCACCGGACAATCCTATATTCCACACCCTAACCAACCTCTCACTCTTCGTAATATTCTAGTCGCGCCGTCTCTAATTAAAAATCTCATCTCTGTTAGAAAATTTACCACCGATAATTCTGTCTCTCTTGAATTTGACCATTTTGGCTTATCTGTGAAGGATCTGAACACCGGGGTGGTTCTGGCTCGCTACAATAGTTCCAGTGATCTTTATCCTCTTCATGGCGCGCCAACCTCCACTCCACAAGCCCTGCATGCCTCTGTTGATCTCCGGCATCGTCGACTGGGTCATCCCAACAACACTACACTATCATCTTTGCTTCAAGAATTCTGTATCCCTAGCTCTAGTTCTTCTCATGATTCTTCGGTTTGTAATGCGTGTCAATGCGGCAAACTTGTTCGCCTCCCATTTAGTACATCAACTACGGCTGCTACTTTTCCCTTTGAGTTATTACATTGTGATCTATGGACATGTCCTATTTCTAGTGTCTCTGGTTTCAAATATTATTTAGTTATTCTCAATGATTATTCACATTATATATGGACGTTTCCCCTTCGTGCCAAATCTGATGCTCACAACGTGTTTCTGAATTTTTACCAATATGCTTCTGCGCACTTCGGCCTCCCAATACGATTTATTCAGTGTGATAATGGCCGTGAATTTGACAACACTAGAAACCGTGATTTCTTCCTTTCTAAGGGCACACTGCTTCGTTTTTTCTGCCCATACACATCCCCTCATAACAGCAAAGCAGAACACTCTCTTAGGTCTATCAATGATATCCTACGAACTATCCTCCCACAAGCCTCACTTCCTCCTCGTTTTTGGGCCGAAGCTCTTCGCACCGCAACCTATCTCGTCAACATTAGACCAACCAAAACTTGTCCTTCGTATACTCCTTTCAGTTCTGTCTTCTTAGACCACCCTGATTACTCTTCTCTCCACATCTTTGGCTGTCTCTGTTACCCCAATATCACCGCAACCACACCTCACAAACTAGACGCTCGATCTCTTCCTTGCATTTATCTCGGGCTATCAGATGATCACAAGGGCTATCTATCGTTGTTACGATCCCATCTCGGGCAGGGTTCTTCTCTCTCACCATGTTACTTTGGATGAAAACACATTTCCCTTCGCCACCATACCTTCTTCATCCTTGATCCCTCCATCCCCTACAAAACACCAACCTTTTCTCTCTACTTCATCCCTAAAAATCTTCTCTACCCCTCCTGAGTCATCCACACCCGGGCCACCATCTCCTCCAAGTCCGCACACACCACCTCCTGCCACGGCAGACTCTTCTGCCGGGGCAGATTTTTTTGCCGGAGCACACTCTTTTGCCGGGGCACACTCTTCTGCCACGGCAGACCTTTCCGATTTCTCTTCTGAGGCAGCATCCAACCAACCATCGCCCCCTTCTTCTGCCACACTCACCGACTTGCCTCCCCCTCCTCATGCTATTTCTGTAACAATTCCTGAAAACGATCATGTCATGCGTACTCGAGCCAAGCGTGGCTTTCATCTTCCTGTTCGCAAACTAAATATAGCAGCCACTGTTGCGTGTCGGTACGCGGACACCGGGGACGTTAGACACCCCCTATTTGTTCGGTAGGAGGGCGCAAGGTGCACCGGAATCGGTCCCCGATCTCAAGCACAAACACACAAGATTTTACCCAGGTTCAGGCCGCGTTGCCGTGCAACACCCTACGTCCTGCTTGTCTGGTTGGATTGTCGAGTTGGTGATTTACAGTTGGAAGACTACCATCGCTCACTACCCCCGTGAGCTGTTGAGGTACACATCGAGAGGTTCCCGAGGTGTATCCCGTCTAGCCCCTGAGTACCAGTGGAGAACTATGAGCTTTCTAGTAATGGTGTCCCTCCTCACAATGACCTAGGGCCTCCTTTTATATGCCAAGGGGACACCACAAGTGGTCGTGCTGGGAGCGTGACACCGAGGCGGGGCACGCATCACGCCCAGGCCCAGGTGGCACTCGCCGGCCGCCTCCGTGGCAGCGTCTCACCGTGCTTTCCTTCATGCCGTCTGCCCCGCCGGAACGGAGTTGACCGCGAGTATTGTCTTGTCAAACGTCAGGCCGCTGCGAGGGGCTCAGGGCCTGCTCTGACAGGACCGCGACTTTGGCCTTGTCTGCGCGTCCTAACTCACCTTCCTTGTGTGCGAAGCAATCCTTCCCGGGGCTGGGGCGCAGAGCGCGCCGGCCACGTGTCGGGTTCCCTCCGAGAGTTATGCCCTTCTCGGGCGGGCTCCTTGTCTTCTTCCTATTACCGGGAACTTCTTTGCCTCCTGCTCGCCGGGGGCCGGTTCCCACGCGCCAGGTTCCCGGGAGGCCCTGTTACCGGGACACCGACAGTAGCCCCCGGTCGCTCTAGGGCAACCTGGGTGGGCCCATGCCCTGGAGCGTCCAATTCGAGGCGCGTGGGGGCCCCATCAGCCAGCCACCGCTTTCTTGCTGTGCGCGAGCCAGACACGTTGTGGTGTCTGTTGGCGACCCTGTCGAGAAGGAGAAAAGTTCCCATCCTGTCCCATTACTTCTGCCCCCAACGGGTGCGGTTAGCGAGTAATGATGGGCCTTTGGGGCGGTTCCGCTTTTGAGGTGGCCGTAACCGTGGACCGATTGGCCTTAAAAACGGAACCGTCCGCCTTCTTCTTCCTGCAGTTTCCCTCTAGTCTTGGCCCGTTCATCTTCGCCTTCCATGGCTCCTCCCAAGCGATCCACTTCCACGGGCGGCTCGAGTGCCTCAGCCCCCAAGACCGCGCGCTCCCGCGCGTGGCAGGCACGGGACATGGCGCCGCCTTTCTTTCCTCCACACGACTCGGCCATTCCTCCCGCGCCCGACAACTGCGTCCTCCGTGACGCCTCGGGCATCGGAGGCCTCCCCTGGCGTGGCTCTGACGTGACACACGGTGAGCTGGAACTTCTTGCTGCCGTGGGTTTCATCCCCAGTGCCAGCTGGTGTTCATGGCGGGTCACGGAAGAGGAGGAATCCCCCGCCCCGCTCCCACCGAGTGCGTGTTGTTCGCGCCTCATCTGGAGCGCGGGCTTTCCTTCGCTCACTTTTGCACCTGTATGGGGTCCGCTCCACCACCTCACGCCGGACTACATTACCCACATCTCCTGCTTCATCACTTGATGCGAGGCCTTCCTCGGTGCCCATGCCCACCTAGGCTTCTGGTGCTCCCTCTTCACTCTGGAAGGCCGGATTTCTGGGGATGGGGACGCCGAGCTAGAATATGGAGCGGTGAGAGTCATCCCGCATCGCTCCGTCTACCCTGACCTTGCCCTCTTGGGAGCGAGAGGCGACTGGCACCACTCGTTCTTCTACTACCCCGAGCTTCCTCCCTCGTCGGGTGGCCCCGGTCTTCCCCCTTTTACTCGAGGCTTGCCGGTTTCTCGTATGGGGTGGACGTGGAGCATGCATGGTCCCAGCGGAGGTGTATGTTCTTACTGAGCGCCTAAAGGTTCTTGTGGAGAGGGTCCTCTCCGGGATGGACCTTTTGGTGACTTGGATGGCCCGTAGAGTCCAGCCACTCCAGCTTCGCATCCACACGATCAGGGAGTGGTCCCCGGAAGGCGACTATACCCGCATCACGATGAGGGAGCTGCGGATCCACGAGCTGGAGGGCTAGGTTCGATCCATATATGCCCTTCCCGTCGGTCGCCCCTACAAGCCCGGCCATCCTGCTTATGCTGCACTTAACCCTCTTCCGCTGGTAAGCTTCGGTTAGCCTCTGGGTCTCTTGCCTTGATCCCCTAACTGATTGGTTCGCATCCTCCAGCTGCTCCCCCGAAGCTCCTTTTGGCTGGGCGATACGGTTTTTCGCACCGGGTTGATTTATCAGGGCCCCTTTCACATGTACCCTTCCTAGGATCTTCCAACCAGCGTCGCGGTAGCGGGGGTGCTGAGGACCGAACTGGTCGGTCTCCCTCACCTCACCCAGCTGATGGGCCTGCTGGACAAGGCACTGGAGGTACCTCTTCCGACTCATCCCTTTCTTTTTCTTCCCGCTGCCCGTCTCACTCAATGCCCCTTTTCCTAACCACAGGCTAAAACGAAGGCTTCCCGGGGAACCATCGAGCTTCTGGGAGCTGAGGTTGTCGCCCTACGATCCGCTCTCGTCGCCGAGAAGGAGAAGTCCTCGCGACAGCCAGAGTCCCCGGCGCCCCGGGAGGGCTCCTAGCCCAGCGCAGCTCTCGATGGGGCTCTCCGTGTAACTTCCCGGGCCCGCGTGTGGATCCTGGCTCATATGAAACTTCTGTGTGTCTGAGCCGTCCAATCGGCATTCCTTCTATCTCCCTTTTTTTGCATGGGCCTCGGAGAGGCCGCATGCTGGTGGTTGTCCCTGCCGCACGATGGCTCGGCTAACCCTGACCTAGTCGCGTTCTGCCACTGGAACCCTTGTTCTCGGGAGCATGCTTGTTATGGCACGGCGAACCCAAACCTTGCCGACAAGCTCACCACTAGGGCTCCGTTTCCGGATGCAAGTTTGTATGACACGGGGTACTCCGATCTTGCCGACTTGCGCACCACTAGGGCTTCTACCCCCAAGTTCAAGTTGTGGTGGCACGGCGAACTCTGACCTTGCCGAACTTTTGCTCTTTACCACTAGGGTTCCGTTGCCGGATACGAGTCTCGATGGGAACGGCGAACCTTGACCTTGCCGACACACTCGTCCCTAGGGTTGTCTTTCTGGATACAGGTTTTTTGGGGCTCGGCGATCCTTGACCTAGCCAAATGTCCCGCCCTACGCAAGGTAGGGTTTTCGGTTGAGGGGTACTTGGGGGTGGGCGGGATCATAGCGTTCGGGGCACCCCTTCTTCCCCTTCCCTCCATTCCAGGGAACGGAGTTGACTCGAACTTGCTTATGACCCGGTGAACCCAGACCTGGTCGACAGCTCAGCCCTACGCATGGTAGGGCCTTCCGAATGGGGTAGTCCAGGGGCACGCGGGATCGCGTGGTCCGGGCGCCCCCATCTTTCGCCCGAGTTGATTTAGGATGGAGGGGCATCGGCTGGAGGCGCCTCCAGTTCGGGCGTCCCCGCTCCCAAGGTGTCTTCATTTGGGCCAGGCGAGGGCCTGCTGTTTCTTGCTTCGGGAAGCGGCGGAGGGGGCAAGGATAGTAGCCCCTCCCCGTGCTTCCCCTGCTCGCCGAGGTCCACCTCGGTCATCTTGACGAGGCTTCCTTGGGCGGCCAGGTCGTGGCCGGCCACCTTCCTTTTCTCTATCCCTCGATGGCCGAGACATCAACAGTGTTGGTTATTTCTTGGTTGCCCGGCCCAGCGAGAGCTCCAGCGGGAGAATCTTGTTCGGGGTTGTCGCTGGTGAGGAATTTAGTCTTCGAGGGGTAGGGTGCCCCCATGTGTTGGTGAAGAGTGATTCTGGCCATGCCGATCACCAATCAGGGCGTACGTCCTCTGGAGTCTCCGTGGCCGAAACTATCTCCCAGCTCCGCAGCGAGAGGGCGGCTCCTCCGCCGCTCCCTCGGGGTAGGATGAGGAGCGGTCATGGCACCCCAGCGAGTCGTAGCTTGTTGGTGAAGGCGAGAGCCATCCCGCTGACGCTCGCGGCTCCGTGTTTTCCCTGGCGAATATTGGTCGGGCCTAGGATGACCCCTTTCGGGATCATGGCCCCCGCGGAGAGCCAGCCCCCAGGCCCGCCCATGACCTCCTGGATGTCGCCTTTCCATCCTCCGTCCGCCACCGGTCCCGGGTGCTGGTCCACGGTGCGTCCTCAGGGTATGGGCGCCGCTCCCCATGCGTCGACGCGCGTCCCGTCATCCTCTCCTTCCTTTATCCGCGGGGTGAGTCGCCGGCCCCGATCGCTCGAGTCCATTTCTCTGGTAGGCCGACTCGGGCATTCCTGGACGTGATGCCCTGGCTCCCCACAGGCGAAGCAGCCCCCGGTTGCGAGACTGGTTTCGCGTGCCGCATGCTGCATCCTTCGGGAGGCAGCGATGCTACGCACGGAGTTACAGTCTTGCGCGTCGTGGGAGTGAACCTCATGGATCGGGCACCACGCCCCCGGCGCCACTGGATGACTTGCGCCTTCGGTGATGGGGCTCGGCGGGTGACCCCGTTTCCGTGGGTTTCCCTGCGGTGGGACCACCGCCCCACCGACAGTTGCTCCTGTTGTGAGCTCCGAGGCCCTTCGCCCTTCTTCCATCTTGGCGCACTTGTCAGCCAGGGCGTACAGCTCCTCCAAGCTCCCGACGTCGCGGCTGCCAAGTTTCTCCAGCATACGGACGTGACGCACATTCCGACGGAACGCCTGAATGGCAACGGCCTCGGCACACTTGGGAAGAAACTCAAAGCATGGCGGAATCGGTGCGTGTAGTGCCGGAGCATCTCCTCTAGTTCTTGGACGATGACGTGGAGGCCCCTGTCGGCATGAGGGCGGGGAGCCCGAGTTGGACTTGGCTTCGCCGCCATCAAGGCCCGGTGGTCGGCTGTCCCGAGGAAGCCGACGACGTGGGGGATTCCAATGCGAAGCGCGGGCGCCCCCTACCCGGCGCGCCAGATGTCGCGTGTCGGTACGCGGACACCGGGGATGTTAGACCCCCCCTCCCATTTGTTCGGTCGGAGGACGCGAGGTGCTCCGGAATTGGCCCCCCAGCTCAAGCACAAACACACAAGATTTTTCCCAGGTTCAGGCCGCGTTGTCACGTAACACCCTGCGTCCTGCTTGTCTGGTTGGATTGTCGAGTTGGTGATTTACAATTGGAAGACTACCAGCGCTCACTGCCCCCGTGAGCTGTTTAGGTACACACCGAGAGGTTCCCGAGGTGTATCCCGTCCAGCCCCGAGTACCAGTGGAGAACTATGAGCTGCTGCTAGTAATGGTGTCCCTCCTCACGATGACCTAGGGCCTCCTTTTATATGCCAACGGGACACCACAAGTGGTCGTACTGGGAGCGTGCCACCGAGGCGGGGCACGCGTCACGCCCTGGCCCAGGTGGCACTGGCCGGCTGCCTCCGTGGCGGCGTCTCACCGCGCAGTCCTTCATGTCGTCTGCCCCGCCGGAACGGAGTTGACCGCGAGTATTGTCTTGCCAAACGTCTGGCCGCTGCGCGGGGCTCAGGGCCTGCTCTGACGGGACCGTGACTTTGGCCTTGTCTGCACGTCCTGACTCACCTTCCTTGTGCGCGAAGCAACCCTTCCCGGGGCTGGGGCGCAGAGCGCGCCGGCCATGTGTCGGGTTCCCTCCGAGAGTTATGCCCTCCCCGGGCAGGCTCCTTGTCCTCGTCCTGTTGCTGGGAACTTCTTTGCCTCCGCTCGTCGGGGGCCGGTTCCCACGCGCCAGGTTCTCGGGAGGCCCCTGTTCCCGGGACACCGACAGCCACACCCACGGTTTCTCCCATTCCCACCTCCTATAAACGTGTTCTTCTCGATCCATTGTGGCATGCTGCTATGCGCGATGAATCCACTGCTCTAACACAAAATAACACTTGGACTCTTGTTCCTAAACCTCATGATGCCAATGTTGTTTCTGGTAAATGGGTTTTTTGCCATAAATTTCACTCTGACGGTTCTCTTGCCAGATATAAAGCCCGTTGGGTCTTTCGGGGTTTTTCTTAGCAGCACGGGATTGATTTCGACGAGACTTTTGTCCTGTTGTAAAACCAAGCACTATTCATGTTGTTCTTAGCCTTGTTGTTTCCTCTTCCTGGCCCATTCATCATGTCAAAAATGCTTTTCTTCACGGCACTCTTAATGAAACTGTTTACTGTCAGCAACCCTCTGGGTTCGAGCACCCCTCTTCTCCCAATCTTGTCTGTCTTCTACACAAATCTTTGTATGGACTAAAACAAGCCCCTAGGGCATGGTTTCATCGGTTTGCCACCTTCATTCAAACTATTGGTTTTCTACCCTCTAAATCTGATTCATCTCTCTTCATTTTTCGATCATCTGAGCACACTGCCTATCTTTTATTATATGTTGATGATATCGTTCTCACTGCCTCCACTGACTCTTTTCTTCATCACATCATCTCCTTACTCAATAATGAATTCTCCCTGACAGATCTTGGCTCCCTTCATCATTTTCTTGCATTGTTGTATTTGTTCCTCCAGTAGTCCGTTTCTTTCTCAGCGTCAATATATTCTTGACTTATTAGCTCGCGCTGGCATGTCTGACTGTCAGCCATCTCGTACTCCTGCTGATGTCGGCACCAAACTATCTGCTGACGGCGATCCTGTTCCCGATCCTAGTCTCTACTGTAGTATTACTGGTGCTCTCCAATACGCTACTCTCACCCGTCCTGATATTTCTTACTCTGTTCAACAAGCCTATCTTTATATGCACGATCCTCGTCTTCCTCACTTCAATCATGTCAAAAGAATTCTTCGATATCTCAAAGATACTCTTGACCATGGTCTCCATATTAATTCATCTTCTCCTACAAGTTTGACAGCTTATTCTGATGCGGACTAGGCAGGTTGTCCAGACCATAATTTAGTGTGTATATATATATGCAAATTTGATCTAGGTTGAGACATCTTTTTATGAACGGAGGGAAGGGAGTACCATTCAAAGCGGACACAACCGGCTGGAGACGCTCTTTTTGACTGACAAACCATTCCGAAGCTGTGGAACCTGACTGGTATCGGTGTCCTCTCGCAGTCTCGCATTTGACTTTTTGTGGTTTACGCGGACCTACCGACAAGCTCGTAAAGGTCTCGCATTTAGACGTGTGCACGACAAGGCTCCTTCACATGGCCGTTGACCCAAGTCAATGGCTACAAACTTCTGTAAACGACTAAGCTTGTAGGAGACCTCACTGACAAGCAGTCAACATTTAATTAACGATAAACCTAGCCACTAAACCACGTACTCATATAGTACAAATCTCACTCACCTAGCAGCAAGAGCTTGTGCAGGCAGCTCAAACACTGAACCAGAACCCACGCCTCTCGCCGACGCTAGCGTCCAAATCCCACTCCTCCCCGCCGCCATTACGCCCAGCGCCGCCACATCTCCGGCCGCAAGCGAGACCCCGCCATTCAGGGGCAGCAGCAAAGGAGACAGCCAAGCAGAAATAGGAGGATAATTCGTGAAAACAGTAAACAAAACATGAATAGAATAATAAGAATTAAACTAATCATGCGATCCACCAATATAAATAGATGAAATCTAGAGCAACTACTACAAGCAGCAACTCTAGCAAAGTATGAAACAGGAAGATTAAGAACGCACACAGTGCGGCAGCAGCAGAAGCGTTGGCGTTGGCGTTGGCGTTGTCACCCATGTTGTCGATGAAGAGGCTGCCAATGTCGAGCAAGGAGTCGTCGTTGGGGAAGAACTAGAAGCTAGTAGTCACGTGAGTGCGCTCCCCAAAAATCTGATCGCCCCTCTCCCATACAGGATCACAAGAGGCGGGGTTCTAGAGGTCTACTGTCCCTTCAACCGGTGCACACCGGAAGACGGGATGGAGAAGACTTGGAAGACGGCGGCGCAATGTTCTGGAAGTGGAACGACGAGAGACCATGTGTTTCGCGTAGTGGCGGCTAGGGTTCGCCTAGCCAGTATATATAGCGCAGGTCGGGTAGGACGTGGGCGCAGCCACACGATCGAGTCGGTAACAGCCCACGATTTAAAGGAATCGGAAACGGCTGAGTAATTAACGCGTCCACTAATTATTGATTAATGACTCATTAAATTTTCCCAACAGCAAAAATATAACTCGGCTCGGCGAGATTCCCACAACCCGCGGCGCGACGCGGCGTGTCGTGACGAGACGAGCGAGCGGTGGAGGAGTAGTGCGCGGGAGAGAGCCTTATGTTCTCACATGCTTACCAAGTAGCACAATACTCCACCTTATAAAGTGTGCAACTCTCTCCCAACTAGCAATGTGGTACTAAAATTTAGTCCCCAAACCAGCCATATAAATGGGCCACGAGATTTTGGATTTTAATTGGGCCATGGGCAAAAGCTGGGCAAAAAGCCCACAAAAATCCAACAATCCACCACAAAGTCTCATTGGCACACATCTCATCATTTAGTTCCAAAACAAGGTTTTATATACCGGTACTTAGTGGAGACTGTTAAGTTGAACTTCCACTTTGAAACTTATGCTACACTAGATCACAACTTGGATAGTGGACTATGCCTTGAACTACAAGTTTGCTGCGACTTAGTTTCACACAAATCATTGACCGATACTGGACTGCCGCAAGGCTTCCCCGCGGGTGGAGCTTATGCGTCATACTCCAAGACCTTTCATGAGTTTATTAAAGAGCACCCAACTCTCACGGACTACGACGTTTAACAGTCAGACTCATATAGGTGTATTCCTCAAGAGATGCTCTGCAGGACAACATCTCCGCTTATAAAAGTAAGCCACTTGGAATACATTAAGATAAATATCAACCTGCCATGCAGATTAGGAGAGTATTGCATCTTCGGGAGTGGGAAATATATATAAGAATACTCTCCTCCAGCTGCCCAACAGCTTGTCTCCCACTTCTAATTCACGGGATCTCCGATCACATAGAGTGGTTACCACTGTGGACAACTCATACCGTGGGTCTCAAACCCATCTCTCTCGATGCACTATCTATCACATTACGTGATAAACCCTTTGTGAAGGGATCTGCCAAATTCTTAGACGTTTGGATATAATCCAACGCAATGACTCCGGAGTTCTTTAATTTTCGGACAGATTTCAATCTCCTCTTCACATGCCTTGATGACTTCATATTATCCTTAGAACTTTTAATCTTGTGCATCACAGTTTGATTATCACAGTTCATAAGGATAGCGGGTATTGGTTTTTCAACCACAGGTAAGTCCATCAAAAGCTCTCGAAGCCACTCTGCTTCAACAGTGGCTGTGTCTAACGCTGTGAGTTCTGCTTCCATAGTTGACCTCGTTAAGATGGTCTGCTTGCAAGACTTCCAGGAAACAGCGCCACCACCGAGTGTAAACACGTAACCACTCGTGGCCTTAATCTCATCAGCATCAGATATCCAGTTTGAATCACTATAACCCTCCAGTACCCTCAAATACCCGGAGTAGTGAATTCCATAGCTCGCAGTGCCTTTTAAATAACGCATAACTCTCTCAAGAGCATGCCAATGATCATCTCCCGGATTAGAAACAAACCGGCTCAACTTGCTCACAGCAAAAGAGATGTCAGGCCTCGTGGCACAAGCCAAATACATAAGCGAGCCAATAATCTGAGAATATCTCAGTTGATCTCTAGCACTCTGTTGATTCTTTCGAAGCAACACACTAGGATCATATGGTGTCGGAGAAGGCTTACAGTCGTCATACCCGAACGACTCAAGACCTTTTCCACATAGTGAGACTGAAGCAGTGTAATCCCACCATTACCATCTCTCAGCAGCTTGATGTTCAAGATAACATCAGCCACTCCTAGATCCTTCATCTCAAAACAGCGAGATAAGAAATCCTTAACCTCCTTAATCAATTCAAGGTTGGTTCCAAAGATCAGTATGTCATCGACATACAGACAGAGAATAACTCCCTCGCCCCCACCATGGCGATAGTACACACACTTGTCAGATTCGTTTACAACGAAACCTGCAGCAGTTAAAGTTCTTTCAAACTTTTCATGCCATTGCTTAGGAGCTTGCTTAGGCCATATAAAGACTTCAACAACTTGCACACCTTTGCTTCCTGACCAGGTACTACAAAACCATCGGGCTGATCCATGTAAATTTCCTCGTCTAACTCTCCATTTAGGAAAGCTGTCTTAACGTCCATTTGATGAACGAGAAGACCATGCGAGGCAGCCAACGAAAGTAGCACTCGAATCGTGGTCAGTCTAGCCACAGGTGAGTAAGTATCAAAGAAGTCTTCACCTTCTTTCTGGGTATAACCCTTGGCCACAAGCCGCGCCTTGTACTTCTCAATAGTACCATCAGGCCTAAGCTTTTTTTGAACACCCACTTACATCCTACAGGTTTACACCCATAAGGACGATCAGTGACTTCCCAGGTTCCGTTAGCCAAGATGGAATCCATCTCGCTACGGACAGCTTCCTTCCAGTAGTCAGCATCAAGAGATGCATAAGCTTCTGAAATGGTACTGGGTGTGTCATCCACAAGGTACACAATGAAATCATCACCAAAGGACTTTGCAGTCCTCTGTCTCTTGCTCCTAACAGGAACTTCATTGTCATCCTCCACAGGATTATCAGTGTGTTCTATCGAAATGGTAGGATCAGGAATATCAACCAATTCCTGACTAGATGTATTAGGTATCTCCTGATTTGATGAGCTAGGCATATCCTTCATGGAAAGATATCCTCAAAGAAAGTCGCATCCTTCGACTCCATAATCGTACCAACATTAACGTCGGATACCTCAGATTTTACTACCAAAAATCTATAACCAACGCTATGAAAAGCGTAGCCCAGAAGAACACAATCCACGGTTTTTGGTCCAAGCTTGCGCTTCTTGGGAATTGGTATATTGACTTTCGCCAAACAACCCCAAGTACGAAAGTAAGAGAGTCTCGTATTTTTCCTTTCCCATTCCTCAAATGGAGAAACAGTTTTCGTCTTTATGGGAACTCGGTTTAGGACATGACAAGCTGTCAATAAAGCCTCCCCCCACCATGCCTTGGAGAGACCCGAAGTGTCTAACATGGCGTTAACCAAATCAGTTAGAGTTCGGTTCTTTCTTTCAGCCACCCCATTTGACTGAGGCGAGTAGGGAGGCGTCCTCTCATGGATTATACCATGTTCCGCACAAAACGAATCAAACTCATTGGAAAAATACTCTCCACCACGATCAGACCTTAGCCGTTTAATTTTCCGATCAAGTTGGTTCTCTGCTTCAGCTTTATAGATTTTAAAGAAGTTTAAAGCCTCATCTTTTGATTTCAGAAGATACACATAACAATATCTAGTGGAGTCATCAATAAGCGTCATGAAATATTTCTTTCCGCCTTTTGTCAACACGCCATTCATCTCACAGAGATCCGAATGTATAAGTTCCAGCGGTGCCAAGTCTCTTGCCTCAGCAGTCTTATGGGACTTGCGAGGTTGCTTAGCTTGCACACACACTTGACACTTGGAACCTTTGACAGTGGTGAATTTCGGAATTAAATCCAAACTAGCTAGCCGCGTCATGCTACCAAAGTTAATATGACAAAGTCGTGAATGCCAAATATTAGACAATTTCATGGCAAATATGATTAATAACTTTAGTGCAAAGTCTGACAAAGATAGGCGGAACAAGCCTCCGCACTCATAGCCTTTACCAACAAATTGTCCATACTTAGATATTACAACTTTATTGGACTCGAAAACCAACTTATAACCATCTCGACATAGAAGCGATCCGCTGACGAGATTTTTATTGATGGAGGGCACATGATGAACGTTCTTCAGCCGCACGATCTTCCCGAAGTAAACTTCAGATCGACCGTGCCAACACCACGAACAAAGCATGTGACCCGTTCCCCATCAGCACGGGAGAAGTCCCTGTGACCTGGTAAGAAGAAAACATGAGACAGCAGCACAAACATGTACATTGGCCAGTGTCAATCAACCATTCAGGAGAATGACAAACTGAAAGGATGGTAGGAAATATACCGTACCCAGATTCCTTCATCTCAGTGTCGCCAATGACAACATTGGCAGTCTTGCCGTTGTTGTCTAGTCCTCGCAGCTCATGGCGGTTGGGACAGCGAGGTGCCCAGTGAGTTGGATCACCGCAAACATGGCATGATCCCTTCCTCGGCTTATTGTTGTTCTTCTTAAAGTTGGTAGGCTGTTTTGGCTTGTGCCTATCATCAGACTTGCCTTTGCCTCAGATTTCCCTTGTTATATTTGGGCTTGTGGGGCTGCTGGTAATTCTTCTTCTGTACCACGTGGGCACTAGAACCAGCCTCAGCAACTCGAGCACGAGTGTCCTTTGCTCTCGCCTTCTCTTCCACGTCAAGAGACCCAATGAGATCCGAAACGGAAAACTCTTGCTCTTGTGTTTCAGAGCAGTAGCAAAGTTGCTCCACGAAGATGGAAGCTTAGCGATAATGCCACCGGCAACAAACTTGTCCGGCATGTTACACTTAAAATGCTCAAGTTCTTTTGCGAGTGACTGTATCTCATGAGCCTGTTGTACAACAGAGCGCTCATCAGTCATCTTGTAGTCATAGAATTGCTCCATGACGTACAACTCGCTGCCAGCGTCCGAGGCCCCAAATTTGGCCTCGAGCGCATCCCACATGTCCTTGCCGTTATCAAACGACATGTACGAATCCACAATGGAGTCGTCAAGGATACTGAGGAGGGCACTCTTGAAAAGAGTATCGAGCCTCTCATATGCCTCCTGTTGTTCAGGATTAAGCTCGCCCTCAGGCTTGCCTTTGGTGGCAGCATAGCAGTTACTGTTTTGGAACCAGTAAACTGCTCTCATGCGCCACCGTTTGTAATGCACCCCTTTGAAGGGAAACGGCTTCGTTGACGCGAGAAAGCTAGGCGATGCAAATTGCCTATAATCAGGTTTTTGGATTGTTGAAAATATAAGCAATTTAGCATATGATTTAATTCGCAAAAACAGTAAACAAAACGTGCCTAGAATAATAAGAATTAAACTAATCATGCGATCTACCAAGACAGTAGATAAACAGATGAAATCTAGGGCAACTACTACAAGCAGCAACTCTAGCAAAGTATGAAACAAGAAGATTAAGAACGCATACAGTGCGGCAGCAGCAGAAGCATTGGCGTTGGCGTTGTCACCCATGTTGTCGATGAAGAGGCTGCCGATGTCAGGGAAGAAGTCGTCGTTGGGGAAGAACTCGAAGCCAGTAGTCGCGCGAGTGCGCTCCCCAAAAACCTGATCGCCCCTCTCACGTACAGGATCACAAGAGGCAGGGTTTCGGAGGCCTACTGTCCCTTCTACCGGTGCAAGCCGGAAGACGGGATGGATAAGACTTGGAAGACGACGACGCAATGTTCTGGAAGTGGACCGGCGAGAGACCATGTGTTTCGCGTAGTGGCGGCTAGGGTTCGCCCATCCAGTATATATAGCGCAGGTCAGGTAGGACGTGGGCGCAGCCGCACGATCGAGTCAGTAACAGCCCCACGATTCAAAGGAATCAGAAACGGATGAGTAATTAATGCGTCCGTTAATTATTGATTAATGACTCATTAAATTTTTCCGAACAGCAAAAATATAACTCGGCTCGGCGAGATTCCCGCAACCCGCGACGCGACGCGGCGTGTCGTGACGAGACGAGCGAGCGGCGGCGGAGGAGGAGGAGGAGTGCGCGGGAGAGAGCCGTCTGTTCTCACATGCTTACCAAGTAGCACAACACTCCACCTTATAAAGTGGTGCAACTCTCTCCCAACTAGCAATGTGGGACTAAACTTTAGTCCCCAAACCAGCCATATAAATGGGCCATGGGCAAAAGCCCACAAAAATCCAACATGTATCTCACCAGATGGTGTAAGCAGCCAGCCAGAGCGCGCAGGCTGGTCAACGGGAGCTCGTGGGGGCAGAAGAGGTCACCACCGGTAGGGGCGAGCAGTGGCTGTGGCACCGCGGGGGAGGGGGGCATGGAGGGTGCTCTACTGACCGCAGCGGCCGGAGCATTGAAGCCAGTGCTGGGAAAGCTGGCAGCTCTGCTCGACGACGAGTACAAATGGTTTCGACGGGTGCGCAAGGAGATCGGGTTCCTCTCTCGCGAGCTCGCCGCCATGGAAGCTTTTCTCCTTAAAAAGTCAATGGAGGAGAAGGATGCCGATGTACAGGATAAGGTCTGGATGAACGAGGTGCGGGAACTGTCCTACGACATCGAAGACAGCCTCGACGACTTCATGCTAAATGCCGATGACCAGTCTGCCAAGCCAGGGGGTTTCATGAAGAAGATCAAGAGTTTGTTGGATAGGACCAAGGATCGTCGCCAGATTGCCAAGGCGATTGAGGAGTTGAAAAAGCAAGTAAATGAGGCGAGCGAGAGGCACAAGAGGTACGCAAGTAATGATGACGTCTCCAAGGTCAACAATGTAAGCGTTGACCCTAGAGCTCTTGCTTTATTTGAGGACGTATCAAATCTGGTCGGTATCGATGGGCCGAAGAATGATCTTATTCGATTGTTTGCTCAATAGAATAGATATGAATCAAGCCAGCAACAACCCAAGATGATCTCTATTGTTGGATTTGGAGGACTAGGCAAGACTACTCTTGCTTGCCAAGTGTATGAAGAGCTCAAAGATCAATCTGATTGTCATGCCTTTGTGTCTGTGTCACGAAATCCAGATATGATGAAAGTATTGGGAAGTATTCACAATCAGTTAACTGGTCAAGATTATTGAAGCATTGAAGACATACCACAACTTATCGCTCGGATATCAAGTTTCCTAGCAAATAAAAGGTATTATATGCAATTAGTTGTGTACCTTTTGCGTATAATATAAATTTGTCAGTGACATACAGTAAATATTCATATCATCAAAAATCTTGTAAGGCTAATACAAGCAAAGTACACATCTATCACAAGAGATTTAGCAAGTATTGCAACCCACTACTCCAGCATTAAACTCATCATGAAAGATATTTTCATAGCAGTATCTATTTGGTGCCAGAAATGTTGGTACATTTTTTGTATAAACTTGTTCAAACTTGAGATTTTTTTACTTATGACAAAACTGATTGGCCTTTACTTTGGAATGGAGGGAGTAGTTAACTACGTAACATATATCTCATAGTTGTTTCTGTTTTCTATAATATATTGTGTGGTCAAGCACCAACACCTTTACATTTATTTGTGCAGGTATTTTATTGTAGTTGATGATATATGGAATGCGAAAACATGGGATGTCATTAAGTTTGCATCCCCCCCCCCCCCCCCCCCCCCAATGGCAATGACTGTAGAATAATTACAACTACTCGTGTGAATACTGTTGCTCAGTCATGTCGCTCATCATTCAGTGGTCATATATACCATGGATCCTCTTAGTTTGGTGAACTCAAGGCAATTGTTTCACAAAAGACTATTCAGCTCTGAAGAATGCCCACCACACCTTGAAGAAGTCTCTAGTCAAATACTGGAAAAGTGTGCTGGTTTACCATTAGCAATCATTGCTATATCTGGTTTGTTAGTTAACAAGGCAAAAACAAAGGACATGTGGCATCAAGTCCAAAGTTCAATTGGCCATGGACTGGAAAAAAATGTTAACATTGAAGGCATGCTAAATATAATGTCACTCAGCTACTTTGATCTTCCTCATCATCTCAAAACTTGTCTATTATACCTCACTATATTTCCAGAAGACTATGTTGTTGAGAAGGAGATATTGATAAGGAGATGGATTGCCGAGGGATTCATTAAGGAAAAGTATGGATACACCCTTTATGAAGCGGGAGAGATGTGTTTTAATGAGCTAATAAATAGGAGTTTGATTCAACCCAATTTGGAAGGTCAAAATTTTGATGAGGTGACAGGTTGCCAAGTTCATGACACAATTCTTGATTTCATCATATCTAAGTCTATTGAAGAGAACTTTGTTACCATAATTGGTGTGCCTGGTGTAAATCCTGATCCACGGAACAAGGTTCGTAGATTGTCTCTACAAAATAATGGTGAAATACCAGTGGGTGTAAATTTATCAGCCGTCCGATCACTTGATATTTTTGGCCGCAGTGTGAAAATCCCATCTCTGTTGGAGTTTAAACACTTACATGTTTTGTCCTGTGAATACTGCGAGACACGAGATCATTATTTTGTAGGTATAGGCAATTTGATCCACCTAAAGTGCTTGAGGCCCTATGCAGTAGGAATTACAAAGGTCCCAGAAGAAATAGCAAAACTACTGTACATAGAGACACTTGACCTATATTGTGGCTTAACAGAGGCTTTAGTTCCGGCAACCATTTCTCTAGACAGATTAGTCCATTTCATTCCTCGGGGTTGTAACATTCCAAATGAATTTGAAGGAATGAATTCATTAGAAGTAATCGGATGTATTACTGTGAAACGCCAGTCAAGTGAATTTTTTCAGCGACTTAGTAATCTAACAAACTTGAGGAAGCTGGAATTGGAATTTTTGAATTATGACGCAGAGAGAGGGCTGGCCATGGCCTGTTCCATCCGCAAGCTAGTGAAGATCCTCGGAGGCCTTCCTGGTCTGAGCTATCTAAGTGTCCTTTATGTGTATGGCCGTAGGGGTCCATCCGGAGACCAGCTTAAGGCTGCCATGGAGATTCTGGTTGCGGCCCATCCAAACCATCCCACGTTGGTATGGCGCCAGCTCTGCACAGCCTCTGCGCAATAGTACTTTGAGAAACAATTCAGGTACCAATTCTTCTTCAAAGAAACAATTGGTTGTTAATGATACTTGTCTGGCATGTAGCATGCTAACATTCCTTCTGCTGAAACATGCAGTGTGGCAGCAAAATGCAAGACCAAGAGTCCAAGACAACTGGGAGATTGGAGTTCTTGTTGCATCCCCAGATTGGTAGCACTCATTTGCATCTATCTGAAGCGAAAATGATGGGTCACACTCTTATGTTCTTGAGCTTGAAGTGTGACTAGACAGGACTACTGCAAGTAATCATTTGTGTTTATATGTGTGTCGCTCATCCCTGTTTACTTGAGAACACGATTTATGTAATGTTTATTCAATTACGTGCAAGAACATCAGTGCTTGCTTTTCAGTCTTTGGTTTTAGCTGGAGATTTATATTTCATACCCGTCAGTCATCTTGTTCCTGTAGCAGAAACATGTAATGAATTCCTTGTGCTAGAAGAGACTCCAACAGGTATGTAAATTTGGAGGAATGGCCTGATAATTAATTAACTCAAATGGCCATCTAGGAAGTTGTACTATCTCTATTCCTAAATATAAGATGTTTTAGCCTTTTCTGTCCCACATGTATTTAGACACGTTTTAGTGTGTAGATTCATGTGCATCTTAAACTGAAACACGTCTAAATACGTGTGCGCCAGAAAAGGACAATACGTGTGCGCCAGAAAAGGACAATATTCAGAGGGAGTACTACTCTACTAGACATTTGATGGCGGTATTTAGTGGAAGCCTATGGTATATATAATCGTAGTACTCCCTCCGTTTCTAAATATAAGATATTTTATACTTTTCCATTTCACATGTATCTAAACACATTTTAGTGTGTAGTATCATCCATTTCAGTCCCTATCTAGACACATTTGAAATATCTAAAACATCTTATATTTAGGATTTAATAAGGAGCACGTTGACAGTCTAGAGATTACATAGTCATGTCGATCTTTCATCAGGCTATTGAACTGAAACAAGAAATGATACTACCCTTGACCTGTTGCTTACTTCTACGATGTTTGAAAATAAAATCTTACGCTCCAGGTGGCCTTCTGCAATTCCAGGTGGACTTTCTGCTTCAAAAATGGATGGTGAAGGAGTAGGCTTGAACTGCAACATTTCTCATCAGTCAGCCGTGCAGTACGAAGACTCAAGCTCAATGCTCTGGATTTCTTTGTTTCCATTGTGTTTGCTGGTGTTAAGGGGTCGCTTCTATATCTAGTGGTAGCATGGCATTTCATTACGAAACTTGCAAGCAACAAGAGCAGAACATATTAATCTTGTCAAGATCATGTTAACGGCCAACTAAAACTGCTGGCTGGCATTCCATTTCTTAGTTCGATATGTATAGAATACATCTATCAGACGAAAAAAAAATGTCAGGTGTGTTACAAAGTTAGACAGAAAGAATAAAACAAAAACTGCACCGGCGGCAAATTCACCACAGCAGTTATAGGCACTAAGAAACCAATGACGGTACAGGCAGATCAAACTATCTATATCTACCAAGCTTAAACAAGAGCAACAAACATATCAACTAACCTACCAAACTAGTTCTGTACGTCGAGTACCAAACCTTTTGGGTCTGGGTGGTACAACACATGGGCAACGTTCGATCCGGAGGACTTCCTTGAGGCTTGTCTCCTTGACTCGACCTGACTACATGCGGTCTTATGTCGACAAGCTATTGTTTCTGGAGGTGCCAAAGGACTGGTGCTGCTCCCTCACTTGCCAAGTGTTCTTGGTAGCATTTCAGGTGCTGCCATGGGAGGTACCTGCGATGGTCAGCGACAACATAAGTGGTTAGCGAGCATGATCGAACCATTGATCGGCTGGTTATGTACTCATGGTCTAAGTTCCTCACTTATGCAAAACAGACTTTCAATGCAGACTTCGAACGGTACATGCACGCCATGAAAGTACCTTGTGGTGTAGCCTCACTACTGTCGAAACCAAAAGCTTGTCGCCGACGATCTGCCTCAGCTGTTTCACCAACTCAGGCCTGCTTATCTTTCTCCTCTGTTTCAACATGAAGAGGCAAACCAGAGTTAGAATGAAGAACAGCATACTGAATAATGCAGCTGAGTATCTCAAAAGGATGCAGAGAATAGCATTAACAACCTTGAACTCCTCGTAGTATTCATGAAGTAGATCGATATCAGAACGAGGAACCTTTGTGGAGATGGCAGCGAAAAGCATCGAGAAGGGCATCCAAGGTGAGCTAGGAGTCCTGGGACTTGTTGCACCCCCAAATTTGGGTGCTTGTTGTTCATCAGCTGAAGATGCCAAGGACTGGGAACTATCATCCTGACCACAATTAACAAAAAATAATATGACCAACTGAATGTCCTCAAGGAAATTGTCACATCGAAATTAAGGTGCTCAGTTCCCAACATTCAACTATCAGACGGTTTTCCGAAGTAATCGCATTGAGATGACACAAGGAAGGTGGACAAACAGAACTTCAGTCCATTTCATCAATTCCAAAACAGAGCATGGTCAAACAAAAACGGTCTTTCCTTACATATGAGTACATAAACACCCCATATTTTCATGACTAGACGAGTGACAACTTCAATATCCAAGAGAAATCATATTTTTAAGATAAAATGAAGGCCAACGGTAAGTTCAATGACTCGTAACTAAAATAGGATATAGCTAAAAGCAAAGCGAGAAGGTCGGTGCATAACAACTTTTTTTGAATGCCAGTATAGGATATAGCTAAAATAAGCAAGCTGAGATACGATTGTAACCAGTTAAACCCTAATAATCATACCTTGATTACACTGTCTGGTGAACCAGAATTTCCTATCTCAGATATGTTGGATGCAGTATCTTCTCTAACCAAGTATTCTGTAGTAATATCAAATAAATTATCTTGTGTAAACAACACAAAAGTATAAAATGGAAAGAGAGATAAAATCAAAGAACCAAAAGCGTGGCTGTAGTAGTACCATTGTTCATGGAAGGTGCTTTGATATTGACAGCATATTCAGCATAGATGTGTCAATGCATATTAGCATCCCATATGATATAGTGCTTTGGCTTTTGGAGATCATCCACACCACTATCAAATATTCTATTGGTTGGCTGGAATTGCTTTGATCCAGGAAGTACAACCTCAACATTTCCCATTATAACGCGACACAGCATCATCCTGATGATGCCATTTTCGTCAACATCTGAATAACTGGCACTGTGAATAAATTTCAAGTAAGACCACAGGAAACTACTGAATATTCAAAGCAAAAGCAATCCAGCAGCAAAGCTAAGGATGTATATATACAAATAAATATTCTATTTGTGCAGTGAAAATAAATAATGAGATGGACATATGGCGGTATGGGCTAAAGATGAGATTAGCATACGAGCAGATAAATGAGTCAGAAGTAGAACAAGTATTTACCAGGTATTGGCGCAGTTCGCTGGAGCAAGATGTGTCCCAATGCCATACATTGGGCCCAGCAGAGGTTTGGTAATTGTCAGAGTGCCACGCATCATCATATCCTCCATAGCATTCTTGGAACAAGACAACCATGCATAATACACATTTGCGTTCCCACGCTGTATTTTGCTGACTTCGACTTCCTTCTGTAAAAGATTGAAGCGGGCCTGCCCTTGCTGATCTACCAGTGGGGTTCTATAGATACCAATTATATCTTTTTCACTGAAAGGTTGGCCTAATCCTTCAAGTAATAACCTCGGCACAGCTGAACCAATGCGTGGGCCACTGTTCTGCTTACTAGTAGCAGCTTGTCTGGCTCCACTAGCAGCTTCATTATGCACCTGATGTTTTTCCTCCTGTATGTTATTAATCTTCTTCACATGAGAAAGTACTTCAGCAACATGATCTGACTCGAGCTTTCAGCTTCAGAATTACCACTGGGGTCACTTCTCCCACGCTGAGCAGGTTTAGGTGTTACCGGTCCAGCACATAAATCCGGGAAGAACCGGTTACCATGATCATCAATCCATGCTATTGGCTTGTTTGTTGTCGTCACAGAATCTAGGCAAATCATGTGCATGAAATCTAAGAGGACTTGCTGTTTCTGGAATACAACATTAGTAATTGGCCTCTTCAATTGGAAGTCCCGCTGTACCAGATTCACAACGTGCTCTGGAAAATCCCTCCATTTACCCTGTTGGTAATAAGCACGCAAACGGGAACCCACTTGTCTTGAAGTTCTTATACTGCTCCAGAATATGACCAGCGCAAGAGGAGATTTTAGACTTCTTACATACAGCCTCACTGCCAAGCATAGCAAGGTTTTGCCTTGGAACATGCTGAGGGGCCTCAATAGCATCATCAGTATCAGTACTCTTCATAGCAAACTCGTGCTTCCCCTTGCGATCAGTAGGGGCGTGTTTGGTTGCTCGGACCTTTTTTGGGCCTCTCGTGGCCCTGGCGGGCCTGGCCCCAGAGGAACGTGGCCTGACCATGTTGTGTAGCTCGTTTGGTTGCCTACACATCATTTTTTCTTCTCTATTTATCTCACATTTTCGTGTTTGGTTGCCTGGAAACTTGGCTTGTAACTATTTCGATGCAACACACACGTGTTTGGTTGCATGCTGGATAAGTGATGTTCTCACCACTTTCAAAACTGGGTGACCTTATCACCTCCTAAGACACATGAACACAAGCACAATCACAAGTAGCAAGCAATTAGAGCGGCACCATAACGACTAGCATATATACTAGCATTCTGGATGATCAAGTTCACTGCAATCTACTTAACTACATGACACCAAGGGAAGCATACACCCTGATCAAAACAAGTTTTGGGCATTGTAAGCCCGGGTTAGCAGCTAGCAGGGCATCCCATGCACCTGATCAATACTAACAGGGGCATCACATGCTGGTACTAGCCGTGCTCAGGCCAAGTGTACCCTTGGCCGTGAGTCCATGTTCTTGTAGATGTCCATCCTGAAGTCTGTAGCGGTGATCTTGAAGACTAGGGCGTCATCCTCCTCCAGATTATATTTGTAGACGACATCTAACCAGTTCCTCCCCATCACAATCTCGCTGGTGTTCTTGTAGTAGCTTAACTGAACATGTTCGTCGCAGTACTTGCAGGCGCCCATCTCAATGCACCGAGGAAGGGGGATCATCAGCCACTCCTTCAAGCTAGCATGAAAGGACCTTGGGATGACGAGCATGTGCAGGTCATCCCGGTCCAGCTGCACGTAGAAGCGCCGCAGTAGTCCCGATCTTGGGATGTGGCCGATCTTGGGCTTCTTGCCCTTCACGATCTTCAGCAGCTCCTGCGCCTCCTCTTCCCTCCCACCACTGGCTTCTCAAGCCTGCTGTTGAACGGGATGACGTCGGGCAAGGGCACCAGCGGCTGAAACCCAAGAGGAGGTCCATCTTGCTCGGCCTTGGGTACCTTGTCATGGAGGTTGAGGTTCGTTAGTAATGCACGATCAAGCAACGCACAAACACGCAATGCACAATCAATGCACAAGCAATGCAAAAATATCAAGCGCATGTGGGCAAAAAAACCCAAATCAAGCACTGCACAAGCAAGTTGTGCACAAACACAAGCAAGCTATGCATGTGTGGATTTGGGACATCAAAACATCAAATCAAGCACTGGCCAAGCCATGCACAATGAAGAAATGCAGAAAAACCCATAAAATCAAGCACATGTGCATTTGGGGCAAAACAAAACCCAAATCAAGCAACGAACAAGGTTCTAGACCTATAGATCGGACCAACTAGTACACATGTGCTTGCGAATCTAACATGTAGTACACAAATTTAGCATGTAGAAGCGCGGATTCTAGACCTACATGTGCATATTGGTACTTACATCAAACCCTAACCAAATCAGATGGATAGATTGGTACTTACCGTGGCAGGTGCAGGCGGTGCATGAGTTGGAGGGGTGGAGGCGGCGCCTGGGGTCCGCTCGAGCAACCGGGCATGAAAATCGGCACCAGCGCCGACGCGGGCATCGGCTCCATCAAGCCAATCTGCGCCACCGCCCGGATAGCTGGAGCCGCAGGCCAGTCCGTTGATGGCCCCGCCATCGATGCGGCCGCCGTTACCATGGCCGATGATGGCCGCGGGCGACAGATGGGGGAGGGGCACGTGGAAGTGTCGCCTAAGCTCCTCCGGCGACATCGGCTTGGCCCAGATGTTGGACACCCACCAGGAGTGTGCGTCCATGTCGGGGGGTGGGGGGGCGGGCGGCGCGGCGATGGATGAGGACCTGCCTGTCACGCCTGCCGCAACTTAGATGTACATGGGCGTCATCAAGGTAACGTCGTGGCTGCGATGGCGCCGGGTCTGTGTGAGTAACAAGTGGGGCATGCGTGGCAGAGTCATATGAGTGTCACGTGTTGTGTCGCGTGAGTGTTGGCTACAAAGCCCAGGGTTGTAATCGAGAGGAGTATGACTGAATTGAGGAATAGAAACCTGAAATCTCCTCCTACTTCTCTCCCCTGTTCTTTCTTCTTTCCCAAGTTCAGTTCATCCAGAGTTTAGACCTCACGCCAGCAATCATACGGCAACAGGGTGCTACACATGGTATCAGATTCGCCGATTCTCGGGCGCGACTCCGTGGTGCGATACTCCGATCCTTCGGCTTTGAGGTGTAAAATCCCAAATCTGGTAAGGGAACTGGACGCAGTCGATTCGTCGGCTCGTCTGTAAGTCCCGTTTTGGTTGGCTTGGCCGCTCGATCTGTCGACACGGCTCCCGTCAAGCCATCTGCGCAGACCGAGCTGGTCTTTGCTGCGATGGGCGAGACAGTGGCGATGACCGAGCAGCAGTTGAAGGAGCTCTGATCCAGTCTTGATCTGTTGCACGGAGTCATCGCCAACATCGACATGACTCAGCAACAGATGCGAGCGCAGCTAGACAACCAGGCTCTGGCGGTGCAAGACGGCATGCGACTGCACGACTCGACGACGCGCACCCTCGCTAGCATCGCGGCTCGACTGGAGGCGCACGAGCGCGGGGATCGATCTCTGCCATCACCAGCAGAGGATGACCCCGACCCTGGGGCAGAGATGATTCAAGGCGGCGGCCGGCCCTCGTTGCGCCTCGTCACTCCTAATTGGGCAGGCAACGCTCCGGGCGCCTCCACAAGCGCGGGGGCGACGCGCAGTGCGATGGATTTGGGTGTGGGCAATGGCTGTCATCACACCTGACGCTGAGCATAAGGAGCAGTAGATACCACCTGATATACAGGCAGTGTTGGACAAATTTCCCACTGTTTTTGAAACACCTGTAGCATTGCCACCTGAAAGAAAGTATGATCATGCAATTCCACTCAAAGCAGACGCTGTACCGAGAAGATATCTAGTGATACAAGACGTTAGCTGATAAAATGCACGCAACGAACATGGGCCATTTGATACAAAAAGTAGGGACATGATTAGCCCACTTATCCCCTCTCATCCCACGCTTCAAAAAGTAGGAACATGAGTTGTTTTATTTTGTTGAGTTCTGCCTGCCCGCGTCGAGTTTCTTGACGGCGATTTTGATGCGATGCCACGCACGTGCAGGGGGGCTCTGGCGGCGGCGGCGGTAATTTGCGGCTGAGTAGCGGCGTGTGCCGTCTCTTCCGTCCTCGCTCCGCTGGTCGGGGCCACGCAAGGTACACGCGCCTTCTCCATTTATTCAGCAAGATTCCCGACGCTATGTCTGTCATCGCTCGCACGAACCTGATCTGGTGGTGGTTATGAAATATAGAACTAATAATCTGAGGCTGGATTTCGTTTTGGGTCTGGCTGGATTGCGTGGTAACCCGATACATGAAGTAGATGTATTTCCTCTGCTGCAGTATTTGAACCGTATCACTTTCTATACAACCCAAATGTGTGTGATCTGCGATTAGTGTAGCAGCAGATTGCTAACATTGTGACAAATACAGTAATAGTTAAATAGCACATGGTCATGTATTCTTCAATCTGTACTTCTTGTTCAGTTTTAAAATGCTGCTCGCTCTGACTGTCATTCATATATATGCAAGGCCAAGAGCAAGTTTTCTGTCCCAGTGGCCACGCAAGATAACGTAACTATGGAAACAGCCGAAGACGGTACCGACCACCTTCTTATATGCGATCTGGACCCAAAGCTGGCCGAATTCAAGGACCGCTCCGATTACAGGATGAAAAGATACCTTGACCAAAATCAGTTGATCGAGGAACATGAGGGAAGCCTTGAAGAGTTCTCTAAAGGTTAGCTCTTGTTCATGTGTTCACGAGTTTTCGTGGCATCTGCAGCACAAAAAGGACTTGTTCTTACGAATACAATCATAATCTAACTCTCTGTTCCTGGCCTTCCACCACGTGTTGTAGGCTATTTGAAGTTTGGGATCAATACCAAAGGTGATGTGTCTGTAGGATTTTACGTCTGTGCTAGTTTTTTCTCTCTTATTTACAGAAATTCATTTGTAAAGGATGAGTTGCAGGTTTATGCGACCATCAAGACGGGTTCCATAGTAAATTGGGCATCCACACTCGACTCGTTGCTGGATTTGATGGCCGACGGCATCCGCTGGTTCACGCATATTTTTATGGTGAGAATTTACAAGTATCTGGTCTGGTCGGGACCTCTTCTGTCATTGCCACAACCTCAAGTTGGTTTGTCTGCTTGTCTTATGAAACCTGCCTCCTCATTCCCAGCCCGCTTGATCAAAATGTATGCACATGCTTTAATATTTGGATTAGTTTTATGTTGATGGATCTTCTATGATTTGTAGTGAATACAATTCATTACTTAGATCCCAATATTTAAGAATCTTTTTTAAGGACTGCTTTTATCTTGCTGTAGGTTGTTTTGATTGTGTTTTTTCGAAAGAAATCAGATGAAAAAATTGTCTTTACGTATTGTACTGTATAGTACTCTTGTCATGTGGTAGTTTATGTACTTCCTATATTTGTTACTAGATGCTTTTGTTGTTGACACTTGTATGACTGTACAATATTAATAATCCTTTCCGCGTCATCATGCATTGAAATTTAAACCATTTAACAGAACTCAGGCATCCCAGATATAAAAAATACCTTCCGAATTCACATACAGGGAAAGCGGAGCAGAGGGCACAGGACGACGCTGCTGGACGGCCAACTCCGTGTTAGCCGACAACGACCGGTCACTCCCTGATGCGAGGTAATCTGCTCTCTCACCCCCTTCCTCCCCACCCATTTGCCGCTCGCGGGGTCACACCCTGACTGTCGCGCTAACTCGCTAAGAATCTCCTCCTCTGTACATATTTTGGTTCTAATCTTGGTTCATATTTTGGACAGTAGAAAATAAAGCACCAACATTGTGTTTCTGGAAGTTGGCCAGGTTCATATTTTCAAATGTCGTAGGCACATATCCTTTTCTGGACAAGATCAGTCTCCGAGTTTTATTCCACTCACTGTTGGACTTTCTAGACATAATTTTTCCTTGACACTTGGGACAAATTCATACATCTTTATAGGTGCTCATATATAAATGAACAGACATCCAACTCTCTGTACACATTTTCCTCACCTTGTGTGGGATCTAATTACATGTGAGCTGTGATTTTCTTGGCAATTGTTTGGTGGTGTACAATCGCAAGCACCATACTTGTTTTCACTGAATATCAATGCCACTTTGCATTGTGGTTTACAATCATAGCCTTGTGTGTGTGGAACAAAGGAGCTGGCCGTTCCTTGTGGTTGTATCATTTCCACTTGGTTTTTTCGCGCTACTGCTATTTACAAGCTAGAACACGCACCCTTTCTCAAATTAATGGCTACCAACTCGAGTGCATATTATTCTCATATTGCTTATAATTCATGTTCTCTGTGGCGTTTGGTTAAATAACATCATTATGCTGGTTTGACTACTAATTATGTGTAAGGAATATCATGTTTTACGATATGATGGAAGAACACGCACCTTTTATTATGTTGGTTGCATATTTTTGCGATTTAGTTTCACAAAGTAACGTGCTTTCTTTATGTTGATGATGCCAGTTGTGAAGGCGTCAGCTTGTAGAAGTATCAAGTCGTGGTTACTGCATGTTCAGAAGTCGTGTGACTACATCACTAGAACACATGCTCGGGGTGTAATGATCTGGTGTTAGAAAAGAAGAGGTCAAAAAATTTCAGACACTAACACACGGGTTGTTCAGATGGTGATTACTATTTGTGTCAGCGAAATTCTGGTTCTTCATCCAAATTACATTAGTTCTTTGACTTGCTACAAGTTGGAACGTTCCTGTACAAAACTTGATCAGAGTTATTTGTTGTCTGTGAATTTCAAATCAACATTACATGTTATGCATATTATTGCCACGCCAGATTTTGTCACTCGGGAGCAATGATTCGATATATACTTTTATCACATCACATTCAGGAAACATGATACAAAGGAAAACTTCTGAAGCTTCTACGTTAGCTATTATCAATCTGAGTTGTGTAAATAACGACTTGTGATAATCATCTTTTTCTATTTTGCTAAGTGGTGATTTTTGGGAACGACTATGTGTAAGGCGCCTTATATTTGGCATAACCGTAAGGCGTTAGGATAATTCCATTTAGCTAATATGTACACACTCTCAAGTCATCTCGCGTGTGTGCGTGTGTGAGAAACAATCATGTTTTGCATGCATGCACTAAAATACGAAACTGCTGACATCATCACGCATTAATTGCGAAATCCAAAAATTTAAAATGTTTCATAGCTCAAACCGTTTATCCGATTTATGATCCGTTTTCACCGTTGGACTAGTCGCGACGAGATCTTCAAAACTAGATCCCATGTCGATATGTTCCGACGACTTTTTTTTTGCCTAAAAGTTACCACCCCGTAACATATAAGTTACCATGCCTTGAATACTTAAGTTACCCACCATATTAGTGATTAGTTTTCGGGTCGAAATAGAACCATTTTTTGTTGTTCTTTTAGATTTTTACGAGATTTAAAGGTACCACATCACTTTGAGATGGTAAATTTATCGTGTATAAGTATTAGGATGATAACTGTCGATTTCATAGTGAAACTACACATAAAAAAAGATGGGCATTGCGTTCGTAACTATCATTTAGAGGACATGTTAACTACATGGATTTCCTGGTGGATAACTATATCACGAACACATGGATAACTTCATATGTACTGGGTGGGTAACTTCATCAGTATTGGGTGGGTAACTCTATAAGTATTAGGTTGGTAACTTTATCAGTACTGGTTGGTAACTTTATCAGTACAGGGTGGGTAAATTTATTAGTACTAGGTTGGTAACTTTACCAGTACAGGGTG
The DNA here is from genome assembly GCA_947311845.1 of Poa pratensis. Taxonomy (NCBI): domain Eukaryota; kingdom Viridiplantae; phylum Streptophyta; class Magnoliopsida; order Poales; family Poaceae; genus Poa; species Poa pratensis. The sequence goes on from CAMZMU010000090.1 coordinate 8,912,016, forward strand.
GGTAACTCCATCAGTACTAGGTGGGTAACTATATCAGTATTGGGTGGGTAACTTTATAAGTATTAGGTTGATAACTTTATCAGTACGGGTTGGTAACTTTATCAGTACTGGTTGGGTAACTTTACCAGTACAGGGTGGGTAACTCTCTCTCCGAGTTGAGATGACAGAAACAAGCAAGTGCTAAATGACCCAACTGAATAATTCTTCAGTTAGCACAAGTGACCGAGAGAGAAACCACAAGCACATCATCTGTCGAGGGACAGAACCAATTCACCACCACAATCAAATCCACTGGGTAGAACATCTCCAGTTGAATGCATAGAGACACTAGTACTTATCCAGAGATCATCACACGGACATCTGAGCAAGCTCAACACCTTAACGCCCATGACCGTAGCTCCCCGGCGACAAGGTAACACCCACCTCCCATCATAAACATCACACTTTATTGTGTTGCTTCTCGCCAAATCCATTTTTCTCCGAACCGGTTCCTGAACCATATCGACATCTTGCTTACTCGGATTGACCGGAGCTTCTCCCGAGTTGTTCCCTGCAGCTGAATGGTTTGAGATTTCCTATTGCCCTGCTTGCTGCGAATCATAGGCACCTTGTACAGAGGAATCACCATTTTCTTCCACAGGGCCACGGTGCAGAAATTCGTCTTCTGTCCCCACTGCAGGAACTGAAGCTTCCATGGATATATTGACAGCTTTGGCAGAGTTTGTTGTATCCAATTTCTCCAATGGCACTGCTGCCCCATGGGAAGCAGAAGCATTGCCTAGATTTGACGGGTCAACATCATCTTTGCTCGGGTCCTCACCTTGGAAGTAGTTGGGCTTCTCCGGAACTGAAAGCTTCTCGTCGAGTCCATCCCCTTTCGCCTCCGTTGCTGAATCCAAACCTCGCAGAGAATAGCTTCCAGCTTCCGCAACCTCCGAAACCGCACCGTTCGCAGAGGATTCAACGTTCCCACCTCCAGGGAACGCTTCATCGACCTCCGTTGCCGAGCCCACGGGCAAATCACCAGCATGGCCGCAGCGGTCTCGCTCCACAGCATAACCTTCCCCCAAACCCCCGCTCCTGCCCCCACCAATAAACTCCTCCTCTTCGAACTCCACCAATAAACCTCCCGGCGGTGGAGGCGGCGCCGGACGCCGCGGTCGGGGAGGTGCGGGACCGCGTCGCAAGGGCGGAGAGGAGGAGGGCGTGGCATGGCCAGGAGGAGCTCGGGCTGGAGAGGAGAAGGCGCGGGTGGAGGGGCGCGGTGCGGGGCGCTGCGCCGGCGAGGGCCGGCCGGGGAGAGAGGAGGCGCAGGTGGAGGGGCGCGGCTGGAGGAGGAAGAAGGAGAGGGCGTCGGGTGCGTGTGTTGTGGTGTGTGTTCGTGTGTGGCTTCCAGGGAAGAAGGAAGCGATAAGGAGGAGAAGGAGAGGGCTGCGTGCGTACGTTCGTTCGCAAATGAACGGCTCACGAAGCTGCGTCAAGTTAAGACAGATAGCAAGCGCCTTACAGTTAGATTTTCCGTTTTAGTAATAGTTACACAATTTCTCTTATGCCAATAAATTTCGCACAACTCGAATATATCCCTCTGACCAGAAAAATAAAGATCACACGATTAATCCATACACATGCATCAGTTTGAGGTCGCCCAATTCATCCATACACACAAGCAAAGTGTAGAAGAATGACAGCGTTAAAAACAGAGTTCCGGGATTAAATGGATGCAAGACCAACTAGCCAAGGCGAACACTGGAACTAAAAGAATCTGCTTTGAAATCGGTTAAATTTGTTTCTAAGAAAAAACAACAGTTTTTCATGTTTAACTTGGTGTCTCGAAAAAAAACAGTTTTTATGTACTCGGCACTTCTTTTAAACAGGCATATCATTGGGAACACTAACATACTTTCACAATAATTATTAATCTCTTCGAGTACAGTAGAATATCAATAACATAAGCGGTTCACAAACACATCAAGTTGCTTGTACGTTCAGATACGTATGCTACCAGCTTGCAGGAGTGAAAGTATTCTCCAAACTGGATCTGCGGGCTGGGTATCATCAGATACGCTACCAGCTGACGAGCCAAAGACAGCATTCAAAACCCACCAAGGACACTATCAGTTTCGAGTGATGCCTTTTGGGCTTTGTAACGCACCAGCCACCTTCCAATGTGTAATGAACACAGTGCTAACTCCTTGCCTCAGGAAATCAGTGCTTGTTTTCATGGATGACATTCTTGTTTATAGCAAATCACTTGCTGAGCATGTCCTACATCTGACAGAAGTTCTAGAACTGCTACAAACTAACCAGTTATATGTAAAAAGCAGCAAGTGTTCGTTTGCATGCACTAGCCTGGAGTATTTAGGGCATATTATCTCAGCAGAGGGAGTGGCTACAGATCCAAAGAAAACAGAGGCCATGGCAAACTGGCCCTTACCAACTACCATTACTGAACTTAGAGCTTTTCTGGGCTTTACAGGCTACTACCGCAAGTTCGTGAAGAACTACGGTATTATTGCCAGGCCACTTTACAATTTGCTGAAGAAAAAATGGTTTCTCTGGACAGAACAAGCCACAGCAGCTTTCCTTGCTCTGAAGGAAGCAATGCTCACAACACCAATGTTACAGCTACCAGATTTCAGCAAACAGTTCGTTGTGGAGACTGACGCCTGTGACTTGGGAATTGGCACAGTCCTGATGCAAGACCATCACCCACTAGCATTCTTGAGCAAACCTCGCAGCCAAAACCACCAGCAGCCGTCCATATATGAGAAGGAGTTCATAGCACTCATCATGGCCGTAGAGAGGTGGCGTCCATATCTGCAGCGAGCTGAATTCATCATACGTACTGACCACTATAGTCTATGCTACCTTGAGGATCAGACTCTGCAATCTCCTCTGCAGCGTAATGCAATGGCCAAATTTATGGGGCTTCAATTCAAAATCGTCTACCACAAGGGTGCAGATAATCAATTGGTCGATTCACTTTCGTGTGTGGGACATCTGATGACTATCTCAGCACACAGTGCAGTCCAGCCTACTTGGGTACAGGATATTGTCAACTCCTATGTCACTGACAAAGAAGCACAACAGCGGCTCACGGAGCTGGCAATTCAGAGTCCTGATGAGAAAGGATATGAATTGCAAGGTGGATTAATCAGATACAGAGGAAGAGTGTGGCTGGGAGCAAATTCTGCATTGCAAACAAGATTGATCTATGCGCTGCACGCAAGCACAATAGGGGGTCACTCTGGTGTACAAGCCACGTACCAGAAACTCAAGAGGTTGTTTGCGTGGACCGGGATGAAAACAGTAGTACATGATTTCGTTCGGCAGTGTGATGTTTGCCAACATGCCAAGCACTCCAATCTGCCACCTCAGGGACTCCTTGAACCACTACCTATTCCAGCAGGAGCCTGGCAGGACATCACCATGGATTTTGTCGAAGGACTGCCACTTTCGGAAGGAGCTAATACAATATTGGTGGTGGTCGACCGTTTCACAAAGTACGCTCATTTTATCCCATTGAAACACCCTTTCACGGCAGCAAGTGTGGCTCGAGCTTTTGTGGATGGTGTGATCAAACTACATGGCATGCCACACTCCATTGTCTCAGACCGTGACAAGATCTTCACCAGCACCTTTTAGAAACTGTTGTTTGAAAAGCTGGGCACTAAACTGAGATTCACCACTGCGTATCATCCCCAGACGGACGGGCAAACGGAAAGAGTCGATCAGAGCTTGGAGATGTTCTTGCGCTGCAGCATTCAAGCCACTACTAAACTCTGGAAACGCTGGCTTCCTCTTGCAGAATTCTGGTACAACTCTACCTTTCACACCTCCTTGGGAACGTCTCCATTCAAAGCATTGTACGGCCATGAGCCAAACTTTGGGGCAATGCCCGCAATTGAGCCAGATCAACCTGTAGGGGACATGCTAGCTGAGAGAGCTGCTCAGCTTGAGCTGCTGAAAACAAATCTGGCAGCTGCACAAATCGAATGAAACTGAAGGCAGATAAGAATAGGACAGAAAAGGAGTTCCAGGTCGGAGATCAAGTTCTACTGAAGCTCCAACCATATGTGCAGAAATCTGTGGTGTGCAGGCCATATCCGAAACTAGCATTCAAGTTCTTTGGTCGCTATCCGATTCTGGAGTAGCATATCATATGGAACTACCCCCAGGTAGCCTTGTGCACCCTGTTTTTCATGTGTCACAGCTGAAGGAATATCGAGCAGATTACACTCCAGTGTTCGCTGAATTGCCCAACTCTCCTCTGGATTTACTAGACATTGTTCCTGAGCTTATCCTGGATCGCCGTATGGTCAAGAAGGGGAATTCCGCTATCACCCAGGTGCAAGTCAAGTGGAGTAACATTCTTGCAGAGTCACCTATGTGGGAGGATTGGTAGGTGCTGACATCTCGTTTCCCTACTGTTCTTGCTTGGGGTCAAGCCAATTCTTCTCCGGGGTACTGTCACGCCTGCCGCACCTTAGATGTACATGGGCGCCATCAAGGTAACGTCGTGGCTGCCATGGCGCGGGGTCTGTGTGAGTATGTGGCACCCCGATCCAGATGATCGAGCTACCCCATATACCAGCCCAGAAACACTGGATATATGACAACTTGGTAAACAAAGACATAACCAAATATATTCATATGGCTTCGAGTTCGGACAGATATAATATTACAACACGGGGTGAGGCTCCAGCTCTTGCGCAACAGGCGCACACAACAGTATGTACATTATTTTTCTAACATCAAGCCTCTAGCAGAAGTCGTCGCGGAAACGTAGATAGTAGCGTGGCGACAGCGGGCCTTATTCCACGGGGTCCTGCCTGGGATACGGGTTCCTAGTTCTCGTACAGCGGGTACTCGGCGACGGGGCAGCGGTGTCTGGCCACATGAAAAGCCAGGTGAGTACATTGAATGTACTCGCAACACATTAGCCTAAAATCAAACAAGGCCTATCTATATGGCATGGCATAAGTTCAGAAAGTAGCATGGCATGAGTTCGGGTATTTAAGTGCGAGTCCAAGCTTAACGGTTGGACTTAACTTACCTACTTACCTTAGTAGAGATGTTTCGTGTTATCAAGTGAAATCACGTTTCTCACTCAACAACTCATAACCACAACTAGGCTATCAAGCCTCTAGCCAACTCTGGCTTAATTCACATCTCTCAAGTCCTTAGCCAACTCTGGCTAGACTCTCAGATTTCCCGTGTCCGTTGGGTCTCATCTTAATTAATTTCTCCAGGTTCGACTGGACTGACACAAAGTGTGACTTGACCCAAACATCGTCCCATAACCTAGGGACAAGGCTACGATCTAGATTTACACTCTCGAGAGGTTGCAACATTTATCCACACGCTGAGGTCTAGGCTTGTACCGCCGGTACCGAAGAACTAGAACCGATCATGGCGACAGCACAAACCCATACCTCCACAGCTGTTATTCTACCCGGACACTCCCTGTGTAGCCACCGACACGTCCAAGGGACCAATTCATATGACGAAATGAATCCGGCACGCCCCCAACAGGTGAGCGACACCAAGCTCCGGAACCTTCGCAAGACTAGCCCCGACCACAAAGGTAACCGACTAGACTTGCCAAATGGGTGGCATCAAAGGAGGCTGGATAAATTAATCGGCTATGGTCCGCCCATGTGAACGACGTGTGGTTGTGCTGGTTGTGCTTGGTGAGTGGCACTATGTGACTCAATCTAGTCGAGGGAGGTGATTATCTTCTTAGTCAAATTTTACTTTCCAGTTTTCAACAAGATATAAGCAACACAAGGTAACCACATAATAATATCAGCAGTAAATAAACATATCCACCGGCATGTACCAAAGTCCAAGCATAGCAAGATAAAACCTCAACCGGATGACTGTGGCAGCGATTCCGCTGGCAAGCGCCTTCTCGTTCGACAAAAAAATAAAAGAAATGTCAACCGGATGACTGTGGCAGCGATTCCGCTGGCAAGCGCCTTCTCGTTCGACAAAACTAAAAGAAATGCCAACCGGATAACTGTGGCAACGATTCCGCTGGCAAGCGCCTTCTCGTTCGACAAAAATAAAAGAAATGTCAACCGGATGACTGTGGCAGCGATTCCGCTGGCAAGCGCCTTCTCGTTCGACAAAATAAAAGAAATGTCAACCGGATGACTGTGGCAGCGATTCTGCTGGCAAGCGCCTTCTCGTTCGACAAAAATAAAAGAAATGTCAACCGGATGACTATGGCAGCGATTTCGCTGGCAAGCGCCTTCTCGTTCGACAAAATAAAGGGTGTTGCGATAATTCACAGATATATAAGTGCGGCAAAATTAAAATGCAACATGGCATATGAGATGCAACAGATATCAATTCAGACAGTCAAGCAAATTTCTAAAGTTCGACCGAGTTTGAGATCGGGTTAACGGCTTGCCTTCGGGTTCGGAAACAACTCCTACTCCGTCGGAGAGGTTTGAATCTATCAAAACAATATAAACTTGCATCAAAAATCCCTCATAGGTCATTTAAATAAATGCCAAAAAAATAATTCCAAATAAATTTTTTCTGGTTCCATTGGAAAGAGAAAATTCAAACAAAGCCAACAAAATTGGTCTCATATTTTTCTGAGGATTTTTGAGTGAGATATTGCATTTCAAAGTTGGCTTCAAATTCTGCCCTTTTTCAACAGAAAAAAAACAGAAAACCAAACAGAAAAACGGTTCGGAAATGTTTAAAAACCTGACCAGTGGGACCCACTGGTCAGTGACAGAGAGGCCGAACCGTTACGCGCGCTGGAAAAAAAGAAAAAGAAAAGGAAAACGGGCGGCGGGGTCTTCTTCCCCGGCGAGCTCACCGTGCTCGATCACGGCGTGGGAAGGAGAGAGAGTAGGGCGAGGGCGGCTACGGCTCTGTGGTGGTTGCGATTGGAGGAGGGGGTGATTGGTTGGTGGCGAGGAGGCTCTGGAGTGGGGGAATCGACAGGAGACCGTGCGGCGGAGACGTGCTCGTCGCCGGCACCCTGATGCTCCCCAGGAGCTGATTCTGGAGAGGAAGGAAGCTGAGGGAGAGGGGTGGGTGGTGTGGTGCTTGCAGCGGCCGGGGTGGCATTCTTATAGCGTTTCCGCGCGGTGGCCGCCATCAATGCCACGGCGAGGTGTCAAGCACGGCGTGGAGGCTGCGGTGGCCGGTGCGTCGTGAAACCGGTGGCACAGGAGACGCACGAGGATAACCTCGACGCCTGGATAAGCTCTTGCGGCGGGGGGTCGCTGACCAGAGGGCCCGGCGGCGCTGTACTGGATAGTGCGTCACCTAGCGCCCCTGGCGTATGCGGCGGCGGCCGTCCAGCTCTCCTCCGGTGACGCGTGGGCTCAGGGGGGTGGAGAGTAGAGTGGTGGGTGCGGGAGGCATGCTTGGGCGCGACGGGGTGCGGTACTCCGGTGACCAGAAGCGGGCGGCGCTCCGCGGCCGTGCCCATGCCGTTCCTGGCATGGTCCAGACCATGCCGATATCGGCATCAGCACCAATCTCTCAGCTCCGTACTCCAAATGAGACGGGGTTTGCGTCACTGTGCGCCAAATTCAAAATCCAAAAATGTTGCTGACTACGGTTTCTGCAAATTCAAAACTTGGTGCGACTAGAACTTTTGAAAAACAGCACTGGTCCAAAAGGAAACAATTGTTTTGGGCAAGCAAAACATTTTTGGTTTGATCAAGACTTTGTCCAGAGGTGTAGGCACTCCTAGTGCTTGCATCTAGGTACTTTTCTTCCACTCCAAAAATCATTTGAATGGTTTTTGAAAACATTTGAACTTTAGGGTAGAAACTTGAACAGGGAAAATAACAAATATTTCCTTAACAATGTACCAAATATTTTTGTATAAATGGGTTACATACTGCCTTGGGGTCATCCCCAAATTTTTGTAGAATTTTTGGAGACATAAAAATAGGGGTTCCTTTGGAAGGCCAAATAAAAGGCTGAATTTTAAAAGAGAAAAGGAATTTCCCAAATTAATATTTGTCCCAGGTAAAATCACAGATTCAAGTACCAAGTGGGAGGGAAATGGAAAGCACAAGATCCCACTTGATTTATCAGATTTGTAAAGGTTCAAGATTTAAAATGATTTCTCTGGGTTTAATTCCAAATGCATTTGAAATAAATAGAAAAAAATGCATGTGTGGAATTTTTAAAAAGGCCAAAATTCAGGGTGTTACAGACCTTCCCCCCTTAAGATGAATCTCGTCCTCGAGATTCCTATTGCTCGCTGAATAGATACGGATACTCTGTCCTTAGCAAATCCTCTCGTTCCCAAGTAGCTTCTTCCTCAGTGTGCCTGTCCCACTGTACCTTGTAGAACTTGTGACCTTGCTGCGGTGCGGCGTTCTGACTCATCCAAGATTCTGACGGGGTGTTCCTCGTAAGTCAGTTCGCTGCTCAACTCTAGTTCCTTAAAGTCAGCTGCTTGGTTGGGGGTGAAATGCACTTCCTTAGCTGGGATACATGGAAGACGTCGTGCACTCCAGTCAATTCTTCTGGTAGTTCCAGCTGATAGGCTACTGACCCTTTCCTTGCCAGGATCTTGAAGGGCCAATGAATCTCGGGGCCAGCTTTCCTTTCATATGGAATCTTTTTAGGCCCTTGAGGGGTGTTACCCGAAGATAGACATAGTCGTTCTCTTGAAGTGGATCTGACGGTGTCGCCGGTCGTAATAACTTTTCTGGCGGGACTGCGCTGCCTTGAGCCGGTCTCGAATCAGACGTACTTGCTTTTCTGCCTCCAACAAATCATCGGCCTAAAGATCTTGCGGTCTCCAACTTCACCAGTTGAGTGGGGTTCGACATTTCCTACCATACAGTGCTTCAAAGGGTGACATTTTCAGGCTGCCTTGGTAGCTGTTGTTGTATGAGAACTCTGCATATGGTAAGCTATCTTCCCAACCTGCTCCGTAGGCGAGCACACACGAGCGGAGCATGTCTTATAATATTTGATTGACTCGCTCGGTTTGACCGTCTGTCTGAGGGTGATAGGCTGCTGAAGGATAACTTTGTCCCCATGGCATGATGCAGGCTCGTCCAAAATTTGGATAAATTGTGTACCTCTATCCGACACAATGGTCTTCGGGACTCCATGGAGTTTGACAATCCTGTTTACATAGAGTTGTGCCAGCTGGTCCGAGCGGTATGTTGTCTTGACGGGGATAAAGTGAGATACCTTCGTCAAACGGTCGACAATGACCCAGATAGAATCATTCCCTCGGCTGGATTTGGGAAGTCCGACAATGAAATCCATACTTATGTTGTCCCATTTCCACTCGGGTACTTAAGGGGTTGGAGGTATCCGGCGGGTTTTTGATGCTCGGCCTTCACCAGGTTGCATACGTTGCAGCATGCGACATAGTAGGCGATATCCTTCTTCATACCGGACCACCAGAATGTTTGTTTCAAGTCTTGGTACATCTTGGTGCTTCCCGGGTGAATAGAATAAGCTGACTCGTGGGCTTCCCTGAGGATCTGCTGCTTTAGCGCGGCCTTGTCGGGTACACAAAGGCGGTTACCGAAGCGGAGTACTCCTTGGCTGTCCAGGGAAAATTCCTTGGCCTGGCCCAGCGGTATCTTGGCCTTGATCCTTTTTAGCCGGGGTCGTTGGCCTGCTCGGTCCTTATCTCTTCCTCCAGGTCTGGTTTCACCTCCAAGGTGCTCAAATAGGCCCTACTTCCCACGCACAAATTCAGCTTTGCGAACTCCTTCTCTAAGCTTGGTCGCACCTTTGGGGGCTTCCTGCTTAGGGCATCAGCAACCACGTTGGCCTTTCCTGGATGATAATGAATTCGAGGTCGTAGTCCTTGATCACCTCTAGCCATCTCCTTTGCCTTAGGTTGAGGTCAGGCTGGGTGAAGATGTACTTCAAGCTTTTGTGATCAGTGTAGATCTCGCATCTTCGACCTATAAGGTGATGTCGCCAAGTCTTCAGGGCGAGTATGACGGCGGCTAACTCCAAGTCGTGGGTGGGGTAGTTGAGCTCGTGGGTCTTGAGTTGCCTTGACACATACGCGATGACCTTTCCTTCTTGCATGAGTACGGCCCCTAGTCCATTTCTGCTTGCATCACAGTATACGGTAAAATCTTGGCATCATCAGGCAACACCAGAATTGGGGCTGTGGTTAGCCGGGTCTTCAACTCGATGAAGCTTTCTTCACACTCGTCTGTCCAGGTATACTTGCGATTCTTCTTTAACAACTCCGTCATAGGCTTGGCTATCCTGGAAAAGTTCTCAATGAATCTGCGGTAGTAACCAGCCAATCCTAGGAAGCTCCTGATTTCTGACACATTGGTGGGTGTTTTCCAGTTTAACACATCGGAGATTTTGTTGGGGTTTACGGCCACACCGGCTCCAGACAATACATGTCCTAGGAATTCCACTTCCTTTAACCAGAACTGGCACTTGCTGTACTTGGCATAAAGTTGTTGTTCCCGTAGTCTTCCGAGAACCAACCTGAGGTGCTCGGCGTGCTCCTCTTCATTCTTGGAGTAGATGAGGATGTCGTCGATGAACACCACAACAAACTTGTCGAGGTACTCCATGAATACCTTGTTCATCATGCCCATGAAGTAGGCAGGGCATTTGTTAGGCCGAAGGACATAACAGTGCACTCATACAGTCCATATCTGGTGGTAAAGGCGGTCTTGGGAATATCACTCTCTCGAATCTTCAGCTGGTAGTAACCCGTACGGAGATCAATCTTGGAGAATACTCGGGCACCACGGAGTTGGTCAAATAGATCATTGATCCTTGGGAGTGGGTACTTGTTCTTGATGGTGACATCATTGAGTGCACGATAGTCGATGCATAATCGGAGTGTACCATCGCTCTTCTTTGCGAATAAAACTGGTGATCCCCAAGGAAATGCTCGGGCGAATGAACTTCTTTCGATTAACTCGTCAAGCTGTTTCTTTAATTCCACTAGCTCGGGACTTGTCATACGGTAATGTTTCTTGAATATTGGGTTTGTTCCTGGTACAACTTCAATGGCAAACTCGATGTCACGGTCAGGGGGCATTCCGGGTAGTTCATCTGGAAACACATCTGGATATTCACTGACCACATACACTTCCCCTATCTCCGGGGCTTGAGCAAGAAACATCTTTGCATTTATCTGGTGGGGTTTATTTGGCAGGTAGGTGGTACGTATGCCTTCTGGGTTGGTGAGAGTAACTGCTCTAGTTGCACAGTCAATCTGAGCTGCATGCTGGACCAACCAATCCATACCTAGGATGGCGTCGAGGCCGGGCACATTGAGAGTGTTGAGATGAGCTGGGAATTTTACTTGGTTGATGCTGATTGTCAGGTCTTGGCACATGGTGTTTGTTTTCATCTCAGAGGCAGGGGTTTGTATCACCAAAAGATGGCCCAAAGGGGAAACGGAAAAACGGTGTTTGGCAACAAAATCCTTCGAGATGAAAGAGTGGGAAGCTCCAGAATCGAATAAAATCAGCGCGGGTTTAGTGTTGATAGTACACGTACCAAGCACTACATCTGAGGCTTCATATGCTTCCTCCGCAGACATGTGGTGGACACGGGCAACTTGAGGCGGCTTGATCGCACCAGCAGGGTGATTGTTGTTGGAGTTGTTGTTGCCGTTGTGAAGGGGGCAATCCTTGATGTAGTGTCCTGTCTTGCCACACTTGAAGCAGGAGTTCTCCCTCTTGCAATCATCCACTAGGGGGGCTTGTGATAGAATCCTTCACGGGGATATCCCTCCTTCCTGGGTTGATTCCAAGTATTCTGTGGCGTTGAGGTACGGTTGTTGGGCTGCCATGGGCGTGGCTTGGAAGTGGCTCCTTCATGCTGGTTCTTACGTGGCTCGAACTTCCGCTTGTGGGAGTCATAGATCGTGCGGTGCTCTTTCTCTGAGATTAGTGCCGTATTGATCATGGCCTGGAAATCTGGAAACTGTAACGCTGAGCTGGTCTTTATGGCCTGATGCATCCCATGAAGGAACCTGTCCTTTTTCTTTTCTTCTGTGTTGGTGTCCTCAGGTGCATAGCGAGCAAGGTTGTTGAACTTGGTCAGGTATTCGCTGATGGATTTGCTGCCCTGAGTGAGTGCCAGAAATTCCTGCTGTTTCATCTTGATGAGACTTGAGGGAATGTAGGCTCTGCGGTAGGCTTCCTGAAATTCTGTCCAAGTGACAGCGGGTCCATCGCCCCTGGCGTCCTTCTGATTGTCCCACCAAACGCTGGGGGCCCTCAAGGTAGTGGGTGGCGAAGGGCACCTTGTCCTGCTCGTCCACGCGAGCGAGCTCCAGTTTCTTTCCCATAGTACGGAGCCAATCATCAGCCTCAAGTGGGTCGTCGGCATATGAGAACTTTGGAGGTTGAGTACGCTGGAAGTCTTGCAGCTTTGAGCGGCCTGCGTGTGGGGCACCTTGGGCTTGCATGTACGTGCCAAACTCTCTCATGATCTGAGTCAGATGCTGGTTGTGACGTTCATCCATCATCATCATGAACTGACTTGGGCTTGGTTCCTGAGCTGGTGGAGGAGGAGGTGGTTGCGGGGGCACGGGATCCTCGCCCGCTTGTCGTGCGGAACGACGAACCGGGGTTCTTGGCTGCCACTCGCACCGCTATTGGGCCTCATCCTGATAGTTGAATGTAATGGCGCGTATCATGAGCATCCATATGGGGAAAGTGTAACATCCAAGAAAAACCAAATGGAACACGGTTTGCAAAAAACAACAAGCATGATGTTATACAATGGATGGTGGAGTTACAAGATTCAAGCACTCGCTATTTTACAAAAGATGCAAGGTAAAGATACAAGCTACTCGTACAGGATACATGGTACAAGATACAAGGTACAAGGCACTCGGTACAAGATGCAGGATACAACTCTACCACTACATTATTCAAGCATGCGATACATCGGGCGGTATGATACACTAAACGACGTCGTCTCCGAGCGTCTAGAACTCCATCTCGAGGGGTGTCGCCGGTGGGATGAGGTCGATGCTCTCCTCCGCGGGGCTGTAGTCGGGTGAAGCGCGGCCGTCTCGGGAGTCTCCGGAGTAGGAGGGTGGCTCGGCACGGACGCGACGACGCTGAGACCGAACAGGGGTGAAGCGCGGGTAGTAGTGAGGGCGCTGCTACGGGTGCGGGGAGGTGGCGACGGAACGTGGGGTGCGGAAAAACGGGCGATTCCCCTCCTGATCTGCTCGAGGGAGCTGTGGGTAAAGGTGGGGAGACGAGGTGGGAGGCGAGAAGTACCAGCTCCAGAGGCTCGCGTCATATCGGCCAAGGCCACGTTGGCGCGAAGCGAGGCAAGCTGGAGAAGAGTGACGTGGAGATACTGGTGGAGGAGGGTGGTGTACTGAAGGATGGCGGAGAGGGGTGAGCTGGGTCACCGGGGTTGGGAAAAAGGATGTCCCCGTTCTAAGTCTAACCTCGGAAAGTAGGCGTAGCGGGTGCACTGCTTCATGACGGGATCGAAGGTGCGAAGGAAGAGGATGGCATCTCCTGCAGCCTCCTGTATGGCTCGAGTCGCCTGAGTAGAGACACCGGAAGTGAGGGCGTGGGAGATCCCAGCGGCTGCTGGCTCCGGGCGCAAGTGAACGGTGGCGGTGAACTCCGAGGTGGACCTGTCGAGGCGGTTGTAGAACACGCGGTAGGTCGGGGGAGGTGCGCCTGGGTAGAGGTGGTCCCAGACCTCACGGAGAAACTGCGGAAAGCCAGGAATGTGTACGGCGGTAGTCTCAGCGAACAACCCTGCCATCTGTACAGAGACAGAATTTAAAGGTGAGCGTTAAGTTAAAAGCACAAACAGACAGAGAAACAGTGAAGAAGTTGGCAACACATCGAGTTCTATCTACGTCGTCCAAGAACTAGGGTATCCTACAGGCAGTTAGGCTCTGATACCAAGCTCTGTGGCACCCCGATCCAGATGATCGAGCTACCCATATACCAGTCCCAGAAACACTGGATATATGACAACTTGGTAAACAAAGACATAACCAAATATATTCATATGGCTTCGAGTTCGGACAGATATAATATTACAACACGGGTGAGGCTCCAGCTCTTGCGCAACAGGCGCACACAACAGTATGTACATTATTTTTCTAACATCAAGCCTCTAGCGGAAGTCGTAGCGGAAACGTAGATAGTAGCGTGGCGACAGCGGGCCTTATTCCACGGGGTCCTGCCTGGGATACGGGTTCCTAGTTCTTGTACAGCGGGTACTCGGCGACGGGGCAGCGGTGTCTGGCCACATGAAAAGCCAGGTGAGTACATTGAATGTACTCGCAAGACATTAGCCTAAAATCAAACAAGGCCTATCTATATGGCATGGCATAAGTTCAGAAAGTAGCATGGCATGAGTTCGGGTATTTAAGTGCGAGTCCAAGCTTAACGGTTGGACTTAACTTACCTACTTACCTTAGTAGGGATGTTTCGTGTTATCAAGTGAGATCACGTTTCTCACTCAACAACTCATAACCACAACTAGGCTACCAAGCCTCTAGCCAACTCTGGCTTAATTCACATCTCTCAAGTCCTTAGCCAACTCTGGCTAGACTCTCAGATTTCCCATGTCCGTTGGGTCCCATCTTAATTAATTTCTCCAGTTCGACTGGACTGACACAAAGTGTGACTTGACCCAAACATCGACCCATAACCTAGGGACAAGGCTAGAATCTAGATTTACACTCTCGAGAGGTTGCAACATTTATCCACACGCTGAGGTCTAGGCTTGTACCGCCGGTACCGAAGTACTAGAACCGATCATGGCGACAGCACAAACCCATACCTCCACAACTGTTATTCTACCCGGACACTCCCTGTGTAGCCACCGACATGTCCAAGGGACCAAGTCATATGACGAAGTGAATCCGGCACGCCCCCAACAGATGAGCGACGCCTAGCTCCGGAACCTTCGCAAGACTAGCCCCGACCACAAAGGTAACCGACTAGACTTGCCAAATGGGTGGCATCAAAGGAGGCTGATAAATAACCGGCTATGGTCCGCCCATGTGAACGACGCATGGTTGTGCTGGTTTTGCTTGGTGAGTGGCACTATGTGACTCAATCTAGTCGAGGGAGGTGATTATCTTCTTAGTCAAATTTACTTTCCAGTTTTCAACAAGATATAAGCAACACAAGGTAACCACATAATAATATCAGCAGTAAATAAACATATCCACCGGCATGTACCAAAGTCCCAGCATAGCAAGATAAAACGTCAACCGGATGACTATGGCAGCGATTCCACGGCAAGCGCCTTCTCGTTCGACAAAAAAAAAAAGAAATGTCACCGGATGACTGTGGCAGCGATTCCGCTGGCAAGCGCCTTCTCGTTCGACAAAAATAAAAGAAATGTCAACCGGATGACTGTGGCAGCGATTCCGCTGGCAAGCGCCTTCTAGTTCGACAAAAATAAAAGAAATGTCAACCGGATGACTGTGGCAGAGATTCCGCTGGCAAGCGCCTTCTCGTTCGACAAAAATAAAAGAAATGTCAACCGGATGACTGTGGCAGCGATTCCGCTGGCAAGCACCTTCTCGTTCGACAAAATAAAAGAAATGTCAACCGGATTACTGTGGCAGCGATTCCGCTGGCAAGCGCCTTCTCGTTCGACAAAAATAAAAGAAATGTCAACCGGATGACTGTGGCAGCGATTCCGCTGGCAAGCGCCTTCTCGTTTGACAAAAATAAAAGAAATGTCAACCGGATGACTGTGGCAGCGATTCCGCTGGCAAGCGCCTTCTCGTTCGACAAAATAAAGGGTGTTGCGATGATTCACAGATATATAAGTGCGGCAAAATTAAAATGCAACATGGCATATGAGATGCAACAGATATCAATTCAGACAGTCAAGCAAATTTCTAAAGTTTGACCGAGTTTGAGATCGGGTTAACGGCTTGCCTTCGGGTACGGAAACAACTCCTACTCCGTCGGAGAGGTTTGAATCTATCAAAACAATATAAACATGCATCAAAAATCGCTCCTAGGTCATTTATATAAATGCCAAAAAAATAAATTCCAAATAAATCTTTTCTGGTTCCATTGGAAAGAGAAAATTCAAACAAAGCCAATAAAATTGGTCTCATATTTTTCTGAGGATTTTGAGTGAGATATTGCATTTCAAAGTTGGCTTCAAATTCTGCCCTTTTTCAACAGAAAAAAAACAGAAAACCAAACAGAAAAATGGTTCGGAAATGTTTAAAAACCTGACCAGTGGCACCCACTGGTCAGTGACAGAGAGGCCGAACCGTTACGTGCGCTGGAAAAAAAGAAAAAGAAAAGGAAAACGTGCGGCGGGGTCTTCTTCCCCGGCGAGCTCACCATGCTCGATCGCGGCGTGGGGAAGGAGAGAGCAGGGCGAGGGCGGCTACGGCTCTGTGGTGGTTGCGATTGGAGGAGGGGGTGATTGGCTGGTGGCGGGGAGGCTCTGGAGTGGCGGAATCGACAGAGATCGTGCGGCGGAGACGTGCTCGTCGCCGGCACCCTGATGCTCCCCAGGAGCTGATTCTAGAGAGGAAGGAAGCTGAGGGAGAGGGGTGGGTGGTGTGGTGCTTGCAGCGGCCGGGGTGGCATTCTTATACCGTTTCCGCGCGGTGGCCGCCATCAATGCCACGGCGAGGTGTCGAGCACGGCGTGGAGGCTGCGGTGGCCGGTGCGTCGTGAAACCGGTGGCACAGGAGACGCACGAGGATAACCTCGACGCCTGGATAAGCTCTTGCGGCGGGGGGTCGCTGACCAGAGGCCCGGCGGCGCTGTACTGGATGGTGCGTCGCCTAGCGCCCCTGGCGTATGCGGCGGCGGCCGTCCAGCTCTCCTCCGGCGACGCGTGGGCTCAGGGGGGTGGAGAGGAGAGTGGTGGGTGCGGGAGGCATGCTTGGGCGTGACGGGGTGCGGTACTCCGGTGACCAGAAGCGGGCGGCGCTCCGCGGCCGTGCCCATGCCGTTCCTGGCATGGTCCAGACCATGCCGATATCGGCATCAGCACCGATCTCTCAGCTCCGTGCTCCAAATGAGACGGGGTTTGTGTTACTGTGCGCCAAATTCAAAATCCAACAATTTTGCTGACTACGGTTTCTGCAAATTCAAAACTTGGTGCGACTAGAACTTTTGAAAAACAGCACTGGTCCAAAAGGAAACAATTGTTTTGGGCAAGCAAAACATTTTTGGTTTGATCAAGACTTTGTCCAGAGGTGTAGGCACTCCTAGTGCTTGCATCTAGGTACTTTTCTTCCACTCAAAAAATCATTTGAATGGTTTTTGAAAACATTTGAATTTTAGGGCAGAAACTTGAACAGGGAAAATAACAAATATTTCCTTAACAATGTACCAAATATTTTGCATAAATGGGTTACATACTGCCTTGGGGTCATCCCCAAATTTTTGTAGAATTTTTGGAGACATAAAAATAGGGGTTCCTTTGGAAGGACAAATAAAAGGCTGAATTTTAAAAGAGAAAAGGAATTTCCCAAATTAATATTTGTCCCAGGTAAAATCACAGATTCAAGTACCAAGTGGGAGGGAAATGGAAAGCACAAGATCCCACTTGATTTATCAGATTTGTAAAGGTTCAAGATTTAAAATGATTTCTCTGGGGTTTAATTCCAAATGCATTTGAAATAAATAGAAAAAATGCATGTTTGGAATTTTTTTAAAAGCAAAAATTCAGGGTGTTACAGAGTAACAAGTGGGGCCTGCGTGCCAGAGTCATATGAGTGTCACGTGTTGTGTCGCGTGAGTGTTGGCTACAAAGCCCAGGGTTGTAATCGAGAGGAGTATGACTGAATTGAGGAATAGAAACCTGAAATCTCCTCCTACTTATCTCCTCTGTTCTTTCTTCTTTCCCAAGTTTAGTTCATCCAGAGTTTAGACCTTACGCCGGTCACGCCGGCAATCATACCGGCAACGGGGTGCTACACCGCCATTCCGTTGGGCGGTGCGGCAGTGAGAAGGGTGGCTGAGAAGTTGAGACGGGACAGTGGGATTGGGCCATGAGGGGAGTGGAGAGTTAACCCGAAACGTCCCGTCATCCGCGCTTCCCAACGCGTGCGACTCTGCTGCACGCATGGCTCTCTAGAGCCTGGCCCTGGAAAAACGGCTGATTCGGCCGTTCCTCCTCAGCCAGGCCCAGCGTGCTTTAAGTTCGCGCATGCAGGAACGCGGGCTGGCCCAGGCAATCAAATGGTGATTTTTGCATGCGCAGGGCCTGGTTGGGGACTTGGTGGGCTACCAAACACACCCTAGTTTTCAGAACATGCTCATCCAATGCGATGACATTATTCATTTCCATATTTTACACAAAGCTCAACTAAACTAAGTACATTCTTTTCTATAGATTAAAACCACCAAGTAAAAAAAATTGACCTAGCTAATGAAACCTAGAATTGTGTTTGCACAAAAGTAACTCCAAACTAGCATGCTATCCACAATAGTAAGTGAGATGGACCTGGGACATAAGCAGAAAAAAAAGAATAAAGATATAGTGCAGAGAGGGACCATGGGTGGCAGAAAAAATATAGAGTACTGCGTGACATTACTGCAATTCTTTCATGACACGCCATGTGCAACTAAACCATAAAATTGAGATATCAACGAAAAATGAAAGCACAATCTAACCCCAATATTAGCTTAACGAATCAGTTAGCCTTCCAACCAGCAAGCAAGAACAACATGAAGACCTTGACTGAATTGCACTTAGTCGAGTATCCTCGAGAATATCTTCTCCTTCAGCTATCAAAGAGTCTAGGAACCGATTTGTCTTCTGTGGTTTCCTTAAATCTATTCCCTTACCTGGCACTTTCGTCGGAGCAGGAGCAGGCGTATGTCCTGTACAAATGCTCATAGCAGTCAAGACAAAATAATAGCCACATGGCCAAATCCCCGTATTCAGACTGTTAGGAATATGCAACTTGTATTTCATGGGAGCCAAAAGTCACAATATATAGTAGATGTATAGGTGTGTAAATATGCAGGGAGTCCCCTATATAATAGGGAAACTACAATATACAAATATCTCTCTAACACCCCCCTCAAACTCATGGTGGATCCACAACACTGAGTTTGGAGAGGAAAAAGCTATGATGTGCTCTAGTCTGGGACTTCGTGAAAAAATCCGCCAACTGTAACTCTGAAGGCACATACTGGAGCGCAATAATCTGATCCTGCACACTAGTACGGACAAAAGAAGCATCAACGCCAATATGCTTAGTAAGCTCATGCTTCACTGAGTCACGTGCAATGCTGATAGCACATGTAATGTCTGACAATAGAGTCGTGGGTGTCGTAACAGAGACACCAAAATCTGCAAGTAACCACCGTAACCAAGTCACCTCAGCGGTCAAAAGAGCCATAGCTCGCAACTCAGCTTCTGCACTCGAACGAGAAACTGCGGTCTGTTTCTTCGTCTTCCAAGCAATGAGAGAACCACCAAGAAAAACACAGTAAGCAGAAAGTGAACGGCGATCCAAAGGATCACTAGCCCAAGTAGCATCGGAGTAGGACTGAAACTGTAACGAGCTGGAACGAGTAAAGAAGAGACAAAGAGAGATCGTTCCACGAAGATAGCGTAGAACACGAAGAAGGTGACTATAGTGAACCGAAGTGGGAGTAGAAACAAACTGACTCAGAATATGGACAGGATAAGAAATATCAGGACGAGTAACAGCCAGATAGACAAAACTCCCGACAAGATGTCGATAACGAGTCGGATCAGAGAGAGGATCACCATCAGAAGCACGAAGAGAAATATTGAGCTCCATGGGAGTCTCAACAGTACGCTCATCAGTAAGAGCGGCACGAGAAAGAAGATCATGAATATACCATTCTTGGGATATAAAGAAACCATCAGTGGTGGACGAAACCTCAATCCCAAGAAAGTAACGAAGCGGACCAAGATCCGACATAAGAAACTGCTCACTCAGACGTGCCTTGACAAGGGCAATATACTCTGGGTCGTCACCAGTGATGATCATGTCACCAACATACAGAAGAAGAAGAAGAGAGTGCGACCACGAGGAGAGCAGTGAACAAACAGCGCAGGATCATGAGCACTGGGAGAGAAACCAGCAGCTGTGACCACAGAAGTAAAGCACTCAAACCATGCACGAGGGGCTTGCTTAAGGCCATAGAGAGAGCGACGAAGACGGCAGACCATGCCATCTGTAACAGAATACCCAGGTGGTGGTTGCATATAAACCTCCTCACGCAACTCACCATTAAGAAATGCATTCTTAACATCAAGCTGAGACATGGACCAATGGCGAACAGATGCCACGGCAAGAAGAGTCCGAACTGTGGTCATGTGAGCCACAGGAGCAAAAGTCTCATCATAATCATGGCCATGCTCCTGCTGAAAACCACGAGCGACCAGACGAGCTTTGTAACGCTCAAGGGTCCCATTAGAGCGGGTCTTAACCTTATAGACCCACTTACATGTGATAGGACGAACACGAGGAGGAAGAGGGACAATCTCCCACGTACCAGTGCGCTCAAGCGCAGCAATCTCCTCAGCCATGGCAAGCTGCCATTCAGGATGAACAATAGCCTCACGATAAGTAGTCGGCTCCAGGACAGCCGACACACTGTAGGTAGCGGGATTATAGAAATCAGGTGAAGGACAAGGCCGAGTACGAAAAGAGTAAGTCGGCTGAGACGGTGCACTAGAAGTAGAGGGTGCATCAGATGACTCGGTCACAACACGTGGACGACGAGTATAATAAAAAGGAAAAGTAGGATGAGAAGGAGCAACAGGAGAAGACGGAGACGGGGAGGGTGAAGAAGGTGGCGACGAAGGAGGAGAAGAAGGCGGCGACGAAGGAGGAGAAGAAGACACCGGATCAGGGGGAGGAGGAGAAATATGAGGGACAACAGGAGGAGAATCAGGAAAAGAAAGAAAAGATAGATCCTCCACAGTGGAGGTCGAGGAGGTCGAGCGCGGCTAGAAAGGACGAGACTCGTCAAACGTCACATCCCGGGAAATACGCATCCGACGAGCCACGGGATCCCAATAGCGATAGCCTTTATGCTCATCACTATATCCACGAAAAACACACTCAACAGACTGAGCGGTTAGTTTGGTGCGTTCACGAGGAGCGAGGAGAACATAGCAAACACAACCAAACATACGCAACATGGAATAGTCAGGAGAGCTATCACAGAGTCGCTCGAGAGGAATGCCACCCTGAAGGGTGGCAGAAGGCTGAATGTTAATGAGATAGACCGAGGTAGAGATAGCTCAGCCCAGAAATGAGGCGGGAGAGAAGGAGCGATCATCATCGCACGAGCAGTCTCAAGAAGATGACGATGCTTACGCTCAGCAATGCCATTATGAGCATGTGCACTGGGACAAGAGAACTGAGCGAGAGTGCCCTGCTCAGCAAGAACACCACGCAAATGCTTGGAGATATACTCACCAGCAGAATCAGCACGGAACACACGAATAGGTGTAGAGAACTGAGTGTGAACCATGGCAGCAAAACGCTTATAGATAGAGAGAACCTCACTACGAGAGGACATAAAGTAAATCCAAGTATATCGAGAGTAATCATCTATAAAATAATGTAGTACCGATGACCCCCTTTCGAAGCGAAGGGAGCCGGACCCCAAACATCTGAATGAACGAGATCAAAAGGACGCTCGGATACAGAGTCACTATGAGGATATGGTAGTTGAATCTGCTTACCAAGCCTACAACCCATACAATCCAAAGAAGCATTTCCAGAGACAGACCCAAAACACCACGATGAACTAGAGAGAGAGACGAGAACCACATAAGTGGCCAAGACAATGATGCCACTGCTGAAAAGAGCTGGTGGGTGCGGCAATAGAGGTCGAGAGACTGGCGATGGTGGCAGCGGAAGGAAGACGAAGCCAGTCAAGCTCCCATAGGCCATCATGGCGCCGGGGGCCAGCACCAAGTAAAGCGCCCATGCAATGATCCTGAACAGAGCAGGAATCAAAATCTAGAGTGACCCTGCAACGAGAATCGACAATCTGACTACCAGAGAAAAGCTGCATGGTGAGTCGAGGAATATGAGCAACTGAAGGAACATGAAACGCGGAACTGCTAAGAGTGCCTCTACTAGCAACGGGGATGGGAGTACCATCAGCAGTATGAACAGAGATAGGAGACTCGACGGGTCGAAGAGAGCTGAAGGCGGATGAATCATAAGTCATATGAAAAGATGCTCCAGTATCAAGAATCCAAGGGGATGTACCTGAATGAGAAGAAGGTGGTCTCTCAGTGCCGGAAAAGTCAGTCGCAGAACCAGCAGAACCTGTCGGTGAAGAGTCCCAAGTAGCAAGCAGGCATCGAAGTTGCGCAATCTCACGCGCGGTCAAAGACGCCACTGAAGAGGTCGAGGTAGACATGTCAACCAAGGAGGTCCAATCACCGGCACGCGTGGTAGCCACGTGGGGACTCGACGGAGAGCGGTCACAAGTGCGTGCACAAGCCACACGAGGAGTCGATGAAAAGCGGCTAGAACCATGTGCAGAAGCCGCGAGAGTCGACGTAGAGCGGCGAGTCGACATAGACGGAGTCGACGGAGAACGGCCACAACAGCGGGCAGAAGCCGCGATAGTCGACGTAGAGCGGCGAGTCGACATAGACAAAATCGACGTAGAGCGGCCACAACCACGGGCAGAAGCCGAGAGAGTCGACGTAGAGTAGTGAGTCGACATAGACGACGTACATCCACGAGGCAATGGAGATGAAGTCGACGTAGAGCGGCCACAAACACGCGCAGAGGCTGCGAGAGTCGACGTAGAGCGACATGTGACCGCTATCGAAGGAGGCGGCGGAGGAGCACCGAGCAGAGACGGAAGCACGGAACAGCGATCACCAGCAGACACCGACATTTTTTTTCTGTTTTTTTTTTTTTTTTTTTGCTTACAGAAGACGCTCACACAAACAAGCACCAGATCGAACAAAGGCACAGCAGCTCACTGGCTCGTTCACCAGATCGAACAGAGATCAGATCGAAGTGGGCTAGCTCACCAGATCAAAGCCCACAGCAGCAGATCGATGCGCCTAGGCCGGGCAGTGGTGGCAAGAGACGAGGCGGCCGGACGGGAGTGGCCGGGAACGATCGGCCGGTCAGGCGGCGGACGGACGGCAGCGACCGGGAATAGGCGGGGACGACGCCGGCCAAGACAGAGGAGGCCGGGGCAGCGGTGGCCCGGGACGGAGGTGGCTAGACGAGAGTGGCCGGGAACGGGCGGCCGGCCGGGCGGCGGACGGAAAGTTGAGATCGATCGATCTGTACGTTAAAAAAAAAAGTAGCACGAGTTGCCCGTGCGGAGCAGGACGGCGGCGGCGGGCGGCCGGAGGAGCTCTACGCGAGCTATACGTCGGGCGGCCGGAAAGCTCTCGCGAGCTGTAGGTGCGGCTGCTGGAAAAAAAATTGCACGAGTTGCGCGTGCGAAACCCTAACCTAGCTCCGATACCATGTTAGGAATATGCAACTTGTATTCCATGGGGGCCAAAGACCACAATATATAGTACATGTACAGGTGTGTAAATATGCAGTGAGCCCCCTATATAATAGGGAAACTATAATATACAAATATCTCTCTAACACAGACATGATTGCGTGATCTCTCCTAAATATGAAGTCATGCAAAGGTCTAGGCAATTGAGTGGAAATGTGTCAGAAACTCAGAATGCAGACAGTTCTTTCCTGCGACTACTGAACTACTCGTTTTTTTCTTCCTGATTTGTTGTGAGCCAGACCACATGGAAACTTTCAAGCACAAATATGTTACTAACATGCAGGGATGTTTCTGTTCCCACACAACGTGCATTTGTATTGAGTGCAAACCTTTCTCCTAGTGAGTGAAAGGGTCGATATCAGGAAATATTGGATCACCCCCTGGCCCTGGACTTCTAATGTTCATGTCATTAAAGTGTTTGAAGTTCTCGTGGGACCAAATCCCCCAGCCTTGTTTCTCTCAATCTGCATAAATTCCAACAAAAAGATTGTTATGTCATTATAAGTGTGTCAGAGGGGATACGTAGGACAAACCTTGTTTTTCTCAATCTTGGTAACTTTCCTTCTCGTGACATCGTTAGTTTCATTTATCTTGCTTTGCATGACCAGCTTGTGCAGCTTCTCTTCATGGCTCTCTATTTCACAATATTGTTTAACTTGTGCAATAGTTACATTTTCCTTTTTTCCAAGAGAAATGGTTTCGTCAAAAGGAAATACAAGTTCAAATGCTGCCTTGCAGACACCCTCTTCGTACAAAGAAGGAGAATATTCAGGTAGCTTTATACATGTTCAAGGAAACCATTGCATCGGGTTGATTTATATAAAAGGCAAATTATATAACTATGCCTGAGCCCCTGAGCAAGAACCAGATGGTAACAATCTGCTGATTTATGATCACCGAATTAATTTTTGTTCCAAAACAAAACTGATTATCAAGTTGCAAGAATTTTGTTTTTGTTTTTTGGAGATAGCTATATCTTTTCATTTCGCGACTGCAACAACCTACTTTCTGACATAAGAATAACATGAATGAAAATAGGATACAAAGAAGTGAGCCCGAAGTGGATGTACAACCCAGCCACCCAAGTTCAAATCCTCACGGACGCGGATTTGGGTTCTTATTGTTAGGAATAAGCAACTTGTATTCCACGGGGGCCAAAGGCCACAATATATAGTACATGTACATGTGTAAATATGCAGGGAGCCCTCTATCTAACAGGGAAACTACATTATACAAATATCTCTCTAACACCCCCCCCCCCCCTCAAACTCATGGTGGATCCACAACACTGAGTTTGGAGAGGAAAAATCTATGCTGTGCTTTAGTCTGGGCCTTCGTGAAGAAGTCCGCCAACTGTAACTCTGAAGGAACATACTGGAGCCCAATAATCTGATCCTGCACACTAGCACGGACAAAAGAAGTATCAACGCCAATAAGCTTAGTAAGCTCATGCTTCACCGGGTCACGTGCAATGCTAATAGCACCTGTACTGTCTGACAATAGAGTCGTGGGTGTCGTAACAGAGACACCAAAATCTGCAAGTAACCACCGTAACCAAGTCACCTCCGCAGTCAAAAGAGCCATAGCTCGCAACTCAGCTTCTGCACTCGAACGGGAAACTGCGGTCTGTTTCTTCGTCTTCCAGGCAATGAGAGAACCACCAAGAAAGACACAGTAAGCAGAAAGTGAACGGCGATCCAAAGGATCACTAGCCCAAGTGGCATCGGAGTAGGACTGAAGCTGTAACGAGCTGGAACGAGGAAAGAAGAGACAAAGAGAGATCGTTCCACGAAGATAGCGTAGAACACGAAGAAGGTGACTATAGTGAACCGAAGTGGGAGCAGAAACAAACTGACTCAGAATATGGACAGGATAAGAAATATCAGGGCGAGTAACAGCCAGATAGACGAGACCCCCGACAAGATGTCGATAACGAGTCGGATCAGAGAGAGGATCGCCATCAGAAGCACGAAGAGAAATATTGAGCTCCATGGGAGTCTCAGCAGTACGGTCATCAGTAAGAGCGGCACGAGAAAGAAGATCATGAATATACCGTTCTTGGGATATAAAGAAACCATCAGAGGTGGACGAAACCTCAATCCCAAGAAAGTAACGAAGCGGACCAAGATCCGACATAAGAAACTGCTCACTCAGACGTGCCTTGACAAAGGCAATATACTCCGGGTCGTCACCAGTGATGATCATGTCATCAACATACAGAAGAAGAAGAGTGCGACCACGAGGAGAAGAGTGAACAAACAACGCAGGGTCATGAGCACTGGAAGAGAAACCAGCAGCTGTGACCACAGAAGCAAAGCGCTCAAACCATGCACGAGGGGCTTGCTTAAGGCCATAGAGAGAGCGACGAAGACGGCAGACCATGCCATCTGTAACAGAATACCCCGGTGGTGGTTGCATATAAACCTCCTCACGCAACTCACCATTAAGAAAGGCATTCTTAACATCAAGCTGAGACACAGACCAATGGCGAACAGATGCCACGGCAAGAAGAGTCCGAACAGTGGTCATGTGAGCCACTGGAGCAAAAGTCTCATCATAATCACGGCCATGCTCCTGCTGAAAGCCACGAGCAACCAGACGAGCTTTGTAACGCTCAAGAGTCCCATCAGAGCGGGTCTTAACCTTATAGACCCACTTACAGGTGATAGGACGAACACGAGGAGGAAGAGGAACGATCTCCCACGTACCAGTGCGCTCAAGCGCAGCAATCTCCTCAGCCATGGCAAGCTGCCATTCAGGATGAACAACAGCCTCACGATACGTAGTCGGCTCTGGGACAGCCGAAACACTATAGGTAGCAGGATCAAAGAAATCAGGTGAAGGACAAGGCCGAGTACGAAGAGAGTAAGTCGGCTGAGACGGTGCACCAGAAGTAGAGGGTGCATCAGATGACTCGGTCACAACACGTGGACGACGAGTATAATAGAAAGGAAAAGTAGGATGAGAAGGAGCAACAGGAGAAGGCGGAGGGGGGAGGATGAAGAAGACGGCGACGAAGGAGGAGAAGAAGGCGTCGATGAAGGAGGAAGAAGGCATCGGAGTAGACGGCACCGGATCAGGGGAGGAGGAGGAATATGAGGAACATCGGGAGGAGAATCAGGAAAAGTAAGAAAAGAGAGATCCTCCATAGTAGAGGTCGAGCGTGGAAAGAAAGGACGAGACTCGTCAAACGTCACGTCCCGGGAAATACGCATCCGACGAGCCACGGGATCCCAACATCGATAGCCCTTATGCTCATCACTATATCCGAGAAAAACACACTCAACAGACTGAGCGGTTAGTTTGGTGCGTTCACGAGGAGCGAGGAGAACATAGCAAACACAACCAAACAGACGCAACATGGAATAGTCAGGAGAGCGATCACATAGTCGCTCGAGAGGAATACCACCCTGAAGGGCGGCAGAAGGCTGAATGTTAATGAGATAGACCGAGGTAGAGACAGCCTCAGCCCAGAAATGTGGCGGGAGAGAAGAAGCGATCATCATCGCACGAGCAGTCTCTAGAAGATGACGATGCTTACGCTCAGCAACGCCATTCTGAGCATGTGCACCGGGACAAGAGAACTGAGCGAGAGTGCCCTGCTCAGCAAGAACACCACGCAAATGCTTGGAGATATACTCACCAGCAGAATCAGCACGGAACACACGAATAGGTGTAGAGAACTGAGTGTGAACCATGGCAGCAAAACGCTTATAGATAGAGAGAACCTCACTACGAGAGGACATAAAGTAAATCCAAGTGTATCGTGAGTAATCATCTATAAAGATAATATAGTAGCGATGACCCCCTTTCGAAGCGAAGGGAGCCGGACCCCAAACATCTGAATGAACGAGATCAAAAGGACGCTCGGACACAGAGTCACTATGAGGATATGGTAGCTGAATCTGCTTACCAAGCCTACAACCCAGACAATCCAAAGAAGCGTTTCCGGAGACAGACCCTAGAACACCACGATGAACTAGAGACGAGAGACGAGAACCACATAAATGGCCAAGACGATGATGCCACTGCTGAAAAGAGCTGGTGGCTGCGGCAACCTGGGTCGAGAGACTGGCGGCGGTGGCAGCGGAAGGAAGACGAAGCCAGTCAAGCTCCCATAGACCATCATGGCGTCGGGGACCAGCACCAAGCAAAGCGCCCGTACAACGATCCTGAACAGAACAGGAATCAAAGTCTAGAGTGACCCTACAACGAGAATCGACAATCTGACTACCAGAGAAAAGCTGCATGGTGAGTCGAGGAATATGAGCGACAGAAGGAACATGAAACGCGGGACTGCTAAGAGTGCCTCGACTAGCAACGGGGATGGGAGTACCATCGGCAGTACGAACAGAGACAGGAGACTCGACAGGTCGAATAGAGCTCAAGGCGGAAGAATCGTAAGTCATATGAAAAGATGCTCCAGTATCAAGAATCCAAGGGGATGTACCTGAATGAGAAGAAGGTGGTCTCTCGGTGCCAGAAAAGTCAGTCGCAGAACCAGCAGAACCTGTCGGTGAAGAGTCCCAAGTAGCAAGCAGGCATCGGAGTTGCGCGATCTCACGCGAAGTGAAAGACGCCACTGAAGAGGTAGATGCGTCAGCCAAGGAGGACCAATCATCACAATACGTGGTCGCCACATGGGGAGTCGAAGGAGAGCGGTCACAAGTCGTGCACACGCCACGCGAGGAGTCGAAGAAAAGCAGCCAGAACCATGTGCAGAAGCCGCGAGAGTCGACGTAGAGCGGCGAGTCGACATAGATGGAGTCGACGTAGAGCGGCCACAACAGCGGGCAGAAGCCCCGATAGTCGGCGTAGAGCGGCGAGTCGACATAGACGAAGTCGACGTAGAGCGGCCATAACTGCAGGCAGAAGCCGCGAGAGTCGGCGTAGAGCGACATGCAGACGTCATCGAGGGAGACGACGAAATAGGCATCAAGGACCCCGGAGCAGCACCGAGCAAAGACGGAAGCTCGGGACAGCCTAGAACGGGATCAGCAGCAGACAGCGACATCGTGGAACGAGATCAGTTTTTTTTTTGACTTTTTTTCTGGAGTCAACGCAAATCAAATCAGATCGATCGAGACAAGCTAGCTCGACCTGAGCACTCGATCAGGAACCACCGAGAGGCAGTGGCCGCTGGAGTCAAGGCAGCGGCCGGAGGATGATGGCCGCAGGGGACAGCAGCGGCGACGGCGGCTGGCGGACGGTGGGCTGCGGATGAAGACGGCTGCGGATGAAGACGGCGGCCACGGACAGCGGACTCCGGCGGTCTGCAGCAGCGGGGACAGAGGACCCGGAGAAAAATTCGCACGAAGAAGAACCTGAGAAGCTCGAGCGAGCTGTACGTGGCGGCGGAAGAAGAAAAAAAAATCGCACGAGTTGCGGCGTGCAGAAACCCTAACCTAGCTCTAATACCATGTTAGGAATAAGCAACTTGTATTCCACGGGGTCAAAGGCCACAATATATAGTATATGTACAGGTGTAAATGTGCAGGGAGCCCCCTATCTAACAGGGAAACTACATTATACAAATATCTCTCTAACACTTATTATTTAAAAAAATCCGCATTCCTTTAAAAAAAAAATAGGATACAGGTTTGGAGAGCAGCCTCAGTGTCTCCAGATCTTCAAGAATGTTACTCTGCTTATTTGTGATGAGTAGCAGATATAGCGCTTCAATTGGATGATAAACATAACAAACATTTTCAGTCTCCACAAAATAATTCATATACTGCTGCAAGTAACAGCAGATGCCGCAACAGCTTATTGTGTAGGTGGTGGATAGTAAACCTTCTCCACTTATTGTTGCCTTTTAGATCCTCTGGCATCGAATAATGCCTGCAGCACCTCCGTAGCATAACCATTTCTCGCTACCTTTGTTCATGTTCCATCTCAATCGATGTAGTGCTACAGATTTGGGAGGGAAGATGTCAAAATCTTTAGGGTAGTCATCAATTGTGCCGTTGAATATGCCACCCCCACCATTTCTTGCATTCGAGGATCAACTAAAACCAACGCATTACTTTCTTGTCCTTCATCAGGCAAATCTAGTTGACCCTCTCTGGGTTCTGGATCTACATATTCTGCAGGGTGGTTCAGCGGGCATGTCAGGCACTAAGCCAATGATGCAAGTTGCAGCAAAATGTTGAGGGTTTTACCTGAGCTGGTGATAGTTTGTAGTTTCTCTTTTTTTGTATCTTGCATTCTTGGACCCTTCTTTGCAACCAGAGGAACATTTGGTAAAGGTGAGTGTTGCAACATACCACCAACCTTAATAACTGCTTCCTCTTCTGCTAATGAACCACAAAGGAAATAAGGTACACGGTTCCTCCCAGGTTCCTTCTCCCAGAATCTCGAAGTAAGCTACAGGTGTGCAATATTTGTTTAGCACAGCACAGAGATTCTGAATGACAAGCACCAATAGACAGTGACCTTGGTTATTGAGTACAGGCTAGTGAGTCTACCTGGAAGCGCACAGCAGTACCGTCTGCCCCGCAATAAGCTGCATAACCTGTATATAGGCAAAGATTTGCAAATTTAAGGATCATAGTGATTTTATGTGCTTAAGTTTCATAATTTTATAAGAAGCTACTAGTTCTCTCCTACATAGAGATTTATTTAAATAACAATAATATCAAGTGTCTAAGATGTAGGAGAATATTACTAAAATAATAAAATAGCAATAAAAAGATGTTCAAGTATCCAAACGGGATCTTATCAGAGGTGAATATTACTAAAATAATAAACTATTGAAATGTTAGTATATACGGTAAATAACTAAATAACATAAATCTTTATATCCATTCATTTACGAGAGTGTGAGGGTCTCCCATATTGTGCTTCCAGATTCCAAATAGTTGTCTAAAAATTAAAAACAGGTACAACCGAAGACTTCTTACTAGGAAACTTGTAACTCATAGTGCTTAGGGAGGATATTGACTAGGATTACGCATGGTTCTGAAAAGGTACCAGTAATTTCTGAGACGTGGACATTCCATATCAAATATTCTGACAACTGATAAGTAGAAACGCCCTGAATTTTAGTCCCAGCGAATGGCCTTCCAGTGACAGGAGCATCATTGGCAATTGTGGGTAAGCTAAGGAACTTCAATGTGCCATCTTCCAATGAGATGACAATACCTCTGAACATGAAAGATAGTAACAGTTAACACAGAATCATGTGAAAGAAGATTGCTGATCAAGCTAACATTATTAACCTAGTGGACAGGAAATAGATATATAACCTGCACATATACACAGTAGACATAATCATGAGCGAACACAAAATGAAATAAAAATAATCATGTTGGATAAGCAAGTTTTAATTAGCCATTCTTCAACGTTAATTCTCATAAAAGATTGCAAGCCACATGAGTCCTGCATGTTCACTTTGTTTAGGGCAAGCCAAAGGATAGGTCTTGGATTCATGGCATGCCCCTATGTTCCTCAGGGGTTTATATACCTGGAAAGTGGAAACTACCGTCCTACCACTTTAAACCCAACAGTTTTGACAAAATGAACGAGACTAATGGTTGCCTTCTGATGTTGATATAGGGCATAATGGTTGTTTAAATATATTGCCCACCCTTCTCCATCAGTTTGGACTTTTGGGTGAACTGGTCAGTGCATCCAAGTCAATATAGTATCATAGCCAAGAGGTCTCAAGTTCAAGACCCAGCCACCGCAGTATTTAATCAAAATATTTGCGGCCTTTAGTGAATCCTAGACGCTACCAAATGTTTGAGTCATGATGTGAACAGCAGAAGCAGGGGCCTTCCACAATTATTTGTTGCGTCAATTAGGTTTTGAACCCTGAACCTCATGTTGCAGGTTGTATGCACCTAACCAGTTCACCCATCAGTCTGAACTGATGGCGTTAATTGGGTTTTGAACCCTGAACCTCATGTTGCAGGTTGTATGCACCTAACCAGTTCACCCATCAGTCTGAACTGATGGCGTTAATTGGGTTTTGAACCCTGAACCTCATGTTGCAGGTTGTATGCACCTAACCAATTCACCCATCAGTCTAAACTGATTAAAAGGGGATAAACACCAAGGTGAAATCAACCAGATAAGGTTAGAAGATACAACACAAGTTGCCATCCTGATTTAAATAAAATGCCAGGATGAACATGGCCTTAATTCATGCACATTAGATTCCATTCATTAGCAACAATCACTGTTTCTTACAGATAGGGAAAGGTGAAAAACGAGGTAAAACCAAGTCCCTACCTCAATAATTGTTGGTAAAACCAAGTCCCTATCTCAATAACCGTCGGTAAAACCAAGTTCATACCTCAATGGGTAAAAAAAGGTCCCAATCTCAATGGGTAGTGATGAAAGCTCAGTAAATATCATGTAATGAAGGAAGCTGAGTAACATTAGTGTCTGCAGGATTTATTTACTATGGAGGAATTGACTTGTTGCTACAAATGGGATTACATTTATTTGCCAAGGTTCGAAAAAAGGATAAAAAAGCGTGCGCTTAAGCGCAATGCACAGGCCCTCCGCATCGCTTAGGGCCTAAGCGCCTTATTATGCACTAGGCATGGTTAAGCGGCGCCTTATTATGCACTAGGCGTGTTAAGCGGCGCCTTATTCTGCGCTAGACGTGTTAAGCAGACCGCTTAACCACGAAGCAGTGATTAATTAGCACAGAAGAGAAGAAAGCATTGGCTAAGCGGGCTGGAACTCTTCGCATGGGAGGGAAAGTTGCATGCCCGCGGGAAACTTGGGCGCAGGAGGGAACCAGAAACTTTGGTGCGGGAGTGAAAAATTGCATGCACAGCTTGTGCGTGTAGGGCAAAGGGGGGCAATGGATTTCTAAAGCAATCAAACACATCCCTTCTCGCAGCGGCCTGACCTAGCTGCAACCCCTCCTAATTTCTGCTTTTTTTTCTGGCATGCCCTACCCTGTCTTTTTTTGGCCTTGGAAGTCTTGATTATATGCCTAAAGTTCCTATTTTCTGCTGGTTTTTGGGCTTGCTGGTCCTGCCCCTGTCTTGTTTGGCCTTGGAAGTCTTGATTATTATATGCCTGAACTCCTAATTTCTGCTGGTTTTCAGTCCTGCCGTTAACGCTTAAGCGCGCATAAATCGTCTAAGCGCTAAGTGGAAGGCCACGGCTCCGCATATGCTTAACGGTTTTTTGAACATTGTTATTTTCTACAAAAGGAACGAAATATTACCTTGCATCCTTCAACCAATGAAGACTTAAAACAGCCCTTGGGGCAGTAGTTAGTTTCCACAGAGGACGGTATGGATCTCTGCAACAAACGAGTTTTATGGAAGGTGAATCAGTATACAAATATTGCAGCCCATTCAAAAAAATCATAGCAAAAAAGGTTGTAAATCCAATATCATATTATTGTTTGCTGACAATATCTACTCAACTAAGGTTATGCTAGTGCAAGGAAATTTGTGTTCTTCAAGAGTAGTTGCTACACCTGTGGTTGCTTACTTTCACCTCTTATTTGCATAAAATTTGATGACAGACGTGGACAATGGTAACTAAAAAGTGATGTTTTCCCTTGAAAGACGTGCTATATTTGTTGATGTGACAATAACAGATTCAGCAGATAAAATGCACCTTTGTTTATTGACCCAAATTTTATCACTACGAAACAGCACAAAAAGAATGCATGGTTCTCAAACTGCAAGTGGAGTCAATTTGTTTGAAAAAAAAAGACAGCTCTATTAATGGACTTCCTGAGTAAAATATGAACCAAAAGGATAAGAAATTGTATCGACTGCTGAGATAAGCCAGCTGCATATACGCAATATCATACTATATGGTATGGCAAAGAGTAGTTTTGGTCACAACAAAGATTAAGTCATTATTCAGTCCCTAGTATTGTTTATTTGTTTATGATACCTTAAATCCCAGAATTTTAGCCCATCCTCTCCAGCAGTGACAAAGGTAATTGTGTTTTCCTCACTGCCAAAATGATATGAAGTCAGAACTCAGTGTTTACCTTCTGGAATGGAACAGAAGTATAATACAAATTAGTACCTTACATATGGTGCCCACGAGAGGGCTCTGATGGGAACAGATTCAGCAGTGACACACATAAAAGGTTTTGAATCTATAAGTTAACCAGAACAGATGTTTCGTATTACACACAAATAAAATAAGTAAGAAATATGTAAATGACAGCAATCATATGAAAAGGGAGGTAAGAAATCACTAAAATACCTTGTGATGACATGTCCGTGGAGAACTTCCATAAAGCAACCTAAAACATCAAAACCCAACCATGAAACTTACAGAATAGCAGATTCTAACCCAACAGTGCGGTTATCCTATCTAAACCAAGGAAATAATTTATAATAATTTAGTAAAGACAGAAAAGATACCGTTCCATCATGACATCCTGCCAGTATCATATCATGAGGAGAAGGCGACCAATCAATTGTCAAGGGAATGCTGTTTACCATTATAAAGAGGCAATGGCTTCAAAATGAACATTCATGCCGGATAATTTAATAGGAAAAAAATTGCCACCTAGTTTAATAGAAAAATGAAAAGTAAAAGTTGGAATACCTCTGTCTGTTCCCGCACTTCACTTTAGCACATCTAAATACAGGTTGCAGTTTTAGAAAGCGAGGGTCGGTTCCCTCCATTGCAGAAGAAGAATAAATTTTCATGCTTGGAGATGGAACCTCCCATCTGTGCACAATAACGGGTAAGCACATAAGAAGTGGCGATATTCAAAAATTGATGGCGAAAAAATTCAAATGATGATCTCTAGAATAGGATGTACTCACACTTCCAGTGAGCCATTTCCTAACAGTATCGCAAGAAAACCCAAGCGTGATTTCTGTTCTAACTGATTTGGTAAAGGAGGATTCCATTTTATGTCCCAAGCAACTTTGCCATTATGAGCTAAACACAAAACGACCCTTGGTAGATGAATGCCTTTTGGGATTGCAGAGAAGTTCTCTGTGCAAGTAATTATATCACCATTATTACTTGGTTCTTTGAATGGAGCTACTTCTGTAACATCCAGTTCATCAATGATCTGGGCACTATTTTCAGAAGGAACAGGCACAATTTGATTGGCAGACTCAGTCATTTCCATGATTTCACAGTTAACAATTGCACTCTTACATCCAACCAAACCAACACTATTGGCCACGTCTTTGCTTATAGATGACCCTAGTAGCTTGGGCTTCTCGACAGAAGGCAAATGATTATTAGGTATGATAGATGTGGCTGATTTCTCCATCTTCTGTACATCAGCACTAAGAGCCAGTGAGCAAGTCTCATCTGAAGCATATTTCTTTGTAGGTAGCCGCACACGCCTTCTGGTGTAGACAAGTAATTCTTTCTTGTGCTTTTCAACTAAGGCCATATTTTCACTTGGCTTGGGAGTTGTCTGATTGTTTTGTTCTGCGCCGTTGAATGCAGTTGAAGAACTGCACTGTGCTGAAACAGGTTTCTTTCTATGTTGGGCACTTGAATTTTCCTTGCAATTTTTAATGCACAACCCATGTGCTGGTGATGCAGCATCAGAAAATGCATCACTCAGATTTCCTATATGACACACAGCTAAGCACACAGTTTTTCTTCCCAGTTCAGTATCAGTGCCCGAAGCATGCTTGGTGCTGCTTGGGGATGGATATCTCCGGGGCCTCCCCCTCTTTTTCTTTGGTTCTACACATACTAGAGCTCTAGACATATCTTTTTTCAATTCAATGCCAGGCGAACACTTTGGGATTTTCCTAGGTCGACCCCTACCTTTTTTGGGGATTGATTCAGCAGGTTTCACAGTTGGTATGGCACAAGACAATGCAAGATCACCTGCAATAACTCCTGAAGTGATAAGAGGGCCAATAGAATTGAAATCTTGACTACCACTACCTGTCGTTGAAGCTAACACTTTCACAACTGGCAGCGGATATTTTCTTGGTCTTCTCCTTGGTCTTTTCAGACTTGGTTCTACCTGGTCATCAGTAGTTGTCAATTTTATCTTTCTTGGTCTCCCTAATGGTTTTCGTGGGACTGATGAACTCTCAATCGAATTGTTCACGCCTGGTATTTTTCTAGGCCTTCCTCTACGATTGCTCTTATCATACGCAATCATTGACAGATCAGGATGTGCCTCTTCAAAGGGTGCTATGAGACACCAAATTTGAATGATACCTCTGCCAATCAGTGGCATGCCAATTTTATGGTAAGAAGAACCAGGAGGATGAGCAGCAACAGAAAGATACTGCAACAGATAGTAGGTCATGATTAGCTCTAAGTAACTGATATATTCTACTTATCTTTTTGCAAATCCAGTAAATTCTTGCAACTAAAAAACAGACAAAAGGTACTACTCATAGACGCTGAAAAATAAAAGCAACCATGCAATGAGCCTGCATGAAAGATGTACTTGACTAAAGTACTGCAACGGATGTCTTGAGTATTTTTAAAATATGCATCTACATGCCAACATAAAGTACACAGTTCAGTAAAATGAATCAATATGTCATTTGTCAAGCTTCATGCGCTGACCACTATTCCAAAAGACCGATCTGATGGAAAGGGAGGGCAATCCACTTATACACTCAACACCCCTCCTCACATGTGACGGTCACAGACAGGTCAACATGTGTAAACTCAGAGGTAGGCGCATGAAGAGAAAGGGGCCTTGTACGTGGAAGGAGGGGGCATCAGCAATTTTAGGAAAATTGCGCGCCACACAGGACTCGAACTCGAGACCTTGGCTCTGATACCATGTCAAGCTTAATGCGCTGACCACTATTCCAAAAGACCGATCTGATGGAAAGGGAGGGCAATCCACTTATACACTCAACATCATTGACATATGGGCTTAGGACCCACGTGTCATGCAAACAGATTATGTTAATTTTCTCATTGCTAAGTTTGAGCAGTAAACATCACATTTTCTAGATAGTCTTACAAGGCAAACATTGGATAATAAGATGACAGACAAAAAATTTGAAGTCTCGAGTCACGACAAAAGAGCTACTAGTTCATGGCCATCAGTCAGTTGATCACAACCTCACAATTTACACGAGAACAAGGCGTGCCGCACAACCTCGGGCACCAGTCCAACGACCAAACATTTCCCCCAGCGAACAAAATGAAATCAGAGCTGCAACAATTAAGAGATTTAATCACAGTTCAACCAAGACGGTTCTCTAAAGTCAATGGATAATGTAACAGAGAAAAGTGAAAGAGGGTAGAAACACAAAGTCAGATTTAGCACTGTGTCCACGTAAATTAGTTTATGACACTACTGAACTTTAAGTTAATGGCTTTTTTTACAAATCAACCAAAAGCACCAAAACCCACCTCACTCTGCAGCATTACTCCTGTACCAAGAGAATACTGCTTTCATTCTCAAATAGTCGTACTTGTACAGCATGTGCAGTCAAAAAAATTAAGACCTTGGTCACTAAAATACACAGAAGCACAAAAAGGTATCTGTATATTGGTCAATGAAATTACTTCCATATCACTAACTATTTTAAATAATTTTACTAGTATATAACTAGAAAAGGCACTGATCAAAGCTGCATTTGAGATCATGTTATGTGTGAAACAACAAGGAAACTATTGTACTCCTGTACAAAATTCTTCACAAACAACAAATGGTGAATAGGGACTGGTCTACTTACCAGTCCATGTGCAGCAGAATTTGAATTGTAAACAGATAAACAAAAATATAACAGCAAGACTGGGATATCTTGGGTCAAAACTTCAATCAATACTCCAAATAACCATAACTGAGGAACTTAAACCATAATGTATCTCTCCACAACAATACTACCTTCAGAAATTACTCATAGGAAAATAATGGAACAACATAAGTAGATTGTATAAAGTTAAAGAAGTCTAGATTCTAGAAATAATACCTGTTGGTATTATTATCCCTCCCATCTTCCAAGTGTGTGACCTGCATTGATTTGCAGTTTTGCACTTACATGATCCAAAAAAAAAAGCTGGAAGCTTAAGCACTCCAATGTTACAACAGGAATTAGACTGAGAAATTAGCGCCGACAATCAATATTTAGTTGTACTAACCTGAGGAACAGATGCAGATGAGAACTGCGGTAAGGTTATCTCGTGTGTGTTATCTCTGGATGAAGTTGATCCAGTGCCGTAAGTAAAACTAACACCTTTTGGCTCATAAGAGAAATGTCTCCATTCTCTGGGAAGATAATAACAGATCAAATTTCTAGCATAATGGATTCCGAGTAATAAAAAATTTAAAATACGAAAATAGGAAAGAACAGAGTAAAATGTACCATTAACTAACTAATGGCCCGCACTCTGCAGAAATAATGTATTCTGCTGACTCTTAATTGCAGGAACAAATTCAATTAGTACACTTTGCTTTGATCCAACATGGAAGTAACTAGAACTGTAGATCATGAAAATACCAAGAACTCCGGATGTCCAGACACTCAAACAAAGAGATCAATCATCATCAATCAGTCAATCTAAGACATCACACCCACTACATTTTAGCTATTACAGAACAGGTATGATGGAATCATTCTAATCAGATAAAAAGCACACGAGAATTACAGGTGCTGCTAACGCCAGTGACTGTGTCAAATGAATTATAGTGAACACTAACCGCAAGAAAGAAGTGCTACCAAAACAAGAACATGAAGACTACGATTTTTTGTTTGTAATGATGTCATGAACTCCAAATTAACAATCTCTAGCCAAATTCTCCCGCACATATGATGCATCAACCAAACTAGAGGTTCCATGTTCCAAGCTCCATATTACGCACATATGATGCAGCACGTGTAAAAGTTTAACCAATGAAGCAACCATCCCTTAAAATTTTTGTGTCCGTTCTACGGCCACCACGCCCACAACTGAAAGTTACCAAATATGTCTCGGTGATTGGGTCGCGGCGTAGAGCGAGCATGGAGAGCGGTTTTCACCTGAGGAAAGTTATCGAGGAGGAGAACCTCTCTACTTCGGTGTCGGGGAAGCCCGGCTCGGGCTCGCCGGCTGCGAGCTCCGAGATGGCGCGTACCGCGCTGGAGAACTCCTCCGGCGATTCGTCGAACAGGCAGACCTCGACGCCGCTATTACCCTCCTCCCCTTCCCGCGGTGACGGCGCCTCCGTCGTTCCCGGCGGCGCGGCCATCGCCTCCGCCCCCAACTCCGGGCAGGCCCCGCTCCCTCGCCCCACCGAGGGATGGAAGAGGCAGAGAATACAAGTGTAGGGAGGTTTCTGCAAATTGCATGCTGGTGGAAGCAGAACATTATATCTAACCGTT
This sequence comes from Poa pratensis, assembly GCA_947311845.1. Taxonomy (NCBI): domain Eukaryota; kingdom Viridiplantae; phylum Streptophyta; class Magnoliopsida; order Poales; family Poaceae; genus Poa; species Poa pratensis. Next base: position 8,950,759 of record CAMZMU010000090.1, read on the forward strand.
CAACGATTTAGAAACCGTACCAGAGGAGACCACGAAATCTGTGAAAAATAGAAGAGGAGAGAGCTTGCCTTAGAGCATCACTAGCCGAGCCTGTAAAAGGCAAAACTGTTTTGCAGGTCGCGTAACCCGTGTTTTTTGCGTAAAAAATGGTCGCCACAGAACAGAATCCTTATATGCAAACCGTAAAATAGAATATTCTCTAAATATTCCCTTCCCCACATCTTCTTCTTCCTCTCGCCCAAGCGGCGAATCGATCGATCCAGGAGCTAGCTATCTCCCGTCGCTGCTCGATCTTTCAAGGAGCTAGCTACCTAGTAGGAATGGATCGATCCCGGACCTGGCCTTATGCTTGCGCTTCCGCCGGCCGGCCGACCTCACACGCCACCGATCAATTGTAAATCACGAGCTAGCTCTTTCCTACGATGCTACGAAGTATCGGTTGCTGATCGAATCGATCGTAGAGAAGCCAGCTAGCTCATTCCATGGTTAGATAGCTCACGTCTACGAAGCCGGCGGACAGCGCACGAAGCGGCCAAATACGGAGCTGCCGGCGTCGAGGACGGCACGCACGAAGCACCCCAAGCGTCCAGGACGGAAGCACGGGCAGGACAGCGTAGCAGGTGGCTCCCGACGGTGGAGCCGGTGAGCTCACGGCGGCGGGGATGGGGAGCGACAGGCGGAATTCCTTTGTCCTGTTGCGTTGACCGGTTTACAGGCACCCTCATAATTTTGCCTCAAAACTGTCATACAAGGGTCGGGGGCTGGATTTGCAGGCCCCCTCAAAACATTTACGGGTTCGACAAATTTTGCAGGCTCTGTTCGGGGCGTTTTTTAACAACAAAAACTGCAAACTCCGGATTTTTGCGGGTTTGACCAGTTTTGCAGGCTCTGCTAGAGATGCTGACGAGGTGTGGACTCGGCAAATCTCTGGGTTATGCACCCCGGGTTGATTGAGGGGGAGAGAGTTGAGCGCTGGTGATCACGACGGCTGACAAGCGAGGCGTTTTACCCAGGTTCAGGCTCCCGGAGGATAACACCCTACTTCCTGCTTGTCTGGTTATTGATGGCGAGTTGTGGCTACAATGGTGAGATGGCGATCTCGTTAGGGTTTGTGGTGACGGCTATGAGCGTACCCTAGAACGAGGGACCCTCCTAGCCTTTATATGGTAGGCTCGGTCTCGGGTGAATGGTGCTGATGGCACTTACAAGATAGGTATGAGCCGCATGACCTAGTCGACTAACTTGGGCCGCACGTTGTCCTTGCTGGGCTTTCCTTGGGCCTTTGTAGTCTTGGCGTGACCCAAGTACCTTCACCGTGGGATAGTCGAAGGGTAGCCCCACGACAGATGCTCTTACCTTGGGCCAGCAATAGACGGCGGCGAATGGAGGAAAACGCGGCGGAGTAGCGAGGGGCGGCAGTCGGCGGGAGCAGCCAGGAGCGCAGCAACTATCGCTCGTGCGCTCAGAAGCCGCGGCTAGGTCGGGGACGAACGGGCAGAATAAAAACAGGCCAGGCCATCCCTTTCAGTCTCGTGCGTACAAGGAAACTGGACGAGGGCAGATTTTTTCAATTTTAATATGGATCAAATATGGGGCAACCCATAAAATACATGTAGGTACGTACAAACCAGAAAAAACTAAAAAGTTTATAATTAGAAACGGAGGGAGTACAACGTATAAGGCCATGCAAAAAAAAAAAGTACAACGTATAAGGCCCCGCTTGGTTCGCCGGATATTAACGAAATACGGGGGTAAAATTCCACGGACCTGGTTAGCCCCCGCTGAAATTCCGGAGCAGCATGTTGACAGGCCAGGGGAAAATTAAGGAGCGGAAATGTACCAGACATTCCAAGCGGGGCCTAAGGGAAATAATAGACATGATGAAGGACAATGGTTTGACGACGAGGACGGCAGAGAGGTCTTTTGCTTCGTTCATCAGAGCTTGGATCGAAAGCTGCATTCTTCGTGAGTGCTTCAATGATGGACATGCGGCAACGCTTGGCACCTTGTCGCTGCTTCTTCTGGTCAAAAGGTGACCCTCTCCAGCCAAAGCATGTGTCTTCTTTCTCGAGGCCACTGGCCATCGTGGAGGATCTTCGGCTCCATCTGGACGTGCATCAGAGGCGACAACCCAAGCGGTTTGTCCCGGTGTCACTGTCGCTGGTTCAGACGTCAAGCTGTGTATGGTGATGCGGTGGAGGAAGACCCTAGAGACTCGACTGCGTTTTCTAGATATTGTACATGGTCTTCTGTGTAAACTTTCAAGAGCAAACAGCGACCAGGAGAGGCCCAGGCTGTACGTTGACCGGATACGGCGATGAGCAACAGGGCGACGGGCAACGGGAGGCGGAGGCGCCTCACGCTGCCGCCCAACGGCCTAGCGCCGCCGCTAGATCCATGCTCGCCGGCGGGCGGCTCGGGGTCGAGGTTCTCGTGCCTGCAGGAGACTCGGTCGCCTTCGGATGATGAAGATTGTCTCTCCGAGGTGCCGTTCGAGACGGCAATGGATGTGTTGATCGAAGAGGTGGAAGAAGATGCAGATCAAGGGGCCTGGTTGACGGTAACTCGAAGGGGACGAAAATCCGACGAGGAATTGCAGCAGGAGTTCTGGAACGAGATCGGATTCCCGACCCCGGCGTCTCGGACGTGGGAAAGGAGATCATGCTCGCCATCAACGACTGTGCCGCCTCCTGCGTTGGGGATGCCCAACGATTCTTCAACGGGAAGGCGAGGAAGGCCCATGGCGTCGGTAAAGCTCGTACTTCGCCGCCGGCGTCGACCATGGGCACCGTGGTCTCGAAACCCGTGAGGGTAGGCTGGCGCGGCCCCATTCCGAGGCCGAGGATCACCCCCATGCCCGTGCTGGGGATGTTCATGCCGGCCCAGTCGACGGTGGCCGGAGATGGAAGGGAAGCAGTGGCGGCGGCGGCCTCCAATCCAGTGGTTGCGGATCACGGCGGCGAGGAGGGGGGTGAAATTCAAACTCCGACCTCACTGCCAGGTGGGCCCCTGACGCAAGCGGATCTCAGCTGCCCATCGCCATGGCGCCATCTCATCCGTCGGTTTGCAGGACTGTGGAAACCCTTCGCGTCTTCCTCACCTGTTCGCTCCGTCGCGCCGTCCGTCCACGACACCGATCGATCCGCCACGCCGCCGCCTTCGCCATCTGCTGCAACCCCTCCCCGACCCTCCCAGGCAACAGATCCTCGCCCTGCTCCTCGGCCTACACCCGGGCACACCCCGAGCCCCCTCTCGCGCACGTTCGCGGAGGTTGTGTCGTCGCCGGGGTCCATGGCGGGGCAAGGAGGCACGGGTGGCCAGCCGGGATGCGGACTGCAGGGCACACAGCAAGATCTTCTTTCACGTATACTTTGAAAATACCACACGGAGGATACTTTGAAAATTTTACATGACATAGCAATTAAAGATACTTTCACGTATTACATAACTTAAATATGTGTTATTTTTAACAATATATAATATCGACCTAAGACTCACGTTATTTTTAATGACTCCAAGACTCACGTTATTTTTAACTAAAAAGTATCCTCCGTGTGGTATTTCTCGAAATGAAATCTTCAATCATATATATCGACCTAAATAATCTTCTCTAGAATATCATTTTAAAAGGTTATTGTCACCAATCTATTGAGTATTTCTTGTGTCATAGTAGTCCACATGCGGCCGTCGTGCCAATCGGGCGATTTGGATGTGATGGTGTGCCACGTACGGTCGTCGCTCTCGCGGTCTCGCTCAAGCTCATGACAGGGAAACGCAGGATCGTCACGGTCGATTGGTTTTCTCACCTCTAGCACCAGGTACCGATAGGGATTCAAGATTTTTTAAACCAAATATGACCTTTTTGAAACTAAATACATATATGACCTCTTCTCGAAACTATTTGCAAATTTGACCTCCGAGGTCGGCACTAATGAGGATGGAGCCGAACTTGTACAAGTCGGCTCCATTCTCTCTGGAGCCGACCTCTGTTTTAATTTTTTTAATCCTTAGAAAAATTATCAAACCAAAACGGGTGGCGAAGAACTACACAAGTTCGGCTCCGACCTCTTTAACACCGACACCTAAGGGGTCAGATTTAGAAATAGTCTTGATTAAGGGTCACATATGTGTTTAGTTTGTCAAATAGGGCAGATTTCACAAAAAATACGGGATTCAGACGTGGTATGCTGCATCGATCGTGGCCTGGTAGCTGTAGCTCTCGCATGTGCTAGACTATTGGGCCCCAAAAGTAAAGGAAACAACAATTAGGCTGGACTGCTGAACTATTGGGCTGCTGCCTTGCTGCCTGCTGAAACTGGCCCACTACAAAATGCCAAACTGATTGCAAAATTCCAAATGTACATACGTACTTGGCAGCATGAAACCGGGGGCCTCTGGAATTCGGGGGCCTGTTCCGTTGATCACTTCGCACGTGGCCATCGACGGGCCTGGAGAAGCTTAATTACCTCTATTGGTGGTACTTCATCTATTATATACTAAAAGCAAAATGAGGTAGTTTTTCGAGCCACCGCATTAATCTACATCATCTAAAATATGTGGTTGAGATTTTAAGACAATTTAGTAGTTACGTAAACGTCTGTTTAAAACACCAGCCGTGTATAAGACAAAAAACTTGGCCCGTACGTGATGGCTGCAAGCAAAAAAAAATTTGCTCGACCGTGGCCTCTACGTGATGGCACCCAGCAAAAGGAAAGAAAAATCGATCGTGGTGCCACAATCTGTACTGGCTAGCTGCGAGCAAAAAAAAGATCGTGCCACGTGGTTGCAAAGGGTATATAGGAACTGTTAGGAATGACCAGTTTACAAAAAATTAAAGTAATCAGTACGTATTTCCCCTCAGTACGTATTTCCCCTCTTTTGTTTTATTTAGCCTATGCTTTGAATTTAGTCAAAGCCAAAATTTTAAATATTGACTAAATATGTAGCAATAAATATAAACTTTCATACTACCATATTTGTATAATTTGAAGATATAATTTAGGTTTATTCTAATAATAATGATTTCATATTATAAAGGTTAATGTTTCTATTTATTTGGTCAAAATTTATAAAGTATGACCCCAAATACGGGGTAATTGTGAACGGAGGGGTACATTGTTTTTACGATTGAGTACATAGAAATGACTTATTTGACTGCAATCGGACCAACACACCAACAAAACGCCTACATAAGTTTGAAGTCGTGGAATTTGTATTAATAAAGTCTCGACATTAGTCGCACTATGTACATTGTTTTTATGATTGAGTACACATAAGTAACAAATTTATTCAACTGCCAGCGGAACAACACTCTCACAAAACGTCTACGGAAATCCGGAGTTTAGAGTAGTGCAATTTTAATATTAATGAAGTCACAACATTAGTCGCACTATTTATGGGAACGTCTCTTACACCGAGAAAATTACCGGCTTAATGATATACACATGGCCGAGTTAACACATATTCTCGCGGTGATGAGAATGTCCCTCCACTGAAGGAATATACTGATTTAAGAAGACATAAAACCTCAATCGTTCAAAAATTGATGAAGATACAACATTAGTCGACGCACTGTCAACGGGAATGTCCCTCACAGTATAAAATATTTTTCTTAATGATACATACAGAGCTAAGTCACAACATACGCTCGCTTGATATGCTTCATTTAGAATCAACATGACTCGTGTCACTACTTTTTTTAATCTGAGAAACTTAAAAGTGTACACTTGAATTGTCTGGCGGATATTGCTTGGTTTGTACGGTTGACATCTTTGGAATATTTCATGTGTCTTTATCTCATGTAACAAAATCAACATAAGAATAGATATCATTCCAATTGCATAGTAAAATCGACGAGTGATTAGAGTATTTAACAATGCTATTCAAGCTGTGTAGTCATTTTGCATAACACGGAAAATACATGTGACTGGCTATGTAGAACCAATAAACAAAGATCAGGATAAGTTAAGAGTCAAGAAAACTTAGAGTCGTACTTCTCTAACTTTTACTATTGATGTATAAACATGTTAACAAATAGATATAGAAGAATATAATTTATCGTTAGAAGTACATTCATATGACTAGCTATGTAGAAACAATAAACAAAGACCAGGATAAGTTAAGAGCCAAGAAAACTTAGAGTCGTACTTCTCTAACTTTTACTATTGATGTATAAACATGATAACAAATATACCTAGAAGGAAATAAGTTATCATTAGAAGTATATTCATATAAATATAATTGCCAAAGTTTTACCACATCATGTTTCTAAAATTTTGCACATTATAACATGGAGTGTGTAAATGAGAGGAAAAAAAACTCGAAACAAGATAACTCACACTATTTAATGTGACCTACCTATTAAGGAGGATAGCGTGTTTTATCACTTAATTCTTATGATTTGTTTGGCGGCTATTGCTTGGTTTGTATGGTAGACATATTTGGACCACTGTATGTGTCTTTCTCTCATGTAACACAATCAACATAAAATCACATGTCATTCCAATTGCACAACAAAATTTACGAGCGATTAAGAGTATTTAACTATGCTATCGAAACCACGTGGTCATTTACGTTCCACGGCAAATAAATATGACTTGGTGTGTAGAACCATTGAACAAACATCATGATAAGTTAAGAGTCTGAAACATTTAGAGTCATACTTCTCGAACTTTGACTATTATTTTATAAATATGTTAACAAATATACCTAGAAGAAAATGATGTGTCCAGCGGTATAGTCATACAAAAATAATGTCCAAAGTTTTACTATGTTCATGTTTAAAAAACGCTGCACACTATCACATGAAGTGTGTACATGAGGGGAAGAAACATCATAACAAGATAAATTACACTATTTAAGTTGACCTACCTATTAAGGATGATAGACCATTCTATATCTTAATTAAACGATTTTTATCAAAGATAACTAACTTCGTGTACTGATATAACATCATATAAAACTATACTTAAGTTTACATATCCAACATCAATTACATGGGTGATTCAATATATGGCATGCTAATCATTTTCCCATAAATTTCAGATTGCCAAAGATTTTGCTCGCATACGTAATATTTTGCTTACCGGCACAAATTTGATAGTTGTAGAACAGTTTTTTTATTGTCCCATAATGAAAAATAATGTGATATCAACAAAACTATATTTTTATTTCTTTCACACTTTCAACCAAATACAGATGATGCCCTCGCATTTGTGAGGCCACTGTGCTAGTTTTTCAAATAATGCAGCTGATCACCGCTCACATTTTCACATCACGAAACTGAAATAATACACTTATCTGTCCCAAGTTGATCACGCATGCCATAAATGACTACTTGGGCGTCCACCACCTCCTACTAACATACTACGCAATTTTTCCTCAGCAGCATCCCAGACACAAGGGTTCATGTATGACAACTTGACCATAACAAAGACAAATATAGAAACAGGGACGGTAACAAAACTCCAGTTTCCAGTTCCTTCTTTTTTCAGCAATCTTCTTCAATCATGTGCACCAGAGCCCCCCATCTCTGGCAGTGATTGAAAACTTCAGTTGGCACCCGCAACAGCAGCCACACTGCATTGTTTTGGTCGCTTTGCAGTTTGCAAGACAGCCCTGTAGGATAACCAATGTTAATACTCTCGGGCCCCCAAAATCAAGGGGCCAGCCAACTAGCAGCTAGGTATGCCTATGTACCGCATATGCTGCTACCGCACAGGTGGGAGGGCCTGGAGGAGCGCGGCCATGCGGGCGCAGCACTCTGAGTGACGAGACATGCGTTTGGTTCTTCTGCTAGCTTTGCCCAGCTAAGTTACGATGAAGTAGCCCACCTTTTTTTTTTTTTTGAAGTAGCCCACCTTAGCTACTACTAATTGTGGCAAGACTATTTGTTTGGTTTGTAATTTTAAAAAGATGTTTGGTTTTTATTTCCTTTCTCCAATGGCAGCTACCGAGCTTAGCTTTAGATTTTAAATAATCAGACATGTTGTTTGGCCTTACAAAAGATTTTGTGTGTTAAGATTCCTCTCACATTTTAAATAAAGATAATCCGCTTAGAAGAGGTTGGTGGGCAGTGCAAAATGTGTTCTACAATGATGCAGAGTCAGTAGATCATCCATTTTTACATTATGAAGTTATAGCCTTGCTTAGCACGGAGTGGTGTTTTGTATTGGGAATAAATCCTTGTTTTACTTGGCAAAATAGCCCAAAACTGCCACAAAATTCTTGTGAGCGGAGGAGAGCCAAATTGGCACCCCCTCACCGATAGAAAACAGACGTGTTCATCCAAGAGCTTCGTAAATGCTGTTCGGAAGAGCGATGCTAAATACAGCATAATGAGAGAAAGTGAGAAACACCCATTATTACCCACTTAACCATTACATTTGTTTGTTTAGCTCATCACACAATAGGACATCATTGCATAATAGACACAAGATTTTCCAAAAACGAATACATCTGTACTCTGTAACCTGTAACAGCACCGATAGTATAACTAAAAGTACAGCCCTAGAACTTAAATCTAAAAACATTGCCCTGCCACACATCCTCCCAGAACCTTGTCCTTGTACCATCACCCACCTCTTCCCTACAGAACTGCAGAAAGAGATCTTTCACCCTCATTAAATTGTGCCAAAAATGTGATGGTGTAGGCATCATACATTGTACTAAAGTGCAGTTGGCTAGGTACTTGTTTTCTCACCAGATTTTGCCACACAACTTCATTCTCAATCTTCCACGTCCATTTACTGATTAGGCACTATTCATGGCAGTCAAATCTACACCTTCAACCCCCTTGGTTGGTTGGCATACATCCTGGCAATTAACTAAATGGCGTATTCTAGCCCCGCCACGACAGACTTTTCCTAATTCTAGAACTTGATATGTAGATAGAAATATTCCAGTTACATATCAGAACCTTCCCCTTTGTACTTTCTGCTTTCATTTTTCTTCTGTTTCTTCAGTACCTTCTGTTCCTTTCCAATCACTTATTATTCTGTTACGCTGTTTTTCGGTACTATATTTCATTTGGTATTCATACATATTGCTTTGTTTTGTGTATGCGCAGCCGGGTTACGAGCGCATCTGCTGTCTCTGATGCATACAGACGCGCGACCACAACTTTGCGACCACGTGTGTGTGCCGGGTCCCCAAGCACCTGAGGGAGGAGCAAGTCGTAGAATGTGTCCACTGCGGCTGCAAGGGATGTGCCAGCGGTGACTAACAGACCAACTATGCTGTCATCCTGATATGCCGTGGAATCAATGCTTTGGTTCCAACAACTCTTGTATGTTTCTTAGGCCTGATTCTCTGGTAGAAACAATCGTCCTGTAACCGTATTGTAAGTACTCCACTGATACCTGCTGAGCTCGCAATTGCTTATCTAGTTTTCTGACATTGGGATCTTTCATAGTTACCTTTTTATTCTAGGATTTAGATTGTGGTTTGGAGCAGTTTTGAAATACAAGAATCATCTCCTGAATTAATAGTCCAGTTTCAGAATACTATCAGAATTCCATATATTTTTCGAGTCTATACTTTCCTGTAAAGGTATTATCAGAAAATGTGCCAATCGTATTTTAGTGGCCACTCACCCCTTGATCACTCATTCTTGAGAATGTAAGATATTGTGAACTGGGAGATGCTGCCCAGCTCCAATGAGATACATGAAATTCATTTTTGTTCTTTTGATTGTGCAGTGTTTTTGATTATAGATTGCGTGTGCAAAGTCAGATTATTTGTGGTAGCCTGTAAGTTGCTCTATGTAATGGTTACTGCCCCAGTATTTGGTTGTAACCCTCTACCGAATTCTTAGTTTCAAGGGAATGTCAATGGGATGACCTCTTTGATATGTTTACTGAAATATCTTCTTAGATGTCAGATGTCAAGAATGCAAAGACATGATTTGGTCTGTCCCAGTCAAGGTTTCGGATACCGGTTCAAAAAAAATTCCGGAGGGGGCCGGTATTTCCGGTAACCGGAGTTACCGGAAAATACCGGCCGGTAACCGGCCCAATATTTTGGCAAGAATTCATGATTTAAACTTAAAACATCGAATTTTTTCAAAATTTAAATTTTTCGAGCACAAATTTGTTTTAAATTTTACTAATCCGAGATTTTTCATCCGAGATATGTAAATTCCGGGGGGGGGGGGGGGGGGGGGGGTCCGAGAAATCCGGTTACCGCGGAATTCCACGGAATTCCGGCCGGTAACCGAAACCTTGGTCCCAGTATCCTCTGTGTTTGAGAGAGCTTTTAAATCCTGTATGAGGGAGCATAGTCGGCCTGGCTGAAATACAAGCAGATTTGGTCTCTTCTCTCGCTTTTAAATCCTGTATGAGAGAGCTGTCTCGGCAGGAGTCTGGCTGTTCAAGTTCAACAACTCAAGATCTGAAGCTACTGTAGTCTCCAGGCAGAGCGGATCAGTGCAGTGACCAAGCATTGCAACTTGCCATTGTCTCCTTGGTTCTGCAACGAATAATAACTAACTGCTCGAAGGGAAAAGCTTGAAGGCATGCATGCATGCCTGGAATGCAAGGGCAAGTGTTAGTGGACGCATTGTTCATGGCAAGGCCTCTTTTTTATGTCCAGGCTAGAGTAATTATTTTGCTCCTAACCTGAATGTAAGTGTTAGTTTGTTAGATTTGAGATAAATTTATTATTGACCCGAATGTAACATTCGATTTCAAAATTTATTTTTTGGTATGTTTCATCCAGGTCTCACATGGGTTTCATGTTTTCACAAGACATTCATTTCATTTTAAAAGGTGTAATTGTTTCGCTGATGTTTTCACTTATCTTGTGAATCGGTTTACTAAGAGCATCTCTAGTGATGATGCAAAGTAGGGCACCTCTTTTTGTTTTAGTGCACATAAACGTTGATTTGCTACCGCGGATGATGTGTTAGGGTACAATTCATGCAATGGATGATATAAAATAGGGCACCAACACTACTTCAATTGCATATTTCAAGTTTCCAAACTACATATTTGAACTAAAAACATTCAAATTTAACTGAAATTCGACACTTCTAGTACCCATACTACACTGTTACTACTACACTTCCACTAGCCACACTACTCGTCGGTTTCATCGCTAGTCCAATCGAACGAGGAGGACAACAACTCTACCTTCACCGCCGTCGAGGGGCCGACCTCGTTGGTCTTCTCTTTCTCCGTCGCTGCATCCTTTGCCCAATAGACCTCAAGCTCCGCCTACACATACTCTGGATGCTCTTCTTGCAACCTACTCGTGGCCAACTCGTTGACTTCACGGATAGAGAGCAGCCGCATGGCATCGCGGTGCTGCTTCTCCTCTTGTGCGGTCGCAACCCGCACCTCCTCCGCAAGCCACTCCACCTCCTACCGGCTCACGTCAAAAAAATTGATCTCTAACTTCGGCCGAGCAAACCTCCATGCGGCGGCATCGTACGAGCGCGCGGCTAACTCTGGCGTGTCGAAGGTGCCCAGCCACACCTGGTGCCGGCCGCTGGAGATCTCCGCCACATAGCGGTCGGACGACCGCAACTACACACAGTGGCGGAACCAGCTTATTGATGGAGCCTGGGCAAAAACTAAGAGAATTTACTTGGCTGGATTCTTGCACGTACAGATTTTTGATTAACACCTCAAGTCCCCGATGGTTCTTAAAAGGGAAATCACCAGCTTAGCCTGGGCAGCTGCGCGGGCATGCTGGGCCATACCTCTAACCTCTGCCACTGACCGCACAGGTCCTACGGCTGGCGGTTGGCGGTGCGCGGCTGCCGATTTGGATATGCGACAGCCTAACCGATGATGCATATATGAGGCACGAAAGCCACATTTTTCAGAAAGATATTTCAAAGATCTATCAGGATCTGACACAAACTCTCTCCGATACACATTAACTGTCGCTGAATCGCATTTATCTAGAATTTTAGACATGTTTTAATGTGTCGGTTCACTAAATCAGCGACAATTAATATGACTCGGAGCGAGTACATATTTTGTTGAAGTACGAAAAAGTTGTTGACGTTTTTAAAAAGAAAAAGTATTTGACACAAATGCAGTAACACTATCTAAAACTGTGATTTTAGTTCCTTAGGTACTCGCTCAAGGTGGCGCGAGGAGGCAGGATGGGCCGGAGGCGATACAGGGCGCAACTATGCGGCGCTGGGCGGCGGCGCTGGGGTGATGTGCAACGGCGCCAGGCTACGCATTGGGCGGCGGCGTGGGTGGTAACGGCGGTGCCAGGCTGCACGCTGTGTGGCGCGGTTGGCGGTGGGCAGTGCGGCTACGCCAGGTGTTGGCATCGCTGCTGGCGATAGGTATGAGAGGAGGCAAGAAACGAGAGGAGAGAATGAGGGCGAGGCTGACGACGGGGCGGTCACACAAAAAATTTCGGACCGACACGCGGGATTGTTTTTGGGATGACCTCGGCTGGGCTGAGGTGCGACGCTCGATTCGAGCCTCACAGCCCGGCCAGGCTGAGAAGTCATTTTTGCATGAGGTGAGCATGGTCCAGGGGACAATATCATACGAGGCTACCAAATAACCGAAAAATGGATGAGGGGGGGATTTTCTAGATCCAGCAGAGCTACCAAACATGCCCTTAGGTACTCGCTATGAAGTACTTCCTATGTCACATTATATAAGACGTTTTTGATAAGCTAAACTAGCTTTAGAAAACGTTTTATATATTGATATGGAGGGAGATAGTAGTTTTCTCTCTTAAATACAGTCACAAGCGTGCTAAATGGAAGAAGTAAGAAGGGACAAGGTTGAGAGCTAGAAGGCCGCCGCCAGGTTCCGTGATCAATCTTGGACTGCACACTTCGTTATAAACGCTACCGCACGCAGCCTTCACCTGTCAGCTTCTGGTTCGGCTGCGCCTTGCGCACATGATTAATTTTTCTTTTTAGAAAGGATGCGCACATGATTACGTTTTTTTACAGACCATAGCTCTCTTTATTGACCAATCATAACAGGCACAAGATCTATATCAGACGAATTCAAGAGCCACAGAAAGCCTCCCTAAAACTCACTCTGTTTCAATTTAATTGACTTGCTATCCACCAAATATGGATATATCTAGACATATTATTTCATTCAGAATCGAGCTACAAGAGGATGCGTAGGAGCTAAAAGAGGATGCGTAGGTAAACCCTATGCGGCGCCCGTTAGGCTCGCGCCGCCTGAAGCGCTGCTTCCTGGGCCAGGCCCAATTAGGTACGCAGCTCTTCTCTTTTTCGTTTTTCTCTATTTTCTTTTTTCGTTTTCTTTTTCATTTCTTTTTCTGTTTTTGTTTTTGTTTTTCCTTTTATGTTTATTTTTTGTTTCTTTTAAAATTTGAACTATTTTTAAAATTTAAAATGGTTCCAAATTTAAAATGATTCCAAGTTTTAAAATTGTTCATTTTTTAAAATGGTTCCAAATTTAAAAAATGTTCCATTTTGAAAATGGTTCCAAATTTTAAAATGGTTCCATTTTGAAAGTGATTCCAAATTTGAAAATGGTTTCAAATTTAAAATGGTTCCAAATTTAAAATTGTTCATTTTTTAAAATGGTTACAAATTTAAAAATGGTTCCAAATTAAAATGGTTCCAAATTTCAAAAAATGGTTCCAAATTTAAAAATGTTTTTGAAAATGGTTATAATTTTAAAATGGTTCCAAATTTGAAAATGGTTCCAAATTTTCAAATGGCTCCATTTTGAAAATGGTTCCAAATTTTCAAAATGGTTCCATTTTGAAAATGGTTGCAAATGTAAAAATGGTCTAAATTTTCAAATGGTTCCGTTTTGAAAATGGTTCCAAGTTTAAAAATTGTTCTTTTTTGAAAATGGTTCTAAAATTTAAAATGGTCCCAAGTTTTAAAATTGTTCATTTTTTAAAATGGTTCCAAATTTAAAAATAGTTTCATTTTGAAAATGGTTCCAAATTTAAATATGGTTCCATTTGAAAGTGGTTCCAAATTTGAAAATGGTTTCGAATTTAAAATGGTTCCAAATTTAAAATTGTTCATTTTTGAAAATGGTTCCAAATTTAAAAATGGTTCCATTTTGAAAATGTTTCCAAAGTAAAATGGTTCCATTTTTTAAAATGGTTACAAAATTAAAATGGTTCAAAATTTCACAAAAATGCTTCCAAATTTAAAAATGATTCATTTTGAAAATGGTTTCTTTTTGCAAATGGTTCCAAATTTGAAAATGGTTCCATTTTTTAAAATGGTTCCAAATTTGAAAATGGTTCCAAATTTTCAAAATGGTTCCATTTTTTAAAATGGTTGCAAATGTAAAAATGGTCCAAATTTTCAAATGGTTCCATTTTGAAAATGGTTCCAAATTTTAAAAAAAATCTTTTTTAAAATGGTTCTAAAATTTAAAATGGTTCCAAGTTTTAAAATTGTTCATTTTTGAAAATGGTTCCAAATTTAAAAATGGTTCCATTTTGAAAATGGTTCCAAATTTAAAATGGTTCCATTTTTTAAAATAGTTCTGAATTTAAAAATGGTTCCATTTGAAAATGGTTCCAAATTAAAAAATGGTTCCGAATTTAAAATGGTTCCAAATTAAAAAACTGTTCATTTTTTGAAATGGTTCCAAATTTAAAAATGGTTCCAAATTTAAAATGGTTCCCAATTTAGAAGTGATTCCAAATTTTATAATTGTTCATTTTTAAAATGGTTCCAAATTTACAAATGGTTTCATTTTGAAATGGTTCCGAATTTTAAAATGGTTCCAATTTGAAAATTGTTCTTTTTTTAATATGGTTTCAAATTTTAAATAGTTTCAAATTTTGAAAATGGTTTCAACATGTGAAAATGGTTCATTTTCAATAAATAAAAAAGAAAACAAAACGAAACAAAACAGAAAAGAAAAGAAAAGAAAAAGGAAACGAAAAAAAGAAAAACGAAACGTCATTGGGCCGGCCCATGTAGCATCGCGGGAGGGATCCATGCAGGCGGCGACAGACGAACCGGCCGCCAACGGGCGCCGTAGAGGACCTCCCGGATGCGTACATGATTACTGATGCGCCGGGTCACTTCTCTCTGGCCTGGGCTCATTTTCGGCATGCGGCCCATCAGTGGTAAGGGTCACGATGCCCGTCTCCGCGCCCGCTTCCCCCGCGAGCACGGGTCCTTCCCTGAGCGCCGCCTCCGGCGACCTCCATTGAGCTGGGTACGCGTCACTACCGGAGCCCTCCCTCTGTGGCCCTCCTCCGACCGCCGCCACAGCGTCCCCTCCCGCCTACATCTTGGCGTACGACCGCCCTCAACGGCCCCCATCTCGGCTCAGGACCGTCCGACCCGGCCTCCTCCGCCCGACGGTGTGTTCCTCTCGTCATCCTTTCCTTCCATATACTTATATGAGTAGTTGAGCACAGGTGATGCCTCACTGTCTCCTCCAGTGATTCGGATAGCCTGGAGGCATACGTAATGCACCACAAACTTTCTAAGGCTAAATCCTTTTTTAGCAGATTCTAAGGCTACATCCTTGAAGCAGATTTTAGCCTGCAGGCAGGTCCTGAAATAGGCCCATCCCGCTGGTATCCGATTTTATTGCTTCATGGCAGCTGAGATATGTATGGGGCTAACTTGTAGTCTGGACCTACTTCTTATGTGCCTAAATACTAAGATAATATTCATCTGCTTCTCTTCGTGACTCTTGATATGAGTAATTTTAGTTCACTTAGCTGGATTTCACATTTATGAAATCAGTGCAATAACATATTCGTAGTAATTCTCTTTTCCATTTCCCCAAGAACAACACCTAAAGTATAAAAAGTTCTAGCAAATCCACATTTGAGGTATTATGTTGCTCAGACTTAATCTATTTCCTTTTTTTCTTCTGCTCATTATGTATAGGTTAAATGAAGTTACTATTTTCTTGTACTACAGTATGAGGCTAAACATTTTGGTACTCGGAGAAGATAAGAGGGAAAATGATTCACTGAATGATCATAGATCAAAGAATTAAAATGTATAATAAGCAACTAGGCTGTGTTACTTTAATCTGAAGTAACTGATGACAGGGTGTTTGGGTAATGATTGCTAGCATGCTGTTGTATTAACTTTGTGCAGCCGATGTGTCTTACAATTTGTACTTCTTACCATGCATGGATGGTTGATTCTCATAAATATGGGTGCAGGAGAAAACAGTCTTCATGGCGAATAAAGAATCATTGATGCCTTGGTAATTGCTCAAGACAGATAAAATGTCAATACAGGGTAGCCAATTATTCAGCAGTTTTGAAGGATAATCCTTTATCCCATATGATTGCACTCCAATACCAGGAATTCTCTTGTTTCTTAGCTGGCCACATCATCACAAGCTGCCTTCAATCTGCTCGTTTGATCGCATCTTTGTACTGGGCTGTCATTTTCACGGCTCCATTGTTGCCTCCCCTTCATGCTTCACTTTTCCCGCATTATTCTCCTACGAGCGCCCTCCAGCTTGACTATGCATTTCAACTGCACCACCATTGCCTCCGCTACCTCATCCCCTAACATTCCTTGGTCGCGAGCGTCTTCAGTGCTCCCTGTTGTAGTTGGCCTATATCGTATGGATATGATTGGAGCCATTGGAGCTTAAAACCGGCCCTTCTCCTAGGCCACCGACGTGCTTGCTCGAGATGTATGCCGCCTAGCATGAATCAACACTGCTGTCATTTGGGAACTTCTCCCCCAATGTGGGCTGTATCTACTCTGCCGGTTGCACTAGATCAAGGCCAACTTTGAATACTGTCACGAGGGCCTTTCATAGTCAGCCGTCTGCTACCAATGCCGTATCAACAGAGCCATGGTAACTTCTCCTTCCTCACAAGTCTCTATCTCCCTGCATGCATTCAGTTTGATTTGTATGTTTGGAGCACTTTTATTGTCATCTGATTCTAAAAATTTCGATTGTTTTGGATTCAGACATTAGCAAATTTTCTTATAAATGTGGTCCGTGCCAGTTCAGTGAATGCATTATTTGTCATCTGATGAAATGTCCGAATGGTAACTCTGATTGAAACTAATATACTTTGGTTTTTGTATCTGATGGTTTACTTCCAGCAAACCAGTCTGCACATGCCCCTCTGGCCTTTAAAGTCACCTACAGGTAATGTCAACTACATGAATTTCCCCCAAGAACACCATTCTTATCTGTTTTCTATTGATTGATTCATGAATTTCCACTATAAGCTTCTGTTGTGAATACTGTAGGAGTTAGAGGATGCAAAGGAGAGGATATTGTAAGCTTTTGGTGGCAGTATCATGAGAGGATGCCAATGCATACATTGGTATTGCTTCTTTGCATCATACGGTTATTATCTCTTCCAATTTTATTAGTTTATTTTATAGTAAATGTTCATGGTGATTGTGCATGATTTATCTTGGTTAGGTATCCAATTAACCCACATAGATCATACCCTGTTCGTTATGATTTTTGCCATCTGATTTCGCATCCAAGTGTTACTTGTCACTTTTTTTTTCGAAACGTGGACTGAAAGATTTGAATTCAGCTTACATCTTCACTTAGGCTTGCTTTGGATGTTGATGCAGTGGTGTGCCAAATTTTCTTTGGAAATAACCAAAGGATATAATCTATGGGATAATTGCCTAAGACAGTTATAAGTTGCCCTCGTGAAAAACACGAATAGGAGGGGAGAACTAGGTATGAGTCATGGTAGAAAATTATTATGGACAGGTAAACCTCACTACTAAAAGACACAAAATTCATCCTAGTTTGGAGAGAAATCCGTCTAAACAATATTGTAACGATGCCCCCCCCCCTTCCGAAATGACGAGAACTGACCCTAAACACCATAATGGAGAAGATCACAAGGATGATAAGACACAATCTCATTATGAGGATGAGGTATTGGAAGAGTTTTTCCTTCGAACCAAGGAAACGACCTTCGTGTCGCTCTCGGGCGAAACCGGGGGTGACGTTGCTCTAGCCGCCAACGCGCGCATACTTCCCTTTCCTCGGCGCTATCGCTGATGGCGGGCTTCCTTGCCTCCCCTTCCCGCTCGCCGAGTTGGCCTTCTCCGTCTTTCCGCGCCTTGTCCTCCCGCTGATGCACCATGCTGCTCTCCCGCAGATGTGGAGGTCCCATCATCGGATTAGGCCATCCTGGTGGTCGATCTGGATGCCACGGTGGTGGATCTTGCCATCCCGGCGGTCCCTGCTTAGGTGTGAGAATGCCGCCTGACTCTTTTTGCAGGTTGGAGCTAAATGGCTCTGTTTGATGCGCAACTTTGGCTGGCTTATCCAGGTGCCAGGCGCCAGGGTTGGGCCCTCACGCCTAGGTGCTAGCCAATGTGACAAGGTGTCATCGGAGAGTGGGTTGGGGAAACGGGTGCAATTTTGGATGTGTTTCCGCACAAGGGGCTCGTTCTCTTGGGATGACCGGCCGATAACACTTTGGGGTGTCTCCGGTGGTGTCGTGGTACACGTCTTTTCCGTAGCCTTTATGGCGTTGTTGGCTCCGGCTAGGGAAGGAACTCCGGCGAAAGCCATGATTGATTTTGGCCAGTGCCGGCTACGGCTACGTCCTCGACCTCATTTACCTTCTTGGAGGTGTCACCATCTCTGTTCTCTTCCTTCACCATTTTGTTAGCCTCGCGTTCCGAGGATCCACCTAGGTCCTCTATTGATGTCTCTCTCATCAATGTCAATTGAGCGTAATATAAATGGTTGTTTCTCGGTTCGCGTGGTCATTTCATTATCCCTAGGGGGTAGTCTGCGCCCGACAGCTTACCACGGGGAGCTACCTGTGTTTTCTGTTCACGCTATGGTTGCTTGATTTGCGTTGTCGAGACGATGAAAAGAGAAATCTTTGCAAGACTTTGGTCGTTGCAGTTGGAGTCAATGCCCTTAAGCGCTGGTTCCCTCCTTGGAGTCGCCACCTTTAATCCCCTCTCCTTTTAGTTCTTGAAGCTATGAATTGGCAACCTAGTTCAAGGGGTCACACTTCTGGTGTTGGCGATGTTACCCAAGAGTGTCGTTCTCCTCCTGAAGCTTTGAACCTAACCGCTGCTTGTGCTTGGTGCTTGATGGTGCAAACCCTAATTAGTTGAATACCTATCCTTTTTTAGGGTGACATGCAATCTTATGTTGTTGAACTTAGTTTGGTTTGCTTGTCTCTAGTTGCTTTAATGTCTATAGTTGTTCACCCTTTGTGATGTATCTCTAGCTGGTATCCCCAGTTTTACTTTTCCGTTATATGTTGTTCGTTTGTTTAATTCTCCTAGTCAGTTGATGTCTTCCTTAATTCAACGCGGGTCTCATTTCAAGCCTTTCACCTAAAAAAGGATATAGTGTTCCCAGGGACAAAGCCCAGAAGACCACGATGAATTATAGGTGACAAACAAGAACCTCACAGATGACCAAGGCAATGATGCCACTGCTGAAAGGAACCAAGGCAATGATGCCACTGCTGAAAGGAATCAGTAGACGAGGCGATATAGGCCAAGAAACCGACATCGGCGGTAGTAGAGAGAAGGTGAGACCTACCCAACTGGAGCATGTTGGGTTGCATTGGGTGCAACGATTGCACGCAAAAACATTCCCCTAACGCGGCCACACCAAGATCCAACCCTGGAGGTAGGCTATGGAGCTTACCACTCGACGCGCGGTTGCGGAACTTGATCAAGCACGTCGGGGCAGTGTTGTCCTCGTACCCTCGTCACGGACATCTTCGCTGCTTGTGGTCTCCGTCGGCTCCTCCTCACCTCTTCAGCCCCCACCGCCTGCTTCAGTTACTTCGAGCGACGATCGCACGACGCCTCCGAGGGTGGTACACTCGTACAAGGTGGAGCTCCAGGTGGCAAGCTGCTAGGCTTGGTCACCAAGACAGGACAGTGGTGAGATGTGCCACCACAAATGCGATTGTGGTTCTACTCACTAGGTTGCTCACTCCGCTGCCCTTATCCCTTCCTAAATATAGGCGGATAAGTGGGCTAGCTACTAGGGCCGGCAACACTTGCGGTTTAGCTAGAAACCCTAGCCCGCCAGCAGTCTTGTGCCGGCTCTAGTCCGACTCGGTCGCACTGCTCTTAGTCGGAACTCTTCCCGGTTGGTTCCAGTCCGCTTAAGTGTGACCATGCAGGTTTATTTCAATCAGACACAACGAGAGATACTCCTTCGACTCTCATGTTCACCCTATTTCAAGCTGGTAGTCGGTAGCGGCTTCTAGCAAAATGGGCTGACTCTTGATTGAAGTAAAGTCATCCCGTTCAATGTACATATGGCCGTTTCCTTTGCCTCACGTTGTACCTTGTCAGAGCTATAGGGGAGAGCTTGTCATCCCTTTAATAGTTTGACTCTCTACTCCATTTGTGTCCTTGATTCAACTTCTCCACTAACTCAGTTGTCAAGTCGCATGGACATGCTTTCCGAATCAAGTCACCCGAGTGGGCCCAGAGAGCATCTCTCCAAGTCGGAGGGGCGAATCCCATCTTGGTCGACTACGTCACATAGCTTGCTTCACGAGCTAACCTAAACGCTACCTTTATAACTATCTTGTTACAAATAGTGTTTGACAAGTCTAAAGCCGGTTGGTCCACAACTCGGATCATACGAAGATCTCACGTCATAGTAATGTGTCATACACATTGGTGAGTTGCGCAAATCACAACTTGCTCGCTGCGCCTCATTGTGGGTCAGTTCGACTTGGTAGACTCCTTTAGCCGAGTCCATGTCGAGTAGGCATCTCTATTCCCATGATAAGTGGAACCGAGTCATCAGTACAAAATTCTATCGACTAGGGACAATAAGAACAAGTATCTTATAACACATATAGTTCCAAATTTGAATCACATATTCATCGATACATGTGAAGATACATAGTTCAAAGCATCACTCAGACTACAGTGCTGAGTCGGCCTGCCGAGTCCAACTTTAGGGCACTAACTCCAACAGTGCACCCATGTGACAAATGACCATACAATTAGATTCAACAATCTGATCACCAGTCCTTTGCGTAACGGAGGGAGGGAGGGAAGGAGGTGTAAAAGCGGGCAATGTCAAGACGAAAACAAGGAAGAAATTAACTGCTGGAGATATTGGGTGGACATTAATGGTTTGTTGTGAGGGATGAGGCGGCGCGTTGACCACGTTTTTGTGATATTGTTGTAATTTCTAGAAAGTAATGAAGTATGACTACATCAATTGGGCGATTTATTTTTGTTTTTATTATAGATTGGTGGGGTGATAAGAGATATATATATACGTGTTGCTGTGAAGTATGTGTTATTCCCCATCGTTCTAAGGGGTTTTCTATAAATTGCCGGCCTCCAGGAAATACATGTTGCATATTGCAGTCTTAAATTAAGCGCATGTAAGCGCTTAGCGGAGGCAAAACGCTTAGCGCTTAATTACGCTTAAGTGTGCTTAGCGCTTTAGTCCTTAAGAAGACGGAAAGTCGCTCGGCTCCCCTGGCACATCTGGAAGCATTGCAATGGTTGCATCTCTGACGGTGCCCGTCCCTCCATTGTTGGCCTGGTGGTTGCGATCAAGGAGGAAGCCAATCTCATATCTTAGTTATTAATCATAGGTATTAAGTATTAACTAGTCCAAAATTTTAAGTTCTACTTATACTTATAAAAAAATAGTAAAACTTCTTACAGATAAAGTTAGCTTGATATGCTTAACTAGAGGATATCTTAAAAAAAATTATAGAATTTATTGAACTTTCTTTTTATTTTATTTCTGTGTTAAATATTTATACAAAGGGGAGAGATGAGGACAATGCAACAGGGTTGGTTATCGAATTGGCTAGTCAAACATGAGGTAGTTCATAGATCTTTGGGCTTTGATCACCGAGGAATACAAACTTTACAAATAAAAACAGGGGATTGGGATTCCATTGCTGTCATTTTATATGTATATGGTTACAATTATTTACGCTCCCAATGTGCTTATGATGTAGCACCCGGTGGATCTTCAGCTGGCGTTTGGGCCAGAGCCGGTGCTACGGGGCTACGTGATATCATCCCGACCTCGGATGTTCACTAATGTATCTTTTGGTTTATTTGTTTGCCCTCCTTGGTTGCCTGAACTGTTGTAACCCCTCTATCTTACAATGAAATGAAACACAAAGGCTTTTTGCGTTTTTCTCGAAAAAAATCTAATCACCAACAATGAGCTGCATGGTAAAAATGAGCAACAGAAGATGAAGTTCTAAGAGTATCTCAACTAGGGACGGATATGGTAGTGAACTAGGTCGGTGGAGCAGGTGTCGTGCGAGAGCACACCCATGTGTTGAGGTGAGGCGGAGGATTTCATTGGGGAAGGCTCAGACAAGCTATTCTTGGGAATCTTGTCGAGTCTGTTGCTGATGACGACGGGGAAGAGTCGGTATGCGGTGGAGGTTGTAAATTCTTGGAGAGCCATTGGGTGGAAAAAGGGGACGTCTACCACGGAGCTAGCAGGGGTTGCGCGACCACTTTGGGAGGCAGAGTTACGCGCGCAGATTGATTTGATGAGGTGGGCATGGTGGAGAAATTGAGCGATCAGACACCAGAAATGATTTGGGGAACGAGTCGTCCGTCCGGTGGAACTAAACCCTAAGGCTCAGATACCATGTGATGAAATCAAGATTCTATTAAGGGCTAAGCGCTGAGCGAGCGTTTTGCCTCCCCCTTTCCATTTTCTGAAGGATTAAAACGGTAAGCGTGATAAGAACACACTTAAGCGTAATTTAGGGCTAGGCGTTTTGCCTCCACTAAGCGCTTAGGCGCCCTTAAGCGTGCGCTTAATTTAACACTCAAATATGCAACATGTATTTCCTAGAGGCCAAGGTCCAGTATATACATACATAGTACATTCGGAAATTTATAGAAAACCCCTTAGAACAATGGGGAATAACACACCTTCACAACAACACATATATCTCTTAACACCCCCAACCAATCTATAATAAGAACAAAAATAAATCGCCGAATTGAAGTAGCTATACTTCATTACTTTCTAAAAATCCAACAATACCACAAAAACATGGTAAACGCGCCGCGTCATCCCTTACAACATCCATTAATGTCCACCGAATATCTCTACTTAATTCCTTCCTTGTTTTCATCCTGATGTTCCCGCTTTTACACCTCCTTCCCTCCCTCCCTCCGTTTATATCTTAAAATCCTAGAGCCGCCTCCGTTCAACGTTTCTGCAAATAATCCAACAAATTACTCCAACCATCTCGCCGCACCAAACTATTCCACAACCTCATTGCAAAGATTTGCCTCTCATGTCACCAACCTTTGCCCGCTGTGGAGCAGATTGATCACCAAGGTTATTCTTAAACCTCGTGTATTTTCTTTTGTTGAACTTGGATCTAGTTTACCTGTTCTTATTGGATGATCTTAGGAGGGCTTCTTTTGTTGTTTGGGGTCCTTTGATGTATGTCTCCAAATGCACAGATTTATATATCTCCGTTTCTTCTTGGCTACCTATAGATCTGATCTTTTAGATCTATTAAGATGGTCTGTCACCTGATCATAGGATCAGTGTTTTTCTTCCTCTGTTGTCCTGATTATTATAGATTTCAAATCTGGAGTTTATGTTTCTTCTATCACGGATCTGGTTATAATCTAATCAACTGCCTAGTGTAAAGAAGGAATTACTGCTTGTTTAGGTATGAATGATTTTGTTATGACATATGGTTGGATTGATCAATGTGTTGAGTTAATGATCCCTGTTATGCCCTGTTGTCATCATTTACACATGTTTAACCCTGTTATGCTTGCTTCTTTTAATTATTTAGCTGGCATGTATCTCCGTTGGTACATGCACATTTTATGGTTATGTACCTGCCTGTCTCATGTTGCTTTGTTAGGTTATCCTTTTGGTAGATTTCACAATTGACAGTACTGTTATTGTACTTCTGATGAACACGTACAGGAACAACTTGACATGAAGAATTTCATAACTGCACCTGGATCTAGCACTTGTTACATGGAGCAGAGGTCATCTGATGATATTATTGCTGATGTAAATGATGACAACATAGATAAAGGACTCACCATTTCTATAGGTAATCTATTTATGCTTTTATGTGTGCTATCTTAGAGCAGCTTTGATGTATGTTAGATGTTATCTACGTCTCCAAATTTGTGTAACAGATGTAGCGTATCACAGTTTTCAGTTTGAAGTGCAGGTTTTAAGTATTTATATTTTATACAATTCATGATTATCTAGGCAGGAAATTTGGCTGAGGTGTATACATGCCATTGCCAGCACAGTTTAGTACTTATATGTTCCATCTTCTATTTTTGCCTACAAAATTGGTTGAGTAGGCAGGATAACGAGGTTTGCCCCCATATGTACAATAGGCTCATCCTTGGCCGTGGTGTGCAAGGCTTCCAGTGACTTATTTGGGGCAACTTTTTTCTATTTCTTTCTGAATCAGTAAGATGCACGGACTAAGAAACCAAATATGATAATATTTATTTAGCACCAAACTAGCCTGCTGCGCCACATATTTGTTTTACCATGGGGTGGTCCTCTTTCTCTTATACTCCCTCCGTTCCAATTTAATTGACTTGCTATGCACCACAAGTGGATGTATCTAGACATGTACATGCATGCATGCATGATGCAAATCATAGTATTATTTATCTCCTGTTCCCATCCACCTCTCTCTAATATATGCAAATGATGACATCATCCAAGATTATCTCACTTAAATTTGAAAACTTTTATCATCTCCGGTTGATGTTCCTTTTTCGTTGTTGCCTTAGTCACGAGATTTTTGAATCTTGATCCCATGTTGTCATGTTTCGTCAACTTTTTCTGCGTGTATTTAGTTATCAGATTATAATAACTTTTGTCAGGTTCTGTACTTTAGTCTACACGAATGCAATGTTGCATGACTCTACTTTTGGGGATGACCATCTCTTAGCTGTTGAACTACAATTGAATATCCACTCTCTAACTCTGCCTAACATTGTACTATCAAGATGTCAGTTCGATCTTTGGCTGACCATAGAGGGCACAACTGCCATCTGATGGTCGATGTTGCTAGGAGATCTGATCGTTCGAAGGGAAACGACCGTGAGGCAAGTAGCCAGGTGAAGATTTTGACCTTCAGCGGTAGGGCAGCTGACCAAGTTTCCTTGGAGCAATAGATATCGAATAGGCTAGGAAGCCGGTCTTTGAGGGGGCCCTTCCCTTGCCACCAGTCAGTTCAGAACAAGATTCTATTATCATCACCTAGGCGAAAGCCTGTTTTGAGGAGTCTTTCTTGGCCAGCAAGATCTTGTCTTGGGTTAGCTCCTCTCTCAATTTCCTGATCCTCAACAGTCACCAAACTCTCAAGGAATCAAAGATTGAAGGTGTGAGAGAGTGTGGGGAGGTGTGGATCTCAGATCTGAACTGAATAATGCATGCTTGACCTAACCCTTGGAAGGGAAAGTCCTTATAAAGGGGAGCTTCGTAACTAGCCGTTTGGATCACTTAACAAGCGTCAGACAGTTCGGGCCTGAAGGGGCCGGATAGTCGGTCACCTGGTTAAGCTGCCAGACGACAGCATGAGGAGCTGCTCTCAGCCCTCTATTACAGGCACTAGACAATCCGGGGGAAGTAATAGAGAGGCCCCGTATAAGGCCCAGAAATTTTCAGATCAGTGTCCGACGCCTAGGGCCTGGACCATTGTGTTACAAGCATCGGACAGTCTGGTGCGAATAACGAGCATGATATCCATGATTTATAAGGGCTCCCCAAAGGGCCTCTTTGGATTGAAGGATTTTCATAGGAATATTGGAGGATTCCAATCCATAGGAATTTTCCTAAGGAATCCCTTTGGATCAAAGGAATGACACCTCCAAAATTCCTATGGATTGCATTCCTACACCTCAATCCCATAGGAATTTCAACATCCACTCTAACCTCTTTTTTACACTCATTCACGTAGGATCGAGGCACTTTTCCTGTGTTTTTCCTGTGTTCCATCCAAATCCCCGGTTTTGCACTTGCAATCCTGTTAAATTCCTGTGTTTTTCCAATTCCTATGTTTTCAAATCCTCTGATCCAAAGAAGCCCTAAGGCCTCCTTTGATTTGAAGGGTAGGAAAATCAAAGGAATAGGAAGTACAAAGGAATAGGATGTCATGACCGGACAGATCCTATGGACAAAGGAAATCTCACATTTGATGTTTGATTGCAACGTAGGAATTTTAACATGAGGTTGGAGCTCATGTTTGATTTCCCATGAAAACGTGCTAGGAAATTCCTACAGGATTGTTTCCTATAGGATAGCATCCTTTGAATCAAACGTGTATGAAAGGAAAAATTCCAGAGGAACCAAATCCTATAGAAATCCTATGAAAATCCTTCAAATCAAAGGAGGCCTAAATGTGGGCACAAGGAATCTTGCCTTTGAGCAAGGTGCACATTTTTAGAGATTAACTCGGAAGGAAAAACTCTTTGCAATGCATATAAGATGAACATGAATAATAAGCATCACACAAAGATATCATGCCGTGGATGTGAGAGCAACAAAATAACACAAATCCTAAGAACAAGGTCTCCCAACCAAATGAAACATAGTCTCAAACAAACAATGAAATAGTAAAAAAGCTTCACATGCCCAAGAGAATCAAAGAAAGAGTGAGGCATGCAACTTTAACCATATGGCACCCTGCAGCAACCTAATATACGAATTCTCCCCCTTTGGCTATAAGTACCAATAAGGGAAAGATCACTTGGAGCGACCATCTCCATCCTCATCATCACCGTCTTCATCACTCAAACTATCAAAGTACTCCTCGTAGCCACATATTGGAAACTCAAATGAGAGGAGCGGTGCTAGAAGACAGCCCCACTTCATCATCACTAACTTCAACACCATGCTCACGAAGTTGGGCCATGTACTTACTGATTTTATCATGGGAACCTGTCTTCAAGTTTTTGCAATCTCCACGGCATCGGATGTGCAAATCCCAAAGAATAAGTGTTGAGTCTTGGCCACAAGCCTTTCAAATTATGAGGGCCTAAGAGCATCTCTAGCACATCCTGTAAAAGAGGCAAAACTGTAAAATAACCGCTTATTTGCAGTTTTGAGTGAAAACAATGACCGGAACAGATCCCGCAAACTGGGCCGATCTGTAATTTTTTTCTGGCCTCCAATACCTCAGATTCCCAGGAACAGGGGCAAGTTTTTCAATTTACCATAAACAACAAAACTATTGGCGGGAGGGAAGTTTCAAGACCAAACGCCGCCGGAATAGTTGGCTCAATTCCGGCCAAAATCCACCATGTTGGCTCGATTCTGGCTAAATTAAACTCGCGCTAGAGAGGAGCCGCCTGTCGTGTGAGCTCACCACTGCTACGAAGCGAGCGGGTCACAGAGCGACGCCGCTGTGCAAGCTCCAAGCAGACACCGGTGAGCTGCGCGACGCCTTCTCGTCTGCCTGCCTCTGCTAGGCGGACGTCGAGCAGCATGGGGCAAGAGCGGTTGCGCTGGAGTAGGCGGTTGCGGCCGTTCGCGTGAACCTTGAGCCGCCGCTGGAGAAGCACACAACGGTTGGTCCCACCGGATCTCGTGCGTGAAGCCTGAGTAGCACATGATGGCGGATGCCGGTCGCGCAGCATGGGTATGGGAGGAGGTGGCAGCGGCCGGTAGCGCTGGACCTCAGTGGATGGGTTGAAGTAAAACTTGATTTTGCAGTGCATTTTACAGATTAATAATATATTGCTAGTTTTGCCATCTGGTTCATACTGTATGTTCTCTTTAGCAGTTCCTTTTGCATCTGTTTATCAAAGGTGCATGTACAAATTTTTAAGTCATATATTTGCAACCACAGAGAGTATGTTCGTCAGATGCAGATGAGCAATTCAACGTTTTGCTCACTATTTGATGGACACATCAGTTCATCATTGGTTACTACAAAAACATATCGACGATGGAATTGCAAAAGCTGCTGGATAAGCTGGAACCCTTATACAATACAACAGCAGCTGCAACATTGAGCGAATTTGAACGAGTGCCAGAAGCAAGGAATTATCTCAAGAGAAGGGTTCTGCAAAATGCCATCCACCTTCTTCCTACAATAAAGATTCCACAGAAGTAGATCGAGCTATAAATGGTACAAGTGGAAGCCTTGGTAAATTTCCCTTTTTTCCATCGTTTAAACGAGCTAATTTATCTGCTCTTTCTTATCAAATTTGTATGAGTCAGCACCGATTAATCAGGAGAATGGTTCTGCGAAATACCTTTCACCTTCTTGGGGCAACAAAGAATCTGCAGATGCTGATCCCGTCGTAAATGGTGCAGGTGAAAAATCCTTAGTGAGATTCCTACACTTTATTGTATCAGCGAGCCCATTTGTCTCTTCTTTCTCAGGTTTACATGAGGCATCACCCAGTAATCCTGATGGAACTAAGCAGATGCCAGGCAATGTTGATTTTAGGGACGACACTAATCAACCAGATACTTGTCAGAAGATTAATGAGAAAAAAGAAATAAACGACACAGAAAAACTAGAATTTCTGCATGGGGAACCACCAATGATCGGAAGAAGTAAGAAAAGTAGTAATAGCGTAAAGTCGCTGCCAGTGAAAAGGAAGGGATGAAACTCATGCTAGCCTCCATAATATAGAAAAAAAACGTGTCCAAAACTTACAAGAGAAGGAAGAATACCAAAGCTCATGATTTTATAAATGTCAGTTCTGTTGTGGACTGTCAAAATCGATCTGAAAACAATAGAGCTGGTAATAGGAAGGAGAAACATGTCATAAGCATCATGCAGCCAGATGGAGGCCTGCTACACCCAGGTGTTTGTCTGAGTGAGGGAAACATACCATATACCACCAATATCATGGATGGTGATGCAAGTATTCGAAACAATGGTGTGTACCAAACTCCATGCAGCTCTGAAAATGAATTGGAATGCTCGAAGATGTACTTATCAAAGGTAAGGACCATGTGTTACTGAAAGTCACAACTCTCGACTTTTTTTACATACCATGTCATGAGAATCTATTGCATCATACATGAACGCCATTATATTTACATCTTATGCAGCAGTCAAATTATGGTAATTAGGAATGAGGCCCATTTGCTAAGAATGAGGCTTCGTCATTAGGCTTACTTCAATAGTAAACCACTAGAAACTGATACAACTATTTTGGTGGTCATTTCTATCGAGTTTGATATGTGCAGTTCTGAGTCGGTCATATCTAGTGTTTGACATTTAAATTCGTAGATCATATGCATTTCATCCTTTTACTTGCTGGTTTGGGAGAGGTAACGGACATGGATAACACCATTCTAACACTGTACTTTTGTGATCTATCTATTTTTACCATTTCACTTATCAGACAGGCATACACGACACTCTGACCAGCAGCTGTACGTGTAGCAGTAGGATTTTGCTCTGATTTGCTTTTGCCTTGGTTTTTTTTTGTTTTTTGGTTAGTTCTTAGGCATTTGCTAGCCTAGGTGCTTGTCCCCCTTTGTACCTTGTTTTTGCTGGTCTGCTTAACTCTTGCGCCTTCTTGGTGTTCTTCTAATACAAAACATCACATATTTTATGTGTTTGATATAGTTTTGCTATTTATGAAAGGTAGGATCTCATTTTCTCTATTCAATATCCCAGGTTTCTCCAGGCAAGAGCGAACAGACACACAGAAAAACAACTGAAGACAAGGAGGATGAATGTGTCACAGTTTCTGTAGAGGAGGCATCAACCAAAGTGCAGAGTGAGAAATCAAATCCTGAGTTTTCTCAGTTAGAACAGCAACAAAGCTCGCATTTGCACAATGAGCAGCCACTAAGTGTAACTGAATATGAGGAGGATGATTGTGTAATAATTTCTGAGCTATCAGCCAGGCTGCAAAGTGGAAAATCACAGAATCACCTCTCGAAAAAAGAATCACACATTCCTGAGTTCACGTGGTTACAGCACCAACAATTCCAACATTTGCACAATGAAGTGTCACCAGGAAATGCAACTGAAGACGAGGATGATGATTGTATAATAACTTCTGTGAAGGATGTATCAACCAGGCTGCAAAGTGGAGAATCACATAATCAGTACAATGGAGAAAATTTCACATCGGACAGAGATAACACCAACTTGAATGGAAGTTTTCCACCAACCATGGATATTTCTGCGGAGTATCAGCACCCACAGAATTTCAGTAAACCCTTTCGCCCTGTTCCAAGAATTGGTGTGCTTAGTCTCGAGAGCTGTGGAACACAGTCTGGCTATCCCGTAGGCATGTCAGAGGAGGAAACACATTGCCAGATGTACAGAGGGGAAAACTTGGCACCGTCGAGCTCACACCAGTTTCCGGCAAACTGCAGTCCCCAGCATTTGGGTTATGTTACCCCTGTTTCAATTCCAGAACCAGAGAGGGGGAGTTCACATTCGACCAAAGGCAAAAGCAAAATAGTTGATTCATCGGATAAGTCTTCAGAAGAGGATATCTGTGTAAGTACTAGTATAAATCTGGCTTATTTTACTGCGGAACTTATTTTTCTAGTTCTGATGCGAAATAAGGAATTGTTTTCTGGCAGTGATACCACTTTATGATTTGAGTTCAAAGTACCACCTTGCTGCAAGCGAAATGTTTTTAATTTTAAGTTGTTTGTGCAGGCTCTGTCTCTATCCCTCTATCGACGGCCATGAATGCTGCACTTCGTGGAAGGAGTTCCAGATTACAAGATGAACGTGTTTACCAACTCGTTTACTTTTACATTGTTATTTCAGTACTTTTTCAAAAGCGCAGACCCGTGTTGGCGACATACTCGTCTTCAGGCTAAATAATGTTTTGACCCGTGATCTCGGAGTTGAATAATAGACAGTCCAGGAGTTGAATAATAAACGTCGTTGTGGACACATTTAAATGTATAGACCCGAGAATTGCTGTTTTTCAATCCTTGAAGAATTTGTGTTTCACCTGCTATTTGTTCTTGCATGGATGTATTGCTTGCATGCTTTTGTACCTGTTTTACCATCTTGTTGTATCTGTGTATGTTTTGTGTGTGCATAAAGGCGGATGGTTGACTGGCTGCCTGTGCATCCATCCATCCATGGTCCATCAACTCTTCATGTATAGCCTAACTGCAAAACCCAGTCTCTAGTCTTCGTTGATCCAGTTAGCTACCAGTGGCTCTCGTATGGCTGCGGTTTAATTGTTGAATCTGAACCGAGAATCAGGGATGCCATCGAAACCGATCTAGTTAGCTTTGCAGGGTGCCAATCCTAGTTTGTATGTCCACACTTTGTAGTATATTCGGTTTCCTCACGAGGAATGCTGATGAGTATTTCAAAAGAAAATAGGAAGCGATATGTTTTTCACTTTCAATTATTTTGATCTTTATTACATCTGTAATGAACAAGGCGAGACGGTAAACCCAATCTGGGATGGTAATACTCTAAGATTATACTTTAAGAGAAACTTTAGTCCTTGCATGATGGCTAATTGGCAGAATAATGCCCTGATATCATAATATGAAAATAAAGGGGTGTATTTTTTTAATATCGGGCATTTTATTTAACTCATAAGTTAGCATCACGTTGATACAACTCATAGGACCTCGCACCCGGGGCTTTGCGGATGCACAGAGCCACTAAAGAAAAAGATGAAACTGGCGCTAAACAAGTATGAGGGCTCATGTCAACGCCTAAGATGACAAAGGGTCGATGCGTAGGCTACGCTGTGCCCCATGTGGAATAAAATATCTCTCCCCGCCTTTTCCAATTGTGCACATGCCTCTGTATGTTCTCCAAACACTAGAGAGACAACCACAAATAGAGTAAATAGGTACACCGGTAAATGACCTACAAAGGAGGAGAAATCTTAATATTAAAAGCCAAATCGATCAAATAATGACAATCGCTCCCATTGCCAAATATATTTGCAATACTGCGCGGCCGGTACGAGTTAGAATCCACTTGGATGAATAACTATATGGAACAGACCAACTTGTATTGGAAGAATAAATGCTTGATTGTCTCATCATGATGATATAACCCACGCTGTAATCTCCCATGCTTACATACCTAAGAGTTTTGCTCTTTTTCCCCCTTATAATGTCATCAATTTGGAGCGATTGGTTCTCTTACATACTTGCTATTTGGAAACATATTATATAAGAAATTAGGGTTGGAGCTATTCGGCCTACCCTCTATTTCTCTGCCTTATTGGTGGTGCCGCTCACAATGCATATTGAGGCTAGAGAATGAAACCTTTATATAGACTCCAAATTCCAGATATTACAATCTATTTCTAGATGACTCGTGACTTGTTAAAACAATCACAATACTTAACAGTCAGTTACCGGGCCTATTACTGTTAAACAATTAGGTTCCAGCACGTATGTGTGAGTCATGCGCCGAGTTCGAATACAAAATCAAACTCAGCCTTTAACAATTCATAGAGCCAATCTTATGGACAACCTGCTATTCCACTCTATACTGTTTCCCAGGGGCGGATCCAGGATTTGACCATTAGGGGGGGGGGGGGGGGGGGGGGGGCGAAGGAGATAATGGTCATAGGTCAAATATAATGAATCTAATCTATATATAAATATCTGGTTTCTACCAAAAAATGGAGTATATCATATACAATAACAATACACATCAATATTGTTTCGGATATTTTCACATATAAATATAATGGCACATTTTCTACAACCATTGGTTATCTTCAGCTATACGATCACTTACAAGGATGTACAAGTTAATATCTCATAATGGCACAAATCTAAGTCTAAGTTGTATCTAATTTTTCAACACACAAGGGCCCCTGCTTGAAGCAAGTGGCTCACAAAAGGGAATATGTTAAGTTAGTGTTTTTTCTCTTTATGTTTATCTTGAGAAGCATAGATAAACTGAAGAAAAGATAAATTGGATCTCTAACTCTTCTCTTCGCAGGATACTATCGCACCAAAAGCAGAACGGGCCATGTGGCAGCAAGGCTTGTAGTTTAATAGCCGTAAGTAATGTGGATTAGGGGTGGCCGATCGTTGGCGGGGGTTAGGCCCGCTCGCCCCTCCCTAGATCCACCTCTGACTGTACCCCGGTATAATTCCAGCATATTCATATATAATATGTTACAGTATAGCCGTACCGGCTTTCTTAAGTATATTTCTTTAAGTATAATTCGAGTATAGCCACACTAAAGTTTAATTCTGGACAATATAGTAAATATATAAAATGCTGCAAGACACAATTTTCTACAAATTATCCCCTTAGAGTACATATTTTACTCTGGCTCTAAGCACACACCAAAGTCATGAGTAGGGACAACCTTAGAAAAAGAAATCTGCATAACCTAAAGATTGTGTCTTCTGCTCCGAGAAAGAGTATCTGCACCCCTTGTTCTTTGATTGTGTTGCGACCAAGTGACCAACCAAATATGGAAAATCGTTGCATCTTTCTTTCAAATCAGGAACGTTGGTTCTAGCTATGAGTGCACTGCTTAGCTTTGGGTGTCAAACACTAAACCTGCGGCACTAAACTCGGTTAGCTCTTGTGTGCTTTGGAGCATAGAGCATTTTGGAATCTTAGAAATGGTATGATCTTTAATTGTCAACCTTGGAAGATGTTAAACATGTATGGAGGCTGACTTTGAGCTCTCTAAGGCACTGAAAATCATCTTCAGAGGCCAAATGATGGAGAAAACAGGTGCCCTGTGTCACAACGCAAATGTTGCTGGAAGGTGGGTAGAGAAGGAAGCTTGTGATGCTATGTGGAATAATTCTCTGCTGGGAATGAAAGAACTGGGCTTGGATCAGCATCGTGCGCCTGAACAAGATGCAGTAGCCTCGCCTGAACCCAAGAAGCTCGCTGGACTTAGGACCTGGACAGCTCCTACATCTGAACAAGATGTAGTACTAGCCTCGCCTGAACCCAAGAAGCTCGCTGAAGCTAGGACCTGGACAACTCTTACTCACCAGCTACAACTTTGTAGCTGGCGTCTGATGCACTGATTGCTTTGTAACGTTTCAAAATGAAAACTTCTCGTCCAGGCTCTAGTTCCTTTTTCAGTCTTTCTGGTTGGTTGGCTAGAAGTTTTGACATCTGAAGGCTTGACAAATGCAACCTGTAATACTTTCCCCATGGGATTTCATTCAAGTAATGGGACCAGGCGTAGAAGCCCCTGTGGCTCTAAGAAGGTATATTTTTCACTTTTGCTATTTATTAGTTACCTGAATTTCATTAGAGCTTCAGTTGGTTCATTCTGTGGAGGTAGCGGCGCCGATCGATCTAAGAGAAAGATTCACCTGTGGGTATGGGATGAGGGCACCGGTGTCGGAAAGAAAAATGTGCGCCTCCTTCCGGA
Organism: Poa pratensis; assembly: GCA_947311845.1. Lineage (NCBI taxonomy): Eukaryota > Viridiplantae > Streptophyta > Magnoliopsida > Poales > Poaceae > Poa > Poa pratensis. Next base: position 8,985,011 of record CAMZMU010000090.1, read on the forward strand.
CGCGGCCACCTGATCAATGGTGGTTATGGTAGGGTCAACAAGGTCCGGGAGGTTTTGGCAGTAGTGCAATTTTGCTGGAGAAAGGAAAGACAAAGGGCGGCGATAAGGTATGAGAAGAGGTGGAAAGAAATGGAGGGTTATTGGCTGTTGATAGTAAACGTAAGTATCCTAAGTATAAAATAAATATAATGAGTGAACTTGTTAGCTGGTTGGAATTCCCTATATTTCAACCGATTTGGATGATGGTGTAGCAAGTACTAGAAATAGTATTGTATGCTTCAACACGAAATTTGTCTTTTTTTTAACTTTTTTCTTGGACAAATTATAATTTCTTAGTAAAATAAATTTGTGTATCAACTGATATCAGAGGACGGGGCACTCCTTCATTTATAAAATATAACCCGCTGGACTGGACACGTGTTAGCTGTAGGAAGTATGGTTACGGAAGTGACTTCGGTTCGCCAGTTCAGGCTCAACTCCTGAAATCGACCAAGAAAATCGCCAAATTCTCTTTATCTGGTACAGCTTAGAAGACTGGATCATGCAATTAATTCATAGCCCAGAGTCAATCAAAGCCTGACGGAGGGCTCCTTCTCGACAACATATGGCCTATGTGGAGTTTGTTTTGGTAGCCATATCAATTGGTGGTGCCTCATGATTCATGGGTAGTTTTGTAAGTGTGGTGTGACGGTTTTCGCTCGGTTTCCTACTAGTCGACCAATTATGTTCTTCCTAATTAATGGATCGATGCCTATGGTATCTGCTAAAAAACAATTATGTGCCGACTTGAGCCCATGGCCAGCTCTCCCCAATCTTGCTATGAACATCCTATGTTCTGTCTCAAGTACTTTTCTAAAGATGAAAAGAGTCGTATTTATATATTGAGGAGTATATAACTTGCTAGCAAGGACCAAAGGATTTCGTGAAACCCTTCTTTTCACCTAATCATATCAAATCCCCTTAAATGCTCTTTCATCCCATCTACTAGTATGGTCGATGGTTTTTAACCTATAGAAAAATGATGAGGTTTGTGGGGATATTATAAGATTATATCCCATTCAAAACTGACTTAGTAAACGAGTTATTGGGAATATTTTTAGTCCGGGATAATCCCTTTGAATACACTTTAAATACATTAGAAGTAAACGAGACCTAAAGTGTGTCAGCTACGAGATAGGCACCATGTACTTCCTCAATATATAATCAACTACCCAAAAATAGTAAGAATGGAATGCACTGCGTGAACAAAATTAAAGTTCACTATATAACTTGCTAAAATTTACATATACAACAAGCCATAAATTTTGCAAGGACTGAAGGAGGACTGCCAGCTAGCTAGAGAAGAAGTACTAGGCCGACCATGCATCTCCCTTCATGAAAAGCCTCTTTGCAAAAATAATGCAGATACAGAAGGCTTAATCGCTTTCACCCCCATATGTTATGATTACACTACTACGTACTCGCATAGCATAGCATCAAGAGCAATCAGCCTTAATAGAATGACTGCTCATGATGGTATGTACCCCACCATGCACAACCCATATACTTGCCGCAAGAAACAGCCATTGATTCCTTCTACCGGAGGATCCCGCCGAGCGGCGCGGGGGCCCAGTAGTCAGCGGCGTTGTCCCCGCCGAAGTGGGACGTGCACGACACTGGGACGAGGCACAGGCCCCGGCTCCTCAGGTCCTTCTTGCTCACCTCTTCATTTGTAGCACCCTGTGTAGTGTATAAACACATATTTTCAGGTCACAATCATGCATGATGACAAAGCCAAGCAGCAAAAGCGGTACATTACACAAAGTAAAACTGAAAACATCATTTTGTTTTGGATTATCACTTGATGCTAGAATTTTTGCCAAAATTAATGCAATGTACATGCATGCATGTATGTGCATATATACTTGACTTTGAAGGTAAGCAAAGTGGATACACATGCCTGCTGTTCAGGTTGGCCTGCAGCAGCCTGCTGCTGTACTGCTCCAGTATTGTTATTATTATGGTTTAGCAACTGCCCAAAAATGAAAAAAAAAAAGTAGCTTAAGCGGGGCTGTAAAGGGAGAGAGATTCTCATGTACGAGTATAGATCTCTACTTACCTGGCCGGGGTATTCTGGGAAGAGGCCAGGGTTCCTTTCTCCGGTTGGTCCCTGCTAATGAAAAGAGGAAAGTACTTTGTCACATGTCAACGTTGCACGTACAAGCGTGCGAAAAGGGTAGGGAGGAATAATTTCTCAGACTAGGTAAATATGATTGAACCCATGATCATGCATGGCTAAGATTAACTAAACTATATCTATATATGGCGATCATAATTCTTTTACATGTCTGCAGAAGTGTACTTTGTGTTGATTTTCACGGTTGTTCCATTTTTTCGGTCATGTACTCCTTTCGTTCACAATTATAATATGTTTCAATTTATTTGATACCTATATATCTAGATTTGTTTCGGTGTGTAAATTCAATTATTTTGGTATGTATATAGTCCACATGGGAATATCTAAAAGCATCTCATGCTTATGACCGGAGGGAGTAACTATATATGTAATCCCCTTCTGTGGTATAATAGAATTTTGGCCGTGTATACCTTGACGAGTGTATAATTACTGTCTGATAACTACTGGCTCTAATCTATAATAAGTGTCACGGTTTTAAACTAACCACAGTTCAAAACTGTGACACCTATTTTGGATCGGAGGGAGTAACTTAATCTCTATGGGGTCATATAGTTTGATAAATATTTAAGATAAACCTAGTGAAGGATTTTTTTTTCAAATATACCCAGTGCTACCTATAAAACCACAGTGGCCAATTTGCTTGTTGAAAGAAAATTCTATTTCACAACGAATGTACATTTAACCAATGTGATGCATTTTAAATCCTGATTAAATTTTCAAAGAACAAAAATCATCTTATAATTAATGTATGATGTGTAAAGAAGATAAATTTAAAATATGAAAATGATATCTGAATATTTTAAAATGGTACATTTCATATATGCGGCGGCATGAGGGATGTAAATTCTATCATAGGTCCTTCAAATTTATTTATATTTTTGTATTTAATTAGTGAGGTCCCACAAGGGACATATTTAAGAAAATACAAAGCGAAACCACATTTTATGTGACCTACTCATCAAGTATCATCACCCTATTATCGACCATCATAGGAATTTAAATATATAATTTATTAGTAAATATGGAGACAATGTTACATGTATGAATAGAAGTATAACTCTAGAAATAAATTATCAGCAAGAGAAGAATAACATGTAGGCAATGATAGATGGATATGATGGTTTATCTAAATTTTATATTATTCCAATCAATAGCCTTCTGAAAATTTATGATCAATATCATTACTTTTACGTTGTCGCAATATAAGAAATTATTAAATTTTGAACTCCCTATTTCATGTAAATTTTGTCAGTACACAATTAGTCTTCATGACAAATAGAAGGATGCATATATGAAGTTTACGAAATTTCATATAACTTTATGTGTAACATATTATGTAAATTTAGATGAGACATATTTATTTCGTTCGACTCAAAACAAAATTAAGAAGGTGCTTTGAGGTTGAAAGAAATTCATTACAAGACCACTCATATAAATTACCTTATATGGATAAGATACTTTATTATGATAGAGTCATGTAATTTGAGCCTCCCTTTTTTATAAGGTCAATTTAAGTTTTAAGATTCACTCTACTAGGTTTAAGCTTATGATATTAACTAGAGAAAAGGAGATGTATCTACAATACTTATTTTGGAGTGAATAAGCATAACAAACAAATGAATCAACTATATAACAATTACAATTTATATTTCAACCATAAGTGGACAGCTATATGTTCTGGCATGAGAAGTTAGGCTTGTTTAAATACAACACTAAATGTCCCACATTTCTTACAACCATCGGAATAAACCAGTTGCAAAGGTTACTTTCCACTAATCTTTCAGGCACGCCCACTAAGTAATTTTCTAGTTAAAAAATCAATTGTCTTTACAAAAAAACACATGTATGCAAACCTAAATATCTTTTGAAAGAAGTAAGCAACATGTCCTAACATACTTTGTTAATGTGGTGTGGCTCAACCCTTAATATCTAGAACATGCTACTTGCATTACATCCTTCATTTTAACTTGTATTCCAGTCCCAGTGACTAGACTTTTCTTTGTCAAATGGATGGCCTTGGCCTCTGCAGAGTGACTAGACTAGATCATGAACTTGCCATTACATGCGGGGAATCAGGAGACATACAAATATTATATTTATATTGATATGTTTATGATACCAAGGATTGTGTATCATGTGTGATATATAATCGCAGAACGTCTTATGACCTATAGTTAATGTTTAGAGTGGGTTTTTTTGTTGTTCAGCGCCTCAAAGAGGAGCTTAAAGTCGTTTTCCACAAAGGTTACCAAAGGATGGGTATCCTACTCAAGACTAAGCTTTGATGAAAGTTCTCCTACAAAGGCAAGACAAAAGCAACAATAAGCTGCGTACATTCGTGGCCAGTGGCGGACCTAGAATGTTCCAGAAGCCCAGGCAAACATAGCTAAATCACCATTTTTGTGGACGAAATTACTGTACAAAGGTACAAAACATAAGGGATCATCTCCGGCAAGCCCGGGCTGGAGGGACGGTAGATCCGCCCATGTTCGTGGCATATTTCATCTCACGACTCCTTGCACGTGCATAGGCATCCTGTCACTTGCAAGAATGAACTTCTTTCTCCGTGTGCTCATATATAGTCACGCTTGGGGGAGAGAGAGAAGGAGGGAGGGAGGGAGCGAGAGAGAGAGAGAGAGAGGTGCAACTTACATTTTGCATTGATGTCCCGTTGCCGCCGTGGCCCATGTATGGGTAGCTGAGAGCCTGTCACAGAAGAACAATCACTGGTCATGCAAGAGAGATAGAGAGAGAGGGAGAGAGCATAAAATCCTAGACCCTGAAACACAAGGTGCTACAAGACGGGCACCGCAGCATATCCATCCATCGATCTCTGTTGCTGCGTGCTCGCGCGCTCATGCATGCACACAGCGCCCAACTTTAACAGCGTGCTCTCGCGCTCTGCCCTACCCCTCCAGCCATATTTCTCTTTTTGTTTCCCGTGCATGCTTCCACTGTCGCTTGCATGTGGGGACACGCGTGGTGGGCGCACCTCTCCAGCCACAGCAGGCCTTGGAAAATGTTACTACATGCATCTTGTGCTTTTTACAGATTGTACTGGTCATGCTAACACTGACATGTGGGCCACTCCCTCTCTGTTCACCCCATACTTCTGATCAAGTAAGCTTTAGAGAGAGAGAGAGGGAGAGAGAGATTGGACCTCAATTTGACCCAGGAGGAATCTGACATAGCCAATGGTCTCTTGCAGTACAGACGCAGTGTCAGTCTGTAAAAGGAGAGCACGTGTGTCAGAGATAAACTTTAGTTGGACACAACCCCTCGAGTGAATTGAAGCAGGCAAGAGAGAGGAGCGAGATGGCGAAAACTAGACAAATGTAGCAGCATGCGTAAGCATAGAGCTATATGCATGGTGTGGAGAAATACTAGCTACACATGCAGAGATCTAGCTCTACCCTATTGTTGCAATGCAAGAACTGTCAAATAGTTAAACCACGTCCAATCTAGATATTCACCTTGCCAAATGGTGAAACTATCTGGTGAAGTGCAGTTATTCTATCCCCTAGCCTCTCCTTTCTCACCTGAAATATGTTCACAAGAAAAAAATATCTTATTAAATATGAGCCATTTTCCTGTGCTTTTGCGCGCCGCACGAACTTCGATAGTCAAGTGCTCTTTACGAGACAGAGAGAGAGAGAGAGAGAGAGAGAGAGAGAGAGAGAGAGAGAGTAAAATGTGTTTGAGAAAGCAGGGAGCTGACTGGTGAGGAAGAAACCTTTAGAGTAGATTGTGCTGAGGAGGAGGCCTGAACCCTAGCCTTCTTGAGAGCTGAGCCTGTCGCGGTGCTGTTGCACTAGAGAAAGACAAACCAAAGCGTGAATAATCATGAGCCCATTTTTATCTTGTCCCAACAAAAACCCTCGTTTCCTAAAGTGAATGTCCAGCGATTCTACGTACTTAGCACTTACTAAAGCCCAATATAATTAGGCGAGGAAATAAGCAAAACTGCTAGCTAGCTCTGCCAACGAGTGTCCAATGCCCTACACTCTTACCAAGAGATCATGAAACAACACGCTATGGAGACATCAGTTAACAAGGCTAAAGCAGATTTCCAAATGCACATCAACACTTGTGGAGTATCTTATCAGGAAAGAGCAATAATTCTAGTGTCAGTCTATTGATTAAGGGGATAATGACAGATGCACCATTGCCAAGAGATTGCATTTACAGCCCTAAAAGCCTTCCTAGATAATTATTAGAGACAGCATAATCAAACGTATAGCATTCCATCAAGCAAAGTTAAGAACGAAGAAAGACCTACTTTGGAAAACAACACACTAGATTTTTCATAAAGCAGATGAAAGATCGATGAAACACAGTTGCAAGAACCAAGCCAATAAATTTTGTGAGTGTACATTTTTAGCAGATGCAGATCAAGTTCATCTCCTTTGTGATGTTGAACCACCAAATAAATGTATTCCATTCCATGTAGCAAATCATCGTCTAACACTACGGACACATGGAATAAACCAAGAAAAACGCAAAATAAAGGATAGTGATCAATCCAAAAAAAATACAAAGAGCAAAAACCTACCAACTATCAAAGGTATATTACTGATGAAATTAAATGATTAGCATCTTAATAATATGGTTATTCACCTCAGATGAGTTGTCGGATTGGTGGTGGCTCCTGAGCTCCGGCGGGGGTGGCACCACGCTGTTGGAGAAGTCGAGCATGTTGCTGCCGAGGCTGGTAGTGACGCATGACCTAGGAGAGGAGGCCAGGAGCATCTGGCTCAGCTGGGACTTGGCCTGGATCTCGTGGCCATCGCCGCTGGCGAGATGGCTCCCGTAGAAGTTGTAGGGGACAGTGGCGGCGCCGCTGCCGGAATTAGGCATGGAGCCCTCCTCCTTCATACCCACCATGCATGCACTTGCAGCAGCGGCAGCCTGATGATCCCCCCAATTCTCTAGTCCCTTTGACAGGAGAGCCGTGGTGGTGCTGTACCTCTCTTGATCTCCAACTAATCCCCCACTGTTGTATATGCAGTTTGCACAAGGAACACAGAGATATACACAAAGACATGAGTCCATGGAGATAAAAACAACTGCAAGGTTAGTGACATGAACATGCAACAGATGATTAGCGCAAGGAAATGCTTGATCTACTACAAGACGAAGTCGGTTAACCACTATATTCCTTCGCCTAGAGCTACACTTAAGTATGTAATTAAGTTTCACAAGGATAGTTTGGTTCTTATCTGCGTAGAGAGAGAGAGAGAGAGAGAGAGAGAGAGAGAGAGAGAGAGAGAGAGAAAGAGAGAGAGAGAAGTGTTTACATAATTAGCTGGCTCCAAGACTCTGGCATGTGGCTCTCCTGGCTGCCGGCGTTACCATCGTGTAAGCTTGGAAGAGAGGCGCTGCCGTTCATATGAAGCAGGCCTGATGAGCTATGTGGAAACTGCTGGGAGAAGAGCATGGATGGAGATGACAAGGAGGGCATGTTAGGAGACGCATCTTGCTCCTCATGGCACGGCTTCAAGCTACTGATAATACTACTGCTGCTTGTGTTGTTGCTACCACCGCCACCAGTGCCACTCCAGATCATCTGTTGCACGAGGGAGCTCTGAAATTCTCCTCGATTCATATCACTCGGTTCTCTTCTAGAGAGAGAACGAAAGAGGATAGAGCAAGATGCGCGTCTGGTTTCCCTGCTGCAAGGAATGCTCTTGCCACTCCCTCCTTGCACCCTGTGTCTGGAAATCTCAGCTCAATCTTTAAGGGGCCAGTGGCTTAATTTTCTTTGAGGGATGGGGTATATGATGTTCTTGGAGAGAAGAGAACAACAGCAGGAGAAGATGAGATGAGAGAGAGGTGGGGAGAGAAGAAGAAAAAGCATAGGGCCTGTTCGGAGAGGAATCTGGGCTTTGTTTTGTTTTTCCCCTTCCTTTTGCTTCACTCCTTTATTTGCGAACTTTCCCTTGCTTTCCTCCCCTTTCTCTCTCCTCTCTCTCATTCTTTCGTTACACATACGGAAAAATAATCCTTTATTTCCTTCTTCAGTCACTTTTGCTTTATCACCAAAGTGATGGAGGAAAGGTATGCGAGACACACCATTTCGGACTAAAAGGAGCGGTTTAAAGAGGAGGCGGTGCTTGTTAATCAATCCCTCTTAGCTTATGCTACTACACAAGTACCTTTCAAACAACCAATTCAGTGGTAGAGCTGATAATTAGACGCAGACAACAAGGGCCGCGTTACATCTGTATGGATAGATGATCATGCGTGTGTTACCTCCACAACACGCACATACACAGCAACAACGGATGCAGTATGCACGCACGCCTCACCTAAAGCAAGAGCATGCAGAAAGAGAGGGGAGAAACGATATCCTCTGTTACTTAGGGTGTGTTCTTTTTTTGGATGGGTGGAATGGAATGGAATGGTTCCATTCCACAAAAGTAGAATGTCACGATTCCATCCCATTCCTGTGTTCGGTTACAAATAATTTGGTGGAATGGAATGGATTGCCTAATTTAGGATTAACAATCAAATTAACACTAATTTTGAATTAGCAATTAAATTAGCACTAATCTAGCCGGAGAACTGCTGCTGGCCGAAGAACGCCGTGGTCGTCGCCTACAGACCGCCGCTGCGGCTGCTCGACGGGGAGGGCGCCGCCGCCCGTCGCCTGGAGGTCGTCGCTCGTGGGAGACACGTCCCCGTCTGCCCCGGCAAGCCGCTCCCGCCCTTCTTCCTCCCTCGCGTCGTCGCGCCCGGGCGACCGCCGGCCGCTCCCGCCCGCCTCCGGCCCAGGCAAGCCGCTCCTGCCCTTCTTCCTCGCGCCCGGGCCACCCTCGGCCGCTCCCGCCCGCCTCCGGCCCCGGCAAGCCGTTCCCGCCCTTCTTCCTCCCTCGCGCCGTCGCGCCCGGGCGACCCCCGGCCACTCCCGCCCGCCTCCGGCCCTCGCGCCGCCGCGCCGCCGCGTCGACGGGGGACCTCCGGCCCCTCGCGCTCGAGCGACCCCCGGCCGCTCCCGCCCGCCTCCGGCCCTCGCAACGCCGCGCCGCCGCGTCGACGGGCGACCTCCGGCCCCTAGCGCCGTCGCGCCCTACCGACTTCCGACCGCTCCCGCCTGCCGCCGCCTTGGCCGGTTGCCGTGCTGCCCATCGATCGAGAGAGGAAGGAGAGAGAGAGGCAGAGACACGAGGTGAGTTAGGACTAATTTTTTTGTTTAGGCCCCCGTTCCACTCGGTTCCACTCGGTCCGGCCGATTTGGCCGGACGGGTTGGTTCGGCATCTGCGCCGAATATTCCATTCGGAGGAACGGCTTGGTTCTATTCCACTGCCAAAACGAACACGGGAATGAGTCCAAAGGACGGAACGGTGACATTCCATTCCATCTGATTCTAGAACCGAACACACCCATAATGTATTCGACCTTTCATGTGGACAACGGCGAAATGATATGGTTTGCTTGCTTGAATTGTCAAAGAGATGAAATACTAGTGCGCTATAAACAGTACAAGCTTTTGTAACCTCACTTGGAATGTAACATATATTACGTACTACTACGTACGTGTCGGCTAAGAAAAAGAACCCGTCAAATATTTGGCTATCGATCGAGGAAAACAACAATTCTTTACTGGTTTTATTAAATTTTCTATAACCATTATGTACAAAGGTCAGATATTGATGATGTGGCTCAATTATCTAAGGGGAAGGCTGAGCCTCAGCCGGCTTATACAGAGTGAGCGGCTTCCCCAGCCGCCCGATTGGACCATCCGATCAAATTGACCAAACACAAAAAAAAAATGTGCGTATGCAGCATTTGCTTACAATTCGTTTCTAAAATTTGTAGAAAAAAGGTAGCAACATTTCGAACACGCCATTGTAGGACAAAAACAATGTCAGCAACAAATCGTCATTTGGTAGCAGCAAAACATAATAAAGCGTGTCACCGTTCGCAGTAAGAAAAGACAACACATCCAACTTTCGTACCAAACTCGTCCAGCATTATAGAAACACATGTACAACATTGGAGAAAAGTCTGTGTAACATACATACACCCAAAAAACATTCCGGCATTTAACTCGTTCTTACACTACAGAAAAGATAAAGGATTGTAGCATTTCGAAACAACATTTGCAACATTATGTACATTGTTAAAAAATATTACATTTCCATTGTTCACATCAATACTTTACTCCAAATAAGAAATTTAGTGAAATTCCTATTCAGGCTTCTTCTTCTTTGTAGTGTTTATGATCAATACTTCAGTTTTTCTTGTAGTATTTACATCACGCAAACTGCTAGTGCAAACAAAAATGTCAAGTTGGGTGAAAAAATGACCAAAAATGCCCAAAAAACCAAGATCCAGCGAACCTTACAAAGATGAAATAGGCATGATTTTTTTTCTTTTTCCTGCTTGTAACGGTAGAATCTTCAGGACCATCCTGAATCACCTCAATAACTTCTTCATGTCGGTCCTAAATTTTGTATTTCCTTCTTTTGCTTACTCCTATGTTTCCTATTTGGTTTTCCTTCCTTTTATTCTCTTTCTTGATGGAGAGTACTCAACTTCATGCACTGGTCATCTTGTTGCATTTCCTGCACTTGTTGCACTTCCTGCATTCCATCATCTTGTTGCACCGTATCATCTTGCTACATGTCCTACACTTGTTGTACTTCCCATAGCTCATCATCTTGCTACACTTGTTGTTCTTCATCAGCTTTCCGCACTTCCTACACATCAACATCTTTCTTTCCCCTATTTTTACCCCTTTTTCTACCATTTCTTCTTTCCATTCTTTTCCTCCGTTTCTGAAGGAAAATGTTGAAATTTTGCATCTTCCTCGCTCTAAATAGGGACAACTTCAAAATCATGTGGAACAGAATTTTTGCATAACCTCTTGATATATGAATCCCCCAAATTGTTTGCAGTTTTTTCTGTGCTCCTAACCTTGAACTTTTTTCATGGGTGGCATTGATCCTAGACTTTCTAGGCCTTCCAATGGATTCCTAAGAATCTATAGTTCAAGTTTGCATCATGGACTGGCAATCTCCCAATCATTTTCATCCGCAATTGGTGGTACATCTTCTGCATATGTTGCATAAACTTGGCAAAAAAAACTTATCAACCAAAAACAAAATCCGTATCAACACCTTTACATCTGAGCTTTAAGATGAAGTGTAAAGTTTGGTGAAATGATGGACTAGTAATCTGCCACTTTTTCTGCATGAACAAGTCATGTTTATAGTGTCTACATGATACCTCCTTCCAGTTCCATGCTTGTTTGTTGCATAACCTAATCAAATGTATTGGAACTTATAATCATCCTTATGTTTATTCTTCTCATTGCCATGCTCCTTGCATTCACTAATAAAACCTCCTTTGGATCTACTTTTATGGCCTACAAATTTTCTTGCATATTTTTTCGTAAAATATGTTTCGCCTTTATGTCTTCTCCAATTGCATCTACCAAAATAATATATGCTAGTGTTTTAAGTTGCATAATCTTTGAATTTTAACTCGTTGCCTAATTGTTGCAAACGTATTCCACCTTACTTAACTCACAAAATAATTCTAGCCCATAGTTTGGTGTGATTTTGTTCAACTTATTCTTTCACCTTTGGATGTGTATAAAGGTTCTGTATTCAAAGTAGCATATCTTCTTGGGGTGTATGTGTATTATGTTATCAACAAGTTGTTTTCAAAGTTTTTTCTTTGAACTTCTTCATGAAGTAAACATAGAGGTGCCTCATGCATTCTCTATGATGAACCACGGGAAGAGATAGCATCAACATCAGTCTCTAGCCCCTTGCATATCCATCAGTGTGTATTGCCAATCCAGGAGGATGCCCATTACACCACACATCCTCTCAATGAACCATGTCCATCTTTCATTGTATTCACCTAAAAAATAGCATAAGACATAGGAAATAGCCAATTATGGGCTTCTACAACACTTACTATATCAAGAAGTCCTCTAAACTACCTTGTCAAAACAGTTGATTCTATTCACAAGTATATCCTTCAGCCCTCTAAAACCCATTCCAACATGCTTTCAGACAGACAAAACATCTCCTTAAGATCTTTTCATATTTAATTAACTCTAGCTAGCTTATTGTAATAGGGATCTTATGCCCATGTGTTATTAGCAGAAGCTATACATTGAAACATAGATGTAATCAAGCAGCGGAATGTCTGCAAGATGGTGTATGACTGACTTGTTGAGACCCTACCTCTTGTATGCACATGTTGATTCTTGTTTCTGGTAAGTCTCCATTAATTATTTCCATTTGCATTTTATTTTTCTGCGTTTATATTCTGACACTTGGATATGTCAATAGCGCGTTGTCATGAGGATGCAGTGGCTAGCTTGATGCAGCTGCTGACACATGGAGGATGCCCTGAAGGAACTAGTGGTTATATAGTAGGGAATGGTCATAGAGGGGGTTTAAGTGTCTCTCTTGCATGAATGCTCCTTTTGTGCTTTGAACCATCAATTTTGTGATGGTTTGGTCCGCTGCATAAGACACTATTTTAATTAAGAGTGTCTTGTACAATGTCAATAAAATATCATGTTGGTGATGCAAAGAGTTAGCTAAACGTTTGAGTAAACTAAGAAACTACAAGGTCAACTTTCAGGGTTTTGAGAAGACAGTGACAACTATATCGTTCGGAACCTATCACGGAAACAACAACGTAATCAAGAAAATCCATATTATGTTTTTTGTGGACCTTTTTGGTTTATATACCCAGCAAGCAATTGAAACTATGTGCCAATGTGTGTGTGTTTTTCGAAATGGGGAACAAAGCCCGACCCTCTGCATCGAAACGATGCACACAACCATTTTATTGCAAAGTTCAGAAAAATACAAGATATACAAACCCGAGGCTGCATGCCTCACGATAGAACCTACACAAAACTACTACTAACCCTGTGGTACAAGACAAAAATAAAGAGAAAATAAACAACTTATAGGCAAAACTTTAAAGAAGGAAAAGTCGCACATGCACCGCTGATAACGAGTCTAACCTAAGGTTGACCTGGGATTTTCATCCCCAAAGACGGATTCAATCAAGACGAGATTCAAGCCACCACCTCCGGCAAGGGCACAACGCAAGCACGCACCAACATTGTGAAAAATGTCTCACCGAAGTGTGCAAACTCACAGTTGAAACATCTACCATCATCACCTGTCTAGCCAACACACATCGCTGACCAGATGCCACTGGAATAGAAACTGGAAGTTGATGACGTCCCATACCGCCACGCTCCCAGCCATTGTCCACCACGTTCGATCGAGCATCAACAGACATAAGTTGACATCGCAGAGGAGACGTTGTGCTAGAACCTGCCAGGATCAAGCATAACTTGACGCCTCCGTATGAGACACCACATCGCCACCGCCAGCTAGGCATGAATTGATAGCTCACCTGAACCCATCGCGTGTAGCACCTACTGCGTCCAATCGAACCCGATCTCGAAGTGGAGGGGACTCCCATACCGCCGCCAGCCTCAAAACTTCATGGTCCCAAAGAGGACGTCCCATACCGCCATAGACCGCGACACACGAAGCTTGAGACCATCACCAACGAAGATCTGACTGTCGTGTCAACCACATCACCATGATGCCTCGTCCATCAAAAGATCAGGGTCGCCGCCCCTAGCGCCAAACTCCTGCACCGTCATAGGCTTACGCGCAGCAAGCAAAAAGCGGCCAGATCTCCGCCGCAATACTGACGGCCGGCTACCGTGCTGCCACGCTGCAACAGTCTCCGACAGTCACCACGTCCCTGCCGCAAGTCACAACAGATATCTCTCCGTTGACCCGTTAGCACGAAGAGACGAGGCTGCCGCGGCCTCAGGGCCACCGCCGGGCCACACCACCATCCCGGGCCGCCACCTGGGAATCCATGCTCCGCCACGTGGCAGCCGGCGTCCAGGGCCGCCGTTGGGATCTAGGCCAGAGATCTCTTGTTGCGGGAACGCACGAGGAGACGAGATCCCGCCGTCCGCTGGAAGGGGCTTTGCCCGCCGTCTTTTTCCGGAGGCGGTGGGGAGTCGGAGGGGAGGAAGGAGGGGGCAGCGACGACGGCTAGGGTTTCGCCCGAGCCGGCCCCCAGCGACGCGGGTGTCAATGTGTGTATATATGTATTTCTGAAATATTCAATGAATTATTTGATTGTGATGCGTTACTCTGTTTTGGATGAAATGTTTGTATTATGGGTACAGTAGGTGCAGCACAGATACCAATTCACCTAGTACTGATTGCACACAATTAAGTTTGCATAAACGTATGCGGTAATACAACCAACCCAAACGATTTAACAAAGAGAACCGTTCGTGATCATAAAACAACACATACGAGGAAAAACAGAAAAGTGTGTGTGATATATAATATAAAGCGTAAACCATGTGCAATACTGGGTTTTGTGTGCGATGCCAATATCAATCGTGACCGATTGTCTGATCTGTACTGGTTAATGCCACATCAAACTGTTACTCCAAGTCTCATACTTTGTCGCTCCTACATGCATGCTGGGACCTGATTACTGTGCGTCACTCATGCCTGATCGATGGCCTGGATCGCTACCCTTCTTTGGAAGGGTAAAAAAAAACAGTGAGCGATGGAAGACGGGCCGACAATTTTCCTCTTTAAAATCGAGAGGAGGCCGTCGGCAAAAAAGGAAGAAAAAGGCCACGTATGTATGGCTTGATGGCGAAGTGTCGGAGCTGGGGTCTAACATGATGACCATCTACCCGTACGTGGCGACTGCAGACATGTCCGAGCCCGAGCCCTAGCTAGAATGACGATGGATATATCGTAGGATGCACGCGAACAAGGGGAATACTGCATGATCGATGTATACGCAGGGCACATGCCGCTATACCTTTTGAAGCAGTACACACTCATAGTTAATTGCTTTGGAAACGTATGTATGGTGTCTCATCCATATGTATGTGGATTAGGACACTCTAATCACTCTGTAATCCTCACTGTCCCCTTCAGTTAGTCATGTCAGGAAAGGATACACGTGTAGAGATCAGATTAAATATTGTAGCTAGAATGGGTATTCCTCACGTTTCATGTATACTTATATTTGAAAGAGAGTTAGTCCATTAATTGTACAAGTGCTATAAATATGCTATAGATATTGACCAGTAGGAATGTTATAAAAGTGCCCCACCAAAGGAACTGTATATGATTGTTTTTCCTCTCCCAGCTATCAGGTAATAAGATGATTTTCTAATTATATAGAGGAACCATGTCAGAATTTCTAACCTTGAAGGGGTGTATTAAGCTTCTTCGTGTTTTCAGCAGTACTATGCAATATGCATGTTGAGGATAATAAAAATGAAATATACAATAACTACCACACTAGTACCTGAGTGTTGAGTTGCAGGTGAGCATACATACATGTAATGATTTTACTTTCTGATGAAGTCAGAGGAGACATGGATGTGAAAGCAAGTGCAGGTACATGAATGAACAAACATTTGGCGTCTTTTTCGTGTAGAGTGTATCGATAGATTGTACTTTAGGTGAAAGCCGCTTTAGCTGAAAGCTCCTCTCCCTGCTTTCGCTCCTCGCTGCTTTTGAGATCTTGGAGAGCTAGGCCTAAGTTAACACTCACTTGTCGCGTGCATGTACCATCGATCCTTGTTAGGCAAGTTCTCCCCAAGATGAATCTGTTGTTGCAAATTGAACAGTGCAGGTTCAGACGTAGCCTTTGCCCTTGGTAGTTGTTTGGTGTTTTAACGATCGATGCTGGCTCGTTATAACTTGCATGAGAAAATGAGCACATGCCACAAAACTTAGTGCCAATATGATCAAGAAGAGCCGGCTGCAAATATATTGGATGTATATGCTTGTTCTATTCCAAAGTTGTATGCATGTACAAAAGCATCGATTAATCTACCTTTTGCTTTGTATTTTTTTACAGTACTCTCTCGCATGCATGTGCTACACGCTACCCGAGAAGAAACTTCATCTAGCTACTAATCATTCAGCCTGTACACCCCAGCATAGCTAGCTAGGTAATTCAAAATATTTGGTCCATCCATCCTTCTGTCCTTATAATCCATGATTGGCTTAAAGTAGACGCTAGTTCAAGACAAGCCAACCATGATTATCCCACTTGATTGGTTTATCAATGCTCAGACATTACATACGTCCAACCTACACCATATACTGTGTATACTACACAAAAAACATGGATCATATAGGGACACTGTAGATACTAATTACAGTGCAACATCTAGTTTGGCGTGGGACCATTAATTGGCTTAATTAGTAGCAAAAGAACAGCAAGCCCCCTCTAAAACGTAGAGCTGTTTAGACCATCAACCCTAGTGTCATTAGTTAGTGCAGTGATTACCGTGCTAAGCTTATCGAAGTTTGGGGCGCCGTACGCTGCGCCAAATCTTTGTCGGGACGGCAAGTCTTTTCCAAAGAGGAACACCCCATCTTTTCCTGCTTCTGCTTCTCTCTCGCTCGGGAATCTTGAAATCAGGTTTCGCTTTGGTCTCTTGTCTTGTTTCTTCGAGCTGATACTCTACTCACCGGAAGAGGCTAGCTCTAGGGTTACTTGTCACTCACTCAGTCACTCACACGTCACTGTGCGTCCAAATCACACGGCAATTTTGACCAATCTGACCTTGTTATGAAACTTGAGCCGTAAATGAACTTTTTTCAAAAGAAAATCTACATCTAACCCTTTTGGCTACCGCCAAACATACTGGCGGTAGACTTGTACGTGGTACCGTCGGCTGATCTGGCGGTAGCCTTGTACAACTTACCGCCTTGGCGGTAAGGTTAGCCGTGTTACCGTTAAAATATAATTGACGGTATCACACATAATCATACCGCCAATATGTTTAGCGGTACTAAAAAGGGTTAGATCTGGTTAAAAGTTTAAATTCAGTTCATTTCATGTTGAAGTTTTGCATAAGGGTTAGATTTGGTCAATTTGCCAAATCACACGAATCTCCACGGTCCATCGCCAGATGGAGAGAGACGGACAAGTAAGTAAAGGAGCGCCATGAGCTAGCCTCTAGAATGTAGATCAAATGGTGCAGTACTGTGAGGCTTGTTATTTGGCCTTTCTTGTTGTATCTCCTGGCCAGGGCTTCGTCTAATTTGCAATCCGGATTGCAAAATGATAGGTCTTTTGTCGGAGAGCTTTCGACCTATTTTCGTTCCGGCTTTGAAATGGGTTTTGCTTGTTTCATCTTGCAGAGAGTGATTTGGAGTCTGGTGGTTAAAGGTTTGGTTTTTCAACACCCTATGTGTCTATAGCATAGAATTTCAGTTGGGTAAATTTAAATGATTGTTTGGAAATTTTTAAGAGCAAATTTACACTTGTTGTTCAAATTTAAATTACATTCAGAAAATCGGTTGAAACTCATTTAAATGGCCAAAAGTAGCTATACATAGAGAAAATTCTTCACAGTTGGGAATTGGTCATACAATACGGTCTACTTTATGCGGAAATTGGAGACGTGACATTCTGCACCAAAGTATAAATAGTTGCTTCACAAAAATCAATTTTTGGCACTTGATAATATAAAAACACGTTTTGTAACTAAAAGTTCGAACCAGTTGGCACTATTGTTTGGCATACCAATATGCACCTTTGTGCAAGCTATGGATATTGTCATGACCATTGTCATGTGGCTCGAAAGACATGAATATTCATACATGATAGTCCATTTTGTGTAGGCTATTTAACAAAATATCTAAAAATCTATGTTTATAATTTTTCGCGCAACCAATGCATATAAAAGGACTCCATGACAAAGGATTACATTTTTCACGTTTTATTTAATTTGTTTTCAAAACATGGTCAATATCATCGTCAAAACTATTCAGGTGTAGGGTGGATCTTTCAGCACCCCTCTGTGGGTATTGCATATAATACTACTATGGTACATTAAAATGATTTTCTTGGAATCTACAGTAGCAAACTAGAACACACTTGTAGTTAAATTTTTAATTACTGTCAGAAACTCGTTTAAAAGGAAAATGTAGCTATAAAGCGATAAATGGGAAAACCTTTTCATAGCTGGGCATGAATCAACACCTCCGTGGCTATTGCACAAAATCTAGTTGGTTAACTTAAAATAATTTTTCGTAACGGATTTGGGATTCCGGACTTTTCTGGTAGTGTGTAGTAGTAGTAACATCCACACTATAAAGAGTAACTATGATCAACAAAATACTATCAAAGAATATAATGCCCATGGAAATAAATCTTATAGTTACAGCCTGTGCAATAAAAAGGTTGTGTGCATCGTTTCGATGCAAAGGCCCGGGCGATGTTCCCATTTCAAAAAAAAGGAAATAAATCTGATCTCAGATGGTTAATATATTAAAATATTTTGAACTTAAATAAGAATGAAATTGTACGAAAATCAGCGGATCTATGGTGTGTACAAAGGCAATTACCAAGTTGACCACATGTCGCATATATACCGGTGCACAAGTAAGCATGCACGCGGGCGCGTTATTACTAAAGGCAGCACTAGACACAATATATTATTATTGTATATGCAGCGGTAGGTATGGCAACGATTATATTCTCTTTGGCGTGCAGAGGTATTCTTAATCGATCGAATTTAGTGGACAGAAGTGCAACATCATTACTACTTTCCCCAGAGGTCAACAACAACCTACAAGTCGATTAAAAAAAAGACATACAACCTTGGCAAGAACGACGTACGACGCGTATATATAACCGTACGCATGTATATATGCATGATGGTACACCAAAATCATATGTATATGCCCGCACGCATGACACGGTCGATACGGTTCTCACTTTCTCCGGCTGTATTAGCAGAGAGTGACAGATATGCTTTTGTCGGCCAATACGATGTACATCTAAACAAATAATAAACCAAGCTAATTAATGTAGCAACACACAGTGAGCTCTATATATTAAGATTAGCTCGTCGTCACCCTCCTGTGGGGTACGTCTGCCTCCCGGTTTGCTGGTAAGCCGGGTCACTTTGCGTTGTCTACCATCATGCTGCAGAACGGCCGTTACGTGTAGGTGTGGGGTTCATGGCAATGCAACGGGGAAGACGCAACAAGCAAGTATATATATATATATATATATATATATATATATATATATATATATATATATATATCTGTCTAACCAAAGCATAATTGCATGTACTCAAACACATCCATCTACTTGTACACATCGGCTTGAGCAGGATGATTATACTAAGATCTCGTGCAAGAAGTGACTTCGCAGCAAAGAACTGGTGAGATTCCTCGCATGAGAGCATGCTAACTAAGCTAGCCGGGCTGCTACTTATCTCTCCATCGCCCAGGCTGGTGAGGACACAGCAGGGGTTGTTGCTGTCTAGGGTTTCATAGGAGAATGATTGCAAGAGTCGTGAGCGAGAATCCAGTACTACTAGATTGCAGCAACAGCCAGCAGGAATGGGATAAATTTGTCATAGCATGTTGGAAGATAGATAAGCTCGGACATGACTAGCTTAATGTGTACTGGTCCCTCAGGTCACCGAACTTCTGTCGTTTTCAATATCAAGTCATTAATTAGGAATATCACCTCACTACAACCTCTAAGACTACTCATAGTGGTGAGTATCATACACTAGTATCATATACTCCCTCCGTCCAATAATAATTGTCTCAAGTTTGCTAAAAAATGGATGTATCTAGACATGAAACATGTATGGATACATCCACTTTTTGACAAACTTGAGACAGTTATTATCGGACGGAGGGAGTATATGATACTAGTCTATATTACTACCTCTATAGTGAGTAGTAACATATGTGTGGTATCATATAATCATGCATTTATTGGCCTATAGACTCATCTTGCCTCGAAATCCGTTATGTTACGGTATGTACCTATGATACCACCACCGTCTCTCTCTTCTTTAATTGCATGTCATATCATCATTTGTACTTATGTGGCACTTATGTTACTACCTATGTTACTCCCACTATGGGTAGTCTAATCGTTCAAATATAAGCATGTACTTACTCCATTCATATTAATTGAAGTTGTAGGTTTATCCTAAATCAAACTTTTTTATGGTCGGCCAAGCTTATAAAATATTACGCTAATGTCTACAAGGCTACAACATAGAATACATATAGCTGGTACCGAAATATTTGTTATGATGAATCTGATGAAACTAATTTAGTGATGTAGGTATTCATATATTTTTCTGTAGATTGGTTAAATTCAAATAAGTTTGACTTAGGGCAAATGCTAGCTATAACTTCGATTGATCTGGAATTATGTGCTCACTCTGCACCTTAATTGAAGACAATCACATTATCCTTTTGTACCACAAAGTCTCTTAGTGTTGGTTCCTCAGTATGATTAATACATTTTTTAAGTAAGCTCGATCTAGAGTAAATCTTGGATAACATAGAGGAACAAACAGATATTTGTTACACTACCTCTGTACATGGTTTGATGCCCTCTTTGATCAGGTCAAATTTAAATAATGAGAAAGCAGTTACAAGAAATCCAGGATTCAAACGAGAGATTACTTTAAAAAAAATGTTAATGTTAGTTAAAAGTAGCAGTTATTGTTGAGTGAAGCGTGTGAATCAATTTCTATCTGCCAACGGACCTTGTTCAAGATTCCCCTAAATCTATTAACTAATCTAAGGTTTGATTATGTCTGATACTGCAGGGATGCAGGGCAGATATTATCCAGATTAAGATAAGTAAAAGCAAATAGGCTGTCAAACAGATTCCCTGTTATCTCAACACAGGGTCCATTTGATCAATTAAATTATATGATCAGCTTTAGTAATCAAGATTTAGTTCCATATATAATACATAAAGACTCAACGAGTGGCTGAAGCTGATGGAAAGCAGGCTGGATGCAATGTCTCACGTTTCGCTCTTTGTTACTTCAGCTAGCTGTATTCACAACACAACGAGTCCCTAAACCAATTAAGTAGTGCATAATTCCTGCATTTTTCCTATGATGTAAATAAAAAGTTCTGTTACTGACCCTGTAGACATTGCTACCGACGAGAGATTCTTGCCATCATTACACAATCGGCATTACAAGAAGTACTATAGCATGCATCACAAAGATTTGCTGGTCAGTTGCCTAAGTGCCTAACTTTCTACTCCCTCTTTACACAAAAGGATGTCTCAACTTTGTCCGTGCATGCAAATTTGGACAAAGTTGAGATATCTTTTTATGTACTGAGGGAGTAGTCCTTAACTTCTAGAAGTAATTAAATGGAAACCGCACTCCTCATGGAAAGTGCAAGAGACAAATTTAACAGGATTGGTACGTGATGATGCTATGCATTTTCCTCAAATGTATGTAAAGATTCTTCTTTTTATGCAAAATAGAATGATTAGACGACTGCATATAGGTTCATTAATTCCTCCTATCGATATTTTAACTAATTTAAGATCACCCTGTCCATTTTTAAGCAATCCAAAAAGTAGCAATAATCAATTGAATAAAAAGAATAAAATAAATCGATTAGCCTAATAAACCAGGAAGAACAAGCTGGATGCAGGGGCGGGCAGGATCAACCCATGCTTGTCTAGTTGTATAGTGACAGTGCTGGGCGTCACTTTCACGTCAGCAGGGACATACACTTGGATGCATAACTCGGAGTTTATCAAGATCACTATTTATCAGACAGTTAACGGAAAAGGTGGCGTAGACTGCTAGGGCAGCCGCCGAAGAACCGAAGCCAGTAATAATTAGCGAGTCAAGCAACAAATGAAAAGGTAGGGCTAACCGCTAACACTAATTAATTATGGCAACGTACGTACAAATTACGAAAGAATGTGGTGATGGGACTGTAGGCACCAAAAGCTAGCACGCGCGAATCCATGCTCCGCGTTTTGACTTTGCGATTTGGTAGGTAGTACTTGCCAATCGGAAATACTGGTTAAATTAAGAGGATACCCGTATTGGAGGTAAAATTTTGCTAGCCATCCTGTGGAATGCAACATTTACAAAATATTAGAAAACTTTGTTAGATTGAATCAGTGGAATCTCTTTTTGAAAACAACATAAATAATAATATTTATTTTTTCTTGTAGTGAAAATTTCAAGATGACAAGTAAAAAACCATTACAATAATTTGTCATGTATCTTTTAGGTATTAAAAAAATTATAGGTTACCATGCTATACTCAATGTAATATTTGTTCTAGGATGTTGTTATTAAGATGAGAGGATACTAAGAATTGTGGGTTGTCCAATGACTATGTCTTTTTAAAATCAGTAAAATTTCACAAACATAATATAGTTTTAAATTAGGGACGAGGAACAATATATGTGATCATGTAGTTATATTGTTGGTTTGTAAAGCGTACTAGTTGAATTTGGCGTGGCGTCATGCCACGCCCTTGGTGGTTTTTTGTGTGCAATATATATATTTTTGTTAACCAAAATGTTGGCTAAATTGGAATGTTGTAACATGTTTTTATTTTGGTATGAATAGTTAGCATTTTTTTTGTGTGAATCTCTGATATATTGTGTAGAATTTTCATATATTTAGTGGTTTGAAATGTTCAAACATGTTTGTATTTCGACGTTAATATTTAGTTGAAATCAGGAAAAAATGCATATGAATTACTTCCAAATGGTGACAAAATTTGAATATTCTGATTTTTTTTAGCATAAGTAGTTTCTATGTATTGTTTATGATTGTTTTGATATATTACTTGTATTTTTCCAGTTGATATATTTAGAGATATTGATTTACAATTTGTTTGAATTTCTAAAATTGGTGGAAGTGGGAAGCTATTCGTATGTTTTTTTTTTTTGGTTTTTCAAATGCTCAGATTTAGAAGCTATTGAAATTTTTTGAAGTTTTCATTTTTGGAAATTCGGTCGTATGGCATAAAATAGTAAACATTTATTTTTTGTTTTAATGTTGATATATTTGTCATATTTGTGAATACGTTGGTGGGAGAAATTCAAATTTAAAGCTGTACACATTCAAATGTTGTTTAGATTTGAATGTTTTGACATCTGGAAGAAGCAGGTTGCGTTTACAATTTTTTTTTCTAATTTGGTTAGATAGGGCAGGCCCACACGTCGGAAATTTAACAGTTTTTGAAATTGTTTCTGAAAAAGAAAAAAATTCTGATATATTTTTAGAGTATGTCCAATTTTGAAGTAAGTTGGAAGGTTTAAAAATGTTTCTGTTTGTTTATCAACTTATAATTTAAGTTCATAATGAGAGCGAAAGCACATTTATCCAACTGAATTCCATAATTAGGGAGTTTATTATGCGAAATTCAACTCCATATAATTGTTCATATAATTGGAGGAAGTGTTTTTTTGTCCAAATTGAATTGTTTCTGTTCATATAGTGTACAATATTTTTAATTTTTAAGCAAATTGGAATGTTTTAAGGTGTTTTTTTTAAAATTTAAGTCCATAATGAATGGAAATGCACATATATTCATATTGAAGTTTGAAAGTAGTTTGCGTTTGAAAATTATTCAATTTCTGGAAAACATTTAAATTGGGAAGTTATTCAGATATGATTTCTTTTCATGTGTGTGAAATTGGGCGCGGCGACACGACGCGCTCGTGTGGTTGAAATTTGAATTTTGCGTGTGGATGTTTTTGTTTTAGATATTTAGTATGTGTATATGGTGTCATAAATGTTTAATTTAACTTCATATCTAAAGTGAGCTCTTTTAGACTGTATGCAAATTTTAACTGAATTGACAATGTGAAATACGTCATGTTGATATTGTTTGGCATATATGTGAATATCGTGGTGTAAAGAATTTAAATTTAGCAATATGCACATTAAAATTTGTTTAGGTTTGAGTGTACTGATATTCGGGAAAAGTTTGCACCTAAAATTTGTTCGAGTTCCAAAATTGTTTAAATTGGGAAGGTACCTATATTTGAATTTTGTTTGCATTTATTGGATGCTTAGATATGAGAGGCACTCTAAATATTGGAATTTTCAAACTTGAATCTTGATCGTATGCCGTGAATAGCCAGTGTTTATTGTTGCGTTCATGTTGATATTTTTGTTACAGTTGAAAATATCTTGATGTACAAAATTCAAATTTGGAAATGTCCATGTTCAAAATGTGTTCAGATTTGAATGTATCAAAGTACGAAAAAGGGTCTATATTTATGAATTGTTTGGGTTGCAGAAGTTCGTGAAATAGTTAAATTTGAAAGGCTTCTTAATTTTTTGAAGTATTCAAATTTGTATGACGCGTTTCTGTGGTCAAATTTAAGGTTGGAAATGTCCACATTTTAAAATTGTGCAAATTTGTAAATTTTTGAAGCTGTGTTTGAAAATTTGCAAACAGTTTTTTTTTTAAATAGAAAAGCAGGGAAAAAAAGGGGGAAAAGGGAAAAAAAGGCCGAGCGGGCCGCGCAGAAGCCAGCCCGGCCTAGCTAGCCATCCCAGGCCCACGGGGACGTCAGCGTGACGTCACCTGTGGCCGGGCTCTGGCGCGGCAGCGTGGACGTCGCTGGCGCCGCAGCGGGGCGAGATAGGTCGCGCGGATGGGCGCGTCGTCGCGGGGCGGCCGCAGCTGGCGGCGCCGCCCTTTTTTGGTCGCCGGAGTGGCGGGGGCGGCGTGCGGACGCGGCGGCGACCTGCGGCCACTCCGGCGTCGATTCCGGCGACTGTGGGGCGGCCCAGCATGCGATCTGCAACGGGGAGGGAGAGGCGACGACGGTGGAGACCTCCATGGGCGTAGATCGGAGGGAGGAGGCGCGGAACGGCGGCGATGGGCGGTGACGGCGACTTCCGGGCGCGCGCGGAAGAGAGAGGAAGGAGGTGAAGTTGTGGATGTTTATGCAAAAAAGTCCCTAGATTTTACGTATTTTACAGATAGGTCCTCCCGCGTCCGTGTACTCACGATTTCCTGGACTGCGGGTTGATATTTGTTTTCGGGAGGGACTTTTCTGCAAAAGCGTCACGGGGTGTGCGTGTGGGCCGCTGGATAGGCAGCGGATGGCGTGGATCGCGTCATTGTAGTACTGTAGCAATGAACACATTTTATTACCAGAGACGTGCGTTGCATGTGCACACTAACTAGTATCTTGAAGATCAGAAGGCAATTTCGTGGCTTGCTTCGTGGAGATCTTGTACAATGGTTGATAAGAAATTCTTGTATTAATTCTATATTAATAAAACAATGGTTATTTTTATTCTTGTCTCTAATAACCAGACATTTTTTTAATATTTGTTGAGAGAGATCATTACTAAGAGATCATCTCTTACTTAAGAGAAGACACGTCATTTTTTTCATGTTTCTCTTTCTTCCACCTCAACGTTTATCCTATGTGGCACTACTAAGATTTTTTTTTTTTTGAATGGGGCACTACTAAGATATAGTCATTGTACATAACATAAGGTACTTGGTGCCAAAGGAAATATATGTCGTATTTCATTTCTTAGGACAAACGTTTGACTAACAACGAATACTTTCTTTATACATGACTTATCTTATTTAAAATTACAATCATATGTAAATATTATTCAACAATCGTGAAATGCCTACCTGATATACCTAGAGCATCTCTATCAAGCCCCATTAAAATGTCGAACCTTAAAACCAGTTTATGGTATCGCTCGGACATGTTTTATAGTATGACAATTCATCTGCCAGAACATATACCAATTTTTTATATTGTAATTTTGTAGAAGAATCACTTCGTGCTCTTTTTCAACATTGATCATACACATAACAAATATATACAGCTGGATTGTTCATACTTAGATGATACTAAAACATAGAATAGTTCATACTATAAAAGCCTAACACTAACGATAAGCAAAAGATGCAGCCCTTATACTTCTCCAGGGCCTTCAGATGTAGCGGCGCCACTGAGCTTCACTCATTGTCAGAGGGGTCGAGCTCGACGAAGGGCAGGTGGCGCGTGTACTCGCGCCACACCCTCATCCTCTCCTCGTGCTCTACAGACTGTCGGAGCCCCAACTTCTCCTGCCTCGGTTAAAAACATGCACCTCACGGCGGCACTTCTCCTTGCTAGCTGTAGGACGCTGTGACCACAACAATACACGCGGTACCACCATCTCCTCGTACTCGTTGTCATCGTCATCTTCGTCGTATTTGTCGGAGGCCAGCGCTGCAGGGCACAGGGAAAGCCCGGTGCTTGGCGGCCCGCGAGCTCTCCATCTCTGCATCGTGGCGACGGGTGGCCACGAACTACTAGCACAGCTCACGCACCCGAGGCACCCCCCCCCCCCCCCCCCCCCCCCCGGTTTGAGCCACGAGCACGCACCTGCGAGCCCATTTCCTGGCGGCATGCCACCTCGTCGGCCGAGAGAGGTCCACGGCCGCGTGGCCAACAGAAGAGGTCAATTATCGAAAATTCACAATGACTTCCAAACTCGTATGCTCATGTCCAAATAAAAAATCAAAACAAATATTAAAACAATTCAAAAAAAATCTGAAAAAAGTTAGTGACGAACATATACAAGTATTTTACGTACGTGCCAACTATTGGTGAAATGACATTCGTGGTGCTTTGTATAAATTAGTGGCCAAAATGGGATTTAGAAAACATTTTGTAGAGCACTGATTTTATTTTTTTGCATAGAGCACCTCACGAAACTTGGCACAAATTTTGAACACTTATATATGTTCGTCGACAATTTTTTCAGAAGTGTTTGAATTCTTTTTTAGATTTTTCCTTTCGGGCAGGATCATATGAGCTTGGAAGCCAAACAGTCAATTATGGCATACAACAACTCATAAGAGCGCAAGTTCTGGAGTTCCCATTTAGGTGTAAGTTTAAAATTTATAAGTCCATTCACTCACTATTCAAAACTTGTATTTCAAATTATATGGAAAAATCTTTTAAAAAAATTGGATGTACACCCAGATATTCTATGTTCACACAAAAAGTTCCGCGAAAAAATGGCATTGTTTGTCCTGTGTAAAAAAACAAATTCTGATGCTTCAAAATGAATTTTCACGAAAGTCTTATTTGTATTTTTTACACAGGCCACAAAAATGTCTTTTGTTGATGAAATTTTGTGTACAAATATAGAATGTCCGAATGTACACCCGACATTTTTTTTAAATGGCATTTTAAAAAATATTTAAATTTATTTTTCATAATGGGTATATCTACACCTACGAGGCAAAACTTGTGTCCAATATATATGGGATACTGATAATTATATGCATGGATGATCCTTAAATGAAATTTTGTAATTTACTGCAACACAAATCAGCAATCAAAGACCGGCGGTGATCTCCAAACTGGTACTCCGGCTTTTACTATGTCGGAGGAGAGAAATCCAAATAGCTACAGCTACAGCCTACATTTCTCTGTACTTTACACAAATACGAGTAGTTTCCAGTAGTAGATGTTTTGACATATCAAACACCAACTACGCTCCAAACCTCCAAATGAAGAACTATTGAAACGAAGACGCGTATTCCATATATATTATATGTTGGCGGCCTGGCGACACGAAAGTGGGCCGGCGAGGGGCGGCAAGCGTACTCTGACCTACAGCTAAAAAGCCAGACAAATCGTGGAGACGTGAGGGCCCATGGAGGCAAATCCCCGAGACCCGGATTTTTGTTTGTTTTGATTTCGCGACTCTTTTTGGTTTTTGATCGACAGCCCTGGACGCCCTTTTTCTTTCGACCCCGATAGGTTCATGTGCTGCTATTAGACAACTTCAACTAGTAGGACTAGCAAAAGGCACCTAAGGAGAAGTAGTAGTACATAAAAAACGGGAGTACAAGTAATCGAGAATATGAATAGGCGGAGTCCGCGGGACGGCGGATCTGGCTCAGGAACTTCCGGCAGATGTGGAGATGCAGCGGCGTGACGACGACGGCGACTTCAGATGTAGATCCTTTGGGATCGGTGCAGGGCGACTTCCCGCTTGTCTGGGGGGGCTCCTGATCCAAGGCGTGAGGAGCTTGGGCAGCGGCGCGTCGGCCGCAGCGTTCGTCGTCTCCGGCGTGGTCGAGTTGCATAAGGGCTGGGTTGTAATTTTGCTTCTTATGAGGGCCTTTGTGTAATTTGTCGCTGTAACTCTGTGTTTGTCATCGCAAAAAAAAAAGAGAATATGAATAGGCTGAAAACCTGGAGTACAATCGTACTAGTTTTAGAACTATAAATAATGATTATCGAAACCGATCAACATGTGTTCTAATTCTGAAAATCTCGACACGAGAAACGTAAAAGTGAAAATGTAATTTTGGCGAACGATTCTAAAGCTATTTCATTTTAAAATATGAAATCTGCCTCTCTTAATTAATATATTGAGGCAAATCTTTTGCCCCACGTTTCAAAAAAAATTGAAATCTGAAAATGGAGAAGAAATCCTATCAAAACTCTACCATTGCGCCACTTGTTAAATTTATCACATGCCACATGTGGCTATTAGAGAGAAAACAAACAAATCTTTGCAAATGTCGGTTTTTATTTACCAGTACCACCTCGTACTGAAGATACCCAAGAACGAACCATGTTGTTTTTAAGGTTAACTAGGAAAAATGCCCATGCGTTGTAACGGGAGAAAAAATTCGTGTCACTCAAAACTCATAATCGTCGTCTCCAACATTGACGACACCTAGGACTTCTTTCATTAATTTCGGCTCTATTAATTCCTTTATAATTTAGAACCATATAATATGATGTTCAATTGAAAACATTTAAGTTGATAATTCATAATTTGACAATCTATGTTTATAGTACGTGTATAAATATGCAGTCTGTTTTTTTTTTTGAATATCTTAAATAATCAGTTGAAAAAGGTATCAAAAAGGCTTAAGACTTGATGCTTTTTAAAAATCTTAAACTGTGGTATTTTTTTCTTAAAATACTTCAAATGAAACGCTCTTCTTTTTAAGTAGTATACTATATAGAGATAAGCTAGCCGTAAAAATAATCCTTGAATCATCCCATCAATAATTTGTAAGCTTCAGCGAGGGAGCAGCGGCCATCCAATCTTGTTTAAAAATTTGAAACAGCAGCGTCACGGCCCAGCAATGAGTCCAATCTTCCAATCTTCTTACGTGACATGAGAACATGAAAAAAAAAATCAATTAGTGAGATAAACGATCGTCATTCCTCGCGCGCTCGTGCCGCATAAGAAAATTAAAACAAAACGTTTATACACAGGTATAACTAATAAAAGGGTATCCTTTCTAAAGGGAACTCCACGCTCGTGAGCACGTCACGTAGTGGTCCTAAAACAAAAGCAAAATCGAATTTGGCTAGTGGCACGTACCGGACAGGGCGACCGCGCGTCAGGCGAGGGCGTACAACTCGCGCCGGGCGCCAGGAGCAACAAAGCTCCCCGTGTACGTTGCCGGGCTCCAGTACGCGGATCGTTCGGGAGTACAGAAAAGCTAGCACCCCGCGAAATGATTCCCGCGTTCGGCCGGATGTACACGTTTGTACATGTGCAGGTGAAGCTCCACATGCGTACTCCGATGCCACCGGCCGGATTTACAAGTTTCTACGCGTACATGTAAGACGAAGCCCCACATGTATAGAAATACAACTGATATATTAGTATTACGGCTTGATTTTGTCTCAATAAATTTTGAAAGGGTGTATTAGTCGTACAACTATACATATATAAGTTGTACAATTACATAGATACAAGTTGTACAACTAACAGGTTATACAATTAAAGAGACATAAGTTGTACAACTACACATACACAGGTTGTACAACTACATAATATATGTTGTACAACTAGACAGACACAGTTGTACAGACACAGGTTGTACAACTATATAGACACATGTTGTATAACTAGATAGACACATGTTGTACAGAAATAGGTTGTACAACTACGCAGACACAGCTTGTACAGACCACAGGTTGTACAACTATACAGACACAGCTTGTACAACTATGCATACAAAAATAAAGTTCGTCGAAACCTATCGACATGGGATCTAGTTTTGAAGATCTCGACGCGGGGGCTCAAAAATGAAAACGGTTCGTAATTTGGATAAACGGTTCTCGAGATATTTCATTTTAAAAATTCGGTTTAGAAAAATAAAAGGGAAAATCCCACCACACTATCACTTCTCTCTCATCATACAAAAGTATACAGAACAAAAAGTACGAACTACACAGAAATGGTTGTACAAAGTAACAGACACAAGTTGTACAACTATGCATAACCGGTTGTACAAAAATAAAGTTCGTCGAAACCTATCAACATGGGATCTAGTTTTGAAGATCTCGACGCGAGGAGTTCAAAAGTGGAAACGGTTCGTAATTTGGATAAACAGTTCTCAAGATATTTTGTTTTGAAGTTTCGGTTTTAAAAAATAAAAGGCAAAAACTGCTCTCCCACCTCCGGTGTCCCTTTCTCTCTCCTGCTCCCCACTTTCAATCTGGTTATGACACTTGGCGAACATGCATGCAACTGTTGGTACCACACGAAGGAGAAGACGACACTTGTCACCACGAGATGGTCCGCTGTGTTCCCTTTGCAAAGGGAACCCTTTATCTAGTGATTTTGTTTATACACAGAGCAGCCGGCCAGGCCTAGGAGAGGCCCAAGGCCCAATCGGACAGAAACCTTAGAGTCTCCCTTGACTATATTCCACCTACACCCCTGCCCGCCTCCTTTATTTTCGCGATTGGCTCCCTCCCCCAAATCCCCTCTATCTGGCGACACAACACCACAGGCATCACACACTCATGACGACCACGCGGTCACGCACGCGACACACACGCACACGATGCCTTGGCACCTTGCAGACCCACTCGTCATGACGCAGTCCTTCTCTCCTGGCTCGCGCCATGACGCCCGGCAAGCAGCTTAACCAGCCGGCGCCGCTCTCTCTATCTCCTCCTCGCTCTCCCGGTCACCCTCCTCCCTCAGACCTCTCCGCCTCCATCTCCGTTGCCATGGCAGGATGGCCCATGCTCCGGCCATGCTCGAGCACCAAGCGCCACCCGACGACCTTCTCCGTCGGCGAGCTCAAGATGCGCGTCTTCTCCTTCTCCTGGTCGAGGCTGCCAAGGGACCCGCGTACGAAGCCGCCATCCACCCGCAGCTCCTGGTCCGGTCGCCACGGTTGACAAAAACTTCTCCGCATCGAGCTCCTCCTTGCTCCCGCGACGACCGACGGCCGATGACCTCTGCCCTCCTCGCCTCGCTCCTGCCGCGCCTGGCTGCCCTTTTTCCAGCACCTTGGGAGCGCTGCTGCTGCTCCCCGTCCTCTGGTTTGCCACCGCAGGGACTTGTCGGGGCATGGAGCACCACCGGCGGCGAACCAAGGAGGAGCAGAGCGCCCGGCGGCGCGGGAATCGTGGAAGGAGAGGGCTGCACTCCATGTGCATCAGCACTGCTTCCCGGCTGACACGCCGCCGCCGGAGCTCGTGCGCGCCCGTGGAGAGGCGCCGCCACGAGCGGGAGGCTGGAGGCCAGGAGCTTCTCCAAGCGGCACTGGGTGAACGCTAATCGAGTCGAGCGAGGCGAGGCGGGAGAGTCTGACCGTTTTGTTCACTTAGCGGTGGCAGCAGACGTAATTTTGATCAAAATGAAGGGCAAATACGATGACGTACGGAATGAAGGAAGCGTTGCTTCCTTTATTAGTAGGGAGGAATGGAGGATTTTGATCAAAATGAGTGGCAAATACGATGACGTACTGAAGGAAGAAGCTTCCTTTATTAGTAGGCAGGATAGATAACGAGCCATGTATGTCCGGTCTAATCATTCAACAAAAGCCCAAGTTGGCCACGAATTGTTAGCCCAACGCAGCCCATCTGCGTGACCTCTTCAAAGCTCGTGCTGACAACGACACAGGGTTGGGTCTAGAAAAATAAAACAGCGGCAGCATCAACAGAGCACCCAAGATCAAATTTGAAGTCACTGGTTTATAAATAAAATATTCAACAGAATAAGCAAGCGGTTCCCTCGATGTCCAAACGCCGGGCGACGAATTGAGCCATGTTATAAATGAATTGACAGCACGGAGAAGCAAAAAAAAAGAAACATTTTACTGAAAGAAACATCACAGACGACAGCACATCTAGTAGCCCATTCATGCATAGTAATCTAGCTTAGATTAACTTAATTGCATCCTAGGATGGGCCGCGTCAACAATACGCCAGTGTTTATGTCAGCAACACGTACCCGAACTAGCAGTTGCGGCAGCCAGCTCAGTGCAAAAACAACAAGATGTACAGCATAAGCTGATTCCATGTGTGCATCTGAAGAAGTTTCGAAACAACATACAAGAGAAAACATCACATCACCGTATAGATATTGATCATATTTATGATGTTGCTCGGTTGACGCGGTTTGAAAGAACTTGTTAGAGTGATGCATGTGTGTTCCAGGCAATAACCCATGATATACTAATAGAAGAAGAATACAATAGAATCGGAATTTGCACTGTGAATTGCTAATATAGCTAGGTATTTGTCGTGTCAAACAATCTTCGCAACTACATGTATTGACACTACCGGTCGCGCAATATTACAGTTTTGTTAGCACTGAATGTCTTTCATATTGACCTGTCATAGTATTCCGTAGTTGGATGGAATTGTAATATTTTTGTAAAAATTCGTGGTGTGTCAACTGTCGACTCATAAAGATCGTCGAAGTAGCTCATAGATATGATATACCATGTTATACATATCTGAATTGATTCCAGTTATATATAATAGCATCGAGTATTCGAGTGGGCGTGCGAATTAATTCCTGAACAATAATACATACTCACTCACGGATAAAAATATATGATACTTGGGTGTGAAGCACCAGCTGCTCACTGAACGTTTTCACTGCAAAACAGCAGCGCACGGTACTGGATATCGAGGCAGCTGCAAGGCAACAAGGCCGGCAGAGAACGTCTACCATCTTTTATTCAGAACTGCTGACGATTCCAATGTTTTCCTCTTTGTCCCCGTCCCCCAATACTTAAAATACAGCCCCCTGAGCATTCAGTCACACTTTGCCATCTCTTCGTCAAAGTTCTGTTTACCGATCCCCAAACCCTTGAAATCATCAGAAACTTGATCGATCGTAGATCACCGTAGCGCGAACATGGCGAGCAATAGCAACAGGGAACTCGCGGCGGGATCAGGCGACGAGTTGGCGAGCTCGCCTGATCGGCCGGAGGTTTCAGAGGCGCCGCCCGGAGCTGAGCCTGGGGTTGACGAAGCGGCGCCGGCTGCTGCAGCCAGCCGGCCGTACTACGAGTGCGTCTTCTGCAAGCGTGGGTTCACCACGGCGCAGGCGCTGGGTGGGCATATGAACATCCACCGCCGCGACCGCGCGAAACCCAGCCTGCGCGACGGGCCCAGAGGCACCACTTCGTCGGTGTCCCAAAACTTCGGGTGCTATAACCAGAACCACCACTACTTCGTGGACCCGTCGCCGGTGATGCCGGTAACGTCGATGACGAGAACCGGGAGCGGCAGTTTCACCATGAACTACCACGGCACAGGGGCTGCCACCGGAGTAGTCGACGCCGACGCTTCAGCGAACCCTAGCAGTGGCAACCTCAGGGAGCTGAGCCTGTTCGGTGCGGCAGCTCGTGATCATGGCGGGTCGAGTGAGGCGCCGGAAGGGCCGGAGCGGCACGAAGGTGAGCCGGAGAGGGAGCTGGACCTGGAGCTCAGGCTCGGGCGTCGTCCCAGGCATTGATCGCATGCATGGTAGTGCAACTCAGTCTCATACACAGGCTGCATATACATAACGCATTAATTCATGCACCTGGTTTATTTAATGTGTGCATGATGCGTAATTAATTTGGGATCTTGGTCATTGTTACTAGTGTGTGTCGTTTATATATGCTGTTCTGTATATATTATGGCCGAACTTAGGACAACATGCTAGACTTACTCAAATCATCTCCCATTTATATACTTTCATTCTGCTATTTTGGTTTCTTTATGTTTAGTTTCTTTGTTTATTTTTTAATTTTCCATGTTTGTTTGTCATAAGTTTCATGGTATTGTGAATAGACATGCATCTTACACTAGTGTACTTTGGATGAAAATTTCACTATGGCCCATGCTTGTCAATACGTTGATCTTTGGGTCAAATCGAGAGAGGGGCAACTTGATGAAAATGTGGAGGACGAAATTGTTTGGAAGCATACGGCAATGGGGGCATACCGGCCGGCTGTTTCGGCTTACAAGGCCCATTCTTAGGGGCCAGCCTTACCACGATGAACAATGTGGTTTAAAAGATTTGAGCACCTCCAAAGATCAAATTCTCCGTATGCATGGCTCGCTATTCAAAACCGATTTTGGACGGCCAATCGTTTGGCTAAGCGAGGATGGCCTAATTTTGGGATGTGCCCACTTTGCAAGCATGTCCTGGAATAGGCGTCTCATCTCTTCTCCAAGTACCGGTACACCATTAGGCTATGGGGGCTCATAAAGATTCGCTTGGCATCCATGCCATTGACCCTCTTCGATGGTCGACTCTTTCACTCCGCGAATGGTGGCTAAAGATGATGTCTGCTCCATCGCCTAACCGCGAAGTGTTGGCGTCCCTCACCCTTGTTGTCTCATGGAGATTTGGAATGAGAGAAATGTGCGCGTATTTCGCACCAAGCACGCTCCGCCCTTCATCCTACTTGCGAACATCAAGAATGAGGCTATACTGTGGATCCTTGCGAGGGCAAAAATATGAGTAAAATCATGTCGGGAGAGTTGACTTTGGTAATAATTCGCACATGTTCTCTTCATGTAAAACTTCTTCTTAATTAATTAAATGTGGCAAAACTTTTGCCCCCGCTTCATAGCTGGTTCTAGCTGTAGCCCACTAGTACAAATCGGGCCACGATGTGAATTACTTGTTACCGTGAACGGGATCAAATTGAGTGTGAAGGCCAAAACATCGTATACCATTCTCTTATGTTAGACGTGTTCTCAATATCGTTGGCTTGTGAAAATCGTGTGAATTGTTGAACAACATCGCACATGATTTGTGTTGATTTTCCCGCCAAATTGCTTCACCGGTTTTCGGTCAACACATGTAGAGGCTGCTCGCCTTCCTCTCGCGTGGCGCGCGTCGGCAATGAGGCAACTTTCTTGGCCGCCATTCTGTTGGAACACAGCAACCGCCACGCTAGAATCACATTACAATAGTTCGTCAGAAGAAGCCCACTCTCCTTTCGAGCGTGCCTATGTGGCGGAGTGTCTGTTTGCGATGTTCGGGACTCCTCTTCGTCCACTCTTCATTGTTATGAATGCGTCTCTGGAGTTGGAGAAGCCGAGGAGGCACAATCCCTCCTGCCACCCAATCACGGCGCCAGCCCCTCCTCGTCCTCGTAGTCTGAATGGTCCTCCTCCGAGGACTCTAGAAGTTTTCTGGAAATGGACGAGGACGTGATAACAAGGATGTCAAGGGATTACTCGCCATGTTTAGAGTCATGGGAGGAGGTTGGGCCTGAGGCCGGTGATGATGAGCAGGAGATATTCTGGGAGCATGGCATGATGGAGGAGCCCATGGCGACGAAACTCGCAGAAAGCAGAGTGCGCGGGGCGAAGTGTGATGTCGCCGCCAATGATGTAGAGCCTCTTTCTCCGGCATTTTCAGTTCCAGGAGGTTGAGGACTCGGCCTCCTTTAAGGGAATCGAGGAGACAATTTACATATCCTCCTCGAGAAGGAGTTGTAGGATTAGCTTATAAGTTATTTGTGCTTCCTATGTATTTCATATGTAAGGAGAAACTATTTGTTCAATTTGTAATGCATCCCTAAAATAACATTTTAAATGTACTAGCAGACTGCCCGTGCGTTGCAACGGGTTTACAATATCAAACATCTTATGTTTGAATTAAATTTTTATTATGGTTCTATCATCTTGTAGAACTATGTTGGCTTTCTCCCAAATTTCAGTTCTCTTACATGTCAGCACTTACTTTCTAATCTTACTCCATATTTGATTGCTATCCTCACATGACAGTTAGCTTTCCCTCTCCATGGTGAGATTCATTCTTACAGCAGCAAGCCTTAACTCTGTTGCCTCCATGCAAAGAGGTGGAACAGATTAGATATTTAAACGCTGCTTCCACTTGCCAACAACTTTTATTTAGAACAACCACAAATCTGCTCAATGGTTTAGGGCCAGAGCAATATTGTAAAACACTTATGGAATTAAAAGTTCATCGGTACGTAGTAATGTTTGCATGAGAAACACCAATAAAGGCAAGTGTCAAATTGCTAGTTCCTGTACATGAAGTTTGTTGTTGCGGAAGGCCAGTCTGTATGAAAATAACCAGCTGCCAAGGGTCAAGGCATGCATACCCGACAGAAGTGATAGGCCAATCTATGACTATAATTTCTGAACCTTGCTTGTTACAGATTTTCGTGAAGGCAAACTTTGATCCACAAGCAGTACGATCCAGAGGCAAATGGTGGTTTGGATTTGTGTCCCAACTTCCGAGGTACTGAAATACAACTTTGAAGTTTCACACTACATCACTTCAGAGCTGTAAAATTCCAAAAATATGCTAACTGCTGCTGTTGTGCCCTGAAGTTACGCCTACTAAAAGTCTGCTACCATCTCTTACGCAAGCTAACAGATACGGAGTGCATCAAATCACCGAAGCAGTGGATCTTTTGGTATTCTGCAAATTCCATGAAGAACATCATCAGTCGCATGGGGGATGATATCTCTCTAGTCTGGCCATTTGAAGTTTCTCTGTAATCAAAAGGGCATGGACGAATCAATGCGGAGCTCGCGGGCGACCATGAACGTGCTGATGCGTAGCTTGCCGGTGATGAGTGGATCGTGGATAAGCTCCCTGACGACCAGGAACGTGCTGGTGTGGAGCGGGCCGAGCAGGGATTGGTCTGGGCAGAGCGCGGCGGCGACCAGGGCTCACGGCCGGGGTGAGGCGCGTCGGTGCTGTCCGCGGCAGGGCGTGGTGGAGAGGAGCCGCCTCCACCCAGATCCTGCTCCCGGCTTGCCTCCGCCGGTCGCATCCGCTACACGCCGCCCCGGGTCATCGCCTACCTCCCCAGGCTCGAGGTCGATTAGATTTTTTACGGGAAAGAGAGGATAAGGACTGTGGGCTGATTTCTATTTTGTTAGGGGCTAAAGCGTAAAACAGCCACGACGTACGTACGGTCGTTTACAGATACTATATAGTAGAGATTTCTTAGTACATATTATCCATGAAAATATGTGTGAACATATCTCTACTATATAATATCAGTAAAGTTTCTTCCTCCAAAAATTTCGTCCGTCCGTGGTACGTCGTACGTGTCGGTCGTACGTCTCGTCCGTCCTAAAAACCGGATCGCTTCCGTCGTACGTGACCTACCTAGCAAAAACCATCGTTTCCTTCGTACGTCATAAGCTTCCTTCGTACTCGGAAGAAAAGATGCCCAGATCGATCTGGTTTATCGAGGAGACGAGATCAACCAGACGAAAGCTACCCAATATCGACGATCGAACCCCCGACGCTTTTCACATCGCGTTCAGACTTGGTTACCGTGTCTCGCCTGCATCATCAGGCCGCAAGGAAAACTGTGTCGCCAGCTTCGTCGCCTTCGTGCTGCCGCTACCACCACTGGTTTCGGAGGGCGCGCCGATGCCAAGGAACCGGGAGAACTCCACGAAGTGCCTCTCGGGTGGACCTCCGAGTATGACGCGACGAGGGTTACGAGGATGGAGTGGGCTTCCTGCTACCTACCGGAGCACGTCGAGGACGCTCACTTCCTCGGTGTGGCGGACGGGTGGGCGGGTACCGCGATCCTGGCGTTCTCGCGCGGCTTGACATTTATCCATGTCCTTGCGATTGTGCCCGGCATGCCCATCTGCCCCTACACTTGCTGGAGCGGCCATATCTGAGCACCCCACAGATGATCTTCAGCAGAACTTGATAGCAACGTCTGAGGTATTTGCAGGTTTCGGCTTTGAATATTTGGAGCTTCAGAGAGAGACTGCATCATCGTCTTCGGACTCGTCACAGATTGAGAAAAACAAACTGAATAGTGGGTTTCGGGTTCAGGTTGCCTGCTGATTAAAAGGTTCAGATGTTGGTTTGTGGATGGAGAAGTGCATATCTGTAGCGAGTGGGATTCTTCTCCCCTCCATTGCTTGGGGAGGCTCGCTCCTGATCCACTGCCAAAGATGTCAGAAACAAAGCCAAAAGCCAAAAGAAGTTACAGCTACTTGTTGTTGAATCCATGAACAAAATCTGCTGGGTAGATTTGGCCGCTGCGTTTAAAAAACACAGAAATATTTTACTTCTCGTGCTACGTACGTTATCTTCATAAAATCCAGTAACTAATGCAATCTGTCATTAGCATTTTAGATGAGTAGATGATTCATGTCAAGATGAACAGATGATGACTCCATTAGTTACAATCTCATAATTGATGGGTTCCGTTTGTTACCAGGAAGCAATTCAGTTGCATCTTCTCCACTTGAAAAACCTCAACCAATTGGGATAAAGATTGTGGGTCGAAAAGAGTTTCTACAACAATATAATCTAAGGCACCAGAAAACTGCATGTAGTCTCGAGCACAAGCTGTTCGGTCAAGAGTAACTGGACTGATCAAGATCCTAGCGGCCCCAAAAAAACCTGAGGTCATGCAATAACAACAAGGCTATTATTAAGCACTGATTTTATGTTCACGTATGTTATAAGAATCTGGATCACCCCATCATCAGTTCTTGCTATCCTTTTCTTCTCCAGACACTACTCTAGAATTGGTTCTTGGTACGCATCATCAGGCATTTCTTTCCGGTCAGAACTATGTATGAGTAGTAGAGCAGCTACTGCTTTTGACCCCAAGGAGAGGCTAGGAGCACATCGTGACCAACACTGATTGGTACCACATACAAGAAGTGAACGCAAATTGATCTCTGTACCAGAGGAATTTTACTAATGTAACTTCTTGCTCTGATGTTTTGCTTCAGTATATTATTAAATAGTCTGTTTGCAATCATGTTATTTCTGTTAGATCCAGACTGACACATTCATTGCATAGCTACTATTCCAAATAATCTTTTATATTATTTTTGGGGAACATGACAATATGGCATTGGTATGCAGCCCAGTTTCTTTACTCGAACTTATTATAGATGAACAATGTAAATAGTTTTCAATTAGATTATGTTCTGTGATGGGGCCATAAGGTTTTTGGTTTCTCTTGGTGTGGATTTTCCCTGGCAGTGGGTGTGCCATTGCTCGACTGGTCTATAGATCAGCTAGCCAAGCTAGCTCAGTCCGGCTAGGCTAGCTTGCGGTGGCTGCATGAATCGACCATACAAACTTAATTCGTATTATCTGTTTGTATATATAGGTTTAAATTTGTTTGCCCGTAGCAACGCACGGGCATTTTGCTAGTTATTACAAGTTCGAATATAGAAGTGTGTATGGGACTATCACACATGTTTTGATATAAATAAGTGTGTGCGTTGACATGACTTTTACAGAAACGTGTACATTGTTTAGTAGCACACATGGTTTCTGATGTAAATCGTGTGCATATGAATTTGTCTCTCTTTCTAAGACCGCACGAATTATGGAATTGCATGGTGTTCCTGTCGTTTTGTCATCCTTGGCTCGAATATAAATTTTATAGGACCGCTCGTCTGATGCCAACTTTCTCACATTTGTATCATGCATCACAACACGCATGTAAACCGAGATCGGGAATTGACGCGTGTAAATTATGCGCATCTTTATCCATGTTTAAACTGTATATTTATCATGGGAATGATGATATATCACTCTATATCTGCCTCTAATCATTAATGTGCAATTTATATTACAAATCTCCTTATCAATTATTTTCTTATGAATTATTTTCTTACAGTTAGGGATGCAATTCTGACGAATATCAATCATTTATTAGAATAATTATCTGATTGGGAGTTGCAAAAAATATAGCATATCCAAAATCTGGCGAAACAAGACTTAATGACCACTGGTACGATCAACCCCGACTGTACTGATGGCCGTACCAATGTTGGTTGGGCCGCACCGTCAATACTGGCAACTTTCGTGAAGAGGCCCAGCCGAATTTGCAACAGACCCCCGAAAACCTAATCCGCCTACTGCCACTATAAAAAGTAGAGGGGACAGCCACCAAAGAGAGCCACGAATTCATCATCCCTCCACGAAGTGCTGTCGCCGACCGCCATCTCCAGCACCGTAGTCATCTCCAAAGCCATACTCTACTTGTAATTAAGATCTCATCGCGATTGGCAACATTGTACTATCAATTTTTCATATTCAAGTACTATTTTCTACAATGTTTTCTATTGTTGATATGTTTGCGATGTGTGAGTAGTCCACTCGGGCTAGGGGCTGAGGCCTAACCTAGCAGTTATGTGCAATCTAACCAATGGGATACTAGTTTAAAAAGTACTATATGGTTCAAATATATGACTCTTGCCAAAACCTCACTCCTATGACTTGTCAGGTACTCTAGACCCCGAAGAGAGATCAAGATGGAGGTAAGAGCAGGGGATAGTGGAAGGCTATGTGACTAACTTGGTGAGAGTAAGAGTACAATAGGCGAAAACGATCCTTTGGAGATCAACAATGACGTACTTAAACTTAATGTTTTTCTATTAAATCTAAATAACCGAGGCAACCCCGCAAGACGGAATAGGGTCGAAGTGGACAAATGTATCCATTTGTGCTCGTGTCATGCGGAACATTGGTGATTGTGACGCATTACTCATATATATCCATGTTATCATATGAATCATGTATCACTAACATAGTTTCAATTTATCTTATTTATCCGATACATATATGCACTGTAGTAGGTGAAAGGTTAAGCCCTGACCTATTTTAAACCATAAGAACAAACCCCTTTCAAAAAACCTTATTTTAACTTTCTTAGACTTGTTATTAATACCTTGCGAAGCACCTACTTCCCCGATTCGATAAACTTAGGGTCTTGATACGTCTCAAACGTATCTATAATTTTTGATGTTCCATGCTTGTTTTATACCAATTGCTACATGTTTTGCATCTACCTTATATCACTTTTATACATTTTTTGGGACTAACCTATTAACAAGATGCCGAAGTGCCAGTTCCTGTTTTCTGCTGTTTTTGTATTCCAGAAAAGCTAGTCTGGAAATATTCTCGGAATTGGACGAAACTGCACGGGGGTGCCTATTTTTCCAGAACACGCCTGACGGAGCGAAGGAGCAGCAGAGGAGGGCCACCAGGAGGCCACACGCACCCAGGGCGCGGGCCCCCTTCTGCCGCGCCCTGGGGTGGTGTGGGCCCCTCGGGGGTCCGCAGCCGCCGCCCTTTCGCCTACTTATTCCCCCCCGACGCGAAAACCCTAAGTACCTGAGCAAATATTCACGAAAAGATCCAGAGACGCCGCCGTCATCAACCCTAGCTCGGGAGGGTTCAGAACCTCTTCCCGGCACCCTGCCGGAGAGGGGAATCGTCACCGGAGGCTTCTACATCGCCATGCCTGCCTCCGGAGTGATGCGTGAGTAGTTCATCCTTGGACTACGGGTCCATAGCAGTAGCTAGATGGTTGTCTCTCCACTTTGTGCCATCATGTTTAGATCTTGTGAGCTGCCCTACATGATCAAGATCATATTATTGTAATGCTACATGTTGTGTTTGCTGGGATCCGATGAATATTGAATATTATGTCAAGTTGATTATCAATCTATCTTATATGTTATTTAAGATCTTGCATGCTTTCCGTTACTCGTAGATGCTTTGGCCAAGTAGATGCTTGTAACTCCAAGAGAGAGTATTTATGCTAGATAGTGGGTTCATGTCTCCGTTTAACCTGGGACAGTGACAGAAAGTTCTAAGGTTGTGGATGTGCTGTTGCCACTAGGGATAACCTAACGATGCTATGTCCACGGACATATGTGTTTGTTTACATTACGCACTTTACTTAATGCAATTATCCGTTGCTTGCAACTTAATACCAACGGGGGACTCGGATGACAACCCGGCAGTGGATTATTAGTCATAGATGTTGTTGGATAACGATCTATGTATTATGTCGTAATGCCCAATTAAATATCATAGTAGTCAACATGTCATGTATATGCATTGTCATGCGCTCACTATTCGTCAATTGCCCAGCTGTAATTTGTTCACCCAACATGTTAGTTATCTTTTATGGAGAGACACCACTAGTGAACTGTGGACCCCGGTCCATTCTTTTACACTGATTAAACAACCACAAACTGCAAACTGTTCATTTTTCATTCTCTGCAATTTAATACTCATCTTCCACACCATACGTTTAATCCTTTGTTTTCAGCAAGCCAGTGAGATTGACAACCTCACTGTTTCGTTGGGGCAAAGTAGTTTGATTGTGTTGTGTGCAGATTCCACGTTAACAGTCCAGACTCCCTGCGACAGCTATTTTTCTGGCGTCGTTAACAACCTTCTGAAGAGTTGCTGCTCCTACTGGTTCGATAACCTTGGTTTCTTTCTGAGGGAAAACTTGCTGTTGACTACATCATACCTTCCTCTTGGGGTCTCCCAACGAACGTGTGTTTCACGTCATCAGGTCTCTTAGGGGAAAAAACATACTACATCCGGATCCAAGGTAGTAGGCATGGGGTAACTTCACGACCTCGCACCATCGTTGTCAATCTCGGAGCACTCTCGAGTGCACTGGGCCGGGGGTAGCTTCATCAACCTCCCGCTGACGGAGTCATAGGAGTAGTAGTCCCTAGTGCACGGTGTTGGGGTGACATACTCGGTAGAGGGGCTCTCCCCAAAGCCCTTTGACACTTATTCTACGATGTTGGAGGAGTCGCTGAATTCCACATTATTAGAGCAACGCTGGGAGGCTGCAGTATTCTTCGTACAACCGTCATCTATGGTCGGTGGTGAGCAGTTGATTTGGTCTAACTTTGGTAAAATTTTGGTTCGAGCAAAGCAAGGGTTCTGCTCATCTTCTTTCTGCGTTGAGTTGGTGAACAAAAGGAGATTAACGTATTTGTGCTTTGTTATCTTGATCTGGAGTTCCTTGGGGTAAGCAAGCTAGTTTGATGTTCTATCATCTTTATATGCCCTCTGCAACGATCTCATCCGTAGAAGACGTGGAGCAACTCAAGTTTCTTCTCACGCGCCTGTTTCAAATTGAGAGGACTCGATTGCTTTCTTGTGATCACCTTTGGGGTCCTGTGCGCAAATTGAGAGCACACATTTGTAATCTAAGTTTCTTGCATGGTCTTGGTTGTAGTGTTGTAACAGGGTACCACTAGCTAGAGGCTTCCCTTCACGAAGGTAAAATTGGAGGTCACGTATGCATACCACGTGCTGGAACCTGGGAGGTCGGGAAATCCAATTCGATCACGTCCTACGCGTATGAACTGCGGCTGCTCCTGTGCTGCTCGTCACGAATCCCACGCGGCTGCTGGTCACGTACGTGCGCGTACATCCTGGACGGAGAAGCATAGAAGGAACTGGTAAGACAATGTTAGGTGCCAACTAGAGGTTCACTCGATTATCACTCCAGATACAAGAATTCAGTCTTGGATACAAGGTGAGATCCAGAATTCTGGACTCGAATAGGAAGAACACGAGGAACAGCCTCATCTCTCACTATGCCTAGCCTTTGCCGTGATCCAGCCGGATACCTTTTCGTGCGCTTCGTCTCTCTTCTTATCTTGTGGCACACGACGCTCACGTGGTCCAGTCCGGACCAACGCATCTGCGGTTTGGCTGCACCAGCCTCTTGGGTTGCTCGACGCGCCTCTGCTGGCCCTGGCTGGTGCTGAAGAAGCTTGGTGTGGTGGTGGCTGATGGTGGGTCCCCAACATCCCCTCCTCCTTGAGTCGAGACTTGCCCCCAAGTCTCTGTGTTGGAAAAGCGATGACGGAGCCAGTCGAGGTCTTCCCAGGTAGTTTTTGTCACCAGGGGATCCGACCAGAGCACGCGCCCTTATTGTCGCAGCTCGCGCTGTATCTTGCGCCAGCGTGTGTCTAGGAGCTCCACAGGCATGACAGGATTATCATCATAGGAAGGTAAAGTGGGCAAAACTGAGATACCTGGAAGCAGAGCGGTTCTCAGTTGAGAAACATGCATCACAGGGTGCACTTGGGAGCCAGCTGGAAGTTGAACTTCATAAGCCACGGGGATAATCTTCTTGGATATT
This sequence comes from Poa pratensis, assembly GCA_947311845.1. NCBI lineage: Eukaryota > Viridiplantae > Streptophyta > Magnoliopsida > Poales > Poaceae > Poa > Poa pratensis. The sequence continues at coordinate 9,029,241 of CAMZMU010000090.1, forward strand.
TGGAAAGGACCAAAGTAACGAAATGACAGTTTGTAATTAGAGTGTCTTTCCACTGATGACTGCACATAAGACTGAAGTTTGATATACACTGAATCCCCAACTTCAAAGGAACGGTAAGTTATGTTTTTGTCTGCATGTGCTTTCATTTTTTGGCGAGCTCTATGCAATTGTTGCTGAAGTAAATCTTGCATCAGCTTCCTTTCTTCCATCCACTCTTGCAGCACCGGAAGCTTGCAGACTGATGCTGGCATGATCCCCCAGTGTCTAGGTTCATGCCCATAGAGAGCCACGAATGGAGAGGTGTTAATAGTTGAATGATAACTGGTGTTATACCAGTATTCAACGAGAGATAGCCAATGACTCCATCGTTTGGGATAGGCATGGACGAAACATCGCAGATATGTCTCCACACACTGGTTGACTCTCTCGGTCTGGCCGTCTGTTTGTGGGTGGTAGGGGTGCTCATCCTCAACTCAGTACCGATAAAATTAAACAGCTCCTTCCTGAATTTACTTGTGAAAATGGGGTCTCTGTCAGAGATGATGATCTTGGGCAAACTGTGCAACTTATAAACATTGTCCAAAAACACCTGCGCCACTGTTGCTGCTGTGAAAGGGTGCCTCAGTGGCAAGAAGTGAGCATATCGAGTAAACTTGTCCACAATGACAAATAGGCAGTTGAATTTCCCTGATTGAGGTAGACCATCTACAAAATCCATTGTAATGGTATGCCAAGCACCCTCAGGTACTGGTAATGGTTCAAGGAGACCTGGATAATTGACCCTCTCAGGTTTGGCTTGTTGACAGATGTTGCATGATTGCACATAGTTGCGAATCTGGTGCTTCATTTTTGGCCACGCAAAAATTGCTTTGAGACGCATGTATGTGGCTGGGAAGCCTGAATGACCTCCCACAGAACTGTCATGAAATGCTTTAAGCATTTTCAGTTGCATTTGAGGTGATCCTCCTAACCATATTCTGTTTCCGAAGTAGAGAATACCATCTTGAATTCGGAAGCGGTTATTGACATCCATCTGAGTGCTAAATTTCTGAAGTATCTTTTGCACCTGTGCATTTTGTGCATAACTGGCTTTCACTTCCTCAAGCCATGCAGGTTGGCATATTGATATTGCTGCCAATGAATGCTTGTTGTCCAGAGGCAACCAAAACAAAGCATCAGCTGCACTATTTTCAGTGCATTTTCGGTAGATGATTTTGTACCTCAGACCTAGCAATTTAGTGAAAGCTTTTTGCTGCCATGGGGTTGTGAGACGTTGATCATCCAGATGTACCAAGCTGCACTGCTCGGTACGGATGAGGAACTCATTGTGGTGTAAATAGGGTCGCCAATGGTCCACTGCCATGAGAATGGCTAAGCATTCTTTCTCATATGTGGACAAACCTCTGTTTTTAGGCCCCAATGCCCTGCTCATGTATGCAATTGGGTGGTTTCCTTGCTGTAGTACTACGCCAACACCATAATCGCAAGCATCTGTGTCGATGGTGAAGGGTTTTTGGAAATCCGCCAGAGCCAAGACAGGTGCAGACAACAGGCTTTTCCTTAGCAGCTCAAAAGCATTGTTTGTCACTTCAGTCCAGACAAATGGTGTCTGTTTCTTGAGGAGGTTAAACAATGGTCTGGCAATTATCCCAAAATGCTTGATGAACTTTCTGTAGTATCCGGCCATACCCAGAATGCTCTTAACTTGCTTTGCTGTAGTCAGAGTTGGCCACTTAGCTACTGCTTGCAGCTTGCTTGGATCTGTGGGAACTCCTGCAGCACTGATGACGTGCCCCAAATAGGCCACTTGTTGTTGTGCGAAAGAACACTTAGAAAATTTCACCTTCCACTGATCCTGTTTGAGAAGTGTTAGCACCTGATGCAGATGTTGTTGGTGTTCTTCTAAGGACTTGCTATACACCAGAATGTCATCGAAGAAGACGATGACACATTTTCTGAGCAGAGGTTGTAAAGTTGTGTTCATAGCTCCCAAGAAGGTGGCAGGGGCTCCAGCAAGGCCGAATGCATCACCCGATATTCCCAATGACCGGAATGTGTCTGGAATGCTGTTTTAGGTTCTTCTCCCTCTGCCATTCTGATTTAGTGGTAGCCCGCTCTGAGATCCATCTTGGAAAACCATCAAGCTCCTGCTAGCTCATCAAGTAATTCATCAATGATTGGAACTGGGTACTTGCTAATAACTGTCATAGAATTCAGGGCTCTATAATCCACACATAACCTCCATGTGCCGTCCTTCTTCTTGACTAAGATCGCCGGAGAAGAGAAAGGGCTTGTGCTTTTCTGTATAACACCACTATCCAACATCTCATTGACTTGTTCAATTTCATTTTTTAGCTCTGGTTTGTGCCGATAGGGTCGACTGTTAACAGGCTGCGCTCCCGGTATCAGAATTTTATGATCACAGCTTCTTCTCTCTTGTAATGTTGTGGGAGCTGTAAAAATGTCAGAGAATTGATCCAAAAGTTGCTGTACTTCTGGGGATGGTAAGCTATCATGTATCATCTCAGTTTGGGTTGTACACAGATGGATCATATGCGCTACTGATCCTGACTTGCAAGCATGAAGCAGTTCACTGGTCGATATTGTTTCTAGCTGAGGACTAGAAGCATGGATACCCTTCAAATTGATGTATCGCTTGGGAGAAATTGGTGTGGTCTTTATATGGTGACACTCCCCCACAGGCTCAGTCCTCTAGAGGCTCCTTTTGGTGGAAGGATATATTTAGTCTCATCAATATCTACAGAAGTATAACCACCTCATATGTTGGTAATGGGGACTTGACCCTTTTCGGGAAGGATTATTGGCATCGAGGAGAACTGATATGTGACACTCTGCCACACCTGTACTCATTTGCTCTAAATGAGGATATCTCAGTGGCTGCTATGGCCAGATCTACAGACTTGAGCTCGCTGTTTGCTTTGCCATTGTCAGAACATGCCTTTGAGGAGCATGCACAAATTCGATCCCTATTGGACACACTCACTGATGACCCGAGTAACATTGACAAAAGGGTTTTTGCTTGGGGGAATTCTAATTACACATCTGCTAGATACTATCGTTTCATTTTTGCCCAAGCGCCTCAGGATAGAGCCATTTATCTCATTTGGAAATCCAAGTGCTTGCCCAAGCTTCAGATCTTCTTATGGTTGCTGGTCCAAGATCGATTGAATACAAAAGATCTCATGCTCCGGAAGCATTGGAACCTTGAGGATGGACCCCATTGTGTGCTTTGCACTGCATAGGCTCTTGAGACACGTGATCATCTGTTCTTCCAATGTCCCTTCGCCACTAGTTGCTGGACCAAGGTTGGAATCAGTTGGAGTCATCAGTTGCCCGTCTCCCCCAAAATTCTCTTGGCTGCCCAAGCTTTCACATGACCCTGTTTTATGGAGGTGGTGGCTTGTGTGAGTTGGAACATCTGGAAAGTGCGAAATGATCTCATCTTTAATAAGGTGCCGGCATCCTTTCGGGTGTGGAAAGTTAAATTTCAGAGTGACATGTTATTGCACCAATATAGGGTTGAGGCAAGCTTAGTAGCCCCTTTGATAGATTGGACTAGATCTTCTTTTACTTAACCATGTATTCGTGGTTCATTTTTTACCCCCATTGAACTTTTGTAAACGCTGGACTTCAGGTGGTCACCATTTTGGTGACTTCTGATCATTATAATTGAAAATTTAACCGTAGGGGATTCCCCTACGGTAATGGGTGTCAAATTTTTTTGATGTATCCCTTCTCAGTTGTGACTGTCAGATGTTGTAGTTGCCAGTCTATCTGCGTAGGGCTGTGCTGTTTCAGCCAATCGAGACCCAGTATGGCGTCATACACTCCTAACTTGATAATTTTGAAAACTGTCACAAATTCATGCCCTTGTGAAACCCAGTTGCAGTTTGGTACGAATTTTGTGCTGAACAGTTCTGATCCATCAGCAACAGTCACTTTGCATCATTTCTGAAGTGGTTGGACATTGGATAGATGTACATCTAGTTGTTCATTGATGAATGAGGGGTACAGCCTAAATCAACTAAGAGCAATGCTTCTTTTCCTTGTATCCACGCATGGATTTGAACAACAGTAGGTGCATCCGTGCCTGACACTACTTGTAGTGACAGAGCACATATTGTAGCATCAGGGGATGTTGGTGGAGTAAACATCTCCTCTGGTTCCCCTATAACCTCTTCAGTAGCAAACATAGCCAATAGTTCCTCTACAACATGCAGCTGGACTTGCCGTGGGCATGTATGTTCCTTACCCCAGCGCTCACCGTATTTGAAGCAAAGTCCTTGCGCTCGACGGAAATTGCGAAGAGCAGTGATCTTACTGTTGTCAGAAGAGGTTCGAGCAGCATCCAATCCAGGACGATCATCTGCACTTGTTGGCGTGATTGGTCTTGAATGCAATGGTTGCGGCTGCCGATACGCTGGTTGATGCACCTTGTATGCTGGAGAGTGTGAAACAGGAATTATTTTGCCCTCGGCCACCTCTTCCAGAAGTAAAGCCAGTGAACAGGCCGTGTCGAGGTCAGGTGGTCATTGCACCATCACCACCGCCCTGATGTCCGCACGGAGTCCCTCCACAAAGTGAGTGAGAAAATAATACGGGTGAGTATCTTCAGAATAAGAGATCAAGTGATTCATAACAACTTCGAATCGTTCAATGTAATCAGCGACACTAGAGGTTTGCTTGATCGCATACAACTGACGTATCAGGAGTTGATGGCGACCACACCCAAATCTTGTGTAGATCAGGGACGTAAACGAAATCCAATTGAACCCTCCCAATTTCTTTTGGACGGACTGCAGCCAAATACCCGCTGAGCCCGTGAAGTTTAAAATTGCCATGGGAACCCAATAGGACTCGTGGATGTTGAACATGGCGAAGTACTGCTCGGCCCGGTGATGCATGTAAAATGCATACATGAACTTTGCACTTTAATTGCTTATATTCCAATCATATTTGCATCATATAAGGGTTATATCAATGTTTTATAATGATTTTTGGGAATATTCATTTATTTCCTATTTTTATGGAATTAACCCTGCACAGGCAAAAAACCCCGTTTCTTATTTTAATGTTTCAGGGACCCAAACGTCAACGAAATCACCTGGAAATTTACGGGCGTGAATATTTGGAAGGAAGAAGACCTGTGGGCGAAGGAAGCGAGCAAACGGAGGCTCGAGGGCCAAACGAGGGGGGCCCACGCGGCCTGGTACTGTAGCCGCGTGGGACCCACCCATTTGGGCCTCGTGGCTCCGTTGCCTTCGATCTTTTCTCCACCGACATCGTCTTGACCTAAAAATGCCTATATAAAAGGTCCCCCGACGTTCTCTGGAAGGAGCGCCGCACAAACACAGAAACACCGAAACGGAGATCAGGAGCTGCAGATTGGAGGGGGAAAACTCCGGCGGGGCGCTGCCGGCGTGGTCTCCATCTTCTCCATCGACTTCTCCACCGTCTCCATGATGAAGAGGGAGTAGTCCACCTCTAGACTATGAGTTTGTGGAAGTAACTTATGTATCTCTCCTCTCTTGAGCTTCACTAATTAGCACCGTATGAGCTGCTGAACATGATTACGGTCACCGTTGTAATACCTTTGTGGTGGATCTTTATGAGTTAATATATGTTTGAGATTGCAATGTTTGTTTCAGTTATGAGTATAGATGCATATTATGTACCCCGTTCTTGTCTACTTGTTTTGATCAAGCATGTTTATGAGAGCGTGTGGGGGGGAACGTGTGCATTAGTTGGAGTAACGGGGGTGGCTAGTGCAGTGAACGTGAGAGAAAGTTCTGCGATCCACTTTGGTATCTGATGTCTACGCACGCTTCTATTCCTGTAGACAGTGTTGGGCCTCCAAGAGCAGAGGTTTGTAGAACAGCAGCAAGTTTCCCTTAACTGAATCACCCAAGGTTTATCGAACTCAAGGAGGTAGAGGTCAAAGATATCCCTCTTAAGCAACCCTGCAATTAAGATACAAGAAGTCTCTTGTGTCCCCAACACACCTAATACACTTGTCAGATGTATAGGTGCACTAGTTCGGCGAAGAGATTGTGAAATACAAGTAATATGGATGATTATAAGTAGTAACTGCAATCTGAAATAAAGATGCCAGCAAGCAAACATGTAGCAGAACTTGTTGTAAACGGTGTTTCAATGCTTAGAAACAAGGCCTAGGGATCATACTTTCACTAGTGGTACCTCTCAACATGTTAGCACAACTGAATGCAAGTAAATGATACTCGGGATTATTCTCCTTCTTGATAACACAAGAGTACTATGTGTAGGGCTGCAAAAACACTCCTCAAAGTCTGAGTGAACAAACACCACAATTCCCAAGAATAAGCCATGATAAATATCTAAATTATTCATAGAGTCACACACAAGTACCCACACTGTCACCTTGATACCGTGTTGTCACAATGACTCCGGGAACTAGATAAAATCACATGAGTAGCATAAACATTACATATGAATTCAGCGATACTAGCAATACTCATGATCACATAAAGATCACACCATGGGAGAGAGAGATAAACCACATAGCTACCGGTAGAGCCCTCAGCCTCGGGGGAGAACTACTCCCTCCTCATCATGGGAGTCAGCAGCGGCGATGAAGATGGCGGTGGTGTCGATGGAGATGACTCCGGGGGCAATTCCCCGTCCCGGCGGCGTGCCGGAACAGAGATTCTGTCCCCCGAAACTTGTCGTCGATGGCGGCGGCGCTGCGGAACTCTTCGTGGAATTGGCTTCGTTTTTTAGGGTTTTCGCGTCTGAGGCAATATATAGGCGAAGGGGCGATGTCGGCGGAGGTCCTGGGCTCCCTCCTCACCTCCCGGCGCGCCTGTGGGCCCAGCCGCGCGAGCATGTGGTTTGGAGGCCGTGGGCCCCCCCTGGCTTGCCCTTCTGGCTCCGTGTGTCCCTCGGAAAAATAGGAGGTTTGGCTTTTGTTTCGTCGAATTCTGAGAATATTGACCGAACAGCTTTTCTAGAACCAAAAACAGCAGAAAACAGGAACTGGCACTGTGGCATCTTGTTAATAGGTTAGTCCCAGAAAATGTATAATAATGATATATAATGCATATAAAACATGTGACAATGATACATAAAACAAGCATGAAACATCAGAAATTATAGATACGTTGGAGACGTATCAAGCATCCCCAAGCTTAGTTCCTACTCGTCCTCGAGTAGGTAAACGGTAAAAAGAAAATAATTTCTGAAGTGACATGATACCAATATAATCTTGATCCAATAATAATGTAAGGCATGTGAGCTGTGATCAAATCATTCAAAGCAAATGTCTATAGTTGATATAAGAGATAATAAAGCAAGAGTCAAACAAGCTAAAAGTTTTCATGAACTATCGCTTTAAAGACATGAAACCGTACAAGGTTCATTAAAGATGGTTTAAGTATCCAACGTAGAAGTTCTATCCTTCAATCCAAGCATCAAGCAAATTTTCATAACATAGAAGGATTCAGTCAAGTAAATATAAACATGAACGTCATGAATCAACTGTTTCGAAGTCTACTCAACCGGTGAGCGCAAGCATTTGGTATTGGCACCATGATGTTATGGCAAAGAGAACATTAATGGGGGTTTGGAAGGCCAAAGGAAGAAAGTCTCACAAAGCTATAAGTGATCATTGGACAAGAGGAAGTCTTATGATCGAAGCTATGTAAGGAGTAGTGATTGCCATGCAACGGATGCACATAGAGCTATATGTGTATGAAAGCTCTCTAATGGAACTAGTGGGGGTGCATCCAACTTGGTTGCTCATGAAGACCTAGAGCACTTTTTGAGGAAGTTCATCATTGGAATATACAACCCAAGTTCTATAGTGTAAATTCCCCACATAGTTATACTAGTAGAACATGAAAACTCTCTCACATGGAGTATAGGTGCTAAACATGAGCACAAATGATGACTATGAATAATGCAGGTGCTAAACATGAGCACAACTTTGATAAAGGATAGTAGTGTTGCCCCCCTTTTTCTTTATTCTTTTTTTTTCTATTTTTCTATTTTTTTTTCTTTCTCTGTTTCACTTTTCGATGGCCTCCATGGCTCTTTTCAAGAAGGGGCAACACTCTAATATGATTACAACTTTTGGTACAAATAACTCGTAATGAACAAAACATGATGTATAAAACTGTATGCCTCTGCCAGTGTAGCAGGATGTGCAATGATCTAGCGTAACATGGGTAAACCACACATCAGCTATATAGAATCATGCAAAGCAATATATAAATGATAAATGACAACAAGTCATGTAATGTAAGATGGAAGTTGCATGGCAATATATCTCGGAACAGCTATGGAAATGCTGTGGTAGGTAGGTATGGTGGCTGTTTTGAGGAAGATGTATGGGCTTATGTGTAGGAGAACAAGAGGAAGTTCTCCCACGGGGTTGGATGTACTGGCGAAGTATGCACAACTCTCAATGTGAGCAGAAGGCAATGCACAGCACCGAAGAGGCTAGCAAATTTGGATGGTGGAAGTGCCAAAAACCGTAGCTTAACATTAGTCAAAAAGAACTCACAAGTTTATTGCAAACAACTAGCAGGTTCAACATTAAGAGCATGATTAAAATTCACTCCAAGAAGGGCCGTTCACGGTGGCACAAGTACCCCGTTAGATCCCTCGACCTTCAGCACAACTTAGTTACTACGATGAACTTTCAGACATGGAAAGCTATCAAGTCCAACTACACCTTCAACAATTTTATTAGAGTTTGTAGTACGGTACAAGCTTAAAGACAACAATCCACTAATGATTTTAACCATCTAAATATCTCAAAACATTTGCAAAGAATCAAGTTATCAAAGTTTCAATGATCTACAAGATTATGCAAGTTTTCATACCACTACCACATGCAGCATTTTCTTTCTTCCAAGCAAACACCAAGCAACTTACTTAAACATAAACTCTCCAAATGATAATATAATGCAGCAAGAGAGTATTTATAAACACGTGCTAACAGCTCAAAGAGATGCATGAAAAACAGGAGCTAAAAGCACTGCAGTAGCTAGTTAAGAATACTCAACAAATATAAGTGAAGAACATGAGTATTCACATGAAAAACGGAGTGTGTCTCTCTCCCACACAAGGATTGCTAGGATCCGAATTTATTCAAACAAAACAAAAATAAAAGCACACAGACGCTCCAAGTAAAGCGATAAGATGTGAAAGAATTAAAATATAGTTTCACTAGAGATGACCTGATAAGTTGTTGATGAAGAAGGGATGCCTTGGGCATCCCCAAGCTTAGACGCTTGAGTCTTCTTGAATATGCAGGGATGAACCACGGGGGCATCCCCAAGCTTAGGCTTTTCACTCTTCTTGATCATATAATATCACCCTTCTCTTGATCCTTGAAAACTTCCTTCACACCAAACTCAGACAGTTCTCATTAGAGGGTTAGTGCATAAACAAAAATTCTCATATTCTGTAATGAAACAATCATTCCCAAAGCTTCTGGACATTAGCTACAGCCACCAATGCTTTGTGGAGCAAAGAAATCCACACAAACATCGTAAAAGAGCGAATGCAAAACAAAAGGCAGAATCTGTCAAAAACAGAACAGTCTGTAAAGACGGAATTTTTCGAGGCACTTAAGTTTCTCAGATGGATCTGGCCCAAAATAATGAAAGTTGCGTACATATCGCAGGAAGATGCGTGATTTTTCGTAGAATTTTCGAATTTTCTATAGGGAGAAAAGCTCAAATTCGTGACAGCCAAAAATCTGTTACTGCGCAGAAATCCAAATCTTGCATCAACTTTCAATATAGAACTTTACTTGGCACAACAATGCGATAAAATAAAGATACAAAGGAGTTGCTACAGAAGTGACAAAACTCCTTGACTCAAAGAAAATAAAAATAACAGCAAATAAAAACGATGGGTTGTCTCCCATAAGCGCTTTTCTTTAAAGCCTTTTAGCTAGGCATAGTGATTTTGATAATGCTCTCATATGTATAAGAGTTGAATATAAGAGAGCATCAAAAAGCAAATACCAAACACATTTAAGTCTAACCCACTTCCTATGCAAAGGAATCTTGTAAGAAAATAAATTATAAGCATGAAGCTACTAGCATAGAAAGACAAAACAAGTGCAACTTCAAAAATTTCAACAAAGAGAGAGACTTGATATTATTGATATATGAATCCATGTCTCCCTCTCTCATAAAAACTTTCAGTAGCATCATTGATAAAATCCACAATATAACCATCACATGAAACATTCTTACCATGATCCATATGCACAAAAGTATCTTTATTTTCCACATAAGAAAGTTCTTCTCATTAATAACAATGGGGCAGGATCATCATAAAGAACTCGAACATGATAGACAAGTTGTATATTAAAGGGATGGTTTTGGGTAATCTCTCCATAACTATGACAAGTTTCATGAGATGATTGTAATTATAACCTATGTCATAGTATTCTTTATAATAATTATCAAAGACTGGAGGCATAGTATCATCATAAGTAATAGAATAGTTATCTTCCAAAGTGTGTTCATCTGTAAACATATCATCATTTTTACTAGAAGGAGATGTATCAAACATATAATCAGCAGTAGCAAAAGAATTTTCAAACACATCACTAGGAGAGAGGTCTCATATATAATTATTACTAGCAAAAGGATTTTCAAACACCTCATCCCCAAGCTTAGAGCTTTTCATATCATCATTGGAAGAAACATGGATAGTACTAATAGTATGGCAATCATTAATATCATCATTTTCAGAATTGGTACCCCAAAGATTTTCAATATCAAAAGTAGTTTCATTTTCCCAATCATGATCACTAATATAAGTAACAGGCATAGGTTCATCATCAAGTTCAGAATCATCGAATTCAGAATTATAAGTATCAATTGTAACAGGAGCAACAAGTTTGGGAGAAGATACCGTTTCCTCTCTCCTTTTACTCCTCTTCTTCTTCTTTCCCCTCTTCTTTTTATCTTTAGGAGGAGAGGTTTGAAAGGAAGCTCCTCCACATAACCTGGTTTAGTATTAGAGACAATGGAAGAAACTTGGGGGGACTCCTCTCTTTCATTAATGAGAACAAAACACATATTAGTCCTGTCATACTTTGGTAAAGTCTCATCCTTTATAATATTTTGTATGTAGGTGTTAGCATGGCAATTATTAACACAATAGAGATAACATCCATGCAACACACTATTCATATCAAGATCACTCATATCTAACAAGGAAGTTTTTCTTGATAACTCTTCACACCCCAAAAATAATGTAAGTTCATCATGTTGATTAGGAGTGATCATGTTATCACAATACAAATTTGCAGTAATTGGATTCGAAAGGCTATTATCATGACCTGAACATTGAAAATTAAAATGACCCACTTCATAGCAAAGTTCACAAATAAAAGGATGGAGGTCACAAACTTTTTCACCAAGATCTCTTAGAGCCTTGTACCATGTTCTAGTTTTTTCATTCCTATGATGATACAATATTCATCTTCGATTTGATTAATTCCACAAGGTCTATGCATTCCACAAAAATTAACATGCTTATAAGAAATAGTATTTTCAGAAGTTTGAGCATGTTTATTGCAATCATTAACAACAATTTCATTTTCCATGCAAGTGTCTTTGAAAGGTTCATGATACACGTCCCAATTTTCTTTAGGAACATTAATATGAGAAGCAAAGGTTCTAAAACAATCAACAATAATTTGAGAATCAAGACCATATTTAGCACTAAGCTTTGAAAACTAGCAGTTTCAACGAAAGACTTAATGCAATCATATTCATAGTTTATACCTGATTCTTTACCTTTGTCGTTCTCCCAATCCTCAGCATTGTTTTGAATTCTTTCAAGAATATCCCATCTAGCTTCAACCTTCTTGCTTGTGAAAGAACCATGTGAACATGCATCTACATAATCCTTGTAATGACCTGAAAGCCTTGCATAAAAATTAGTAACAATTATTTCCTCAGAAAGCTCATGGTTAGGACATTTGAGTATTAATGTTTTCAGCCTTCCCCAAGCTTGAGCAATGCTTTCTCCATCATGAGGGTAAAAATTATAAATGTAATTCCTATCTAGATGCACTTCACGAAGAGGATAAAATTTAGAGTAAAAGAGAGATTCAAGCTGTTTCCAATTCGAAGGTTGTTCATCCAGCAGCCTATACCATTCCTTTGCTTTGTCCTTAAGTGACAATGGAAATAGTTTCCTCATGACATTTTCTCTTGATAAACCTGCAACCTTAAATAACTCACAAAGTTCTGTAAGTTTCGACAAGTGAGCACTTGGATGGATTGATCCATCCCCTGCATACTGATCATTCATAACCCTTTCAACAATTTTCATAGGTATTTTAAAAGAAATACTTTCAACAGGTGGATTTGGAATATCACAAACATCATTAGAATTATCACATATTGGAGACAAAGCATTATCAAGGCAAAATAATTCCTCCATAGCTGAGGAGCAAAAAAGATTATTTTCATATAAACTAGCTTCCCCAAGCTTAGGCTTTTCCACAGCCTTAGCAATAATGGTGTCCAAAGAATTTATACTAATAACATTACTACCACTATTATGCAAACAAGCCTCCATAGGTTTTTTAATTTTCTCTTCAAAAGCATCATGTCCTAATTCCATATAAAGTTCATAGAGATCTCTAATTTTTTTGTTGTTTTCCATTAAGCCTAACTAGTGAAAATAAAAACAAGAAACAAAAAGAAATAATTGCAGAATCTAAAGGAGATACCTTCCAACACTTACCTCCCCAACGGCGCCAGAAAATAGCTTGATGTCTACGCACGCTTCTATTCTGTAGACAGTGTTGGGCCTCCAAGAGCAGAGGTTTGTAGAACAGCAGCAAGTTTCCCTTAAGTGAATCACCCAAGGTTTATCGAACTCAGGGAGGTAGAGGTCAAAGATATCCCTCTTAAGCAACCCTGCAATTAAGATACAAGAAGTCTCTTGTGTCCCCAACACACCTAATACACTTGTCAGATGTATAGGTGCACTAGTTCGGCGAAGAGATTGTGAAATACAAGTAATATGGATGATTATAAGTAGTAACTGCAATCTGAAATAAAGATGCCAGCAAGCAAACATGTAGCAGAACTTGTTGTAAACGGTGTTTCAATGCTTAGAAACAAGGCCTAGGGATCATACTTTCACTAGTGGTACCTCTCAACATGTTAGCCCAACTGAATGCAAGTAAATGATACTCGGGATTATTCTCCTTCTTGATAACACAAGAGTATTATGTGTAGGGCTGCAAAAGCACTCCTCAAAGTCCGAGTGAACAAACACCACAATTCCCAAGAATAAGCCATGATAAATATCTAAATTATTCATAGAGTCACACACAAGTACCCACACTGTCACCTTGATACCGTGTTGTCACAATGACTCCGGGAACTAGATAAAATCACTTGAGTAGCATAAACATTACATATGAATTCAGCGATACTAGCAATACTCATGATCACATAAAGATCACACCATGGGAGAGAGAGATAAACCACATAGCTACCGGTAGAGCCCTCAGCCTCGGGGGAGAACTACTCCCTCCTCATCATGGGAGTCAGCAGCGGCGATGAAGATGGCGGTGGTGTCGATGGAGATGACTCCGGGGGCAATTCCCCGTCCCGGCGGCGTGCCGGAACAGAGATTATGTCCCCCGAAACTTGTCGTCGATGGCGGCGGCGCTGCAGAACTCTTCGTGGAAATTGGCTTCGTTTTTTAGGGTTTTCGCGTCTGAGGCAATATATAGGCGAAGGGGTGATGTCGGCGGAGGTCCTGGGCTCCCTCCTCACCTCCCGGCGCGCCTGTGGGCCCAGCCGCGCGAGCATGTGGTTTGGAGGCCGTGGGCCTCCCCCTGGCTTGCCCTTCTGGCTCCGTGTGTCCCTCGAAAAATAGGAGGTTTGGCTTTTGTTTCGTCGAATTCCGAGAATATTGCCCGAACAGCTTTTCTGGAACCAAAACAGCAGAAAACAGGAACTGGCACTGTGGCATCTTGTTAATAGGTTAGTCCCAGAAAATGTATAATAATGATATATAATGCATATATAACATGTGACAATGATACATAAAACAAGCATGAAACATCAGAAATTATAGATACGTTGGAGACGTATCAGTATCTTTACCTTACTTTGTTACCTCACTAGGGATAAACTAAAATACCATGCTACCGGGATGTGGGCGTGACCATTGCCACTACTCCATGACTAGATCTAGCATGTTCTTATTTTCACTTCATGTCATGATACTTAATGCTATACTCTGAGTTATCTTAATTACTGAGGTGTTATCATTCAAAAACCCAAAAATATCATTTACCATTGCATCCACCATCATTGCATATTTATTTCTTGTTTGCATTGCATAACTATCCTGATATCATTCTTACACCTTGTGCTTGACAACCACAGGTGAGGTTGAGGACCAAAACATCTAACCTTGTTTTGTAGGTAACCAAAAGAAGGATAAGAAGATAAATCTACCACTTCAGATTCCCCGAGAGTTCGATATTAAACCCTCGAGTCACCCCTCGTGGGGAAAACTGTCTTCCACTTACTATACACTCTGCACTTGGAGTCTCAACCTAATCCCGTTTACTTTTGCAGGTATCAAAGCCTTGCTCTTCGGGATCATCAAGACGTTTTCTGGCGCCGTTGCCGGGGAATCGTAGCTGAGAGATTTATCCAAGGGTGTGCATCATCGCATTCATCTCACAACAAAGTCAACGTCACCAACTTGTGCTAACACCTAAGCTTGGGGAGGTTGCACCTACGTGAGCACCATCTTATCCATCTTTACTTACAAAGCAATTTATTTGTTTTGTTAGTGTCATTGCATATCATATCATATTTATTTCAGTTTTGCATAAAAAATTAAAAATACCAAAAAAACTTGCTAAAATGGGAGAAAGAACTAAGTTGTGTGACTACACAAACACTCCTAATGATCAATTTATCACGAGAGCTATTGCCACACCTAAGATAAATGCTGAGAGTTATGAAGTAAGTCCTAGTTTGTTGAACTTGATAACTAGGGAACAATTTGGTGGTAGTGCTATGGAGGATGCCTCTATGCATCTTCATGACTTTGTTGAAATATGTGACATGCAAAAGTTTAAAAATGTGGAAAGTGATATCCTAAAACTGAAGTTATTTCCTTTTTCACTTAGAGGAAAAGCTAAAGAGTGGTTGCATTCCTTGCCATCTGGTAGTATTAATTCTTGGGATGATCTAAAAGAAGCTTTCATTAAGAAATATTATCCCCCTGTTAAAATTTTGCAAAATAGAAACAACATCCTTTCTTTTAGGCAAAATGAAAATGAACATGTTGCTATGGCTTGGGATAGGATAAAACTTATGCTTAGAACTTGTCCCTCACATGGAGTTAATGAATGGACCATATTACACTCTTTCTACAATGGTTTAAACTACATGTCTAGAAACATACTTGATTCTGCTGCTGGAGGTGCTTTTATGAGTAAGACTATAGTAGAAGCTAAAAATATATTGGAAAGCATTTTACAAAACTATAGTCAATGGCATACTGATAGGGCACCTAATCCTTCTAAGAAAGTGAACTCTATTGAAGAAACTAATGATTTGTCATCTAAAATGGATACTATTCTTGCTTTGCTTAATAAACCTAGTGTTGAAAATGTTCCTTTGCAAGAACTAGTTGGAAACAATTCTGAAAATATTGATGTCAACTTCATTAGGAACTATGGTAATAATGGGTATGGTAACAACAATTATAACTCTTATAATAAACCCCCATATGTGCCAAATAAATATGCTTCTAGTGGTAATGTTTCTAGTGACTTGGAAAACACCATTAGATCTTTTATATCTACCCAAAAAGAGCTTAATAAGGAATTTATCTCTAAGTTTGAAAAACAAGATGCTTTGTTTGAAAGGGTAGATCAGCTTACTAAGGAAGTCTCATCATTAAAGAGCATCATTACAGCCCAAAAACATGAGGAAACAATAAAATATTGCCAAGAGGTTATCAATAAGTCTTGGGAACACATTCATGAGCAAGAGAGAGTTGCTAAAGAATCTATTGGGGTAATGAAAGAGGTTGAAGTTGAGGAAGTTAAAATGCTTAATGAAGTCAAGGATCCTTTGCTTGACTTAGAAAATTGTAGCTTGCATGAATTAATATCTATCTTACAAAAATTTGCAAGTGATCCTTCCATCAACACTAACCAAGCAGGTTTTGGTTCTTATATTGCTAATCATGTCTTGAAAGAAAAGATTGCTAGGTACAACCAAGAGGCTATGATACCACCTAAGCTTGGGGATATGTGGATACCTAAGGTACTAGTAACTATTGGAAAAGAGACACACCATGCCATACTTGATCTAGGATCTAGTGTCTCTGTTTTATCTAAAGAACTATATGAAGTGCTTGAATTGAAAAATCTTGAAAAATGCTCTATTGAACTAGCACTTGCTGATGACTCTATTAAACATGCTTTGGGAAAAGTAAGTGATGTTATGGTAGAGTTACATATGACTTTTGTGCCTGTGGATTTTCTAATCATGGACATGGGGAGTAAAACCTCTAGTCCTATTATTCTTGGAAGACCTTTTCTTCGTACCACAGGTGCTATCATTGATTCAAAGGAAGGGAATGTAAAGTTTCAGTTTCCACACAAGAAGTGCATGGAACACTTTCCAAGGAAGAGGGAACCACCAAAGTTCAAGCTCCCTCATGAGCTTCGTCCACAATAAAACAACAAGTAAGAAGCCTAGCTATATGGCTATAAAGAAAGCGCTTTGCGGGAGGCAACCCGGTTATTTTTATGTGTGATTTTCTTTGTGTCCTCTTGCTGTACAAGAGACTTTGTTTAGTTTAGGTTCTGGAGTTTTCAATAAAGTGCCAAGTTTTACCCTTTTTGGTTTGAAAAAGTTGCTTATAGCGTTCGGAGATTTTATTCCTGCACGAGTCAGTGCACGGTATGATTTTTAATTCTTATTCTGTAACTCCGAATGAGCTCATATTTGAACTGTAGTTGCAACTTTTCATCCTCTGTATGCATGAATTTTTTCGGAATTTTTCGAGAAAGTTTGGTAGGGTAGAAAAATACGTTTTGCTGCTGCTGTTTTTCTGGACAGATTCTGTCCCATTTTGTTTGATGCATGCTTTGAGCTTTTAAGTTGAATCTTTTTGATCCAATTGAGTTTATGAGTAGGCATACAACATTATACACTTTCTGGACATGTCATATGAATTTTTGTTCAAGGATTATATGCAGCAAGGAACCTATTTGTTTATCACTATTAATGCACCCCACAGAAAAGAGATGGGAGAAACGGTGTTTTGAAGTTTTTTCACAGGGATTGGAGGAGATGCACCAAGAGCTATCCAAGGATGGTGAAGACCATAAGCTTGGGGATGTGAAGACAACCCCGCTGGACCTACACACTCTCGGTTTGCACACGTCCAACTTCTGTTTTTCGATCGAAACACTTTATCGCATAAACTTGGAGCGTCGTTTTTTGTTTTTGTTTGAGTCTTGAGAGACCACCACACTATCAATTATATATGAGAGAGCTACTGGAAATATGGGTTGAAATATGTTGGATGCTTTTATAAGATTGGGAAAAGGGATGTTTGACTTGATTTTTAATGATACATATAGTTGCATGATTCATGAGCTTGTTTATGAGTAATAGTTTGCAAATTCTTTTTGTAGAGCTATCACTTATTCATGTTTTGGTGCTGATTGTTATTTACTTGGTTTAACATGGATTAGTTAGTTCTATGGACACTCATGCATGCATCTAGATGGTCAACTTTCTCCCTTTTGCTAGCCCAAAAACTCCAACAAGCAAAAACTTGTTTCCAACACCTTCAACCAAAGTTATTCCAGTGAGTCCACCATATCTACCTATTGGCTTTATGCTATTCCGAGTATGTTTAACATGTTGTTTGTGTTATCTTACCTCTGAATGAAAATGTTTATGTTATTGATTGCAATGGAAAAAAATTGGTTATATAGCTCTCACGAACTTGATGCACAATGTTCTTTTATTTGCATAATAAAACTTGACCCATTGTGATTAAGATTATGATGTTTGTGGCTTGATGAATGTTTTGGGTTGGAAGTTAGCCCATATGTGCTGTCACATGGCAAGCTTTCAACACGCTCTTCATCTCATTTAGTTGATATCATGTGCTTTTGTCTATGGATGCTTATCATGTTGAAATAAATGTGGAAATAGAGTGAGTTTAAATGAGTTTGTGTAAATGGTTAGAGAGACGCCTGGGCCGCTAATCTAAGCCATGCATCATTCATGGTGGAAATTTACTTACATACTATGGTGAACCTTCTGTGATACACCTTGCAATAAAAAACTATTCCAAATGGTAAATAAAAAGGGTGTTGAGATTGTTCATTTTGTTTGTTTGTCTTGTCATTTTGATATGGGCTTGTTCCATATCTTGGGACAAGAGGTACCCCAGTTGACGCTCTTGATGATACTATTATGCTTACAATGATATTTAATTGAACTTGCTTTGTTTCCCAAGTTGAGTAACACATGGTGTAAGTACTTGTATTCAAGGGGCATGAGACATTCAACCCATTCTTTATCAAGCACACTACTCATATTTGCTTTCACTTTAACCTTAATCATTCAAGATGCTATGATAGGGGCAATGAGAGCTTGACACCAATGAATACCTTATTGCAATCATTAACTTAAGTAGAAGAGTTTGGAAGTTGGATGAAACTTATGCATGCTTTACCTCTACTCACATATACATCTTTCCAAAGTGTACACCTATCATATTCAGATTTTCATCTACACTCTATGACCATTGTAGGATGTTCTACTTATCATTATGCATACAGAAACACCGAAACGGAGATCAGGAGCTGCAGATTGAGGGGGAAAACTCCGGCGGGGCGCTGCCGGCGTGGTCTCCATCTTCTCCATCGACTTCTCCACCGTCTCCATGATGAAGAGGGAGTAGTCCACCTCTGGACTATGGGTTTGTGGAAGTAACTTATGTATCTATCCTCTCTTGAGCTTCACTAATTAGCACCGTATGAGCTGTTGAACATGATTACGGTCACCGTTGTAATACCTTTGTGGTGGATCTTTATGAGTTAATATATGTTTGAGATTGCAATGTTTGTTTCAGTTATGAGTATAGATGCATATTATGTACCCCGTTCTTGTCTACTTGTTTTGATCAAGCATGTTTATGAGAGCGTGTGTGGGGAACGTGTGCATTAGTTGGAGTAATGGGGTGGCTAGTGCAGTGAACGTGAGAGAAAGTTCTGCGATCAACTTTGGTATCTTTACCTTACTTTGTTACCTCACTAGGGATAAACTAAAATACCATGCTACCGGGGATGTGGGCGTGACCATTGCCACTAGTCCATGACTAGATCTAGCATGTTCTTATTTTCACTTCATGTCATGATACTTAATGCTATACTCTGAGTTATCTTAATTACTGAGGTGTTATGATTTAGTTCGCATCTTGGTGGAGTATAAGAGAGGTTAACAACCAAAAGATCTCTATGTTAGGACGTGATGCCCATATATCTAAGTAACTTGTTATCAAACCCTGTGTTGCAATCTCATATGTTAATTGTGTGTGTTCCATTGTCTACCACTTTATAAAGAGAGAGTGCATTTGTGAAACCATGAACCCCAGTCCATTTTTTATCATAAGAAACACCTTTCCAACACCATATACCACTTTTCTATTTTCAGCCATCATTAAATCCGAAAATACAAAAATACTTTTCATCTTGCATACATCATCAAAAACCCAAAAATATCATTTACCATTGCATCTACCATCATTGCATATTTATTTCTTGTTTGCATTGCATAACTATCCTGATATCATTCTTACACCTTGTGCTTGACAACCACAGGTGAGGTTGAGGACCAAAACATCTAACCTTGTTTTGTAGGTAACCAAAAGAAGGATAAGAAGATAAATCTACCACTTCAGATTCCCCGAGAGTTCGATATTAAACTCTCGAGTCACCCCTCGTGGGGAAAACTGTCTTCCACTTACTATACACTCTGCACTTGGAGTCTCAACCTAATCCCGTTTACTTTTGCAGGTATCAAAGCCTTGCTCTTCGGGATCATCACCCGGGTTTTCCATAGGTTTGGATTTTCGCCACTGAAAACAGGGAATATAACAGTAGGTGTTGCGTGTCCCAGATTGGACAGCAACTGAGATGCAACTAGATTCGACACTGATGGAGAATCAATCGAAAGGGAATCCATGGGGGCCTGGAAATTGGTCATACCCGTGACCAGAGGCGCCGCCGATGGTGAGACCGTCGATGGAGGACCTCCGGGTAGCGTGTCGACGCGGTGGCCACCTGGCCCGTGGATCTCCCCGATATGTGGCTTGAATGGGGTCACAGCGAGGTCGGCCGCTGCAGATCCACTCGCAGAGGCAGGAGCCGAAAGGCGCGCCAGCTGCAACTCGGTGACTGCACTCTGGAGCTTGGCGAGGCGGAGCTCCAGATCCGGCTTCCACTAGACCAGTTCCTTCGTACGCTGTGTGTGGGTGGCAAGCTTCGCCACCAGCTCATCGTGTCGGTCGATGGAGGCCTTGCACTCGTCCGAGATAGATGCCTGGAGGGAGGCCTGCATCTTCTCCAGAAAATCTCTCGTCGCCGGATCCATGGCGGCCAGGAGACGCTCTCGCTCGAGCTTGCGGCTACGCGTCTCTAGCTCGATTCGCAGCTCTCTTGAAGGGTGGTAGGTGGTCTCTGATACCAGATGTTAGGTACCAACTCGAGGTTCACTCGATTATCACTCCAGATACAAGAATTCAGTCTCGGATACAAGGTGAGATCCAGAATTCTGGACTCGAATAGGAAGAACACGAGGAACAACCTCGTTTTTCACTATGCCTAGCCTTTGTCGTGATCCAGCCAGATACCTTTTCTTGCGCTTCGTCTCTCTTCTTATCTTGTGGCACACGACGCTCACGTGGTCCAGTCCAACGCATCTGCGGTTCGGCTGCACCAGCCTCTTGGGTCGCTCGACGCGCCTCTGCTGGCCTTGGCTGGTGCCGAAGAGGCTCGGTGTGGTGGTGGCTGATGGTGGGTCCCCAACAGACAAAAAAAAAGATATATAAACTATAGAGAGTATAGAACACACGATGTACAAACTACTCAATATAGTGAGTACAAACTACATAGAAAAATGGTGTATCAATTAATATTACGGCTCGGCTTCGCCTCGATTAATTTTAATAAAAATCTTGAAAGGGGTACATTGGTCGTTGCGTGTGTTCGTCGTTACACGTGTTGGTTGTTTCGTGTGCTACGGCTCGGCTTCGCCACGTTTACTCTGCTTTGCAGAGCTCTAGATACCTACGGCGCATCATCTCGGCTGCGCCTCGTTCTATGGTTGTCGTACATACAAGAATATCAAGAGAGTACAGAGTATAAGCTATATGTATTGGTAGTACAAAACATACACATAACAATGAGTACAAACTACAAACACAGGTTATACAACTACACATAAAATGGAGTACAAAAATTAACGAGCGTGGTTGTAACACAGGTTGTACAACTACACAGAGGTTGTACAACTACGTAGACACAAGTTGTACAACTAACAAGTTGTACAACTACATAGTCACATGTTGTACAACTAGACAGACACAGTTTGTATAACTAAACAGACACATGTTGTACAACTAGACAGACACAGGTGGTATAGACACATGTTGTACAACTATACAAGCACATGTTATACAACTATATAGACACAAGTTGTACAACTACACAGATACAAGTTGTACAACTATACATAATCGGGAGTAAAAAAAAGTTCGTCGAAACCTATCAATATGGGATCTAGTTTTGAAGATCTCGACGCAAGAAGCTCAAAAGTGAAAACAGTTCTCAAGATATTTCGTTTTCAAAATTCGGATTTGAAAAATAAAAAGCAAAAAGGGAAAAATGTATGCCTAGGTACGTGCCCTCCCTTTCTCTTTCATACTCCCACACTTTCAATCTAATTGTGACACTTGACAGACATACAGACAACCAAAATTGGAGCATGTGAGGAGAAACCGACACTTGTCACAATTAGAACGACCCTTTGCAAAGTGGACCTTTTTCTAGTGATTGTGGTTGTAACAATTAATTTTGGTATGAAAGGTTGAAAAAAAATACCAAAAATGATCCAGAAATGGTTTTTTTTTTTTTTGAGTGGGCAGAAACGGCTTGCTAGGCCGAAAAGCAAGCCGACCGGCTGCCGTGCCGGCCCGGCCCGTTTGGCCACCTAGAGCCCCTCCCCGCCCCGTTGTTAAAAACAAAAACACTTCTGACATACAGACCCTTAAGGCCTTGTTCGGCAGCAGTGTTTCTGTGGGTTTTGTAGTGTATATTATGGAGTGTTTTGGGTGAAAACTCTCCTCACACCCAAAACACTCTAAAACCTGCCAATCCCCTCCTCAGCCAAAACACTCCATCAAAACATGTTGTTTGGTACTAGTGTTTTGCAGCAGTGTTTCAGCAGCAGTAAAAATGTGATTTTTTCACAGGATCGAGCTATACCAGGCAGATTTCAACTTGAAATTCATCAGAATAACATCATAACAACATCAGAAATAATACATGCAGTTTTCAACTCGAAATACATCAGAACAATGCAATGTCTCAGGCAGTTTCAATTGTCACACAAATCTCTATTTTATCACAGGAACATAATGGATAAAAATATTTCATGACAAGTTTGCTTCATCACAGGATAAAAATGGTTTGTTGCTGCCAGGTGAGGTCGCTGCCGGTGTCGACGTCGAGGAAGTAGGGCTTGGCCGGGTCCCCAATGCTCATGGTGACTGCCCAGGAAACAGCAAACAAATTACCATTTGAAATTACCATTTCAAACTACTTTCACAAGGACCAACAGGATCTGTACAGTATTTGCTAAGTCAATCATCCAACGAAATAAGGCAGGTTTCTAAGTCAATCATCCAACAAGTTGTAACATGACACACAATCAAGCCTAGGGCGTTTAGTCATAGTGTTTGGAGAATATAAAGCCTCACTCTGCCCAATAGTAGTATGACTTCCCATAATAGATTGATGATAGGTCTGTGGCGATTTTAGGATGTGGTTCATCTACATATCGAGGCCTCAGAAACCTAGTTGCTAGGATAGGTATGATGTTGAAGAACTGTTTGATATAATCGTGGAATGTGGAGTTACTATGCTGAAACATCACTTGCATATCTTGGAATGAGGCATTGTGTGATAGCATGTATAGGAAAAAAGCCAACTTCTCTTCGACCTTGAGAGTTCTATCGTCCATCAACTGCTCAGCTCTCAGGTAAGATTCTAACCATCTGAATATAAATGGTTCCATCCTAAAAGCTACCAAACAATTCATGAGATGGCCATCTAGTAGTTCCCTAACTCTCATTCTGCCGTACAGGACAGAGCTATGTCTTTTCATTTTGTCTGTGTGTGAGAGATGAAACTGTAGTGCAGGAAGAATGAAAAACATCAACTCTTCATCATCTGTGGCTTTCCTCTTCCTAGCACGCTCTAGACTTCGTTCATTCATTGCAGAACTAAACTACAATAGAATAAGAAACTAATAAGCATTGACAAAATGTAACAGGACACAAACATGCATGTTCACAAGCCAAGGACATGGACATACCGAAGTCAGGGGAGCTCACGGGACTCCAAGACGGTGGCGGCTCGTCCACCCCAACTAGAACCGGAGGTTTGGGTAGCTACAAGGATACAAAAAGGAAATAATAAATAACAATCCTGCACATACACACATGATGGCCTTAGCTACAAACCAAGAACAACATAAATGAACATAGGATGTGCATAAAAGAACAGGCCACACCATACCATCCATGCAGGATTAACACCGCAGAACTACATACATACAAAATAGGTACAACTGATCAAAGTTTGAAGCTATGGAGATGAACAAAATAACAATATATTCACATCCACATAGCCTTTGTTTAGCTTCCAATCTAGAACAAGCACTTGTAGCCACTTTGAATACGGCCAAGCACTCTAGTGAAAAAATTCACTAAGACATACACATGAACAAGCACTTGTAGCCACTTTGAATACGGCCAAGCACTCTAGTGAAAAAACCCAGAATCCATCACAGACATTTGTAGCCCAGCTAATATACACATGAACATTGAGCACGAAAGGCACGAAACCGTGTTCAAATCTTGAGGAACTTGTAATTCATAGTAGTAATAATTAAGAAGTAAGAACCATGCGCACACTAGAAAGTTCAAACTACAAGGATCGAAACATGTGTTCGCATCAAACTACGGAGCGAGTGGTATTTTTGGCACGATGATAAGGTAGCCTCGCTCTGACTGTAATTACTGCTCCGGTGTGAGAGTAGGTGAGTGAGTGATGGATGGCAGTACTAAGTTAATTCAGCCCAGCTAATTATTATTCATCCTAATCTACGGGATCCAAATCTACGGGATCATGAAACAACTACCTAATCAAGAACCGACAGGATCAAGAATCCTCAACTTGCATCCAAATCGAGTCATCAAACCCTAGATTCGCCCACAAACTGCAATAATATGGACGGGATAAAGAGAGAACGGGACGGGGGTAAGACATACCTTGTAGAACTCGGCGTCGGCGGCGGCGGAGAAGAAGAGCTGCGGCGGCGGCAGCTTGGCGGTGGGGAGGAACTGGTGCCCGTCGGCGGTGGCGGTAGTAGCGGCGGGAGAGAGGTGGCCGCCAGCAGCTGTGGGGAGCCGCACCGGCGGAGGGAGAGAGACGGCAGAGTGACGGCGGAGGGAGACGGCGGCGGAGGGAGCGAAGACGGCGGCGGAGGGAGCCCCGCCAGCGAGAGACACGGGAAACGCGAGGTCTCGCTCGCGTCTCGTTTACACGCCTACCCGACGTGTCTCCACCGGTCTCTACCGGGCCAGCCCGACCAATCCCGGCCCGCCGAACAGCCCGCTCGGGTTTTGGCGTGTATTTTCTTGGGCCGGGAATTTACACGCTAAAACCGGTCCAAACACGGCTGCCGAACGAGGCCTAAACGTCGAGGGTAAACTCCAACTCCTGGATTACGGAGCAGTAAACGACACCACCCAGACGCCCCCCTCAGATCGGAGCTCGAATCCGAACACCGTCGGCGATGGCGCCGCCCCCGCCGCGCCGTCTCCTCCTCGTCCTCTTCGGGTTCCTTGCCGCTGCCGCCCTCGCTAACCTCGCCACCGCTGTCTACGAAGACCAAGTCGGCCTCGCTGACTGGTACGTTCACATCGTGCCCCTCCCTCCCGTAGCATAGATCCGATTTGCTCCGCTCCTGCCGCCCCTAGATCTGATTTTCCTGACACGGCGTAGCGGAGCTTCGAGTTTGTAGCCTAGATCGCTGTTCATTAGTATGGGGGAGGTTACACGGCGTGGCAGTGTAGGGGTTTCGAGGCTTTTAGGCCACGTATGATGTGCTTGTTAGCTTTTAGTACTACGCATGTGACGAACAGGCCGGGTGTTCCAGCCACTGAGGTTAGCTGTGCTGTTCCTGCAGATCAGATCAGATTGCGTTCTGGAACTTTTAGGGTCGAAATTTTGTTGCTGATTTTGCGGGCCTAGAATTTCCACAAACGTTTTCTCAGCTTAAATTTCTCTGTACATGCACGGGTTTTTATGGTAATGCATTGTATTACGGAAATTTTATGGAGCCAATGTTTGGTGTGCGTCCGACCGCTGCCCGCTGTGCCATCCGATCCAGCGCAGCTGCTGCGACGGTGACATCATGAATTCATGATGATAACATGGGTGACGTGGCGGTACATGCGGCCATTGTGAGATAGCAGCCTTGTGCTGTATTGCTCTTACGTTTTTAATCCAGTAGATTACTTTCTTTTGGTTTTACTTTATTTTTTTGGTAAAACACTGTATATTTCACTCTATATAAGCATCAATAGCTTGGAAAGTGCACCTTTTAACACCACCTCTATTGCTAATTAGCACCATGCAATATTACTATATTAGGCAGTAGTCCCTATATCACCATTTAAATCACTGTTGTTCTTTCCAGGCATCAGAAGTATATAGGCAAAGTAAAGCAGGCAGTTTACCACAGTCAGAAGAGTGGAAGGAGGCGTGTTGTGGCCTTGACAGAGGAAAATGTGATCGCTTCGCTTGATCTTCGCTCGGGAGATATATGTCAGTTTTTATTGTCACGTAGTTTCTTTAGGATGCCTGCCGCATATATGTCTTTTCTTGACTATATGTCGATTTTGGTGCAGTTTGGCGACATGTCATTGAGAAGAATGACCCTATCGATCAGCTTAGTCTATCACTTGGAAAATGTGAGTGCATGTTTTCATACATTTCAGATACATATTCTTAGAAGAATAAACTGTTGATGATGTTTGTTTTCATGTCTTCTGTTTTTTTACCCTTGTTCATGCGATAAATATATCCGTTCCAATTAGCTTTGTTATTGTCCTGAAGTTATATGTTCATATAAAACACCGGTTCTTCATATACATAGTCCCTACTTTTATTTGCATCTGCAGCTTCTCGCTGCTAATTCTGTTTCAGATGCCTATTTGAGTTTGGTATCCTTTTGTGCTATTGACATAATCACAATATATACTAGCATACCAGATAAGGACATGAAGCAATGCATATATGTCCACTCAAATTAGAAGGTAGATCTATACAAAATATCACCCAAGTATCCATGTCTTTAGTAATGCGATAACAATGGTTGAGCAGCATGGTGTTGGCATTTCAGAGGTTTCAGGATCAATACATTTTGTTTCACCATTGAGAAGATAACAGGGAATATTACATCTATTCATTGTTTAAATATTTGAAGACTTAAGTGCTTAAACCCAAGAAATGCGGCTTAAAATTTCTGTCAGACCTTCAGGCAACGGATCACAGTTATTGTCTTATTGAGCTATATAGACAAAATATGCCTGTAGCAAACATGTGGAGCTCACTGGTTTAATATATCTTCTGAAAAGTAAAATTGTGTTATGAACAAGAACAATGCTTATGTCCTGAAGTATCCTTTCCCGTGATTATGTGACTTAACTATCAGGATCATGCAAGTAATTACTGCACAAATGTTTATGTGAGACAGTTCCACCTGTTTCTTGATTCTTGTTGTTTCTTTGTTTTTGTACATATGTTCATTACATTATTATGTAAACTTTACTTTGCTAAGCAACGTGTATATAACAATCTGATTTTGAACATGTATTCAGATGTTGTTACTCTTTCTTCGGGAGGTAGTATATTGAGGGCATGGAATCTTCCTGATGGACAGATGATCTGGGAAACTAATATTCAAACTTCCACAGCATCAAAATCATTGCTGCATGTTTTGGTACGTATTGGCAAATTATCATATGTGGTTAATAAAATATATTTGTTTGTATCACTTATTTAGAGTGCCTGGTTCCCTTTCTTTTGCAGTCAAACAATAAAGTAGCAAAGGATAATTTGGTTTTAGTTTCGGCTGGACAATGGATTTATGCTGTATCAAGCATTGATGGAGTCATTTCTTGGGGAAAGGAGATTGCACTTGATGGGTATGCATACCTATGCCCTCTGTTACTTGTTCAAAACATCAGGAAAACAGTACTAACTTTTACTTTACTGTCTGTGCAGCTAGAAATCAAACAAGTCGTTCAGTCACCTGAGAATGATATTGTATACATTGTCGGGATTGCTGGTTCCTCAAAGCTAGCTCTTTATCAATTGAATGCTAAAACTGGAGAGATAGTAAAGGACACCCAAGAGTCATTGCCTGGTGGATTATGTGGCGAAACATTACTTGTTTCTGATAATACGTTGGTAGCATTGGATGTGACCAGGTCAGCTCTGTATATTGTTGAGTTCAAGGGTGAGAGCATCAGCTACAACAAGGTGCCGATTTCAGATTTTGTTCAAGACTTATCTGGAACGGTCGAACTTCTACCTTTGATGTCCAATGGTATCATAGCTTTGCAATCATCTTCTACTGTTTCTCTCCTGAAACTTAAAGGTATGAAGGGATTGGAAGTAATCCATAGCTTTGACCGGCCAGCCGCTGTGAGTGATGCTCTGGCAATAACAGAGAAGGATGAGGCTTTTGCTGTTGTGCAGCATGTGGGTTCTCAAATCGAATTTATTGTCAAAGTTACAAGTGATGTAAGCAACGAAATTATTAGGGAAAAAGTTAATATAGATCCGCACAGGGGTAGTGTTGAGAAGGTCTTCTTGAATAATTATGTCCGAACTGATAAATCTCATGGTTTCCGGGCTTTGGTTGTAATGGAGGACCATTCGCTCTTGTTAATCCAACAAGGTGCAATTGTCTGGAGCAGAGATGATGGACTTGCTTCAATTGTTGATGTAATGGCTTCTGAATTGCCTGTTGAGAAGGATGGCGTCTCAGTTGCGGATGTGGAACACAATCTCTATGAATGGCTTAAGGTAACACCGACTGAACTATTGTTTTTGTTTTAAAAACATACCCAGAAAAAATCTTATTTCAGCAAATCTGTTACTAAAGCTTAGTTGATCTTGTCTAATCCTGTAGAACTTGGTAGCATGCTTGTATATTTGGTATACAGATTTCTTAGCTAGTGGTAGCACAGGATTAAGTAATTTTGTGGGCCTTTTCTTCTCAATGTGTGCGCCATGGTTGTGACATTTTGTTGCATGTGCTTGACCCTTGATTCTTATATAGGGACACATGCTGAAACTCAAAGGAACTCTAATGCTTGCAAGTGTTGATGAACTTGCTGCAATCCAAGCATTGAGAGTCAGAAGCTCTGAAAAAAATAAAATGACCAGAGACCATAATGGATTCCGAAGCTTCTTATCGTACTGACAAAGGCTGGCAAAGTAATGGCTCTGCATACTGGAGATGGACGTATTATCTGGTCAAACTTGCTGCCGTCCCTTCGTGCTTCTACATCTGGCGAAATGCCTTCTGCCTTGAGGTTATACCAATGGCAGGTTCCCCACCACCGTGTGATGCGTGAGAACCCGTCCATACTTGTTGTTGGCAGATCTGGAGCAGATTCTGTTGCTCCTGGAGTCCTCTCTATTCTTGATTCATATTCTGGAGAAGAACTCAACTCTCAGAGGTTTGACCATTCTGTTGTCCAAATTATCCCATTGACACTGAAGGATTCATCTGAACAGCGTCTTCATCTTATTGTTGATTCAAACTCCTATGCTCACCTATATCCAAAATCTCCGGATGCCCTTAATTCATTTTTACCTGAGATGTCAAATATATATTTCTACTCCGTGGATATTCAGAAAAATGCTATTAGAGGATATTCATTACAGAAGTCATCTGACCTCAATTTGGATGACCAGTACTGCTTTAGTACAAAGGAGTTATGGTCTATCATCTTCCCTTCTGATTCAGAAAGGATTGCCATCTCAGAAACACGAAAGATGAATGAGGTCTGTTCATTAACTTAGTGTGCTTTAATTCATGATGGTGATCCAACATTCTTTATTAAAATATATCATAACATAAACTTCGCTTGTTTCTTATGCCCTAAAGGTTGTTCATACTCAAGCAAAGATCATAGCAGATCAAGATGTGATGTATAAGTATTTATCAAAGAATTTAGTTTTTGTTGCTACCGTGTCTCCTAAAGCTGCCGGTGAAATTGGATCTGCGGCACCTGAAGAAGCTTCACTCGTTGCATATCTAATTGATGCTGTCAGTGGACGCATACTGCACCGTGTGACTCATCATGGTGCACAAGGCCCTGTACATGCCGTGAGTACAACTTCACCTTCTATTCTTTGGCCCTAATCTTTTGACAGTTCAGTTTTTGCATGTGACATTTATCACAGGAAAGCTATCGTTTCTGCAATGTCTTGGTGTGTCTTTGTACCTTGTTTTAAATGACCCCTCTTTACAAAATATTAACATGCTTATTTCTGTTTGTGTTTTCCCAAGGTTGTAAGCGAGAACTGGGTGGTCTATCATTATTTCAACCTACGAGCTCACAGATTTGAAATTGCAGTGATTGAGATATATGATCAATCTAGGGCGGTATGTCATATGCACCTTGCTGTAATTATATAGGCTGATTTAGCATTTCTTTTGGTGTTGGTGGTTGTATTAAACTGCACTAAGCATTCATACAGGACAACAAAGATGTTTTGAAGCTCATACTTGGGAAGCATAATTTGTCTGCGCCAATGACTTCTTATTCCCGACCAGAGGTTGTGGTGAAGTCCCAGTCATACTTTTTTACTCATTCAGTGAAAGCAATGGCAGTTACACAAACAGCCAAGGGTATAACCTCCAAACAGCTTCTCATTGGCACGATTGGTGACCAGGTATTCTTTTTTCTATTTCATATATTTTTCTTTAATCATGCACTAAAAGGTTTTGCACTTTGTTTATCTGACTAAGAGAAAGTTCGATACAAATACCTTTCGGTTGTTGTTTACCTATGCAAGTCTATTGTACATTTGTTGCCCTTGTTGAATGCAGACATGGTTTGTATTGCACCTCATGTATGTACTTCCTACCATACGATAAGTCGGTCCTTTTAGCATCATGTAAATTCTGAATTTCCCATTGTGAAGTGGGTGTGAATGATTTTCTATTTAGATCCCTTTTCAATACAAATAAAAGCATGCAGTGCTCAGATGACCAATGTTGACTTTTGGCATTTCTCTCAAAAGCACGGTTTCACTTTTTGGAACTTTATATTTATGGCCTGACATGTTCTGTTAGTAACTTTTAGTGTCTTCTGTTCAAATGTCCATGCCCACATTGATTCCACCGGCAATGCTGTCAGAATGCTCTATTATGCATGAGGCTGTGGTTCACCTTGAGCACTGTTCATGTGCATTTTTTTGTCGAGATGTTCATGTGTATTCAGTTTCTTTTGTTAGGTATTGATAGGTTAGGAAGCCTAGGCGTCACAACTCAAGCCTGAGAAGTTCGACATCATCTGCTTATCTAACCTTTGTTTGAAGTTAAATATTTCCATCTTTATGAACAAGATGGTTGGCTATTTGATATCAAGTCAGTGTGCAGGTAGTTGAACCATATATTTATAAAACATATTGTGCATTGCAGGTTTTGGCACTAGACAAGCGCTTTCTTGACCCACGCCGTTCAGTGACCCCTACACAGCAAGAGAAAGAAGAGGGCATTATACCATTAACAGATTCTTTGCCTATTATTCCACAGGTATTTTCTATTGTCTTGATGATCAAAAGTTTAACATTCACATTTATTATCCTTGTAATAGTTGTATTATTAAACTGTAAAGAACACCAGTCGGCGTTACTATCTTGCCATGACACAATTGTGGTATGGTATTGCCTTTAAGATTCTAGTTTTCGAAATTCTTCCCATGTTTCCTTTGCTTGGTTCGCGGTCTCAAAAGGAGAAGCCTCCTGTGCTTGCAGTAGCTTGACACCAGTCGGCGTTACTATCTTGCCATGACACAATTGTGGTATGGTATTGCCTTTAAGATTCTAGTTTTCGAAATTCTTCCCATGTTTCCTTTGCTTGGTTCGCGGTCTCAAAAGGAGAAGCCTCCTGTGCTTGCAGTAGCTTGACCTCTATTCTATGTAGAAGCAGAACTGTTAAGATCAATATAAAAGACCGCTTTCTTTTTCATGAGTTGTGTGATGGGCAGGTCTAAGTATAGTAACTATAGCAAGTGTCTACTGAAGTTGAAAGATGTTTTTTAAGTATCAGAAACTTAAATAAAAAATTACCTATTGTCTGCTAATATGTGAATTAGTTCATTATTATTGTGTATGATAAGACTAATACAATATGTTTATACGCACTGGGATGTGGGAACTTACACAACTTTGGTTGCATGGTAAAATATGATGCTTCATTCAAACTACCACTCCCCATACTTCCTTGCCTCATGTCTTATGCTTGATATATTGCTGAACATCATGTTTGGTTAACAACTTAACATTTTATGCAAAATGTGATTATCTTCATATCTTGGCACTTCTAGTTTTGTCAAGGTGCCACCATGCCAGCATTCGAATACCTGGAAGCCTATACTGTCTGTTCCATTCATGTGTGCTTAATTTGATGTTCTATGTTGGTTAATCGGTCATTATTCAGCCAGCTTGTGTAATTTTTTCGTGCAGTCCTACGTGACACACTCTCTCCAAGTGGAAGCCCTGCGAGGAATTGTTTCTATTCCTGCAAAGTTGGAGTCCACTACTCTTGTTTTCACGTATGGTGTGGACCTCTTCTACACCCGGCTCGCGCCATCAAGAACCTATGATTCACTCACCGATGAATTCAGCTACGCACTTCTTCTAATTACAATAGTTGCGTTAGTTGCTGCTCTGTTTGTTACCTGGATTTGGTCTGAGAAGAAGGAATTGAGAGACAAGTGGAGGTAAGCGAGGCCTCTACATTCCCATGCGGACGAGATTTTGGGCCCTAGTCTGCATCACTATCTTCCTCTTTTGTAGTGCTAGGGTTCGTTTCACCTTTGACTAGGCTGTTGTTTATGTAACATTTGTAAGTGAAGCCATATTCCTGGATGACACCGCATAAGTACTTGTAGAAAAGCCACCTGTGCAATTAGAAATCCTGGACAATGACATTTGAGAACTTGGGGATCACGCTTGACGTGCTTATAAGCTGTAAAATGTACCACAGGGACCAAACTTCTCAGCAGAATGTTAGAAGTGTTACTTCTCTTGTAACTTATTGAGGTATTCATATTCGACTTGTTCCTTTTTCTGAATAGAAAAAACGAATTTCTCTCCTCGTGCTTCTGGTTTATCTCTATTTTGTGGAAAATGCCTATGGCTCTGAATGTGCTGTTGCAGCTATACTAGAGAACCAATCAATCTGTTGCTACATCGTGACTCAGGTTTTGATATCTGTGCTAGTGGATGTGAAGTCAGCTACTTTCTGCAGACTACAGTGTTATAGGACCTGGTCAGGTGTTCTTTTTGATGATGCCGAGATGCTGCACGGTATTGGCAGCCTAGAACAGGATCTTTATGCTTTAGGCCCTGTTCGGTTAATCCACTGGTCAAGTGGATTGGGGTGGATTGAAGTGGATTGGAGGGGATTTTGACTTGTTAGGGATTTAATCCACCCCAATCCCTGTTAATCCCCTTCAAATCTTATCAAACCGAACAAGGCCTTAAAGTGTTTAGGCCTAGTAGTCTTTGGTTATATGTCAGTATGTGCGTTATACTGGCCCGTCAATTCATTCACGTTGGCTTTGCTAGCAGCCGATGTTTTCAAAGTCTGACGAGGGCATTGGGATGTTTTGGGCACTGCTATTTTTCGCATGTGCGAGCGCATGGATATTCCCAGGATATTCTGTCGCCGGAGAGGAAGAGGACAACCGCCGTCGACCCCGCCCGCGGCCGGCGTGCTATTGTGACGCCTTGCCGCCCTGCCCTGATCTCCGCCGTCCGTCGCCGTCCTGGGCATCCCTCTAACCCCACCCTCTTCTCCGGCGCCGGCGAGCCCCGCACCCTCCTAGTTAAGTCTCTACTCACCGTCGCTGCCTCCGCCGCGGCTCCAGCTTGGCTAGCCACCGCCGCCATTGGGAAGGAAGAGGGAAGAAGTCAACGTGGGCGCGTAAGATCTATGCAAAGCGTCGCACGCGCGTTAATAAGCAATTCTGGGATGTTTTCTGGTTGTGCTTGTGGTGGTCTCTTGCACCGGTGCAACTAGGATCCCACCGGCAGCCACATGTGGTGGCAGAAGCGGATGTGAGATGTCTGCCATGATCGGGAAAGGAGAGCAAAGCGTGAGCTTTCCCGGCCCCGAAGATGGAACTCGACTGCAGCAGGAGTCACCTCCATCTTCCCAGGCCTTTTGCTTTTCTTCGCTTCTTTCTCCCTTCAGGTACTGGCTGGATTCTTCTGTCTCCACAGTGCAATCTTCTGACGGAGCCTGCCACAAACCGTATTTCTCTTCTTTTATCGCTACTAGTATTGCTATCGGATCATCAGTCGATGGTAAATCTGTGCGTGCTGCCCTGGTCGATTCCTGGCATCGTTTACTTTTGCATCGGTTACGCCCTAGGTACTGAATGAATCTAGCTGCATCAGCTAGATGCCGGTGCTGGGTGCACTACCAAAGTGCTGCGACGATGTGAAGCCTCCTTTCCCTTTTAACTGAAACCATGGACCACCGCTGCTGGTTGAATCACAATCCGAAGGAAGAACACATGCAATGTTTAAGCTGTGTGGTCCAACTGCTTGCCTCGTCTCATTCTGCCGGAGCTGTGTCAGCCGTTGGTTTGTTGTAGCCTCCGTGGCTGCCAGATTGCGGTGCATTCGCATAATCGCCATGAAACGCGTCTCATTGTGCCCGGACACGGAATGAGAAGTCGGGGCGATATCTCAAAAACAGCCAACAACTAATATGTAACGGAGGGAGTAGTTTCCTTTCCTCAACGGTTGGTCAAACAGAATGATGCCACCGGCCATAGGGTCACCTTTTTTCTTTTTCAAAATGGATACAAAGCCCAAGTCTCTGCATCGAGTTATGCACACAACTTTTATTACGTAGTTTTTAAAGTATCAAGAGTTTACATCTTAACAATCACAAAAGATTGCCACTGGGTCACCTCGTGTTGAGGTTACTATCGGTCGCGAGGCTGAACCTAAAGCGGGTTTTCGTCGTAGGGTCCTACTGTCCTTTGAGTTGGTGATCGCGCTGTCAGCTTGTGTTGTGTCTGCAGATCAGTGCCGTACGTCTGGTAGGATTGTTTGGGTGAAGCCACTTACATTATTAGTGCATGCGATTGTTGTGAGGACAATGTGCGGGCCACCGCAGGCGCAAAACAGACAAGCGCGGATCCATAACAAAATATGCCTACCACACACACGCGCACGCACACAGGTAGTAGAGTAGGAGGTTCTTAAATCTCGGTCACATTATTCGCAAAAAAAAAAAAATCTCGGTCACATTTCTGAATAGCATCTAATCATTTTCATCTCTAGCTCAGACTTTATAGGATCTTTTACATGTGCGGATGCACCATCAAATCTTTTCGCTCCGCATCTCCTTTTGAATTTATGTAGTTCTTCATTTGCTCTTTTTTTTTCGTTCAGTGCCTTCCCTACAACCATCAAACACTGATCCACTACCTGTAAAACGAAGCTGGCTGGCTAATCTGCTACTGAGATTTGATGGGCTACAAAATATTCAAATTCATCAGACGAGTTTTTTTTTGTGAGCTTAAAGCGGTTGATATTCACCCCAAATAGATAGAAGAGATGACCCAATTTATAAGAAAAACCGGGTAAAAAACCATACAAACTTTACAACACCCTGTTTATGAGGAAAACAGAGAAAAACCGCACAAGCGAGAAGACCCGCCACCCCCACGACGCAAGATGACCAAACGCCACAAACACACACCACCTGCTCTGAGGCCGCCGCTCCGGCGTAGCAACCAGGACGAAACTTCGCATTACACGAAGTCGAACCGGTTAGGGTCGACGAGCATGCTGTCCGCACAGCATCAGGATGCCACCCAATCCCACCTGTACCGGAGCCGCTGCCCCGACGTAGCAAACAGGACAAAGCTTCGCATTGCCGAAGTCGAACCAGTCGGGTCAACGAACATGCTATCCGCACAACAACATGACGCCACTCCATCCGCACATGGCCACGACCCTGCCCATAGGACCATCGCCACGTGGGGCCTCGAGGTCGCTGCCTCGACGTACCACCACCGTCCGGAGCCTCTGCCCCGGTGAACTGCTCCCCCTGACAATAGAACCGCCCTTCCCGAGTGCCGCGAACCCATCACACCGCGAGGGCTAAGAATCTCCAAGGCTCTCCAACAAGGTAACGACGCGTCCGTCGTCGCCGCCCGCTCCAGATGGAGTTTAGGTTTTTATCCAGAGATATTAGGACCACCCACATCGGGCAAGATCGAGGACTCCACAGTGACGGCAACAAGAAGGAAACGACGCCATCAGAAGAGTTTTGTCCTTCTGTTAGTGATTCCTATATCACTCTTGAAGTAAGCTTTATAAGTGCATTTAGCAGCAACTCTGGTGGATGGTTTAAATTTGGTACGTACTCTCTATCTCCATGTACACAATCGTTTAAGAAAATTCTCTCAGAAACTTCCAACGGCTTGTCTATATACATGACATCTTGCATTTTAATAGTATTATAGCTATCAAATCAACAACTTGAAATATGAATCTTAATTCGGTGGTATTAGCTGGAAATGAGATGGCACTATTGTATCAAAGTTGTTGATCTGCCAAAAAAGAAAACGGCAGCGCGAAAGGGCCGCGCATGACCCAGCGGTCACCACAGGCACCGCCGCTAGCGTAGGAGAACTCGGGTAATGCAACAACTCAAATATATAAATTATTCAATAGTGAATAATACACAAACTATACAAGGAAATTTAGATTCTTAACTGTAAAATGCTTGCACAAGTAGCTGCATCAAATATAAACAATATTTACATGAATTTCAGATAAAATAAGGACCATCAATTAAAGGGATAAATTAAGTAATATATACCTCTTATAAAGCAAAACCCCACTAGAGGGTCATTTAATTTGTCTATCTTAACATGCAGCCCATCCACGTCATAAGTTAATCACAGCCGTCCGATTCTCATCTTAAACCGGCTATTCTGTCTCCATCGTCACGATGCAAGTCAACCCGACGATGCACTCCAGTGCTCCACCACCCTCCTCGCCGCCCCCGAGAGGAAGCAGCGGAAAAAAAATCCCAAATCCCGCGCCAGTGCTTACCGAGCTGCTCTCGGCTCGGCCCCCTCCCCTCCCCTTGCTGCCGTCGCCTCCTCGTGGCGCTTCCTCAGCGTGCTCAACTGCTTCCACTACTTCCCCGCCCTACTCTCCGATCAATGGTGATCTCCCCAATCGTCGTACCCACCGACTGCCTCTCCTTCCCGGTCCCCATATCATCCTCCTACTCCCGTCCCATGAAACCCACGTCGAGCTCCTCCGGCTCCTAGACACCCTTGATTTCGCCGGCACCATGCCTTCGAGGAGTGCGTCCGCTTTGTCGACCCCATGCCTTCGCCGTTTCTCTTGCCGCCCACACCCACAATTAATTACCTAATCCCCCGTTTGCTCCGTTATCCCCCAGAACTACTGAACCGGTCATCTTCCATCGTCGCTTCGTAACCAGATTTACTGCTAATTAATCGTCTTCTAAGTGCAATGTCTGTAACCGTTGAATAAGCCGTCGAGCTCACCCGAATTAATTCATGATTAATTACTCATGACTTTTGGTTCGCACGTCATCTATACATACAGTCTCTTGGCTGGTCCAAATTGGTTTATTCTCGAGCTCCATATACCGAGATTCAAATGTGTTCCCCTTTTGGTTTCTCATTCTCTCTCTCCCTCTCTCAATGCTTCAATTTTTTGGTACAAATTTCTTCCAGATCGATGGGAGCACAACCTGTAAGTTCATGTTTTTTTTTTCAGTTTCCAGTCAATTCTCGGTTTGCCAGTCAGTGTATATGTGCAGGCACCTTGCGGGTGTTTTTATTAAGTTTCCTGTCAATTCACAGTTTGCCAATCAATGCATATGTGCAGGCAGCAGGCGCCTTGCGGGTGATTTTTCTACAAGTTTCTTCCTGACTTCCCTGTCCGAATCTTCCGTCTTGCTTCTTCAGTACCATATTATTCTACGGTTCGTTGATTTCTCACACTATCTCTCCGAATTTTGTAGCATTCAACATAAATGTTGTATATCCGAGCAATCTGTCACATGTTTGTTGGCGGATGGTATTCCCATATTTATTCTCATAACTTTTTGTTTTCATGTGTATCAACTGAAGTGTGCTACTGCATACTTTCATGTATGGATAATGCAGAAGGAGGGACTACGGCCAAATATAGTTATACTAACAAATTTCTTGCTATTGTGTGCTTGAGTCCGACAAAATACTTGGTTATTGGGAGATACAAACTGTACTTGGTGCAGCTTGACAATAGATACCTTTGATTCTGTTAAGTGTATTTTTGGCAGCTGAAAATAGCAATGAGATTCAGAGATAAAGGTTGTTCTTTGCTACGTTTTTATGTTCTTGCTTGCGAAGTATGTGCATGGAAGTGTAAATTATGTAGACACTGTTGAATGTTCTCGCTCTCCTCAAGTTGTGTAGTAGAGGAGCTCGGACGAAATCATTGTTTATTTTTGTTTCATGTGTACTGCGCCGGTATATCATGCAAGAAAGAAGTCGTCCTCACTGCTGGAATTAAAAAAAAGTGTTATCTTCTCAAGCTGCTTAGCAACTTTCTTAGGCAGTTCCTATGCAAACGTTTGTACAATTTAGGCGGCTGCTAATAAGAGCTTCGTAGACTTTACTGTTTATATCACTGGTATCTCCAAATAGAAATTTCCATGAACAACACATCTATCCAAGGATCGGACCATTCAGAGACGCCAAGTATATCTTCCAGTATATCAAAAAAAAGAAATCTCCTCCGCAACGCGCGGGCTATTCTTCTAGTATACTGAAATAATAAAAACCAATTTCACGGAGAGGGAACACTAAACGTTATCATAGAACAATAATGCATCATGTATGCCATGAGTAAACAAGGCACATGTTTGTATTTCCCCTCTTTCTTTGTAAATTGTTGTTGTTAAGCACAAACTTATATAAGTCGGCTACACAACAAGGTTCTAATATTGGGGGCTCTACGCCTCTACTGGTGGTGTTTTTTCTTCCGATGCATCAATAGCTATCACTTGGGCGGAGCTCGTGAGGGCAAACCCAGGAAGTGGCCCGCTCAGGTCAGGAGAACAATGAATTGTATGCCTATCTATTGCTAAAGTTTAGAAAGAATCATTTGCCTCCCGAGCGCATATGCTCTTGCCCGATACAAAATTCAGAGAAATAGTAAAATATTTCAAACAAATTATGAAAAACTTGACAACAAAAATATAAGTATTCAACGTACGTGCAAAGTTTCGCCATGAAATGACATTTGTGTTGTTCTCTGTGAAAAACCAGTGTTCTAAAAACATATATGAAAAGAAAAAACGTTTTGGCTCCTGAGCTCATATGTTCATGCCCGATTACAAGTTCGAAAAAATAGTAATTTTTTTGAAACAATTCTGAAAAATCTTGACAACAAATATAGACAAGTTTTCTACGTACGTGCAAAGTTTCGAACATGACATTTGTGTTGCCGCTGATTTTTTTTTCCGCCTAAAGCAACTAAGGATGGCAATGAGTAGGGTATGGGGCGGGTAGAGCAATACCATACCCATACCCGTATAGTTAATGGGTACAATACTGTACCCATACCCGTATCCACGGGTACGAAACTTTACCCGTACCATACCCGACGGGTACCCATACCCGTTGGGCCCATACCCGTTGGGTACCCAACAGGTAGATCACATAGTACACATGTAGATAAAAAAATATATTTATCTCAACTCTTTTTTTTTGCGAAAAGAACCCTGGCATTAAAAGAAACACGAACGGTACAAAACATCTCAACAAAAAACGAAATTACAACGAGATCCTTGAGATGCCCTTCGTCTTCATCTCCAGACCGTGTCGACGGCGCGCCGCCGCTGCCGCTCCTTGTTGGGGATATACCTACTAGGGGTATCACCAGCATGGATCAATCCGGCTAGTCCAGGGTGGCCCGCAGTGGTGGTGAAGGCTTTGCCTACCGGGCGGCCCAGATAGCTGACGACCAAGGAAGGCGGATGCCGGCAAGGAGGAGGCCCAAGACTGAAGCCCATGAAGCCACCAAGACCAAGACGGAAGGCGGCATACTTGCCGGCTAGGTTTAGGACTCCGTATACTTGCTGGATACGTATTCACCTTGTAACCCTAGGTCCAGCCGCCTATATAAGCTGGACCTCGGGACGCCTTTAGGGCAACTCTTTGATAGACAACCAACTCATTGTAACCTGTTCACGGCGATATTGCCTTATAGTGAGTTATAGCAGCACGTAGGGCACCGCCACCGCCGTGGTGCCTGAAGCTGGGTAAACCGCCGTGTACAATCCCGACCTTGACGACGTCCACCTTCTTGCCCTACGTTCACCCTCGGCTAGCAGGACCCCGTCTCCTATCCAAGATGCCGATACGACGACAGTTGGCGCCCACCGTGGGGCCTAAGGCGTCAGGCGTCACGTTCCAGGCGGGAACTCTTGGCGGCATCGGCGAAACAATCGCCGTCGGCCGCGCTGTTCGCTACGGCGACAGTCACTACATCAGCTGCGACGAGTCCTACATCCCCGCAGACGACTACATTGTCGGATGCGGAGTTGTGCCGTTTGGCGGCGTCGATGTGTTCATCGGCTACACTTCTGAGGCGTATGGGTTGCCGCGAATTTATTCGCCATCCCACCCGCCCTACAATCAAGACGGATCTGAGTTTGCCTCCTCTGAGGAGTCCGCAGATTCAGATCTACACTTTGTCGGCATGACGGGACTGGGATCAGACTCCCAGCCCAACAGTCAAGATCCCGAATCTATTCTTCCTGCACTCCAGGATGATGTGATGTCGGATGCCGGATCCAGATCTACCGTTCACGTCAACGTAGACTCTGATTCCGAAGAAGATTCTGCCAGCATGTTTGAGCAACGGGTCAAGAAGTGTTTTATTACACCTGATCCTCCGCCATCTGAGGCGGCTACGGGCTCTTCCGTCAACATGCAGCAGATCTTTGTGGCGGATGTCACCGGCGCAGCTTCAGAGAAGGCGGCAACTGACGCCGCCAACCTGGGGACCCCGGCAACCGATCCACAGTTTCCAGAGCCTCCTGGGGCTCCAAAGAAGAAAATCTGGAGAAGGGCGAGCCCAGCAAGATAGGAAGCATGGCGGCTCTGGCGGAAGTTCTTCACACGCCGGTAAACGACAAAACCAATCCGGCTGATTTGGAGAAACTTCGGAACACCTTGGTGGAGCAAACTGAGTACCTCAAAAGCAAGCAAGCAGAGGTCCAGAGCCTCCTCGACGAAGCCAAGGAGGAAAACGCCAAGATAACTGCCAAGTGCGACCCCAAGCGTAATCTTTTCACCACCACCCCATTGCCCAAGCCGGCAGGACAAGTGGCGGAGAAGAGAGGTAGGAAAGGCAGGGATCATGACACCTTCAAATCCCCTGCCCAAAAGCTTGGTTTCGAGTGGGCTACAGCACCGCAGCGTAAGGACAAGAACGGGGACGTCATCCTCGCAACACCTGTCCTCAACACTGCGGCCGCCTTGGACATCCTCAACAATGATGACTATGACAAGGACGAGAAGATCTACTACGCATCGATCCTTGCTCAAAGCTCTAGAGCAGCAGGCCCGTGCTGATTCTCGCGCCGACATGGCGGACGCAAGGGGAGGAAAGTTGGAATCAAAATCCAACGCTTGCAAAGCTGCGGCCGGTGGCAACCCAGAAGATCCGTCCGGTTCCAGTAGCCACGGAAAAGGGAAGGACAAGGAGAAAGACCCACGCAAATCACCACCTCCAAAAAGGCAGCGTGATGAGGCATCCAGGACCGGCAACAGGCGCAAGGCCTCACCTCCTCCGCCTAGGCGGGATGAAGGCGGAAGCAGGGGCAGCAAGCAGCCGCCAAGGGTGGCGGCAACCGCGACGATGCCCCGCCGCCAAGAAGAAGCAGGGACCGCACACAGTCCCCACCACCAGTGCCCAGGCACGAAGGCGGAAGCCGGGGACACAACAATGAGCCTAGGCACAGCCGGGCAGCGCAGGACGAGCCACATGCTGATAGATCTGGCAAACAGCTCAGTCCGCAAGACGCGAGACATCGTCTCAATGACATCAAGGCTGGAAAGCAAGATGCCTATCTAGGACCTGAGTGCTTTGGCCCAGCCATCCGCAACGTTCAAGTACCCAGAGACATGACGTCAGTGTCAAAAACTCATCAAAGGTACAATGGAGCGGACAAGCCAAACTCATGGTTGTCGGACTACGCGCTGGCAGTTGAAATTGCTGGAGGCAATGGCCTCGTCGCGCACGCTTCCTTCCCCTCATGTTGGAGGGGACAGCCCGAAGCTGGATCGAAAACTTGCCGGAGAAAAGCATTCATAGCTGGCATGACATGGAAAAGGTGTTCACGCAGCACTTCCAAGGCACGTACAAGCGACCCAATACATACACAGATTTGGTTCGTTGCGTGCAAAAGCCAGATGAAACAGCTACAAGCTTCTTGGCAAGGTGGATTCAAACAAAGGCAAGCTGCGAGAACGTAGACGACAATCAAGCAATCCATGCCTTCACCACGGGCCTCCTGAAGGGCTCAAGTCTCAGACATAAGCTCGTACGCATGCAAGTCAAGGATCTCGGAGTCATGCTCGAAGTAGCAGCCATGTACGCACAGGCGGATGACGATGCACGCGATGGAGATGGCGCACATGATATGGCGCCAAACAGGCGAGCAAGTCACAAACGCAAGGCTCCCCAGGATGACAAAGCCGGACCATCAAACGAGGTCGCCGCCGCCTTCGAAGGCAAAGGCAGCAACCGCAAGTGGAAAGGAAAGGGTAAAGATGGCGGCTCCAGCAAGCAGCGCCTGACGTATGATCAGGCGAAAGCCTTGCCTTGCCCAATCCACGCGTCCTTAGGCAAAGTCAACCACACATTAGGGGAATGCCGGTTCATGGAGGACTTCAAGAAAGACCCCGAGGTTGGCTGGAAATCAAAAAAGAGCAAAAAGGCTGAGAAGACAAAGAAGGAAGACGATGATGGGGCTATGTCCATGTCAGAGGATGAGGAACCCAAGCTGATGCGTAAAGAAAGGAAATATCCCAAGGTACATGGCCAATTGGTGTGCTTCCTGGGCACTCCTTCGGCAAAAGAAGAAAAGGCGGAGATGCGCGAGCTAAACGCCACAGTACCAGACGTTCCCCAGTATCTAGACTGGTCAGAGGAGCCAATAACCTGGGATAGAGATGATCATCCAGATCACGTTCCTCACCCCGGCAAATACGCCCTTGTCGTCGACCCTATTGTCGATAACTTCAGGCTCACCAAGGTGTTGATGGATGGCGGCAGTAGCCTCAACATCATCTACGCGGACACTCTGAAGCGCATGAACTTGTCGGAAAGCCAGCTTGACTATAGCAAAGTCAAGTTTCATGGCATTGTTCCGGGAAAGCAAGGCAAGTCAATGGGAAGCATCAGATTGGAGGTTACTTTTGGGCCTGAGACAAACTACCGCTCGGAGTATCTCAGGTTCGAAGTAGTCCCCTTCAAAAGTGCCTACCACGCCATTTTTGGACGGCCAGCTTTCGCCAAATTCATGGCTCGCCCGTGTTACATATACAGCAAGCTGAAGATGCCGGGACCCAATGGTACAATTACCATCAGTGGCAACTTCAAGAAAGCAAAGGAGTGTGAGCGTGGCAATGCCGCCTTCGCTGAGGCAGTCCTCCACGCAGAGGAGTTAGCCATGTTGAAGAAAGAGCTCGATACATCACAGTTGCCGGAGCATGTAAAGACCGCTGAGCAAAAGAACACTTTCAAGGCGTCCGAAGACACAAAGAAGGCGGATCTGGTCCCAGGTGACAGCTCCAAGCAAGTCACCATAGGGGCTGGCTTGGACGACAAATAGGAAAGCGCGCTCGTCAGGTTCCTCCGTGAGAATCAGGACATCTTTGCATGGTCGTCAGCCGACATGCCAGGTGTCCCGAGGGAACTTGCCGAGCATTCTCTTAACGTCTACGAAGGAGCCAAACCAGTGAAGCAAGGAATAAGACGCTACGGTGAGAAGAAGCGGACAGCAATAGGCAAGGAGATCATCAAGTTGCAAGAAGCCAAGTTCATTAGGGAGGTAGTACACACTGATTGGTTGGCAAATCCTGTAATGGTTCCAAAACCTAATAAGGAAATGAGAATGTGCATTGATTATA
This sequence comes from Poa pratensis, assembly GCA_947311845.1. NCBI lineage: Eukaryota > Viridiplantae > Streptophyta > Magnoliopsida > Poales > Poaceae > Poa > Poa pratensis. The sequence goes on from CAMZMU010000090.1 coordinate 9,073,158, forward strand.
CCGGTTTGAACAAGTGCTGTCCTAAGGACCACTTTGCTTTGCCTCGTATAGATCAGGTCATAGACTCCACAGCCGGCTCCGAGCTGCTGTGCTTTTTGGATGCGTACTCCGGGTACCACCAAATCAAAATGCGAGAATCCGACCAAATCAAAACAGCGTTCACTACACCCTATGGGACCTTCTGCTACATCACGATGCCCTTCGGTCTAAAAAATGCCGGCGCAACGTATCAGCGGTGTATGCAAAGATGCCTTCACGAGCAAATTGGCCGCAATGTTCACGTCTATGTTGACGACATTGCCGTCATGTCAAGAAAGAAGGCAGATTTGCTTGATGATTTGAGAGAAACCTTTGATAGCCTCCGGGTATACAGGATGAAACTCAACCCGAAAAAATGCGTCTTCGGGGTTCCTGCCGGCAAATTGCTTGGCTTTATCGTTTCCGAACGAGGGATAGAGGTGAATCCAGAAAAAATCAAAGCGATCCTCAACATATCCAGGCCCAAGGACCTGAAGGACGTGCAGCGACTTGCCGGATCGGCGGCTGCCGTCAGTCGTTTCATTAGCCGTCTTGGTGAGAAGGCGCTGCCTCTCTACCGGCTTCTGAAGAAATCCGACAACTTCGAGTGGACAGACGAAGCAGACGCCGCCTTGCAGCAACTCAAGGACGCGTTAACGTCTGCTCCAATTTTGGCAGCTCCTCGTTCGCAGGAACCAATGCTGCTCTATATTGCCGCAACTAACTTAGTTGTTAGTGTGGTACTGGTTGTGGAACGCAAGACGGAAATTTCAGACTTGCCGGAACAACGTCCGGTTTACTTCATCAGTGAAGTATTTTCCGCCTCAAAACAGCGTTATCCGCATTACCAGAAATTGGTCTACGGTGTTTTTTACGCCGCCAGGAAGTTAAGGCACTACTTCCAGGAACATTCAATAACCGTGGTGAGCAAGGCACCTCTGGGGGATATCATCAATAATACAGATGCAACAGGCCGCGTTGCCAAATGGGGCATTGAACTTGCCGCCTTCGACATCTCGTATAAGCCCAGAACGGCCATTAAGTCTCAAGCCTTAGCAGATTTCGTAGCTGATTGGACGGAGGCCATGGACGAAGTACCTCTCCCTGAAGATGCATACTGGATCATGCACTTTGATGGATCAAAAATGCTCCAGGGCTCGGGGGCTGGCATTGTTTTAAGAAACCCTCAAGGAGACAAGCTTAGTTATGTGTTACAAATACACTTCAAGGCAACTAATAATGTTGCTGATACGAAGCTCTCCTTCATGGTTTACACATTGCCAAGGAACTTGGCGTCCAACGTGTCCTCTGCTACGGAGATTCAGATTTGGTGGCGCAACAGATACGTGGTACTTGGGACACAAAGAGCGAAACAATGGCGGCATATCGAGCTACCGTTGACGAATTCGCCAAGTGTTTTCTAGGCTACGAGGTCCGCCATATCCCAAGAACTCAAAATGAGGCGGCAGATACACTTGCCAGAATGGGTCTGAACGCAAAAAGGTACCAAAAGATGTTTTCCTGGAACACCTACACAAGCCGTCAATTAAAGGAGCAGACCTCCTTGACCCAGAGTCGGCAGAACCAGTTGATAGTGCTAGCTATGCCGTCTACTTGGTAAAGCCGGATTGGACGACGCCATATTTGGACTTCCTGATCAATCAGGAGTTACCGGATGATGAGGTTTTGAAAAGGCAAATAATAAGAAGAGCCAAGGCATTTACAATAATCAAAGGTGAATTGTACAAGCGTAGCACCACTGGTGTTTACCAACGCTGCATTTCGCCCGAAGAAGGCAGAGATTGTTGGATGAGATACATGCCGGCGTATGTGGACATCATGCTTCTTCACGCGCCCTTGTTTCAAAAGCCTTCCGACAAGGTTTCTATTGGTTGACAGCCAAGCAAGATGCAGAAGACATTGTTAAAAGGTGCAGGGGCTGCCAACTTTATGCCAGACAATCACATATGCCGGCTCAAGAGCTTAAAACAATACCCATCACGTGGCCTTTCGCAGTCTGGGGCTTGGACATGGTTGGTCCGTTTAAAACGGCGCCTGGTGGCTACACACATTTACTTGTGGCTGTAGACAAGTTTACCAAATGGGTTGAAGCTAAGCCTATCAAAAAGCTAGACGGCGCCACAGCCGCAAACTTTCTGTGGGGAATAATCTCTCGGTTCGGGGTGCCTCATAGCATTATCACCGACAATGGCACTAACTTGTCGCAAGGCGAAGTCGAGGAATACTGTTATAAGCATGGTATCCGCCTAGATCTAGCCTCCGTCGCGCATCCGCAAGCAAACGGTCAAGTAGAGCGTACAAATGGTTTAGTCCTACAAGGAATCAAACCACGTCTCGAAGTACCATTGCACAGAGCGGCTGGGGCTTGGGTGGATGAATTGCAGTCTGTCCTTTGGAGTTTACGCACAACTCCAAACAGATCAACCAAGTTTACTCCTTTCTTCTTAGTCTATGGCGCAGAAGCAGTGTTGCCAACCGACATGATGTACGATTCTCCCAGAATCCAAGCCTACGTCCAGGAGGACGCAGAAGATGCAAGACAGGATGGCCTTGACCTACTTGATGAAGAACGAGATGTTGCCCTTGCGCGATCCGCCATCTATCAGCAAAGTTTGAGGCGTTATCACAGCAGAAGGGTGAGGCAAAGAAGTTTTAGAGTGGGTGACCTGGTTCTCCGCCTAATCCAAGATAGAAAGGGCTTGCATAAGTTATCCCCGCCTTGGGAAGGACCTTTTGTGGTCAGTAAGGTGTTGCTCAATGGTTCTTATTACTTGGTCGATGCACGTGACGGATACAAGAAGAAGCGAGGTCGCAAGCGCAAAAGGAAGGTTGACGACAAGTACGAAGAAACCAAGCGACCCTGGAACATTGAGCAGCTACGTCCTTTTTACACTTAGCAATTTCCACATTGTAATAAGTACTATATGATTATGAAATAAAAGTCTGTGGTTTGCTCATTCAGTTTTGGGATCATGCCATCTTTTGTCTTTTCTCGCAATCATATATCTGTTGTCATAAAAGTTACCAAATAAAATAAGTTTTGCTCCGTGCTAAGGTCCAAACTTTTTTGACATTTGCCGTCTGCCGGCTAAAAAACGCAAACAATCTTTGCACCGCCTAATATGCTTATCTGTCTGTTTGTATGTGGGTCGCCTAGTAGTATGTCGTTGGCACCAACATGCTGGCTTTGGTCTCTGAGTCTAAATTAGTTGGTATTGCACCTGGTTGGCTCAGCTAAAGTAACTAAGATGAGGTTCCGCCAACATATGAAAAAGCTAAACATGCAGGCGAGATACATATTAAGGCGGGCCACTTAAGTAAGCCTACCGCCAAGTGTAGCATAAAAGTTGGCCCATAAATATTTACAACCCAAAATAAAGTTTTATGCGTTAACAGATTAACGCAGTGTTTTGTGCTGCCTTTGCAGGAGGAAGTCTAAGGGATTGCCGCCTTCGTAGAGCTGGTGGAGAGATCCTGGGGGCTAACGCCGGCATTCTTGGGGCTGGCTCCGCCATCCTTGGGGCTGCGCTTGTCGGTTCCGGCTTCGCCTTCTTCGCCGCGGGAAGCTTCAGGATCTGCCAAGGAGGGATCAGCAACGGCAACATGCGGGTCCGGGTGTTCCTTGTAGAACTTGCGGATGTCAACCATGTTGGCAACCCGGGTCGCATAGCCGCGAACAGACCGCAGCACGTCCTGCATCACGATGGCTTGGCTGTTTTCGTCTTCGGTGGGGAAGTACTCGGTGACTTGATGAATATCAGCCTCCGGGTACCACGCCGCCGTCATCGCCAATGCCAACTTGGCACCGCCTCGTGCTGCTGAGCGTAGTGTGTTGTCGTGTTCAGCTGTCGCCTTCTCCAGCAACTCCGGCAGAGCATCGAAGATGACGGGATCGCCGTCTTCCCCAGGGTAGAACTTGGCGGCAAATGATTTGCCGGCGCCGACAATCTGGTTGACGATTTCGCCAATTTTCAAGATCCGAGCAAGGCGCGGCGTTGTGGCCAGGTCATCTCCCAGCAGCCGGCACTGCACAAACACAAAGTTACACACTGCAGCTTCAAGTATCAAGAAAGCAAGGTGACAAAAATGAAGGACTGGAGGCATACCCAAGACATGGTCGTGGATGGCGTTGACCTCATCCAGATGGTTCTCAAGCGTTTCTTGGGCTAGCTGGACCGCCTTTGACAGTTGGTCCTGCTGCTCCTTGGCGTTCTTGTTCACCTGGTCAAGGTTGTTGCTCATGGCCTCAAGTTGTCCAGTCAACTTGCTAACTTCGGCAGCATGAGCCAACGCACGATCATCCAGCTCCTTGGCGTGATCCGCCTTCAGCTTGGTCACCAGCCCGGCAAGATCTGCAGCTTCGTTCATCAAAGCTTGCATGTCAGTGGAGTTCTTGAGAATATCTTGCGCAGTGTTTAATAATTCTACAAATAAAAAGAAAAGACGACTAAAATACTTGTCGGAAAAGGAAAAGAAGTCGGACGAAAAGAAGGCAAAGAAAGCTTTGTCACCTTCATCCTTCTTGCGAGCTTCTTCCAAACTCGCAATTTGGGCGTTCTTCAACTCCACGTCCTGCTGCAGTTCCTCGCATTCCTTCTTCTTCATCTCTTGAGCACGAAATAGCTCAAGATTGGAAGCAAGAACGGCCTGCATGCACGAAAGCAACATTATGGTTAGCGCTATTTAGTCAACGAGACCACTTTGCCGGCTAAATTTTTCAGCCGCCAAAGTGCTCGGGGGCTGGGACCATAGGCTATTTTACCTCAAGTTGTCCGTGCAGGGTGTCGTGGAGTTCGTCCATGTGTGCGTACCAGTTGCGGGTACCGTCACGCATGGTCTTCAGTGTTTGCCGGGGGTCTTGCAACCCTTTGCCAGGTTGGGAGCCAGGATGAGTGGACGATCCGCCTTGTTCGGCCGCCATCTGGTCATCCATCTCCTGCTTCATGGCGATAAATCGAGCGGCATCACTAGCCGAAGCTTCAGCCGTCTTGGAAAAAGTTATGCCGGCAACTGATTTCTTGCCCGCCATCTTCTCTGTAGCCGCCTCTGCGGTACCGGCAGCTGTGTACGTTCCCTGGCACACAACCACGGGAACGCCAACTGTGGGCGTTGTCGGCGCAGCAGCTGGAGAAGAACGTGGTGGCTTGCCCCTGCCGGCAGCAATCTTCAAGTTGGAGCGGAGTTTGGGCATGGTAGGCTTGCCTCTGTAAGCAGAAACATGCAAGTTTGTCAGCACAAACATATTAAAATATCCAAGTCAGGGAAGCCAAAGTTTGCTAACCGCTTCAAGGGAACGTTCCCCACGGTCTCATCCTCTGCGTCGGCAGAGGTGGCCGCCTTCTTCCTCTTCTCCAAATCCTTGGTGGAGGAGCTCAGCTTGCGCTTCTTCGACTTGCTGGCACCTGTATCATACCAGTTTGGGGCCAGCTCGTCCTCTCCCAAGGTTTGTAGCTGAAAAGGAAGCAAGACAATATTAATTCAGTACCTAGTGGGCAAGGATGTTAGTGAAATAACAAAGTAGCTTTCACTTACCGCTGGGGCTGGGTTGTTATGAGTGAACATGGCGACGCCTTCAGCCGCCTTCACCGACAGAGGCTTGATAAGCTCTCTAAGCCGGTACTCCAAGGCATCCTGATCAAGGGTGCTGTTGCCGGCGTCGTCCGCCTTGTACTCGCACATCTTCAGTGGGCGATGGCGGAGAGGCATAATCTTCCTCGACACCCAGCAATGACGGTGTCAACTCCGTCAAGTCGTGGAGCCAACATCGTCTTCGTCAAGAACTCGATCCGCCTAACGGCAACACGAAGTTCTTCGGCAAGCTGCTGAGCGGCACTTTTGCTGTCCAGCAAGCCTTGTGGGTTGGCGGACCGTTGACGAAGGCTGGCATCCCTTGCGTGCTGCCAGGTGTCGGGATGTCCTTGCAGTAAAAGAAAGTGCTGGTCCAGTGCTTCACCGACTCGATGTATGGTATTTTTGGGTACCAGTCGGGTTGGCGGCAGTTGAACGTAACACTACCGCAGGTTGCTAGGTGGCCGCCTGGTATGGTTTGCCGGCGGCACAGGAAGCAGTACTTAAACAGCTCTATGGACGCAGCTATGCCTAAGTACCCTTCGCACAAAGCCTGGAAGCCGGCTAGCACTAGAATACTGTTGGGCGCTATGTTGTGTGGCTGCAGCCCATAAAAACTAAGCACCGCCAAGAAGAAGGCGGAAAGCGGCAGAGACATACCGCGAAGGCTATGCGAAGCCAACATGACACGCTCGCCGTCTTGGGGGTCAGGCACCGCCTCGTCGCCTGGAACCCTCCAGGAGCATTCCGTCTTTGGCGGAATGTATCCGCCTTCCTCCAGTTCCTTCAGATATGCTGACGTCATAACTGACGGCAGCCAGTACCTGGAACCCAGGTCTCCAGCCTCTTCCTCGACGTCGTCATCCTCGTCGGCGGCAGATTCCGCCGCGGCCTCTGAGCTGGTAGCCGCGAGGGATGGGAGGGGAAAGTTGGAGCGGCGGTCGCAGGCGCCGTCGGAGCTGGGGAAGAAGTAGAAACCCCGCCCGTGGCCACGGTGGCCGCGGGAGAGGTCATCGATGCGCCTGCGGGCACCGCCGCCGCCGCTGGAACAGATCCAGATCCGGCGGGGGTCGAAGAGCCGCAGCCAGTGCCGCCGTCGCCGCCGCATCCTGCTGAGTGCTCGCCATTTGGGGAGAGGGCGCTGCTCGTGCTCGCCGGAGTTGAGTTCGAGGAGGAGTTGAGCTCGGGAAGGTGAGGAGGCCACGGTGGGTGTGCGAATGAGGAAGAAGTGCATCGATGTGCCCTTTGGAGGTATTTATCCCCACGCGCCAAGATCCGTGCCTAAAATTAGGGGGACGCGAGATTTCCGCCACGTGCCCACGATTTGCACGTCGTGGCAACGGCGTCTGCGGCCTCGCTCCGATTTCTGTGCGTGGTGGAGAAACCATCATGACGCATGCCCAAGTCCAAACTGTCGTGGACTGCATGGCGTCATCCGTCAACATTTGACGAGCCTAGTCAATTGACAAGACTGGTGCCAGGAAGATTCCTGACAATGGTCAGGCCGTCTTTCCCATGATGGCGGCAAGTTGTCCGACTACTTTAGGCGGACCGCCGCTTACTTTCAACTATGGAATGCTTCAAGCTCTTCAGACGCTTACAAGACAAGGCGGACGTTGCCGACAAAGAAGACGGCGCCTGAAGAACTCGAACCCTCCCAGGGGCTAATGTTGGGGATATACCTACTAGGGGTATCACCAGCATGGATCAATCCGGCTAGTCCAGGGTGGCCCGCAGTGGTGGTGAAGGCTTTGCCTACCGGGCGGCCCAGATAGCTGACGACCAAGGAAGGCGGATGCCGGCAAGGAGGAGGCCCAAGACTGAAGCCCATGAAGCCACCAAGACCAAGACGGAAGGCGGCATACTTGCCGGCTAGGTTTAGGACTCCGTATACTTGCTGGATACGTATTCACCTTGTAACCCTAGGTCCAGCCGCCTATATAAGCTGGACCTCGGGACGCCTTTAGGGCAACTCTTTGATAGACAACCAACTCATTGTAACCTGTTCACGGCGATATTGCCTTATAGTGAGTTATAGCAGCACGTAGGGCACCGCCACCGCCGTGGTGCCTGAAGCTGGGTAAACCGCCGTGTACAATCCCGACCTTGACGACGTCCACCTTCTTGCCCTACGTTCACCCTCGGCTAGCAGGACCCCGTCTCCTATCCAAAATGCCGATACGACGACACTCCTCCCAGAGCCGGCTTGACGTTGTTGGTTGCGGACGGGAAGTCGTCGAACGGGTCAAAAAGGCCACATCCATCCCAGAACCAAAGAAGAAGGATGAACCGCCGATGAAGCTCCATGACGATCCGGAGACCACCACCGCCAGAAGAAGTCCTTGAGAACCACACCACTCCCACAAGCTTCTCGACGTCGCCGCCGAGATGGGGCTGAAGCCGGGGAGACCTTATTGCAAGAAGCGCCGCCGCCACCAACAAGACGTCGCCCCAACAAACCTGAACACTAAACCAGAAAAACGGAGCCCTCCCGCCGACGAGGGCCGAGATCCACCGCGCCTTCATGGCCTGAAGGCCACAGAGACGGGGCAGACCTGCGGCGGCCGCCGACGGGAGGCACGAGTCAGATGCGATCTGATCGCCTCTCTCCTCTCCTCTGGCTAGACGAAGCGGTACCTAACTTCACTATTTGAGTACATGACAATTATCTCAACTCAAATTGATTGATGACAACCTTACCATGGATTCACAAGTGCACGAGAATAAGTTATACCCGTCCCCTACCCGTGACTTAATGGGTAGGGTACGGGTACTACCCATGGGTATAAAATTGTGCCCATACCCTATCCATGCGGGTACGAGTGGGTAAAATTGTCATCCTTAAGAGCAACCCACATGTTATTTCATCACGAAAATTTACACATGTGTAGAAAACTTTTGTAAATGTCTGTTCTCCATTTTTTTGTATTCTTAAAAGATGTTTTACTAATTTTCAAATTCAAGCAGGAGCATTTGAGATCAGGAGACATTGTGAATTTCCGGCTAGCCCAATAATAGCCCAATCTGATGATTGTTCCTCGGTCCAGCCGGCCGAGCTTCTTTTCTCTGGCTCTGTCTCTAAAAACGGAAAACAATTTGTCCTAGGAGTACTGTCGTTCAGAATTTCCCTTCACTATTACTCGTACTTAATTACACTAACCCGAAGTGGAACACGCTAAAACAGCTCAGCTCATCGAAGCTTCACCTCAAACCACTCTTTACCTCTCTTTCTCTCACGCTGCACACACCCGCTCTTCGCACCTCACCTCCCCCACCCTCCGGTACTCCGGTCCATGTCCTGCTGCTCCCCATGTCGCCCACACTCGAGCTCGACTACATAGGCCTCTCGCCGCCGGCAGCTGTCGCTCCCGCCGACGACCTGAAGGGCACCGAACTCCGCCTCGGCCTGCCGGGCTCAGAGTCGCCAGACCGCCGCGCCGCTGCCGCCACCCTAGACCTGCTCCCTACCAAGGGCGCCAAGCGCGGGTTTTCCGACGAGGTGCCTCCACCGCCGTCCGCCGCCGCTGCCGGTAATAACGGCAAGAAGGTGGCGGAACAGGGAGAAGAGGAGGACAAGAAGGTGACCGCGACGCCGCAGCCAGCCGCGAAGTAGGTGGAATTATGAATTGTGGCACAAATCTTGGGATTTCTCGACTCCCGAGCGGGTTGTCTTGAGCTCGTCTTGTTCTTGGAACTGTGAGCTAGTGGAGGGAGTGGTTTTGCAAATTCTGGAATTTTGGAGTGCCGGGGAGATTTTTTATACTTCTTGAGGAAGATCATATTGAGTATTGGTAGATTTGTTTCTATTTCGAATTTTTTTGGTAGATTTGTTTCTTCCAAGTCTTACTCTTGAAGTATGTTTTGAAATTGTATGAAAGCAAACGTAGGAATTGAGGAAAAGGCGTTTCTGTCAAGAGGCGTCCTGGCTACCTGTTCTGATTTAATTTTGCATGTTTTCTGGTGGGAATTTGAACTTTAACTGGTCGTGGATGGAAATATTTGCGGATTCTGGGCAAGTAGTTCCTTTTCATTTTCACATTTTTCTTGTTCAACTTTACACCTTTTATTTTTGAGCTTTCTTGCCTCTTTTTGTGTTACCCAAATCCTGCTGTTACCAACCTTTATCTACCTTATTGTTTGTGCTTCACCTGAATTTTCTTCGCAAACTTCTGATACATCATAACCTTGTTCGACTTATCCTCCTGATCTTAAAATTTGCTCTTTGCTTCTATCACTTCCTACCGGTGTGTTGGCTAAGATTGACAACCATGGCATGTGATGTGTGTACAGGGCACAGGTGGTGGGATGGCCACCAATCCGCAGCTACCGCAAGAACACTATGGCGACCAACCAGCTGAAGAGCATCAAGGAGGATGCTGAGGCCAAGCAGGGCCAGGGGTTCCTCTATGTTAAGGTCAGCATGGATGGCGCGCCGTATCTGAGGAAGATCGACCTCAAGACCTACAAGAACTACAAGGACCTGTCAACCACACTCGAGAAGATGTTCATTGGCTTCACAACTGGTGAGATGTCTCCAGTTACTCTCTGACTTTGCGAGTGCACACTCATGCTTGTATTTATTTTAGATAAAATGCTTGTATTAGTTCGGCGTGCCTATTATTTGTGAGCATCATGTGTGCCTTTAAAAAACAAGATATTTCATTCGGATGAGTAACCCTTAAGCTGAGTATTTCTTAGATTCCAGTAATTTTGGGATCAAAAAATTGGGCGTGCATGTTTTGCAGACTTTGGTAACTTACCTACTCCTCAGAAGAGGGTTAGGATCCAGTCTTTTTTTTAATAAAAAGAAATAATTTCTTGTAGCAGAAAAAGGGACTCATTGATTATATGCTGATTAGATTATTCAGTCGTCCCGTTCAATAGTATTTCTTGCATGATAAAATAAATACAAGTTGGTATCTGTATCTTTAGAGTTTAGAGTATCCTACAAATCCTACGAGAGGATATATCTGAACGTTGATCAATATAGGTTTCATGCTATTTTAATTTAATTTGCATGTCCCAGTTTCTTAGTTAGTAGTTTGTTTTATTGAAGTTTAATTTTATCATTCAGGGTGTATCCTTTTGTTTTGATTCCTTGTAATGTCAGAGATGCCCTCCCTTAGTAATCAACTGATCATCAGTTTTATAATATCATACAAATTAGCAGTGGGAATAAGGTGCACATGTTCTCATAGAAATTTTAGTGCACGGATAGGTTCTCTTCTGTTTGTTTTATTTGGCCTTACAGGTTAGTCTGTCTGGATGTGCCATATCAGGCAAGGGTGGTTTATCTGAGAGCCGCAGGGATGGCGAGTATGTGCTGACTTTTGAAGATAAGGATGGCGACTGGATGCTCGTTGGTGATGTTCCATGGGAGTAAGTTCCGATCGGCTTCTCTTTTTTTTTTTGAAGGGTCTAAGAGCCTCCTTCATTCTCATGATTTGGAAATGTAAGAACAGGAAAAACTTTTGATTATGATAGGAAAATGCATGTAGAAAACAGAGGATTGGAACTATGCAGTTTGTGGACTTGGGGTGTTTGATTGTAGGAATAGGAAAAAAAACAGGAATCTAATAGCCATAGTCAAATCGAATTCAAACCACTGTCAAAAAGGAAAATAGCATGTTATCATGCCACAAAAGACACGCATATAATTCTTCGTGCATAGGTAATCTAAAATGAGGTCCAAGTGGATTGTAAAAATCCTGCATTTTTCCTTCGAAACTGAGATCAATGAATTTTTATTCTGTTTCCTTTAAATGAAATGAATGTGTAGGGCCACGAAAGGAAAATTTCATATTCCTATATTTTCCTCCACTTCTGTATGCATTAAACGAACCCTGATTCTTGCATGTTAATAATAGTAGCAATGCACTATATCACCAGAATTTGTCAAGCAGGGTAAAGAAAATCTCTGTAGAACATCATCATAATGGGAGAGAAACACGCTGATCAGATCCTGTGACTTGTGTTTCTCAAATAAACATTAAAAATTAAAACATTTTCTTTCACTAAAATTGCAGGATGTTCGCTGACTCCTGTCGTAGGCTCAGGATCATGAAAGGTTCAGATGCCATTGGACTTGGTAAGTTTGTAATCTTATTCGGTTCATGTACTTATCAACCAATACCACAGCCCTTTCTCTGTTACCTAGGCTCCAATTATCAATGCTTACCATAATTTCTTTTTGAGCTATTTGGACATCCTGCTATTGCTTACATACTGTTTATCTTCGTAGGCTTGTCTCATTTTGTAAAAGTAGAAGCTCTGATAGTCGATTTACACTATAAATCATATGAAATTGCTCTTGCGCAATGAGGTCTTTGTGTTATCGATTAGATTTGTTAAAAATGAAATATTCATGCTCCCTGCAACAGAAATAGCGATGTTGATTATTAACAGTAATATGCAACACATATGCCTAGTTCATTCTTCATACAGATAGTAATAATAGGGGAATCGGGGCTTTTAAGAGGAAGTATATACATTTGCAATTGAGGTCACATGTATGTATTCAACTGTTACAAACAATTAAAGTCCTTATTTATTTATTTTGGAAAATGACCATGCAACATTGAAACATTCATTGCCCTGACAAGTGTTGTATCAACTTTGCACCTAGTATATGTTGTCAGTGTGGAGTGCACACGATCACTGGAAAGAGAACACAATATGAATGAATTGTTGAATGCGTAACTTTTTTGCTTAGATTATGCTTGAATGCATAACTTGGAATGCCTTTAGTGGCGTTTGATACTCGGTTATTAGTAGCTGTCCTAATTAATAATTATGTCTCCTATAAAAAGGTTGAATGCTTTGACTTCCTCAGTGATTTGTCTTACTTAATAATTTGCAGCTCCAAGGGCAGTGGAGAAATCCGAGAACCGCAGCTAAAATGGTTACTCCCTTCAGTCAAAAGCGAGATGGAGACAATTAGCCTTCGGGCCCTTTCTGAAAACCGTCTTACAGTTTTACGACAGATTCTGCCTTATTGTCTGTACTACTACACTGTTTGATGTCCTACAGGTAAAAAGTGTGTTGTATTATGTTAGGGTTCTCCAAACCTCGCACGGGACATAAGCTATATCTGATTATGCCCGGGTCTTTGTATGTGTGCTATTCCTTATCGTGTAAATGGGTTGGTACATCGTGTGCTGCTACTATTATTGATCATTCTAAGTCCTACCTATTTTGCAAGAAGTTGTCCATGAACAGTTTGTCACGACATATATGTTCAATGAAGCTTGCAAATATATTATCTGCAAGGCTAAATCGGAGCTAAATGGGGCTATAGCGAAAAATTGTATATGGATTCATTTAACGGCAACATGCTCAAAAAGCTATAGCGGGCTATTTAAAACTATGATTGTCTGTCAAGGCATCAACTGGTCATGTTTTGTTTCATTAGCCTTGATTGTTTTGATGTCTGGGGAAGCAACATCTTTTTTTTTTATTGCGAGGCAGAAGCAACATCTTCTGAAGCAGTGATCCTATTGTGTTTCATTAGCCTTGATTGTTTTGATGTCTGGGGAAGCAACATCTTTTTTTTTTATTGCGAGGCAGAAGCAACATCTTCTGAAGCATTGATCCTGCAAAGTAGTTTCTTTGGTTATATGTATGCTATTCATGGTGAAACTTTAGTTTCACAGGCAACTTGAGTGTGTAGTTCCTGGGTGGGGCAATGCAGTTATTATCTTGTGAAGGGGATGATGGTTGTCTATACTCTGTTGTCATTTAAAAAGGCTTCCATCTCTAACATCATTCAGGTAACATATAATGTAATTATTTCTGGAGATGGCAATAGCCTATTAGTTAGATCCCTTAGAATCAGGCTTTGTTTGTCTGGTCTATATCTTACTCTGTAGAAATGATGCTCCACTCTGCTCCTTTTTTTTTTGTTGCTACCTTTTCCTCCTTACTGGTGTTTGGTGTGCATGTGGTGCTGTGTCTATTTGTTCCATTCAACACATCAAAATTCTGATTCTGATCTTGTTTCAAAACAAAAGGCAACTCCCACATGCCCAAATGACCCTCCATCTGCATTTTTTAATGCCTTGTAGCTTGCGGGCTGTCGCGTCTCGGGTGCGGAATTTATTCGACGATGCTGAAAGCGACTGATAGGGTTCACAGTTGCTGCTGATTGGCAGCGTAGGAAGCAATCCTGGATCATATGGTTTCGGTTGCCTGACACTTGTTATCTACCATATCTCCTGTTGTTTTCTATTCTAAATCTGCACTTCTTTGTACTATAAATATAATACCAGCAGCATCAAGTACCTAGTTAGGCTCTGGGTTCCTTTGTTCCCTGGTGGTCCTGCCATGCCACTCAAGTTGATAATACAATTCTAACCTTTTGATTGATCCTTTTCTTAGCCGATAAAGTCTTGCTTTAGGGAGTAGTTTAATGCCTTTTTATTCTTCTGTGCTCCCGGATGCGATTTGAACCATAACTGGAGTTTCATCCTCAGCAAATCGCTGCTGCAATGGTGAAAGTTTAGAACTACCGAGGCTGCTTTCACCTTCGTCTTTTGTGAAACATGGCTAAACCTCCTTTTGTTGGCTTTGGTTGCCCTTGTTGAGCTATGTAACTTGCATGCGCCAAGAGAAGTGAGCATCTTTCTACACAGAACCTTTCCCATGGAATGAAACAAATATGTTCTTGTCAATACCTTTCAATCCTTCAATTCAAGTCCTGTGGACTTTGATGGTTGCTTGTGGAATTTTGCTAAATCGTCACAAATTTGGACTCGTGGCCGCGGACGCATGATTGGCCATGTTTTCTATGCTGGTCGTCGGTCGCTCGAGGTATCCTCCTTGCGCAAAATTTGGTGGTGGAAATTGGCTTCCAATTATTCGTTAATTCTGCAAAATTTGGTGGTGTTTGCTGCTCACTCGCTCAACTAAGCTTTATTCGTTGAAATGTCGATAAGGCTGATGAATTTTTTCATAAAATGTCAGCTTATGTATGTCAGCTGTGAAGCAACATTTGCGCTGAGCATGCTTGAACACCTGTGCCGGTTAGAAATTGACAGCGCGGGCTTGTCCACATTTTACCAATTGGACCCAAATTCCGCGGCCACATGATCATGTCTCTTCTACCTTTGTATTTCACCAGCCCGGCCTGCCCGCTTACAGAAAAAATTGGAAGGATTAAACTTCCGACATATTCAAGAGTCTTTCAGTTTCGAAAGCGGGTTCACTTATTGGTGGCACATATGTTGGTTGTTTGTCCAACTCATATAATCTCCTTTTTTGATCATATTATAGCCATTAAAATTAAGGATAACTATTCCCCGCAAAAAAGAACATTATGGATAAATACAACACAAACATCATTGAGCAAAATTTGTCCGTTTCCAATCAAACAAAGCCTTTTAAATCCACCAATGACAAGTCTCCTAGGTATCTAATCTTCCCGACGAAATGAAACCATACTAGGCAGCACCACCAACACCAGCCCCATCCATTGGAGAGATCTTTTCCATCTCTCAGCAGTGCGAGGGAGGGACCATGCCCACCTGCACATACAGTGCTCAAACAAGCACCATTTTCTGCAACCCATCACTGATTTCTCTGGTTAAAAGAAAACAAAAGAGCGGGAAAAAAGGGGCCCCACCAGTAGCTTAAGACATAATCATGGAGCACGCCCACATGCAGAGCCCCAACACGTGTGGCCCATGCTAGAGCGACCTGGTGGGCTGGGTTTTATCAGTACTATAGTGAAACCTGGTACATGTCACTGACCGTGGGGTCAAAGGGACAGTGGAGCCCGCAAGTCAGCGTGACAGGATGGTTTGCCGTGTTTGGTAAGCGGAGCGGTGGTCCTCGTGTGTGAAGTGGAGAGTGGCTGCCGATAGGGGGACACCACTACTCCTGTCCCTATCTTCGTGGGGCCCACCGCGTAGAAAATTATGCGGCCCCTATTTCCTGGAACACCCGCTTGTCCAGGGAACGACTGTGTTCCGAGCCGATGGCTGCTGGGACCGGTGTTGCGTGGGACCGATGTGTCATTGGGTGGGTGTGCGTGAGGGGAGGTTTGAGTGGGTGAAAGCGAGTGGGTCGATTGGCCAACACGCGTGGCTGGGCGGATGTTGGGAGCAGCGGCAGTGCGGGTGATGGCAATGCGGGAACTCTCTCTACCCCGCAGTAGGGATATAAACGGATTGGATCGCATCATATTTTGTCTCTACCATATTTTTTACCATATATATGTTTTCATTAGATTCAGATCGGAGCGGATAATGAACATTTACGGATTCGGTATCGGATATATATGATCACGGACAGTGCCGAAGCTAGACCACTAATCTATTGGGTTCAG
The DNA here is from genome assembly GCA_947311845.1 of Poa pratensis. Taxonomy (NCBI): domain Eukaryota; kingdom Viridiplantae; phylum Streptophyta; class Magnoliopsida; order Poales; family Poaceae; genus Poa; species Poa pratensis. Next base: position 9,089,089 of record CAMZMU010000090.1, read on the forward strand.
CTCTACCGTTTATATATGTTATATTCTTTCACTGAAATTCAATTGCAGCCGTGACTTGATGAAGGATTTGGCCAAAACCATTGGGTTCATTTGCACCAAATAGTTGTATACCAGCTCCGCCACTGATTACGCATTCGGAACGGAAACAGAGCGGATTCGGGATGGAAATAAAACTAATCGGATCGGTACGTGCATATGTACATCGTCAATCCATAAAATAAAATAAACTGCTCAATAACCTAATAACGTAACAAAGTTGTACTCCATTGTCCGTACAATGACTATGTAAGTGAGTTGATGTTCAACGGATGAATTTCATAACTCACTAATTACGAACTGTGGTCTATTAAGTTAGACATTTTGGTAGAAAATCGGATTATTCGGATTGTAATCATCGGATAATCCTAATTAATTTTCGGATAATCCTTATTCGGATGCTACCGTATCCGGTTGTTCAGTTCGGAATAGGATATCCTTATCCTGCGGATTTTTTGAAACCGGATATGGATTCTAAAAAACGGATTCAGCGACGGATTTGGTGCGGAAATTATCCTATCCGTTTACATCCCTACTCGCAAGTAAGGGATATCTCGTTGTCGCTGCGCCCGCGCACCTTGACCACTGTACCTTCTCCCTCGCACGGTTGCGCTTGCACACGTGCAAGTGCAACTACACTTCATTCATAGCAAGTTGGAAACCAGGACGCGCAATGTTGGCCATGTGTTCGTGTTTATCTATGTACGGCCTTGTAATCTTGTATGCTACTTCCTCTAATTCATAATATTATGTTTTAGAAGTTTTAATATGCATCAAATACATAGTAAAATGAGTGAACTACCAATAAAATATGGCTAGATACATACGAATCATTATAGCTAAAAGGACCTAAAAAATATTATATTTAGAAACAAATGGAGTATTGTACTGGTTTCTTTTAATTATTGGGGATAATCCCCACATGGATTGGCTAAAATCAAAGCCTTCATCCAAGCTCATTGAATCCTCAATCTAGTAGGGAGGGGTAGTGTCTTAAGTATATTGAGAAAAATAAGCTAAAGTTTGACACATTCTGGGAAAAGTTGGGTATATAATTGATCAAATACACTAGAACAAACAACCTTTTCGGATTATGTGGAGATCTAGAGTTTAACCGGATAATCTCCACCATTTTTGAAAAATATACAAGTAGCAAACAATGCCTTCAAGGGTGGATACACGCTGCTACCAAATTGATCATGTGCCGGTCTATCCTATGGATAAGACAAACACCCTTTTGACAACAGAAAAGACAATTCAACGTAAAATAACAACAATAAAAGAAGAAAAGATGTGTCAGCGACCGTGCCCCACCTGGAGATCACTCTGCCTTTTTATCTTTACTCAACGGAGGTCACTCTGCTATTTAAGGGCAAATCCTATACGCCGCCCTTTAGCGGCGCGTAACGCTAGCGCCGCTAACGGGAGCGACCTAATGGGCCGGCCCATAGTGCGGCAATTTTTTTTTCTATTTCTTTTCGTTTCTTTTTTCTTTTCTGTTTCTTTTTTATCTTGTTTTTCTTTTATTTTTTCTTTTTTCGTTTTTCTTTTTCGTTTATTTTCTGTTTCTATTTTTCTTTTTCGTTTATTTTCTTTTTCGGTTTTTTTTCTTTTTTGTTTTTCATTCTTTTTTAAATTGTTTTTGAAAATTGTTTAATTTTTGAAAATGGTTCCATTTTGAAAATGGTTCCAAATTTAAAAATTGTTCCGAATTTAAAATGGTTTCAAATTTAAAAATGGTTCCAAATTTGAAATCGGTTCCATTTTTGAAATTGGTCCCATATTTGAAAATGGTTCCAAATTTAAAATGGTTCCAAATATGAAAATTATTCATTTTGAAAATGGTTTCAAATATAAAAATGGTTCCAAATTTGAAAATAGTTCCATTTTGAAAGCGGTTCCAAATTTAAAAATGGTTCCAAATTTAAAAATTGTATATTTGAAAAAATGGTTCCATTTTGAAAATGGTTCTAAATTTAAAAATGGTTCCGAATTTAAAATGGTTTCGAATTTAAAAATGGTTCCCAATTTGAAAAAATAATTTTTGAAAATGGTTCCAAAATTAAAAATGGTTCCAAAATTGAAAATGGTTCCAAAATTAAAAATGGTTTCAAAATTTTCCAAATGGTTCCAAATTTGAAAATGGTTCGAATTTGCAAAAATGGTTCCAAATTCACAAAATAATTTATTTTAAAAACGGTTCCAAAATTGAAAATGGTTCCAATTTTTTGAAAATGATTCCATTTTTATGAAATTGGTTCCAAATTTGAAAATTGTTCCTAATTTTTTTGTTCATATTTTTAAAACATTCAAATTTGAAATTTGATTGAATTTAAAAACGTTCACATTTCAAAAAGTGTTCGAATTGAAGAACAATCAAATTTGAAATGTTCAGATTTTTCAATTCTATTGAATCAAACATTTTTGGTAAAGAACAGTACGAAAGACGAATCAACGAACCGTTCAGTGCGCAAAGTATATGGGCCGGCCCACCTAAGAAGGTTAGTAGGCGGCGGTACGCAAAATCACCGCTAATGAGCGACGTAAAGGAGCTCCCCTATTAAAGGGGAGCGCCTTTAGGCCGCTAGTTGGCGCCGCTCAACAGCCGCGCCGCCTAGAGAGTTTCTTAAATGAGCCGCGGCCCAAAGTTTTAGGTGGCACGGGAAATAATTTTTTTCATTTTTTTTTCAAGCGTTTGGTTTGTACGAAAAATATTTCAGAAAAATTGAAAATGGTTTCATTTTAAATTTGCAACCATTTAAAAAAAATGAGTTTTTCAAATTTGAAACCATTTTTTAATTTGGAACCATTTTCAATTCGGAACCATTTTAAAATTTAGAACAATTTTCAAAATGAAACCATTTAAAAAATGAACAATTTTTAAATTTAGAACCATTTTCAAAATTTGAACCATTTTTTTAATTTGGAACCATTTTAATTCGGAACCATTTTCAAAATGAACAATTTTCAAATATGGAACAATTTTCAAATTTAGAACTATTTTAAATTTGGAACCATTTTTAAATCAGAACCATTTTTGGATATGAAACCATTTTTTAAATTGGAACCATTTTCATAATGGAACCATTTTTTAATTTAGAACCATTTTAATTCAGAACAATTTTTATATCTGGAACCATTTTAAAAAATGAACAATTTTCAAATTTGGAACAATTTTCAAATTTAGAACCATTTTAAATTTGGAACCATTTTAAAATTTGGAACCATTTTTATATTTCGAACCATTTTAAACATTAACAATTTTTCAAATTTGGAACCATTTTTAATTTGGAACCATTTTCAAAATATAGAATTATTTTTTAATTTGGAACCATTTCCAAATTTGGAACTATTTTAAATTTGAAACCATTTTTAAATTTGGATCATTTTCAAAAATTAAATTTTTAAAAAATAACGAAAAACAATAAGAAAATAAAAAAGAAACGAAAACAAAACAGAAAAGAAAAGAAACGAAATGAAAAACAAAAACAAAAAAAGAAACGGAAAAAAGAAAGAAAAGAAGGAAAGCCGCTAATTGGTCTGGCCCGCCAGGAGCTCCCCTGTTAGCGGCGCTTGCCTTACGCACCGCTAACGGGCGGCGTATAGGTTGGGAGCGACTGTACGCCGCTCGTTAGCATCACTTCTTGCGTGCGCCGCCTACGTGGTTCGTTTACTGGGCAGGCCCATTTGTTTGACGCTCGTTTGAAGGTTCCCTCGTTTCTTTGACTGTTTCGTTTCGTGCATCAGTTCGCTCGTGGAGAAAAACGTTTCGCTCAGACTATTTTTGCTACAGCTCGTTTCTATGACAATTTTATATTTCGTGAAAAATACAAAATTTCATGAATTTTTTTTTTAAATATAATTCTTTGTAAAATTTGGAACCATTTTAAATTCGGAACCATTTTCAAAGTGGAACCATTTTTTAAAATGAATGATTTTCAAATTTAGAATCATTTTAAATTCGATACCATTTTTAAGTTGGAACCATTTCAAATTTGGAACCATTTTTAAAATTGGAACCATTTTCAAGATGGAACCATTTTGAAATAAGAACAATTTTCAAATTTGGAACCATTTTAAATTCGCAACCATTTTTTAATTGGGAACCACTCTCAAAATGGATCCATTTTTAAATTAGGAACCATTTTCAAAATGAAACCATTTTTTTAATTTGAAACCATTTTAAATTCAGAACCATTTTAAATTTGGAACCGTTTTCAAAATGGAACCATTTTTAAAGTTGGAACCATTTTCAAAAATGGAACCGTTTTAAAAATGATTTTTAAAAAAATTGGGAACCATTTTTAAATTTGGATTTGAAAAATGGAACAATTTAACGGAAACAAAAAAACAAAAACAGATTAATAAAAAGAAACAAAAAAGAAAAACGAAAATAGAAAATAAAGAAAATCGAAAAATAAAAAAGAAAAGAGATGAAAAAGAGAAGAAAATTGTTCCGAATTTTTTAATCTGGAACCATTTTCAAAATTTGGAACCATTTTTAATTTAGAACCATTTTAAATTCGGAATCATTTTTAAAATGGAACCATTTTTAAATTTGGAACCATTTAAAAAATGACCAATTTTCAAATTTGGAACCATTTTTAATTTGGAATCATTTTAAATTCGCAAACAATTTTAAATTTGGAACCATTTTCAAAATGGAACCATTTTTAAAATTGGAACCATTTTCAATTTTAGAACCGTTTGCTAATTTGGAACCATTTTCAAAATTGGAACGTTTTCAATTTTGGAACCATTTTCAAAAAAATTAAAAGAACAAAAAAAATAAGAAAACAAAAACGAAAACAAATATAAATGAAAAAACAAAAACGAAAAAAGAAACAGAAAAGAAAAAAGAAACAAAAAAGAAACAAAAAAAGAAAAAGAAAAGAAAAAAAGCGCCAGACGGGCCGGCCCAGTAAAACGTCACGGGAGAAATCGTGTAGGGGGCGCTCGCGTTAAGGGGCGCCAATGGGTGGCATATAGGGTTTGCCGTATAGGTTTCGCCTTATTTAAGGGGGCAAGAAGAAAAGCAATGCAGGTGAGGCCCAGGTCAATGCAGAAACGTCGGGGCTCCAGGATGGCTTGCAGGCGAGAAATGACTTAGTCGGCCTTGTAACTTTGTAAGAGTGAGTGCCGTGGGCGAACTCGAGGGTTGCGGAAGCGGCGGATCCGCGGATTAGCTCCATCCTAGTCGAAATTTCCTGGCAAACATCAATTCTCTCCGGTGGCAAGCTTCTATGTCACGTATGTGGCAAGCTTCTATGTCACGACGATGCATGGTGCCGATGATTCGACGGTGAGGTGTTGTAGTGTCCCAACGGCGAGCGCGGCACAACGGCGACCAAGGAGGCGCCCCTGCTACTACGGTCGTGAGTCTGTCATGCTCGCGACCCATCTAGTCCTGGGCGGGCCTATGGTTTGGGCATGTGGCAGCGGGAAAACGTGGTGCCGCCTGATGACATCGGCTGTTGGGCGCTATGGTGGTGTCGGTGGCCGGTCAGGCGTCCGCGTGGCTGGATCGCCACCATCCAGCCTGTTTTATGGTGGTCATGGTGGGCGATGGTTTGCGTTTTCCACTTCACCGGTAGCGTGATGTCGCTTGTATCTCGATGGCGGCCAGAGAGGCCATCTGATGGTTCCATCCGCTCGGTTCCGGTGGACCTTGGGTCAATATGGGGAGAAATCCTGACACGCGGGCTCGGTTCTTGCTTGGGTTGCTCGCGGAAGTCCACGAAATGGCGGACGGAGTCGGAGTTGGCTGACGCATAGAGGGTGGGTTTTCGGGCCGCAAAGTATATCGTGGATGGAAATTCTTTGGTGGCGCCTTCCTTCAATCTGGTCGATTCCTTTCGTCCACTCACCGACTCTTCTAGAGACTTAAGACTGTTTTGTACGTTGAACCATGTTATCGTGGAGTCAAACTCCATCTTCCAACCTGGCACGGTCTTGGGGCTCACGTCTCGCCTCCTCGCCATTCATGGTGTGTGACTCGCGCAAGGCAAGCGTTCATCGTCGGTTGTTGTGAGTTGGTGTGGTGTGTGATGTTGTAGGCATTCTTGGCGATGCACGGTTGTCCATGCCTTTCTTCTGTACGATTAATACACATTTCAGGGTGTGTTCTTGCAAAAAAAAAAGACTAATTGAGAGCTTATGAGGGATCCTCTTTCTAACTAGGTCATGTTGCTCATATTTGGAAAGTGCAATTGGAACCCAAGCTCCACGTAGCCCTTTGCTTTGCAAAAACTTGAAAATCATGTTTTGAAGTTTCAACAAATTTCGAAAAAAAAAATCACGGACCGTAGACAATAGTGCATTCTATCAACGTGCAAAATCCCAACTCAAAACTAGTTCATATTCCGGGCTAGACAAAAATAATAAAATTGACAAATTTTAGAGAGTTCAAAATTTGCACTATTCACTACTTTCAAATTCATATTTGTCACTTTTGCACAATCCAAAATACAACATATATCTATTTGAGATTTATCAGGTTGGTATAAGACAACATTATCTACATGCAGGCTTTTTTTTCCAGATTTTTTGAACTTTGAAATATTATTTTCGCCGCTCTCACTGTTATACAACTTTTTGTGAGAAGTAGCCCAATCTCATTTCCAAGTGATATCCACATAGTTCGAGGGACAACATAAAAGAAGGGGCAAAATAAGGATGCAACTCGGACACCGTGTTTTGAATCATGATTCCAGGTACACCCATTATGCAAAATGCACTTTTAAATGCATTAAAAATGTTAAAAATTTCAAACAAAAAAAATTAGTGTATATCCGGACATTATACATTCGCACTTAACGTTCCACGAAAAATTCATTTTTTCTGTTGCCCGTGTGAAAAGGACTAAAAACGTCTCCTAAAAAGTCATTTTGGAGCAACCGAATTTTTGTTTGAATTTTTTGACATTTTAAAATTCGATTTTTACATAGTGGGTGCATCACATCGAAGAGTCAACCTTACAAGAGTGATGTGAGAAAAAAAGTGAGGCCAGCTCACTTGGTTAGGTAAGAGGATGTACAAACCAGCCACGTAGGTTCAAATCTTCACGGACGAAGATTTGGGTTCTTATTATTCAAAAGAAGAATCCATTATAGGGGCTTCGCCTACCACATTCCGCTAAAAAAAAACTGATGACAGCATCTTGGCGAAGCCTAGTTAGCTATTTTCAATTTCCACAAAAGAGAAAACTGACAATTTATTGAGCTCACACAAAACCACAGATTATGACGGCGCACCCACCTTAGAACCAGCAAAGGACGAGCACTCAGACAAAGATTATAGCAGATAATCTGAATGGTAGAACAAGCACACCTGGGAATAATTTCTGGCTTTTCAGAAGAAAAAATGCACATATAACTTAACTTGGTAACAAAACGGGTCATGCATGTACATTGCAACAAAAAAGGTAGTAAACCTAATGTTCTCTATGAACGACCAGTGATGACAGATTGGAGGACAGTCTATCTACAAACCTCATTTTGAGGCTTTTACAAGATTTCAGGAGGGGTGCTTCCAACTCGAGGTAAAAGAGCCCCAGTGAAATCTGTACCAAAATTATGTCCCGGCAAAATCATTCTTCCAGTTCCTTGAGAAAATCCAAATTGTCAACGAATACCTGCAATTGAAATAACCGTAACGGGGAGCATAAACAGCATGCTTATTGTGAAATAAAGAGCAATGGCACAAATAAAAACTTATGTCTAATCTTTGACAGTGAAAACCATCATTTTGGTGGAAATTAAAAAAACGACTAAGTTTGGAACCCAATGAAAATTTGTTGTTTAATATACTTCATTTTTTTAAAAGCAAACGGTCCATAACCAGCAGCTGTGACAAGGCAGAAAAAAGAAAGGAACAAAAAGCCTTTCATCATAAATTCAACTCTCACCCATCTACATGAATGGAAATGTAAGAGAACTTTAGGACCAAAACAAGAAAAAACACATACTGATTTCCAGCCATCTGGATCTGTGCAGGCAGTTATCTTGGTACTGATGCCAGGTAATGGACCAGGTTCACGAGTTATTTGTCCACCATTTTGTCTAACGACTTCGGCAGTCTTGTATACATCATCTGTACCAATAGCAATCTGGAAAGATAAAAAATATCAACCTTCGGAAGTGGGAAGTGTAACGTAAGAGGTATGAGCTAACGATAGAACAACACTTGTAATATTGACCATTGTATAGAATATACCTGTGCATAAGCATTTCCTTGTCATATTCCTTCACACCATAATTGTATGTCAACTCTAGTACAGCATTTTTGTCTTCAGGGCCATATCCCATCATAGCAATGGTATACTAAGAAGGTAACAGTTAGAACTTTAAAAATAATACCCTGAACTATACATTGAAGGGATGGTGAATATGCAAATTTGGCTGCACTATATTGAAAGAGGAGAAATATTAAAAGACAGAGCTGAAAGCTTCTATCGGTAACCAACAAGATAGATGAAGCCACAACTGGAACCAACGAAAACAGTGGAAGTGATGGAAGCGCCAGTCAGATACATGATTATCTGTAAAATTTGCCTTTTTTTGGGCGTTTACAAGAATTTTCACCTGTATGGGATGATATCGCAGCAAAGCCATGAGATCATTAACCACACAGCTTGAATGTGGCACTGCCACTGAACGATAATGACATGGTGAAAACAAGCAACACACAACACCGTATTGTCTATACGGTTAAGGTTATATTTTGTGGTCTGAACTTTTGTTACAAAGGGCAAGTTTGATGGAATAATGTGGAACAGTACATGCTGAATATTTGTGGTTTCTGTCTGTTGAACTTGAAATAGCAGATAATTTTACAGTTATTGTAACCTGGAAGGAGGAAATCTGAAACCTTCTTCCATAGTGAGTGTGTCAGTTAACAGAAGCACATACCAAGGAACAAATAAAGAAGTAAATACAATGTTTCCACTTTCCTGGCTAAGGAATTTGGGAACCACTCAACAAACGCTGCCGCTGAGAAAAACACAGCATAAGACTATCCAGATTGCAGATACAACAAACAGCTTAAGACAATGAGTAGCCTGCCATATGCACAAACATAAGAAGAATCTTGATGGCAGCTGTTGAAGTATATGTTGGATTGCCCAATTTTCACTTTTGGTTCTTCAGGGTGGTGCGTGAAACATAATATGGTATCGGAGCAGATGCCATGGGATCAAGTCTCAGTTTATACAATTTAGATAAAAAATTGCTTGCCCACTTTCTATCACGTTTAGGCCTTATCAAGCCACATGTGAGAGAGAGTGCTGAAGTATGTGTGGATTGCCCAACCTTCTCCATCAGTTCGTATTTTTGGTTCTGCTAGCTGGTGCATGAAAGTTAATAGCAGCATGCTTGGAACTACAAGATTACTACTACACACAAGGTTCAAAAAGGCACTACGCAGGCATTTTGCCAGCGCCTTGCCCGCCAAAGGAGCACCTACACGTCCACCAAGAGATGAAGCAGGCTGAGGAAAACGCCAAGTGAAATAAGAATGGGAACAGGAAACTAGGGAAGTCAAATAAGATAAGATGGGCTGACTCAGTCCATCAAAAACCAGAACGGCCCATGTGTCCGTACTAAAGCAGTATCTGGAAACATAACACCAGACATTATGACTCATTTACCACGACAGTTCTGTCCATCATTTCTCCCGCTCCATGCAGTGACGGCTATGAGCCGGCAGAGCTGGATTCATCGCTGGAATAGATCGTTGTTGTCAGAGGGCCCAGGCGAACTTGGAACTACACTTTGTGTGACCTTAACTATCTACAACCATAGGAATGTCTAGACCAGAAGAACGAGGCCTAGAACAAACCTTCCTATACCAGAAGAACGAGACATACAACAAACTTGTTCCCAATTCTAGAAATATACGAAAAAATAGTGTTCAACTGCCAAGTATCAACCCCTTAAGCAATAGTTTCGGAGATGACACAGGTGGAACCTGTTATCATCTCAAATTAAATCAATAGCTCTGAACCAAGTATAGAAATTAAAGTTAAATTTCATGACTAAACTTTTGAAGTATTCTAAACTATAAAACCGGAGTAACAGATATGGGAGACTATGCCAAAATAAACGACAGCAACAAATCACTAAAGATGATGTTTTCTTGTACTTTTGAAGTAGTACTGAAGTAGTGTTTCGATCTCATGTTAGCAAGCGTTCGATGACAAGCTTAGCAAACGAACATTACAAGCTGCATTATTGAGCTGGTCTCAGAAAGTACCAACCTTGTATTGAGGATTGTCTTTCCTGCGAAGAAGTTCCATACCAAATGCCTAATTGCAATATTATGTCACAAATTAGTAACTTAAAGGAACACAAAGAAATGACAAAACTTCCATACAATTCCCAGTTCAAGCCAAATACCTTCTCATAGAACTTTATAGCATGATCTAGATCTCCCACTCGAAGCATTACTTGGCATAAAGGCTCAGGTGTGGGACCTCTTTCTATAAGCTCAAATTTGTAACCATCAGGATCTTCAATGAAGGCAATGACTGATTTTCCACCTTTTACTGGACCTGGTTCCCTTGTTACTGTTCCTCCCTTGGCCTTAATTAGTTCTACTGTTTTTTCAACCTGCAACATTCTAGCATGAATATAAATATTCAAGCCACCTCTTATGCATTTATGCAAAGGTGATTAAATCATCTAATACATATTGCCAATGGATAACATGTTGGGAATTTTACACCTAATCTGGAGCGTATAGTTATATATTTTCTTTTGAATAAAAACTTAAATTCACGACTAAATTGATGTAGAAGATACTGAGTAAAATGGCTCAAGATAATAATAAGCAATAGCAAACCTGCAACACTCTACAGAATCATAAGTTGACGGTAAGAAACAACATCTCAGCTTATTTACAACTTCTCAATAAATACTATAATGTCATTTCCGCGGAAGAAACCAAATTACTCCCAGTCCTGCCTAAACTGTGCATACCGGTCGTTTGGAGGTTTCAGTGTAAAAGGTTGGACAGTCAATGCGGGTAAAGGGCATGAACATATGGAGAAAATAACACATCTCGTCATCTCGTGAAGCAACCCTAAATTTTTTTTTTTTAAATATGACTGGATGGTTTGATTTATAGTTAAGTGTTAACACTTCATAAACGGAAGGCACATAGCTAGATATTCCTTAGGCACATGAGGCATAATTTTCCATGAAAAGGCAACACAAATTGCTTAAACTCACGGCGGCCTTGAAACTAGGCTCACTCATGTAGAAGAAAGCTATATATGAGCTACTCATAGTTTATACGCAATTAGCGCTTCTTAGCTACAGAAAGCAGAAATAATAAAATTACATCGACTCGCGTAGTACTGAATCTCAACAACTGAAAAGGAACAAATATGGGGATAGATTCTTACATCCTCCACAGCGATTCCAAAATGACCGAAACCAGAACCTATATCATAACTTTCCACGCCATAATCTGGCAATAAGCGAATTCGCATGTAAGATCAATAGAAAGGGTACGGTTTCTTTCAGAGAGAAGAAGGGATGTAATGGGCGTTTTGACCCTTCGCTTACTGTAAGTGAGCTCCACAACAAAATGCGAGTCCTCTGGTCCGTACCCGAGAAAGGCATTGGTGTACCTCTCCTCCGGGATGTCCCTTTTCCGCAGCAGCTTCATCCCCAAGCACTCCGTGTAAAACCTGCAGGACAGTCCCGTCAGCAAGCCCATCCAGAACTGACGAAACCGCGGTGCTCAAAGCAAATTCATCAGAGACAAGGAGGGAGTTGGTTTACTTGATCGTCTTGTCGAGATCTCCGACGCGGTAGACGACGTGGAGCAGGCGCCTCCGGTCGCTCTTGACCCACTCCAGCGCCTCCTCGGGGCCGATCACCGTGCTGGCCCGCGCCGCCGACCCGCCCGCCTCCGCGCCAGTGCTCACTCCCCTGGTTGCCAGTCTTGCCGGCGCCCTCACCGATACTCTTTCGCCGAAGAGCGCCCCATGCCGCGCGACTGGAACGAAGGAAACGAAACAACAAGAAACCTCGTCACAGCAATCAAAGAGCGACAGAGACGCGAGGGACGGGCTGGGAGAGGTAAAGGTGGCGTACCGGAGACGACGGGTAGGCGGAAGCGGGAGGCGGCGAGGTGGACGGAGGAGGCGGCGGCGGCGGCGATTGGGTGGGGGAAGAGGAGGCGAGCCATCGACCAGAAGGGGGAGGAGGGATTTGGGGAAGACGACAGCACGGGAGCGGCGCTCTATCCTGGCGTCCGCGTCGCGGTTTGGATCTGCCCGACCTGTCAGTGTGTGTATTCTAGATGTGGGACCAACCGGTCACGTGGGCGCACCGAGGTGGTGAAAGCCCAGGCTGTGTTGTGTCTGGTCTCTTCCAGGTTTTCGCCCAGTGCAGCACACGTATCGATTCTCGGCAAGTTTGGGGGCTTGGGGCGTGTCGTAGATTTTGGGCCTCCAGCATCCACGGCTTTACAGAAACCGGCTCTATAAAAATGCGGGCTGGGCTATGTTTTTTAGCCCGTTTATTTTTTGAATTGTAACATTTTTTTTTACCTGGTGTTTGGTGAGCTGCAAACATGGTTAAATGCACTACACTGGTGTTTGGTTGTGTATTGGCCTTGTTTTGTGCTCACCCCCTTGAAAAATGGTGATCTTACAACCTCTTTTGCAACTCATTAGCACATTCAACACACATCGTAGGGGCACATTTAACTCATCAGCACTAAACATATACTAGTATACTGCTTAATCTGGTTCATTAGCATCTACTTAAGTATATAACATGGTAATGCACAACTGCATACTTAAGCAGCTCACACACCTTGACCAAAACAAAGTTTTGGGCATCACATGTCCATGGATAAACAGCTAACGGGGGCATCCCAAACCCCTGATTAACACAAACAAGGGCATCCCATGCGCCTGATCAAAATGCATCATCAGTATATACACTATGTCACTTACCACACGCTGGAGTTAACCATGATAAGTACACCTATATGCCCTTTCCGTGGAGGTGACGCTCTTGTAGATGGTTATCTTGAAGTCAGTTTAATGATAACAGTGTTGTGTTCCTCCAGCTCATACTTGAGCACGACATTCAACCAGTTTCTTCCGAACACAACCTCTCTGTTGTGCATGCAGAACTTGCAGGCTGAGACCAGCATGCAACGCGGGATATGGAGTCAATCCTCAAGGCCGCCTGTAGTGACCTAGGGATGACCAGCATGTGGAGGTCATCCCTATCGAGTTGCAAGTAGATCCAGCACGACACCACTTCTATGAGGATGTGGTCGATCGTTGGTTGCGGGCCATGGACACGTGCAACGTGCGCTGCCACCTCCCCTGCCCTCCCAGGTACCACGGGTTTCACTGCCCAACGGTTGAGCGGGAGCACACCCTCGTACCCAGGAGGTGCTGCGAGCACGCCACCTGCGATAGCCCACTCGGTGTTGGGTACATTGTCAGATTTGTGACGGTGGTTATTACAAGCACAAAAAGCACACGGTAGCACAATGGTAACAACATGCATAAGATTTACACAATGCACTAATCAAGACATGAACAAACCCCAATTTCAAGACAAGCACAATGGCAGCATACAGATATATGAACTTCTTACAAGCATATACACAATCACACGCACAAACAATGCTCTATGGTGCATAATGCTTTCCGTGATCACCACAAGACAAGCACAATGCCTAACCGCAATGCCCTATAATGCCTCAGTTCACCAATGCTTGTTTAATCTTCCAACTTCAATATGCGAACGTACTACAGATCTACGTATCTATAAGATCGATACAAGATCTATGCATAATGTTCAATGAACCACATCCTAAAATCCCCAACTGACTCATAACCCTATCCGCAATCCAAAATAGTCCCCAATCTACTTCTACATTGCCGGTACCGGGGGAACCGGGGTACCCCGGGTACCGGGCGCATGGGACCGCCTCCCGTCGGGAGGGCAGCAGTGCATTTTTGATGGCAAAGATTCAGCCCGGGGAAGTCGTCCCCGGGAAGAGCGCGACTCCCCGGGAAGGCGGGGACTAGCTACGTGGCAGGTGCCTTCTGCACCCTCGCCCCGGCAAGGGTTGCTTCGCAGGCAAGAAAGGCACGGCAGACAACATCGACAAGACATGGCTCGCAGTCCACTCGGCGCAGGCACTGCGCCCTGCGCGACGCCCGAACTTTTGACAAGACGAGACTTGCTGTCTCCTCTGTCCCGGTGGGGCGGACGGCATGGAGGACAGCGAGGTGCCGCGCGGCCACGAGGGCAGCCGGCGGGCGCCACCTTGGCTTAGGCTCGACGCGTGCCATGCCTCGGTGGCATGTGTACTGTTTGACCACATGTGGTGTCCCCTTGGCATATAAAAGGAGGCCCTTGGTCATCTTGGAGGATCATCGAAGAACAAGCTGTAGAACCCTAGCTAGCTGTCACTCGGAGCTCTCCACTTAGACTCGGGGGCTGGAAGAACGAACCCCCGGGAACCTCCTGGGCTTGTTCTTCCTTTGCCTACGAGAGTAGTGTAGGATCTCAAGTCACCACCTTGTATTCCACCACCACAATACAACCAGACAAGCAGGACGTAGGGTGTTACGCGGCAACGCGGCCTGAACCTGGGTAAATCCATGTGTGCTTGTGTTTGAGTTCGGGGACCGATTTCGGAGCACCTCGCGCCCTCCTACCGAACAAATAGGGAGTGACCGGCATCCCCGATGTACGCGTTCCGGTACGCGATATCTGGCGCGCCAGGTAGGGGGTGCTCCCGTGCTTCATACCGGTTCTCCCTGCTGCCGGCTCTGTCTGGCCGGTTAAGCGCATGGCCTCGAAGGCGTCGGGGAGTCGGCCCCATACGGCTGTGCTCGGCGGCCGCGACGGCAGCCCCTAGGAGGGGGCGTAGCCATGCGGAGAGCGAGCCTGCACATGAAGATGGCGGGGACGAGTCAGGGTAGGACCGCCCACCCGCACGTCGACAGAAGCCTAAACGCCATCGTACAAGAGCCAGGAGAGATGCTCCGGCACTACACGCTTCGATTCCGCCACACCCTGAGTTTCTACCCCAGCATGCCAGAAGCCGTTGCTATTCAGGCGTACCGCCAGAATGTGCGCGACGTCCGCATGCTAGAGAAGCTCGGAAGCCGTGACGTCGGGAGCATGGAGGAGCTGTACGCCTTGGCGGACAAGTGTGCCAGGATGGAGGAAGGGCGGAGGGCCCCGGAGCTCACGGCGGAAGCAGCACTCGGAGGGGCGGCGGCCCCACGCAAGGGATGCTCGCGGGAAAGGAGCCACCCGCTTAACCCGTCGCCGAAGGCGCCAGCCCGATGGTGACGCCGGGGGCGTGGTGCCCAATCCACGAGGTCCATTCCCATGACACGCGAGACTGCAACTCCGTGCGCAGCATCGCCGCCTCCCAAAAGAAGCGGCATGCGGCATGGGAAGCCAGCCTTGCATCCAGGGGCTGCTTCGCCTGCGGGGAGCCGGGCCATCGCATCCGGGACTGCCCGACCCGGCACGCCGGAGGAGAAAAGGGTGGAGAAGCCCGGGGAGACCGGGGCCATCGCTCCGTCGGGCAACTCGCCCCATGGGAGAGAGAGAGACGACGAACAATACTCCAACACACGGGAAGGCAACATGTTTGCATCAGGGGGCAGTAACTTCAGCAAACTAAAAGGCAGGCGAGGAGTCAGAAGGCAAGAACCGGAGGTCACGAGCATGCCCGGGGGCTGGTACATGTCAGTTGTGAGACTTATGATGGCTAAAACATTCCCGAGAACACACGGAAATATTATCAAGTCACTTTCTCAGGTG
The DNA here is from genome assembly GCA_947311845.1 of Poa pratensis. Classification (NCBI taxonomy): domain Eukaryota; kingdom Viridiplantae; phylum Streptophyta; class Magnoliopsida; order Poales; family Poaceae; genus Poa; species Poa pratensis. The sequence goes on from CAMZMU010000090.1 coordinate 9,104,949, forward strand.
CCATTGATTAACTTTGATTGTTTTGATAACTATTATGTGGGTTAACCTACGCCAATGTTGAAAGGACAAGGATGTCGCCTAGAGGTGGGTTGAATAGGCGATTAAAACTTTTCTGAATTAGGCTTGATAATTGCGGAATAAAACTAAGTGTTTAAATTAACAAGCCAAGAACCTAAATAAACTAGGCTCACCTATGTGCACCAACAACTTATGCTAAGCAAGACAAGCAACAGGGTGATAGCAAGATAGAATACTTCAAGCACGAAGGCTATCATAATGTAAAGTGCATAACTAAAGAGCTCGGGTATAGAAATAACCGAGGCACGCAGAGACGAGGATGTATTCCCGAGTTCCTCCTTTTTAGAGGAGTACGTCTCGTTGGAGAGGTGTGAGGCACCACAAAGGTCGATCTCAACGCCACAAAGGCTCACCCTATTCTCTGATAAACCGCACCACAAAGGATTGGTTCACCTTCCACTATCGGAATCCTTCTAGGCGGAAATCGGAGCCTTTACAACAACTATCCGGAGCACACACCCACAACCGAATTGGGGGCTCCCGAACAGCTACAAGTGACCACACAAGGTCTCAACCACCACAAAGGCGTCTAGGATCCAAAGACCCAAGAGTAACAAGCTCACACACTTTCATCTTCCACGAATCCTCATGGAGATCACAAACCGATGCACAAAGCAATGGCAAGAGCACAAGTGCTAAAATCCTTCACTCTCAAATCCCACCAAAAGCAACTAATGCTTATGGGGGGAGAAGAGAGGAAGAACAAAGAATAACTCAATAAATGGAACTTCAAGAACTATATCGAAAGGTTTTTCCTCACTTAGAAGAGAGATGGATTGGTGAAAATGTAGATCTAGATCTCCTCTCTCTTTTCCCTCAAAGATATGCAAGAATCATAGGAGGGCTTGAGAGAGGGGGCAAGCTTTCCAAGGTCAACAATGGCAAGAGAGAGAGAGAGAGAGAGAGAGAGAGAGAGGAAAACGAGCCGTGTGAGTTGGGGGTCATTGGGGAAGAAGGTCCCTTAAATAGGACCCCAAAATCCAACCGTTACCTGAAAATCGCGCCCAGGAGCGGTACTACCGCTAGCCCAGCGGTACTACCGCCCCTTGGGGATTTAGAACAGTGAAACAGGCTCAAAACAGGCTCTAGGCAGCGATACTACCGCCCTGGCAGCGGTACTACCGCTCCGGATGATTTGGGCGCTCAAAACGCGCGCGATACTAGACTCCCAGCGGTATCCGGCGGTACCGGTCTGGCACTACTGCGGGACAAAAAACTGCAGGAACACCCAAACGAAAACGACGATATCTTGAGCATCCGAACTCCGTTTTTTATGATCTTTGGCTTGTTGGAATCGTAACGAAGAGCTCTTCAAGATTATGCAATGAAACATCATAGTCCAATAAGTAATAATGAATCCAAATGTAGAAAGGTAAAACCTCTCTATAAAAGAACAACCGGTAAAACCTCCAAATCAAAAACGCAACAAGATATTCATATGAAATCCGCTTTTGATGAACTAGAGCTTGGTATGGAGATGAACACAAGCTCTAAATTCACACATGGATAAAAGACAAATAAGAACCAAGAAAGATGATATGCGACGAATGCAAAGGTTTGAGCTCTCCACAAAGATGCGATCAAGTTACTCACTTGAGAGCCCCTCTTGATAGTACGCCGTCTATCCTATAACCCGGTCTCCCACTAACATCATGAGACCGGTAAAATAGAAACCCTATCAAGATCATACCTTTGCCTTACGCATTCCACTTGAGCTAGATGATGACGATCTTGATCTCTCAAGATGGAACACCTTTCTTGATTGTACTTGCTAGCACATGCTTGATGAAGACTTCTCCAAATACTCCCCAATACACCATGATGGGAGAGCCTTGCTAATCTCCGTCTTCATGAAACTACTTGCACTTCATCTTCTTATATTGATATAAATGATGGCTTGGAGATAACATGAATGTTCACTCAATCTTCTTTTCCAAGTCATGCTTGCAATGAGCTCAACTCTTCACATGACCATTCTTCATATAAACCCTTGGATAGAACCTTGGTCATCATATAAGGTTCTAGAGTCCAACACATGAACTCCTATATTTTCCATGGACAAGATCTATAAGAATATCTTAATGCAAATATTAGTCCATAAGGATTGTCATTAATTACCAAAACCACACATGGGGCAGCACATGCACTTTCAATCTCCCCCATTTTGGTAATTGATGACAATCCCTTTTACGAGGGTTTATATAATGAATTAAGCGACCATGCATAACAAAGAGCAAGGATGCAAGAGCATGAAAGGTGAATGCTTAAGAACGAAACTAAATCATAAAACCAAATGCCCTTAAACCCTCTGAACTTCTCCCCCATTGGCATCAATTGCCGAAATGGGAGGAAAATCTAGAAGGCCAATATAGTAAGAGCTCCCCCATAATGTGTGCATTTCTCATAATATGAGTGAAATCAATTGCACATATCCAATGACGAATAGTTGGGAAGGAGATCAAACTATATTGAGGATCCAAAGATTGCAAAAGAAAAACAAATTGAAACAAACGTCGACAAAAGAAGTAACCAATCAAAGGATCCGAAAAACCAATTGAACACAAGAAGGTATTATGATAAGATCAACCAAGTGTTCTAAAAATCAAGAGGGAACTCCCCAAGGTACGTGCATAATAAGAATTTGTATTCCAAAATAGTGTGCACAACATGGAATCCTCACTCCCTCCTAGAAATTTTGAACACAAACACGTGCAAGAGAGCATATAAGAAAAGAAGCAAAACCACTTGCAACAAATAAACAGTTGAGCAACAAAAGCAAGAAGTAACAAATAAAGACTTGCTCAACCAAAAAGAGACGGGTGTGATATCGGAAGACGTTGTAGGAGACTAATAAGGATGAGCGAGCATCAACATAGTCTTTCAATATAAGAGGCACATAGTGCATATCATGTCCTTCTCATACACACAAACCAAAGAGAATATAGCAAATAGGTCCACAAGCTAATTAAGATGCAAAAGGGATATCAAATGAAAAGCAAAGCTTGTGCCTTTTAGAAACCACCAAAGAATCAAAAGAATAAAAGGTGGTCACTAAAGAGTTGGAATACCAATTATAGATGTAACTATTCTCATGTATATAAGTTTCTAAGTAGACAATCAAGGTCCACAAAGAAACATGCACAAACAAAATAGGTACAAAGCTAGAGAACATGATATCCAAGGGGAAGTCATAGATACACCCTTAAGAACTTTGCTTAAACGCATAGCACAAAGCTCAATTTTATCTTAAAAGGATATAGATGAACTTCCAACACACACTCATCATAGCATCAAAAATATCCACAAGGGATAAGGTGATAAATGGGATGCTCCGACAAAGATAACAAGTATCACAAAAGGCAAATGATTTTGAAAAACATCAATATTGCATATGCAAGACATAGAGTATAAAGTGCTAGATTAACATATATGGGATTGGTGAATCATGAAAATAATTATATATATTCCCCTTGATATGTAATCATCCCGGCTTGCTCACATTTGCAATGAAGTTGTTTTGCAAGAACCAAATGAATTGCAACAAAAGAGATTCATGCCAAGAAACAACCTACACAAGGTTGAAAGCTAGAAATGTATGCATGAGCTAGATACTTGTTACCGAGATAACATTGTTGATGTAGAAGATAAGAGTTTACGATCATCCGAGCTTGGCTCCAATAAACACATGGTGGAGACACCTTCCTTGTAAATGAGACAAGCTTCCAATGCATCTCAAGTGTACCTAAAACAAATTCAAGTACAACATGGTACCCAAACTCATTGGGTCCAAATTAGTTAGAGAAACTATAATACATAGGACAAACTCCACATAAATATGTGCATATTGATATGAAATTGAATTTCATGCACATCTTAGCCATTTAGGATTTGATGGAGTTTATCCTATATATTGGATCAACAAATGTAAGCATGCCATAAGATATACATATAATAAATATGCATGCATAAGACTTTCAAGAACCAAATGAGATACAATTTGGACAAAACACCAATTAAACTAAGAAAGCACACAAGTGTGACAAGAAAAAGAATTGTCCAAATTATATCAAAGCCCTAAATCAACACATGATTGAAGATACCACTTTGAAAAGATACCAAATGAAAGTAAGATACCAATTGAGAGAAAAACATCAAGGAATAAACCTAACCCTCTACACTTCTCATGATGGCACAAGTACCAAGACGAAAAATATTTGTCTTCCAAAGAGACACATCATCGGAATCAAAAGCCAATTTGAAGACAACTAATGTTCAAAAGCCTATAGGATAGCTCCCCCAAGATGTGTGCATTATTTATGATCTTGCATTTGAATACAAATGCACACAAATGGGATCATCACTCACCATATATGTTATACAAACACTAGTCATGTTCAAGAAAGAGCAATAAAATTGAATACCAATTTAAAGAATGGTGTTCTACTCAATGTAGGATAGCTGAAAGTGCATGTGTTGCCCCATGTGTGGTTTTGGTAATTAATGACAATCCTTATGGACTAATGTTTGTATTGAGTTATTCTTGTAGGTTTGTCCATTGGCATCGCTTGAACTCCATATGTTGGATTCTGCCATCAAGATCACTGATTATAATGGACATATTTGATATGATCAAGAAGATGAAAAGATACAAGGTTGATCAAGACTAAGTGCAAAGAATGGATTCAAGTTGATCAACACACAAAGCTAAATGATATACCATGTGGGATCATGTGATCAAATGGTATGGTAAGAATTTGTCCATATAGTTTTGTGAACTAACCCATTATGTGTGTGTAGCATTCCTTTGTTGGGGTTAGGTATCTCTCCATGGGCTTGCATCAAAAGAAAGATTTCTTATAGCTCATGGAGGATGACGTCAAGTGGTGATCGTCATCAAGGTTGAGATGTGCAAGTTCAAGATGGGCATATGGAAGATTTCATATGCTTGAAGCTTGCAACCCATTTGGAGATAATGGTCAAGTGAAGATGTTCCTAAGAGAGGCACTCTCATCTTGGTGTATGGGGGAGCGATATATGAGTCTTCACCAAGCAAAGCGCAATCAAGAAAGGTGGTCCACTTGAAGAGGTCAAGATCGTCATCATCTAGCTCAAGTGGAATGCGCAAGGCAAAGGTATGATCTTGATATGGTTTCTATTTTACCGGTCTCACGATGTTAGTGGGAGACCGGGTTATAGGATAGACGGCGTACTATCAAGAGGGCTCTCAAGTGAGTAACTTGATCGCATCTTTGTGGAGAGCTCAAACCTTTGCATACTTGGCATATCATCTTTCTTGGTTCTTACTTGGCTTTTCTCCTTGTTGGGTTTTGGTGCTTGTTGTGATCTTCATGACAAGCCCATGTTCTCCGAAAACGGATTTCGTATGGAAAACTTGTTATGTTTTCGAGTTGGAAATATTATCGGTTTATCCTTGAGGAAAGTTCCACACCTTTCCATGTGTGACAACTTAACTCTATTTATGGTTCATAATATTTCCAACAAAATTGGTTTCACCTCATTTGGATTTCGTACGTGAAAGTTATTGCGTTTACAGTTTTGCTGTTTCTGTCAAGATTTGCTCAAGCAGGGGAATCGGATTATCCGGTCCTAGCTGACTTGGAATATCCGATTCTCAAGGTTGCTCGATTTCGGCTAAGGACTTTAAAGCAACCAGTTTTGTGGTGCACTGTAGTTTTTCGGAATATCTGATATAGGTCGACTCGGATTATCCGGTGCAGTCGGATTATCCAGTCCTGACTTATGTCGGATTATTCGATGCATTCTCAAGGTTGCTCGAAATCGGCGAAGGACTTGATGCAACCAGTTTTGTGGCGCACTAAAGTTTTTCGGAATATCCGATTCAAGTCGACTCGGATTATCCGACACAGTCGGATTATCCTATGCTGACTTATGTCGGAATATCCGACTCCCCTGTCTGCAACGTCTATTTTTCTGAGAGGGGTATAAATACCCCTCCACCTACCTCCAGCCAGCCAGCTCTGCCCAACACGATTTTCTCTCTCTCCCCCACCATTGTTGACCTTGCAAAGCTGGCCTCTCTCTCAATTCCTCACATGTTTTTTGCATATCTTTGAGGGAAAAGAGAGAGGAGATCTAGATCTATATTTCCTCCAATCCATCTCTCCTCTAAGTGAGGGGAACCCTTTCGATCTATCTCTTGAAGTTCCATTTGTTGAGTTCTTCTTTATTCTTCCTCTCTCCTCCCCCCATAAGCATTAGTTGCTTGTGGTGGGATTTGAGAGTGAAGGATTTGAGCACTTATGCTCTTGCCATTGCTTTGTGCATCGATTTGTGCTCTCCACGAGGATTCATGGAAGTTGAAAGCTTGTGAACTTGTTACTCTTGGGTCTTTGGACCCCAGACGCCCATGTGGTGGTTGAGACCTTTTGTGGTCACTTGTAGCTGTTCGGGAACCCACAACCGTAAAGGCTCCGGTTTCCGCCTAGAAGGATTCCGATAGTGGAAGGTGAACCAATTCTTTGTGGTGCGGTTCATCGGAAAATAGGGTGAGCCTTTGTGGCATTGAGATCGACCTTTGTGGTGCCTCACACCTCTCCAACGTGACGTACTCCCCTAAAAAGGAGGAACTCGGGAATACATCCTCGTCTCCGCGTGCCTCGGTTATTTCTATACCCGAGCTCTTTACTTATGCACTTTACATTGTGATAGCCTTCGTGCTTGAAGTATTCTATATTGCTATCACCTTGTTGCTTGTCTTGCTTAGCATAAGTTGTTGGTGCACATAGGTGAACCTAGTTTATTTAGGTTGTTGGCTTGTTAATCTAAACACGTAGTTTTATTCCGCAATTATCAAGCCTAATCCGGAAAATTTTAATCGCCTATTCACCCCCCCCCTCTAGGTGACTTCCTTGTCCTTTCAATAGCTTCCCAAGAATAGTGCATTATCTAGAAGTATGACTTGAATGAAAATGCACAAGGATCGGATCATTGCTTTTCCTAACTCAAGAAAGCACAAAAAAAAATTGAGTAGAGCAACAAGGATCCAAAAGATACAAGGAAGACAAATGAGAGTTAGATCAAAATAAATCCTTGACAAAAATAGAGTAATTCAAAGCAAGAGTCAAAGTGAAGATGGTCTACCCATTACACCACAATTATGAGTATCACATGTCATGGATAAGGAGTATATGTAAAAATTTCTCGGTGGTATATAGGAATGAAACACAAGACCAAACTTCACAATAAAGTAAGCAAATGGTAAAGAAAAAGATTCAAAAACCATGCTTAGATAAATAGATATTCTTGATAGCTTAAAATAGTCACGCGATCATGCAAAGCAACTCCAGGAGTAGCTTGAAGCAATTGGTTTTCCAAAAAGATATATGAGAACATATTTGGGGAAAGCCATATCAAGAACTTCCATCACAACCAAGATCCAAAAGGTGAGAGCCAAAAACATTTAAGCAAATGGAACTTGTTTGAGAAACATGCCACATAGGAAAAAGATTATTGACAATATCAATTCTAGGTGGCAATACCTCACATGTTCACATTTTCTAGGTTTGTAATATGCACAAAGCTTATTACTCCCCCATAATGTGATAATCCAATTTTTCTTAACAAGAGGCAAACAAAACCAACTAGAGATAATTAATGGACATTATAGAATTTGAATTTCTCATGAGCATGACATACCACATAGAGAATAGATAATATGAAATATCATCACTAAGTGGTATTCCTCATGTACACACATTTTTAGGATTGTGAAGTGCACGAAGCATATCACTCTCAAAATGGATAGTCCATTAATCTCTCAAAGAGAGCCAACAAGATAAGATATCAAATAAAAGCAATAAGGCTCAAACAAGTAAATGGTGTGCAAACCAACATACACATACTTGATTACTCAAGATAAGTAAGTAGAGAGCACAACACATACAAACACTAGCAAGGTACAAAACCTAACACATGCAAGGGTGCAAGCAACTTTCAATGTATATATGATTTAAATAAAAGTTACCGCAAGGAGGAACATTGGATATGAGATAGAACAATATAATCCAAATGACTTGGCTTGAGAGAATATAATTGATGAAGATCCCTTAATTCTTCATGATGTAGCCAAGTCTCCAATGCCCTCCAACAACACCTATTGATCAAGTTTTAGCTTGTTGGTCCCCAACCAAGTTGGGTCCTAAGAGGTTAGTCACAATAGGCTTGGCAACCCAAATGGTTCTTTTCTTGACACCACTTTGAGTACCAACATATTTGGCAAACACATTGCCAACCTTATCCTTCCGAAGAGAATAAACATCATCAATTATAATGGGGTTGGATAAGGTACCATTAGTGCATGAAGAAGCAAAGTGACCCTTCTCACGGCATATGTAGCAACATTGCTTCCTCTTTCTTCTTAGTTGGAATCTCGACTTGAGGAGGGGTAGCTTGATTCTTCTTGGGAAGTGGCCGTTCTTCAACTTGAGGAACTTGAGTTTGAACTTGAGGCTTCTTCCCTTGTTGCTTCTCACTAAGAGGCTTCTTCTTCAAAGGGCAAGATCTAACATGGTGCCCTTCAACTTTGCACTTGAAGCAAACAATCTTGGCCGAATCTTTAACTTGTTCTTGGCCCTTTTTCTTCTTGTTACTTGGACTTGTTCTTGTTATTGGAGTTGAATCCAAGTCCACTCTTGTCATTGGGGCGTCTTTGAACACTCAACATATTGTCAAGTGTATCCCCAACATGACGCTTTTCCAAGTCTTTCTTCAAAGAAGTGACTTGGGCCTTGAGCTCATTTAATTCCTCTACATGGTTAGTATCAACACAAACACTAGAGGAAGTAGATGCTTCATTGTTAGAGCAACAAGGCAAGGAAAGTAATTCATCACAAGATTTAGCAATAGTATGTGATGTAGAATTACTAGGACTAGCACATGGCATATAGCATTTTTAGTAGAGATTGTGCCATTGTCCACATGAGGCTCACAAGATGTTACCTTTGACATAATAGCCTCATGAGCTAACTTTAGCTTAGCATGGGATGCTAGAAGATCCTCATTAGAGCTAGAGAGCTTTTCATGACTTTCTTCCAATATCCCATACTTGCTAGTTAGCAACTCAAGTTGAGCCCTTAGCTCAACATTCTCCTTCAAAATAGATGCTTCACAAGAAGTGGAGTTAGTAGCACAAGCATCATTAACATTAGAAATGGAAGAAGACAACTTGGCAAGCTCATCATTTTTAGATAGTTGAGTTTGGAGTTGATCATGAGACTTGATAAGGAGAGAGTGTTCACTTTCTAAAGCCTTTGAGCTTTGTCAAGTCTCTCTATGTCCTCACTTAGTCTAGCATTGCCAACACCAAATTCAACTTTTTCCTTTTTAAGCACTTTATATTTAGCAAGCACAATCTCTTTCCTTAATGATTTTAGCAATAATAAGATCATTTGACTCATCAAGAGACTCAAGCCTCTCTTCAAGAGAAGCTCTAAGCTCTTCCTCTTCCTCAGAGAGCCTTCAAGGATGCTATTGTAACATATCTTCTCTCTCAATTTTATATCTCTCATCAATTGAGTTTCCAAAACTCAATGTAAGCTTGCGGTGAACAAAGGTACTCATGATTTCTAAGAAGTTATCACGAGCAATTTTATTCTTTGAAAGCGCATGAAGAACAATTTTACCCATCTCATGAATGGAAGCATCATTATCATTTTCTTCATCATCATCATCATTAGATAATTAGGATTCAAGTAGGAGATACCTTTGAATCCTTAGCCATAAGGCAAAAGTGAGTAATGGACGAAAAGGATGAAGAATTACTTGAAGCACCATTGAGGTCCATGTCTTGTTCCAACAAATGTTGGGATTCCTCTACATTGTTAGCCACACAAGAAATAGAGGATATGGAAGCATTTTTCATGGCAACAAGACATAGAGAGCATATCATCATGAGATTTAGTTAAGCAACTATTACATGATATGCAAGGACTATCAACTCTAGCATGTATGACATTTGGAGTGCTAGAAGAGTTTAAGTCCAAAGATAGAACATTGCAATGAGATAGAGATGAAGTATAGTCAATAGAATATTCACCATCAACAAAGCAATTTCTATCACCACTCACCATATCATTACCTTGTGACAAATCACATGTTGGTGAAGTGGAAGGTTGTGAACTCATCACGGCCGGAGGTGGAAGGAGAACAATCATCCTCAATAATGTTGGACACTTCATATATATCTTGAAGCTTGGTCCAAAGCTCATGAGCGTTCCGAAAAGGCATGATTGAAGCAAGAACTACATCGCTCAAAACACATATAAGACCATTAGAAACAAGAGTTCGAGATGAGAGTTTTCCTCATCCTCTAAAGATAATTCTTGGGAATCCTTTGGAGGAGAAAAACCCACATCTACAATCCTCTTAATATAATTTGGACCCATGTCCCTAAAAAGATTAAGCATGCGAATTTTCCAAACATCATAATTTGTGCCATCGAATATAAAAGTGGGATCGTGCACTAATTCTCTAAACGACATCTTTACTCTCTAGGCGGTAAAGCCCAAAAAGAGAGCCGAGGCTCTGATACCAATTGAAAGGACAAGGATGTCGCCTAGAGGGGGGGGGTGAATAGGCGATTAAAACTTTTCCGGTTTAGACTTGATAATTGCGGAATAAAACTAGTGTTTAAATTAACAAGCCAACAACCTAAATAAACTAGGCTCACCTATGTGCACCAACAACTTATGCTAAGCAAGACAAGCAACAAGGTGATAGCAAGATAGAATACTTCAAGCACGAAGGCTATCACAATGTAAAGCGCATAAGTAAAGAGCTCGGGTATAGAAATAACCGAGGCACGCAGAGAAGAGGATGTATTCCCGAGTTCCTCCTTTTTAGGGAAGTACGTCTTGTTGGAGAGGTGTGAGGCACCACAAAGGTCGATCTCAATGCCACAAAGGCTCACCCTATTCTCCGATGAACCGCACCACAAATGATTGGTTCACCTTCCACTATCGGAATCCTTCTAGGCGGAAACCGGAGCCTTTACAACAACGATTCGGGCACACACGCACAACTGAATTGGGGGCTCCCGAACAGCTACAACTGACCACACAAGGTCACAACCACCACAAAGGCGTCTAGGGTCCAAAGACCCAAGAGTAACAAGCTCACACACTTTCAACTTCCACGAATCCTCGTGAAGAGCACAAACCGATGCACAAAGCAATGGCAAGAGCACAAGTGCTCAAATCCTTCACTCTCAAATCCCACCAAAAGCAACTAATGCTTATGGGGGGAGAAGAGAGGAAGAACAAAGAATAACTCAACAAATGGAACTTCAAGAACTAGATCGAAAGGGTTCCCCTCACTTAGAAGAGAGATGGATTGGTGGAAATGTAGATCTAGATCTCCTCTCTCTTTTCCCTCAAAGATATGCAAGAATCATGGGAGAGATTGAGAGAGGGGGCAAGCTTTCCAAGGTCAACAATCAGGGACGGATCCAGAATTTGACCATAGGGGGGCGACTCGACAATGATCGTATTTTTTTCATAAACATACCACCTTATATCGATATAACATAATAACATGCAGTATTTTGCAACTAAAAACAACATTTGCTTGTCAAGCCCATCGAAGTTGGCATTTTACACCATATACTTGAAAAAAAAATAAGAAAAATATGTTAGACTTCTGATAACATCTAAACTATGCAGATTAGACACACCCCGTGACGTGACATCTAAATCTTGAAGACTAAAAGATAGAGACTAACTAGCTAGAAGGACCGAAGGATGTGCGTGGAGTACTACTAGCTAGCAGAATTGCTTGCCGGCATGGCATCACGACGTGTGGGCGTCGCCTCGTTAGCAATCTAAGACAAGGGCAATAGCGATCAGGCGAGGCTATTGGCGTGGATTGAGCGGAAGCCGAAGAGTGCACGCGCATGAATCGACAAGATCTACCTGTTGGATAGCGCTCGAAGCCACGAAGTTAAGATCGTGTTGCCTGGCCGGACGCCATACTGTGACTAGTTGGGCTGCTTTATCTATTTGGCAGGCCTGGTATTTAGTTTATAGGCCTCGGAAGCGAACAGGGGGGTGAAATAAAGAGTACACTGTGATTAGCAACGATCGGATCGATCGCTATTAGAGGGCAACGAGATTGTTAGGGGGGCGTCGCCCCCGCTCATCCCCCCTTGAATCCGTCCCTGTCAACAATGGCAAGAGAGAGAGAGAGAGAAGAAGAAAACGAGCTGTGTGAGTTGGGGGTCATTGGGGAAGAAGGTCCCCTTAAATAGGACCCCCAAAATCCAACCGTTACCTGAAAATCGCGCCCAGGAGCGGTACTACCGCCCCTTGGGGAGTTAGAACAGTGAAACAGACTCAAAACAGGCTCCAGGCAGCGGTACTACCGCCCCGGCAGCGGTACTACCGCTCCGGGTGATTTCGGGTGCTTAAAACACGCGCGGTACTAGACTCCCAGCGGTACCCGGTGGTACCGGTCCGGTACAACCGCTGGACAAAAAACTACAGGAACACCCAAACGAAAACGACGATAACTTGAGCATCCGAACTCCGTTTTTGATGATCTTTGACTCGTTGGAATCGTAACGAAGAGCTCTTCAAGATTATGCAATGAAACATCATAGTCCAATAAGTACGAATGAATCCAAATGTACAAAGGTAAAACCTCTCTATAAAAGAACAACCGGTAAATCCTCCAAATAAAAAATGCAACAAGATATTCATATGAAATCCAATTTTGATGATCTAGAGCTTGGTATGGAGATGAACACAAGATCTAAATTCACACATGGATAAAAGACAAATAAGAACCAAGAAAGATGATATGCCACGAATGCAAAGGTTTGAACTCTCCACAAAGATGTGATCAAGTTACTCACTTGAGAGCCCCTCTTGATAGTACGCCGTCTATCCTATAACCCAGTCTCCCACTAACGCCATGAGACCGGTAAAATAGAAACCCTATCAAGATCATACCTTTGTCTTGCGCATTCCACTTGAGCTAGATGATGACGATCTTGATCTCTCAAGATGGAACACCTTTCTTGATTGTGCTTGCTAGCACATGCTTAATGAAGACTTCTCCAAATACTCCCCCATACACCATGATGGGAGAGCCTTGCTAATCTCTGTCTTCATGAAACTACTTGCACTTCATCTTCTTATCTTGATATATATATGATGGTTTGGAGATAACATGAATGTTCACTCAATCTTCTTTTCCAAGTCATGCTTGCAATGAGCTCAACTCTTCACATGACCATTCTTCATATAAACCCTTGGATAGAACCTTGGTCATCATATAAGGTTCTAGAGTCCAACACATGAACTCCTATATTTTCCATGGACAATATCTATAAGAATATCTTAATGCAAATATTAGTCCATAAGGATTGTCATTAATTACCAAAACCACACATGGGGCAACACATGCACTTTCAAATGTACTGCCCTTACTTGGGTTCATACATACCCATGATTAAACCCCTTGTAAGCGTCTGCAACTAATTTTTTATTAAGATAAATCTAATCACAACTCTAAAATTGTGAACCAAATTTTGTTTTGTTCTCATATGTTTTTTGGGTATTAAAATTTGGTTTTTTCTCATCAAGATATTATTCGATTGAAAGTTATGAATTGTTCCATGTGAAAGGACAACGATGTCGCCTAGAGGGGGGTGAATGTTAAAACTTTTCCGGTTAGGCTTGAAAATGCGGAATAAAACTAGTGTTTAATTTAACAAGCACACAACCTAAATAAAACTAGGGCTCAACTATGTGCACCAACAACTTATGCTAAGCAAGACAAGTAACAAAGACATAGCAAGATATAAGACTTCAAGCATGAAGGCTATCACAATGTAAAGTGCATAAGTAAAGAGCTCTGGTATAGAGATAACCGAGGCACGCGGAGACGATGATGTATTCCCGAGTTCCTCCTTTTGAGGGGAGTATATCTCATTGGAGGGGTGTGAGTTTCAATACTCAACGCCACAAATGGCCTCACCCTATTCTCCGATGAACCTCACCCAATGGCTCCGTTCACCTTCCAATATCAGAATCCTTCAAGGTGGAATCCGGAGCCTTTACAACAAACTTTGGGCACAACCCACAACTGGATTGGGGGCTCCCAAACACCGTAACCATCTAGGGTCCAATGACCCAAGAGTAACAAGTTCACAAGCTTTCAACTTCCACGAATACTCGTGGAGAGCACAAACCGATGCACCAAATGCAATGGCAAGAACACAAGAAGTGCTCAAGTCCTTCACTCTCAAATCCCACCAAAAGTAACTAATGCTTGTGGGGGGAGAAGAGAGGAAGAACAAAGAAGAACTCAACAAATGGAACTCCAAGATCTAGATCAAGAGACTTCCCCTCACTTAGAGGAGAAATGGATTGGTGGAACTATAGATCTAGATCTCCTCTCACTTTTCCCTCAAAGATATGCAAGAACCATGGAAGGGATTGAGAGTAAGGCAAAATTTTCTAAGGTCAACAATGGAGGAGACAGAGGGGAAAACATGCTCAAGTTGTTAGAAACCCTTTGGGGAAGAAGGCCCCAAAAATAGGTCCCAGAAAATCTGCCTGTTGGGCAGTTTTTCGCCCCGGGGCGGTAGTACTGAGCTTGACCCGGTAGTACCCTGACCGGGTCACTAATGGGTTGAAAAATACTCAAATCCAGAGAAGAAAAACGTTTCCCAGTAGTAGGGTCGGTACTACCGCCCCTTGTAAAACTGCAGAAACACCGACACCAAAATGTGCATAACTTGAGTTTCCGAACTCCGTTTTCGATGTTCTTGGGCTCGTTGGAATCACCACAACGAGCACTGCTAGATCATGCAGAGAAACATCATATTCCAACATAAGAGGATAAAACCAAATATAGAAAGGTAAAATCTCTCTAGAGAAAGCAAACCGGTAAAACCTCCAACAACAAAAATGCAACAAGATATTCATATGAAATCCGTTTTTGATGAAATAGAGCTTGGCATGGAGATGAATCAAGCTCTAAATCCTCACTTGGATAAAAGCCAAATAAGAACCAAGAAATATGATGTGCCAAGTATGCAATAGTGTGAGCTCTACACAAAGATGTGATCAAGTTACTCACTCGAGAGCCCCTCTTGATAGTACGGTGTCTATCCTATAACTCGGTCTCCCACTAACACCATGAGACTGGTAAAATAGAAACTCTATCAAGATCATACCTTTGCCTTGCGCATTTCACTTGAGCTAGATGATGACGATCTTGATCTCTTCAAGTGGACCACCTTGCGCTTTGCTTGGTGAAGACTCACATATCGCTCCCCCATACACCAATATGGGAGAGCCTCTCTTAGGCACATCTTCACTTGACCATTATCTCCAAATGGGTGGCAAGCTTCAAGCATATGATTTCTTTAAGATGCTTCTCGTGAACAATTTGCACTTTTGAAGATTGATGACGATCACCACTTGACGTCATGCTCCATGGGCTATATGAATTCTTCCTTTTGATGCAAGCCCATACAGAGATACCCAACCCAACATAGAAATTCCACACACACATATAATGGGTTAGTTCACAAAGCTATATGGACAATTTCTTACCATACCATTGGATCACATGATCCCACATGGTACATCATTTAGCTTTGTGTTGATCAACTTGAATCCAGTTTTTGCACTTAATCTTGATCAACCTTGTATCTTTTCTTCTTTATGACTCTTCTTCTTCTTCTTGATCATATCAAATATGTCCATTATAATCAATGATCTTGATGGCATACAACCTTGAATCCAACACATGGAGTTCAAGCGATGCCTATCGACAAACCTATAAGTAGGGATGAAAACGATACGGAATCTTTCCGACTTTTTCGCAAAAAATGGAAACGGAATGGAAATATGGAAACGGAAACGGAATTTTGCGGAACAGAAACGGAAACTTTAATATGGAAACGGAAACGGAACAACGTATTACGGTGGAACGACTGCGGAAACGGAAATTCCGTTTCCGGTAATACGGAACTTTCCGTTTTTTTGTTACACAGTGATTTCCAAATCCAACAAGCATGAAAATTCTAGTGAGAAAATTTAGGCACAACCCAAGAGCTGAATAAATTGAAAAGAATCTAAAGCTACCATGTTTATGACCTATGTATTCGCATATCGTCTCTCCCTCAGGTCGTTCTCAGTTCTCTATTTCGGTGTTAAACTTGACGAGTTTGTTGATTTGCTTGGCTTTTCCTTAATTATTTAAGGCGTCTCTATCTTCCGGTAAATATCTGCTTTCTATTCCGTCTCCGTACCATATTCGGTATGTATCTGTTTCGGATAATATTTGTTTCTGTATTTGTTTCCAGGGTTTATGTATTTGTTTCTGCTTTCGCAAAAAAATATGAAAGCAAATGTGGCATCAATCAGTTCCGTCCGTATCCGCTCTGTTTTTATCCCTACCTATAAGAATATCTCAGTGCAAACATTAGTCCAAAAGGATTGTCATTAATTATCAAAACCACACATGGGGGCACCATGCACTTTCACCACGTGCGCTAATTTAATTTATTTCACTTGGTTTGAAACTTTGTTCCCCTTTTAGTCATGATTTCTTCCATGGGATCCAAAAAATATTCCATTTGTAAGCGTGATTTGTTTATAGGATTCCATTTTTCCCACTGGGCCGAAATTTTGTTCCGCGCGTGCTCATGATTTGTTGCGCTAGTGCCAAATCTTTCACCCCACTTGGCCCAAAATTTTGTTCCTCGTGTACATTTTTAGGCGTTAAATTTATTTACTTGGCCTAAGTTTTTTTCCCTCATACATGATTCGTTCCCCATGGGCTAGTTCTGATTCCATCTGTAGTCATGTTTTGTTTCACGGTCTCTCAAATTTTATCCCACTTGGTACAAAGTTTGTTCCATTTATAAATATAATTAGTATTGTCAAATGTTTTTTGCTCACGTGGATTAGGCCACCCAACAAACCAAAACAAAGTTTTGTCTTCACACTATACTCTAAACTTGTGTGAAGTATAAGCAAATTTTATAATATTTCCTCTGTAAGTAAATTTTTATTGAACACAAATGTTCATGTTGTCCCATTAGCTAATAGAAACTCTCTTCTAAAAAACATCCATTGTCGTACTATACAACAGAAAAAATGAAGGAAAAACGATAGTAACAAGTGCAGCTACATGTAATCGTCCCGTACATAAGGAAATAGTCCCAGCTAAATAGTGGTAGAGCTTAGTGGAGGCCAACTGTACTGACACGTCATCAACACAGTAAAAATCCCTTTCATATCCCTGGTAGATGGCCCATATAGTCAGTTAAATTGGCCCAACTCTACTTTTTTTCGTCCCCCAAACCATCCACCCCCCTACAAGTTAGCCCAAGCTCACCGCAGCTAAGGATCAACATCCTTACTCTTTTAAACATCTTACTCCATCTACCTATACATGAAACAAAATCAACAAAAGAGGTTGATAACGCGTGACCTGCCGAAAACCATGGGACATTGTAAATGAGCTTGATTTGGCCGAACAAAGCGATCCTGGTACATGGGATCACGTGAGTTCCAACGAGGAGGACCCTAACTAAGTGAGACAGCGGATATGTTGGGCGAAAGTCCCAAAATCCTTAAAATGCAAATGGTTGGGGATTCACAAAGGGTCCGAACTCTACTCTGATAGTCGCGCGTGTTGGTCTTTTGATGCTCCTCCGTGCGATTCCATAACAGGGTATTCTTTGTTACTCATGAAAATTATTTAGTTTTTGAAAAAAAAAGGAAGATGTTTGTGTTATACAAAATAGTTGTTCACGGGCGTGGAATAAATATTTTCGAACCTGGACAATAGTTTATGTGTTCCAAAGTAAATCTTCGTGTATTACTTAAAAATATTCAAACTTAAAAAGGTTTATAAAATATAAGTATACATATAATATTATTTAAGTAATATGTAAAATATTATTTATATGAAATAAAAATATGTATTCCTAACTGGACAATAGTTTATGTGTTCTTGTCTCATCTACTGAAATCATATTAGAATAGCTGATGTTGCAGATGTTGTTTGGAGATGTTGTTTTTGTTCTCCTCACTAGTTTGCATGACTAGTTTAGTTTGTGATAGTCATGTTTTATCTACTGTAGGTTAAATCTTGTAAAAAAAACTCATTTATGCAAGACTCTTTGTATGTGCTTGTGGTGAAGTTGTAGTGTGTTTGATTTGTCCACTCGCCCACCAAAATATTTTATTATTAGAGACAGATGTAGTAGCATATTTCAGATGAGCGAGAAATAGCTGGGAGATTTGCGGTTGGGAAAAGGAATGTGTACTGCCATACCCACTTGGCGGAATATACGACCATGACAAAGCTGGAGAAATCCGAGCGCATATGACACCTGTACCATTGCTGGCTACGTGGCGAATTAGGATCTTGGAACGCTTGGATGATTGACAAAATAAATCCTCGAACATGCCACGTGTTCTTCCAGATTGTGCTACTGTAGTTGCCGAAACGATTCCGATGTATGCCACCTCGTCGAACCGAGCACCGCTCGTAGACCTTGTGACGCCACGTGCCTCGTCGGCCTGCTGGTAGTGGGCTCTACCTACTGTTTGAAACCCAGCCCGTTTGGGCCTATCTACCGCGTGAGCCATCCTTTTCGTCGACCTGTGCGACGATAACGTCGCCTTGCACACCCCGCCGGCCGCCACCACGCTGCTCCTTCTTCCTCCTCCCGCAACTGCTCCTCCCACACGTTGCTCCCGCCGCCACGTAGCGCCGGCCAGGCCGCCTGCCACCACCACCCGCGCCCGGCGTCGCTGCCGCGCCGCCTCGGCGCCCCGCCCTCCTCCAACCGCCACCCACCGCCGGTCCGCCGCCGCCCGACCTTCCCTCTAAACCCCCCACCGCCGGCCGAATCTTCTCCGGCACCGGCACCCCCACCCCCCAAGATAAGTTACCTTGCTCGCCTCCACCGCCTCCGCCGCGGCCAGCCGCGTCTCCGGCGGTTCCGGCTTGCTGCAGTCTCATCGTCGCCCGCCCGCCGCCGACTCATCTCCGACGCCGGCACCTGCCCTCCCCTCCCCTCGCCGCCCGTCTCCTTCTGCGCCAGGGTGTGCGAGTCCTGGTTATCATCGACCAGGTCGATAAATAGGAAATGCCATTCCATTGCTTCAATCAGCCCGCGCGAGCCCGTCTCCATCTTCCGGACCACCGGGCCACCGAGTAGCGAGCCCAGCGACAACGACAGAGCTGACCAACCCCACCACGAGGTTTTTTTGCAAGGCGTGAAGCATGCATGGTAATGATTTTTTTTTGGGATGATTGTTGGTGAATCACTGAATCTCAGTCTTATCCTCGATTGCTTTGATGGTTGATGCTTACCGCAGAATGGAGCTATATCGCCAACATGTTTTTTAACACGGGAACGGCCCAAAAGGGCCAGAAAGCTGCATTAACAAAGGCAGGTATAAATTACATAGAGGTCCCTAAGCATCACTTCCACAGAAAGACCAAAATTCAAAAACAAGACCTCTAACTTTGCAAAAAGGACCCTAGGACTAGAAATAAAAAAGCAATCAGGTCCTTGGCGTCCTCCTCTGCCACTCGCCAGCGATCTCAAGGCAGCGCCATCAGCGCCGCCGAAATCAGAGGATGTTCTGCTCGCTTGGCTCCTCGTTCCGGCGAAGATCCACTGCCACCTGCCGCCAGAGCACCTCCGGGGACGAACCACTTGGAGACACAACGGCGTCGAGCACCGGCGCAATGAATCAGAAGGGCCTCCGCACTGGAGGTTGAAGAATGGCCGTCTGCATCGGCCAAAGATCATGGCGCCACCATCCAGCGCCATGTATTCCGCCTGAGAAGTCACAGCTTCGATGCCAAGCAGCGGCAGAGCCCTGCTCGCATCCTCCCCAAACCCTTCACTACCAGCCAGCTCCTGCCTCCAAATCCGCGTACGCCGACCACCATGGTCCACGAGCAGCAAAAGGAGAACAGAGAGATGAACAGTAGTAAGAGCAGAGCGCTTATTGGAAGAGCTCGTCGTCGACCACCTCGCCATCGACTCCCGCCATGGAAGCTCAGCAAAGGAAGTCATCAACACCTCACCAGCGTCGCGCCCAGACGCTAGATCGGAGAAGCTTGAGCCAGCCTTATTGTCGGAGATGCTTGACTCACCGCCACCAGCCGGCCTACCTCCTGCCACCAGAGATACACCGCTGCGACGAGAAGAAACAAGACGCCCTAGACCTGGCCGGAGAAATCCAGAAACCTACTCCCACACACCCATCTAGGGTAACACACGGCATAAAGCTAGATCAAACTAACTACACCTACTACTAGTATGTACAGGAGGAGCATACCACCTAATCCATCCCCTCGCCGGCCGGTCGTACCTCCGGGGAGAAGGAAGGAGAGGGGCGGCGGAGGAACTCTCGAGACGACTCTCAAGAGGGGCGAAGCGGTGCGAGAGAGAACCAACTTCTATATCGCCAACATGTGATTCCTTTGTTTCGAGAGTGAATCTACTAGCTATGACTTCTTTACGAGAGATCTAGAGCGCGTGGATCGATCCATAGCAGTGAGCTTTTGCATGCTTGCATGTGTAGTGTATGTTTCCTCATAAGCCCCACTTAAATATTTACACTCCAAAGGCTACATAATGCTTCAAACAGTTTCCTTCTTATTCGAATCTGTACATCACAATTCTCCTAGATCGAATCAATCTTCCCCGTTGGATTTTAAGGAAAATAACAAAGTAGGGACCGACTCCCAGCAGCAAGATATTTTGTGCTAAGATCTTTGTGAGATGACAATGATACGAACTTGTCTCCTTCAGGTGGAGCTGCCGCTTCCTTTTCCTAGTCATCTGTAGGTGGGTAGGCAATAAGTCAGCTTAGGTTGTCGACGCCGGCCGGGGTCCACCATGCATGGAGATATTTCTCCCTAGCTACCTTCGGTCCTATTCTATTTACTGAGAGGTACTGTATTTCATAATAGTGAATCATCAAGTGGACAAGGTGGATAAGATGCAACCAGAGGCCCCAAGTCTCCGAGAATGAACTAGTTCAGTTCCCAGATGGATGAAGTGGTCGGCCGCCCTGAAACAGTCACCAAAATCTCCATGCAAGAGGCATAATCTCAGGATATTTTGCGTGAGGACCGTTGTCATGGGTCCAAATTCCAAAACCAAGTCTGATAGCAGCGAAATATGATCAGTTTCGATGTTTGCTCCTCAACCAGCGAGAAAATTGCACATAACACCATGGTTTGGTGCCAAAGTTGCTCAAAACACAGAAACGAAACATTTGTTGCAGCAAACCCCAGTTTTCTGTTTAAAACGTTGCAGCTAGCCCAAATAGATGATTTAGGGACTCTAATACGTATTTGGCATGTGGGCCTGCATTTTTATACCATATACCAAAAATTATACCGTATACCAATTTTTTTTTGCGAAAACATTTTTTTGAGAATTACAAATTAAAAAATGGGCAGCATAACTGTACAAAATATATAGATTATACACGTCAAAATGTGCCACGTTTGTACAGATTGGAGGAGATATTTAATTTCAGGATGTGTACTGAATAAGAGTTGTTGTTGCATGTGTTATTTGTTAAATTTTGAAGTTGTGGTTGTTTGTAACTTGTTATGTAATTTTGTAGGTTGGAGTTCTTTATGTATTTTCAGTCTGGCCACATTCTGCTTTACATGATTTGAGTCATGTAATGATTGCATAATCTAAAGACTATATTTTGCATCACGAGACACTTTGACGTGTAAAATTTTGACGTGTATAATCTATATATTTTGTATAGGTATGCTGCCCATTTTTAAATTTGTAATTCTCCAAAATTGTTATTTTTTTTGGTATACGGTATAAAATTTGTCGTATAATTTTTTGTATATGGTATAAAAATGCATGGCCCACATGCCAGATACGTATTAGAGTTCCTAAATCATCTATTTGGGCTAGCTGCAATGTTTTAAACAGAAAACTGGGGTTTGCTGCAACAAGTGTTTAGTTTCTGTGTTTTGTGCAACTCAGCCATCAAACCATGGTGTTATGTGCAATTTTCTCTCAACCAGCAAGAAGATATTTGTATCTGCCCTCATCTAACGGAGCCACTTGCCCAACCAAATGACACTCGACATCATCTCACTTGAACTCTTCATCAAGTGGAGGTTGATTCGATTTAGATAGATGAATGCACGGTAATGACTAATATCTGCATCGTACATAGTGTAGTGCTCCCCATTAATTTGCTAAGAGCATCTCCAGTTGGGCGCCCAAATGGCCGTCCAAAGGCTTTCCGGACGGGCCATTTCGGCGCTGTCCGGAGGGCCTGCTGCCTTTGGGCGTCGTCGCTCCCCACTCGCGGCGCCAAAAAATTATTCGAATTCAAAATTTCGATACGAAAATGCTTAAATTTCATTGATAATTCATTGAAAACTAACATTTCATTGATAATTCGTTGAAAACTAACATAATTCGTTGATAATTCATGCAAACTTAAATCTAAAACTAAATCTAATAGGTAGGGTGGCACGTCGGGCACCGGCAGCCCGGGCAGTCGCCGGCGAACGCGGCGGCAAGCACAGGACCCTGGCGGCAGCTGGAGCAGAGGCAGTAGATGTAGCCGGTGGTTGGCGGCGGCGGCGCGAGAGGCTGGGTGGGGGCGGCGGTGGAGGCTATATCTGCCTCAATGGCGCGCTGCATGTGCCCTGGGTCCCACGCTGGCGTCGGCGGGAGCTGAGGTCGTCGGAGCCGTCCTCATCACCATCAACCTTCTCCGCCTCTTGTTCAGGTTGCGGCGGAGGAGGCTGCACGCGGCCTCGTTCTTCTCGTTCGCGCCGAGCCACCTCGGCCGCTTCGTAGCGAACCCTCTCCCCCTCTCCCTTTCCATACCGGCCGCGAAGGACTCGTCGGAGGTGTCGAGGACGTCGTCGTCGGAGTCGAACCAGCTCGCAGGCGGTTCGGTGGCGAAGAAGGTGTTGAAGCGGTACGTGTACTCTAGCTCTATCTGCCCGTCCCAGTACGCCGAGTCCGTCGCGTACCGAGGGTCTTCGTAGAGCTCCGGCGGGAGGGTTTGCTCGATGTTCTCGATTTAGTCGAGACACGCCTGTCCGGCCACCTGGAGACGCTCACGCTCTTCCTCCGTCAAAGGAATGCTGGGATGTGGCGAGGGGCCATTGTTTGTGGATAGACAGGGAGGAGGAGAGGAGATGTGCCGGAGACGGCGAGGAATCCGTTCTATATAGAGGTCGGGGAGGGGAACGGATGAGCTCGCCTTAACTCCGGCCAGCCAACGGCCCGCCTGCCACACCATTTACGGCGTCGCTTCAAAAGACGCGCTCGCCTGCATTGACGCCGCCGTGGCGCAGACGCTTCGTCGCCGCAGAGAAGTGAAGCGACGCGTCGCTACGCCCGGCAAGGAAACCGAGGCGCCGCCCGCCATTAATTCAGCTGACCAGGCCATACTCAGCCTCGTGTCTCACTGGCAGGCGCGGCCCGCGCGTCGGAGGGTATGTGGCGTCGCGCGTCGTTGTGTCCGGGGCCGCCCGAGACATACCCAAGATGAGGGCGTGGGCTTGACGTGCCGGACCAAAAACTGGGCCGCACCGAACCCAATTCTTGTTTGGATACCGCGAGTGGGACGAAAAACTGTCCGGCACGCCCAAAGCCTTTGGGCGGCTGTTTGGACACCCGACATAGTGTATTAGTACCAGTACATGACTGGTGCTTGGTTGCAGCATTCAGTGCTCGTGCAGTCATATTCCAACGATCTGAACCAGGCCGGCAAAAAGAGCAAATTGTATCATGGAATTAACTCTCACGCGAAAGCGACTAAATAATTTGAGATTAATTTATCGGCTACACCGTGTTTCCATTCAGAAAATACAGCTGTGTTAGGAAAATGAAAGCCGTGGATAGTGACGTCCAACGTAAAAGGCACCCACCCGATCGGACGTGCGCCAATCGGAGCTCGGCAGGGAGGCCATCTGGAATGATGGCAGCTGAGAAGACTTGGTTGATGGAGTCACCGCTAAGCAGTGGGAGGGTTTTAAGGAGTTCCGTGACAGGAGAGGTAAGCAGAAATGCAGGATGGGTGCGTCAACTGACAAGTGAGCTTGCACTCCGGTCTAATTTATTGACATCCAGTCCGCTGTCATTCAAACTAGAGCCTCATATAGGAGTAGAGATTTCTTGCCCCGAGCTCCAAAGCTTCCGCTATTTTTAAACATGAGAAAAATATGTTTAAAAGTCTCAAAAAAACTAAAAACAATCATGCATGTTCTTGATGATATATCCTATAGATGTGCAAAATCGTAATGCGAAATACTTTGTGTTCTGACCTACACAAAAATGAAAAATTTATATATTTGAGTAAAATTAACAATGCATAATTTCAAATCCCCAATTTTGTCATTTTTGCGTAGCTATAAAGATTTTTATATTTAAATTTCGCACGCTTGGAGCATACATCATTGAGAACCACATGATTTTTTTAGATTTTTAAGAAACTTTTAAATATATTTAAAAAAATTAAAATAGAGGGATCATTGGAGCTCGGGAGTCAAAAAGGTTTTCCGCTCACATAGATGTTTCAAATGATGTTTTGACGAGTAGATATTTTATGTACTTTTAATTTGATTACTCACTTTCTCAAGAGATCAAATACTAGGGCATTTTTTTACATTATCTTTTACTAGTTATGGGAGAGGGACTAGTATGATTTGATGTAACGGTTCAAAAGATAATACCCAACACGTTCAACAAGCTGCAATTATGTGTAAAATAAAAGGTCAAACTCATAGGAGCCTGACGGCACCCCCTCCATCCCTTACACGGCCTCCACCCACTATGCACGCTGCCTCCATCGGCGTTTGACGATGTGCTGCTACCGCCTTCGACTCAAGCCTACACGCCTCTTTCAAATTGACCCTGACGCCGACGCCACATGACACGCCTGAGGTGGAAGCCAACGGCCTCGAAATAGGTAGTGACACTGCCGACGCCACCCCACACGCGGTCCATCGACGCTTGACGATGCGATGACGCCGCATCCGACTCCAGACCGCACGCCCCGTATGATGAATCCACCCTGCACTCCGGCGTCACACAACACCTATTTAGAGAGCAACTAAATGAAGAGCATAGAAAGGGTAAGCAAACTGGGGAAAATATCACGAAAAGGTGTCATCTCGGACATTCACATTTCTCCCCTTCTTCGGTAGAATAGCTGGGTACAAATTTGGACAGTGACGGTTACAATGACACACTTGACTAGTCGAATCCATGGTGACAATACTTGTACTGCGGAGTAGTTATCACAACTAAAACACACCATACACCAACCAAGTCCCATGGTTCTGCTCATTAGCAAAGAGAAATATCTCCATGGCTTTTCCGATGTACTCTCTCCGTTCCTAAATATAAGATGTTTTAAATTTTGTCCACATTTAAATGTATCTAGATGTATGTGGACATGTTTAATGTATATATGTACACTCATTTGGATTTTTGCACATAGCCAACATATGAGCTAGCTAGAACATCTTATATTGTGGAACGGTGGGAGTACTTTTTACTCGCAGACACTTAATAATCACATTAAGTCTGTATCGAGAAGTAAACATAGACTGGGTAATTTGTTTTGCAACGAACATTCAACTCTATTATACTTCCTCCGTTCATATATATAAGACGTTTTAGCCTTTTGACACATTCATTTGCATTTACATGTATCTAGACACAACTTAGTATATATGTTCACACTTTTTGGTTTGCACCTAGTCAACATGTACACTATCTAAAACGTCTTATATATATGAACGGAGGGAGTAGGACACATTATCTATAAATAACAACAAAATGTGCCTAGGAAAGTATATCACAAAAACCTGTCAGACTTGAGACAAATATTACAGTTGTCCGATTCTTCCAAAGGAGATCGAGCTCGCTCAGATAAGCCCTGATTTAGGCTCTGTTTGGTTCGACTTTTGCTATCGACTTCCACAGTGGAAAAGCTGAACGCTAACCAAATGAAAAAAATCTCACAGTAGATTATTCCAACGCAACCTGCTTCTGGACACCTTTTTTTTTAAAATTTTCCACATATATATTAGGTCAGCAGGCCGCCTCATTAAAACTCTGCCAGTCCCTTTCGGTACCCTGGTTAGGGAAATAGTGCGTCACCAACCTGCTGCCTCACAACACCGATACATCGTTTATCAGGAACGGCAAAATGAAGTCAGGGGGCTCATCACACCACACAGTCGGTGGATTGGACCTCCCATACTTAGCTATCTCATTTCCCGTCTCATTGGACTCCCTATTACAGTGTTGAAACACTACCTTGCCGAAACCTAGCGCTATATCACCGCATTCATCCAGAATGTGACTAGCCACCGTCGACATGTAGAGACCAGAGTTGATTGCTTCCACTATATTTGCGCAGTCTGATTGAACTATGAGTTTATGGCAGGCTAATTGTTTTGCCAAAGCCAAACCATCCCTCAAAGCAATTGCTTCTGCCACTTCAACACTAAACACCGTGGATAAACTGTTGCAACATGCGCCCACAAAACCACCTATATCATCTCGGATCACGGCTCCAATAGAACCAGTCCGATTGATCTCCGAAAAAGAAGCATCCACATTGAGAATCTAAAAATCACGTGGAGGCTTTGTCCATTTACCTTGTTTTGGGACGATATATCCTTTCCTATTAGCTCGTACATAATTCATTGCTAGAGCTTGTATAGATAGAGAAGTTTTCTTCACATCTTAATCCGCAGCAGCGCAGACCCTGCATCCATCGTGGTGAAATCCAACTTCTAGCCAAAATTACCCACGTTGCCATCAATAAGTGAAAAACGATTCGTTCTTTTTATCCTCTGCTCCCTCGTCGTGAGACTGTTCCTCACCGTTGGAACTCTGTCCCCGCCCGACCGCCGTTGGCCACTGCCGAGGTTTCCGGCGCCACCCGAATCTGGCCCATATTCGCCAATATCCAAACTTGCGCCACTCCAAAGTCCCGCGCCACGCCTCCCCGTCGCAGGCGCCGACTGCCAATCTTGGATCTCGTTGGAGCCCGGCGAGCTTGCCACATGGGTCTGCCGCTCCGGCAAGCGCCTCATCTTCACCTCCTCCGACGACTCCCACTGGCTCAGATTGGAGCCAAACAACAACGAAGACACCGGCTTCTTGGATGCCCATTTGCTGAACCTGATGGATGGTGGTCGCCAGGCTGCTAAGGACGTGGCGGCGGTACTGGTCGTCCTCATCGATTCGTCTTGTCCCGAGAGCTCGTGCCAGTCCCCGCACTTCCTCCTCCCGGTGCTGCGGTGGATATGGCAGGGTTGGCAGAGGAGGGTACGGAGCCTGGCCTCGTTTCTTCTCTCGCTCCCACCGGGAAGAGAGGCTCCAAGTGATGCTCCCAAGTCCCACCGGCGGAGAGGCCAAGCCATGCAGTGTCGCGGCTGTTCTCCGTGCCAATGCGCTCCTGCTCCCGCTCACCAAATACACCGTGTTCTGCTGGACTGCTGGTCACTGTTGGTTTCAGAGCGTTAGATGGATTCCTTGAGACGCACGTGCGAAGCTAGCTATTGATGCAAAGTTGTCTCCGTTAAGCATCTAGGTCAATTCTTCATGAACCAATGTAGCTAGCCAGCTCGCTCTAGACCAGAACCATTCGTGGGCACGAAACTCAGGTGAACGATTCATGGGGCATCCGCCGACTGTCTGAGGGTTCCGGTGAGGTCCGACAGCTCCGACGAGGTTCCGGAAGTTACTAAGTTGGTTCCAATTATCTTGAAGAGGCTCCGGTAACTCCGGCGAGGGTCCGGATAGGACCAAGGTGTACCAGAGGCGGTCCGGCGAGACTCCGGTGAGGTACGGCGTGTTTTTTCCGATCTCTGACGAGATGTGTTCCGGCGGTGGTCCGACGCGGCGGTCCGGCGAGGTGGTCCGGCAAGACACGGCGCACCGACGAACTCAAGAGAGGTTCCAACCAATTTCGGCGAAACTCCAGCGAGATACAACTAGGAGCGAGGTGTCCGAAAGTGGAGTTGACCTCCGGCCTAGGTGGCCGCGACAGGCATAGGCGAACTCCGGCGAGAAATTCCGGTCGGTGGCGCTTCCCAGGTCTCATACAAAATCCACAGTTTCACGTTGTTTCAGCCAAACAAGTTTCAGCTTTGTCACAGTTCTTATCTCACAGCTGATTTTTCACAGCTCATAGTTCACAGCAGCTTTTTCATAATTCACAGCTGAACCAAACACACCCTTAGACGATGACAGAGACTCGAGTACTGGACCCGGCTTAACTTGCTGCTTTAATTCTGTACTATTACCACGATTAGAACACGCGAGCCACCAAGCAAGTCTCACTCAGTCAGGCCCTGTTTGTTTCTAGAGTTTTAGTGAGGATTGGTGGGGATAATCCTCTAGTGGATTGGGTGAAACCCCAAACTTCACCCAATCCCCTAGGGGATTGGGGATCAATCCACTAGGTAGGGTAGTGTATTGAATCCCCTAGGGGATTGAGAAAAAATAAACTAGAGTTTGGGGATTTGTGGGGAAAGGTGGGGATAAAACCTATCCAATACACTAGAAACAAACGATGTTTTGAAGTTTCGGGTTTCACCCAATACACTAGAGGATTATCCCCACCAATCCCCACTAAAACTCTAGAAACAAACAGGGCCTCAGGGGGCCCACCCATAGGTGAAGAGAAATATCTGCATGCGCTTTTCCGATGCACTTTTTTGCTGGTAGCCACACAAGTCACCCTGCCCGCGTGATTATCCATCCCCCTGCACATTTTCGGGTAACGTTTTTCATGCTGGGTTCACGGGCCCGATCCAGCCTGGCCCTTGCCGTCCATGTCACTATCCGACGCTCCATAAGTGGCAAGCCCGGAAAAGCCCGCTGCAAGCCCATTATCCAGAGAGAGACAGGCTCAGGCCCGCCACGGCATCTTCCTTGTAGTCGCGTCGTGTCGCTCTATAAAACACAGGAGCCAGTCGGCCACCCCAAAAAGCAAAGCCTACTCATCACTCGTCGGAGCCCCACTCATTTCATTCCTGCGCTTTTCCCTCGGAGCCACGAGCTCTCAGCAACATCCCCGATCTTTCTTACACCTCCTCTTTCCCTCCCAAGAAAAGAGGAACAAGCAGAATTCGGTTCGAACATGGCGTCCAAGCACGTGGACTCGTTCGACGACGAGCGAGAGGTCGTCGACGCCGGCTGCGTCCGCGCCGTGCTGGGGGAGCTGGTCCTCACCTTCCTCTTCGTCTTCACCGGAGTCGCCGCCGCCATGGCAGCCGGTACGCACGCGCCCTCTACGATTTCTCAAACAATTCCCCAATCGATTCGTTTCTTGGCCTCTTGATACGCCCTGAAGGATCAGTAGTTCTCATGATTGTCCGGTTAATTTGTTGCAGGTGTGCCAGAGGTGCCGGGCGCGGCTATGCCGATCGCGTCGCTGGCCGGGGTGGCGCTCGCGCAGGCGCTGGCGGCGGGTGTGCTGGTCACGGCGGGGTTCCACGTCTCCGGCGGGCACCTGAACCCGGCGGTGACGCTGGCGCTGCTGGCGCGCGGGCACATCACGGCGTTCCGCTCCGTGCTCTACGTGGCGGCACAGCTGCTGGCCTCCTCCCTCGCTTGCATCCTCCTCCGGTACCTCACCGGTGGCCAGGTACGAGCCAACCCCCACCGCCCTTCATAGATCCAAGAAAGCAGAGAAATATCTGATTTTTTTCGTATGCTCCGTGTCGTCCTGTCCCACTGGGAAGTCGGCAATAATCCTGACCACACAGAGCTATGTCGATGCCGGCTCTGTTTATTTGATTGGACTTTGAAAAGTTGAAGAACCAATAAGTAGCAGATAGCACTAGATCTTTCTCCGACAAATAAAGAAGCACTAAATCGTATAAAATTTGACTAAACATAACTCAAACAAAACAATAATCATTCCCAAATCTGATCATTCTCCAAATATGCAATTGATATGCAGGCCCCTCCGGTGCACGCCCTGGGCGCTGGCATGGGCGCCATGCAGGGCCTGGTCATGGAAGTCATCCTCACCTTCTCCCTCCTCTTCGTCGTGTACGCGACGATCCTCGACCCGCGGAGCACGGTGCCGGGGTACGGACCGATGCTCACCGGCCTCATCGTCGGCGCCAACACCCTCGCCGGCGGCAACTTCTCCGGCGCGTCCATGAACCCTGCCAGGTCCTTCGGGCCCGCGTTGGCCACCGGAGTGTGGACCAACCACTGGATCTACTGGGTCGGCCCGCTCATCGGTGGCCCCCTAGCCGGGTTTGTCTATGAGACGGTGTTCATGGTCAGGAAGACGCATGAGCCTCTGCTCGGATGGGACTTCTAGAGAAGCAGCCTGCTCGCCTAATTCTACGTTTTTCGCTGTATAGTGTATACACACGTGCCTATAAAGGACTCGATGTTGCTGTTGAATTGTTCCGGTGGAGTGAATTTAGGATGTAAAAATGGTTTGTAGGGACTGCAAAGGTCTGTTTTTGGGGGCGAGCGAGGTCGCCCCGCCGCGACGCTGCTTCGCTCTGTTGCCTCGATCGACTGGTTCATGCCGGCCCAACGAAGCGCTGTTCTTTTTTTTTTTCTTTAGCGGTCATAATTACTTTTTTCGAATTTGAACAAATTTTAAATACGAACAAATTTCAAAATCCGAACTAAAATCAAATTCGAACAAATTTCAAAACCGATTTTTTAAATCTGAATAATTTTCAAATCTGAACAAATTTCAAAACCGAACTAAATTCAAATTCGAACAAAAATCAAATCCGAACAAAATTTAAAAACTGAACAATTTTCAAATTTGAACAAAAATCAAATCGAACAGAAATTAAATCCGAACAAATTTCAAAACCGAACAAATTTTAAGCTGAACAAATTTCAAATTTGAACAAAATATAAAATCCGAACAATTTTGAAAATCTAAAACAAATTTTAAATCCGAACAAATTTTGAATCTGAACAATTTTCAAGTCTGAACGAAATTTCGAATCTGAATGAAATTTTGAATCTGAACAAAATTTCAAATCTGAACACAAATTCGAATCTGAACAAATTTCGAGTCTGAACGAATTTCGAATCTGAACAAATTTCGAGTCTGAACGAAATTTTAAATCTGAACAAAAATTTGAATCTGAACAAATTTCTATTCTGAACAATTTCTGAAAAATATGAAAAAAATCGAAAATAAAAAAGAACAAACGAAACAAAAACAGAAAAGAAAATAAATACAACAGAAAAAAGAAAAAGAAACTAAGAAAAAAGGAAAACGAAAAAAAAGCGACGAACTGGGCCGGCCCACTAAGCGACGACATCCCGCATCGTATAGGAATTGCGGTTTTGGGGGGGGGGGGGGGGGGGGTGACAAGCTTTGATTAAGGCTAATATCAGCCGTGTAAATAGATTGCTTGGAAGATGCAAATTGTTATGGACTATATCTTTGATGCAAGCTACTGGAACGCTGCAGGCATGATACGGTCACTTGGAGCACATTCAGATCTGTTATTTTACTTCGCAATTTTTTTTTGTTATTTTACTCACTGCTGCTAGAGAGATGCAGGAACTACAGGAGAACCCTACAGAAACCTGAGTAGGGGCCCAGGACACCACTTAAATTTGTAAATCCTTTTGACCCTTTAAATAAAAATGTACAAATTTACAAAAGAAGTGCCCCAGTCAAACTTTGTGCCCCCGCTAAATATTTTCTCTGAGTCCGCCACAGTAGTTCTAGCTGACATAGTGACATGACAACCCCTCTGATTCCGTCTTCAAATCCAGCCCATCCAAAACCATACCTCTACAAGCAGCCCATCTTTAATGGAGGCTTCTCACAGGCTGGTGTATACACTGGTTGCCAGTCGTTCCTCTCAAGTGCAGAGTGTTCATCTTTTTTTTAGGGAGACAAGTGTTCCTCTTGATTACCTTGAGAGCAAGGACAACACCAGAATGTTGGAGCACAGACGTCAACTGTGAATGTGGTTACTGCCTAGCAACTGAAAATTTTAACAGCATCGTACATCAACCTAAACCAGCATGCCATGGTGTAACAATCCCTTGAGGTTATTTGGAAATTGATTTCGATATTTGTTTATTTTGTGCTGAATTTCCAAGAATAGTTTTTTTTGTTTTTTATATTTAAAATGTACGAAATAGATATATTATCGTTAGACGTTCCAAAAAGAAATGAAACCCTATTCGCCGCATGTCTCCTCGGTCTTCATCCTATTTAGGCCTATAGGAGCATCTCCAACCACACTTGCCTAATTTGGCCCCCAGACTGTCCGCGGACACGTCCCGGCGTGTCCGCGGACAGCGACCGGACAACACAAAAAAGAGCCACTCCAGCCGTCCTCCTCAAAACAAACCCCCAAAACCATACACAACCATGCAACGTAGATCATTGATTCATCCTACTCATAGATAGATAGCAAGTTTCATCGATTCATCCTACAGAAGTTCATCCGATCGACATACATACTACAAAAGTTAACATATGAACATAAAATGGACAAATCTCACATCGGAGACTTGCCCTTTCCCTTGCCGGAGCCGCCGGCTGCGTCGTCCTTGAAGCGCTTGCGGAAGACGAAGTATGGATCTTCGTCTTCCTCGTCGTTGTCGTCGACTTGGCCGGCGAGGATCCGCACGGCGCGGCCCTGCTCCTCCACGTGGCGGCTCGCATTGGCCACCACCTTCTTCTTCTTGTCTGCCTCCTTCTTCGACAGCTCGATGGCCACCTCCAGAGATTCTTGGTCCTTGCAGCGGCGGCGACGGGCGTCCGACTCGGCGGAGGTGAAGGACTGTGCCACGACCTGGAGGGGGGTGCCGTCGTCAGCCCCAGCGACGGCAGCCGCCTCTCTGACGGTTTGGCCCGCCCACCTCGCCTGGCGGAACGTGCGACCCACCGTCTTTGGCGCCCGCTGCGGCGGAGCCTCCACCAGCCTCCACTCATCCCCATCCGGAATGATCCTCCACCCTGGCGGTGCCTGGACCGGCGGGGCAGAGGATGGAGCCGATCTACGGCTCGAAGCAGAGGATGGAGCTGATCTACGGCTCGAAGGGGAAACCCTACCTCGGAGGTGGGGCGGCGTGGACCTACGCGTCGGAGCTGACCAGCGGTTGCACTGACCACTGGCCGCTGGCTCCGCCGAGCTGGAGCCTCCCGTGTCCTCCAGCGAGCGGAAGATGTCGAGGCGGAGGGCAAGCTCATCCTCGTAGTCGACGTCCTCCAGCGCCTTCTTCACCGTCGGCGCCGAGCTCTCCGCATCCTCCCAGTTCACGCTCCCGGAGCTGTCCGACATTGTCGATGAGAGGAGAGGAGGTGAGCGGAGCGGAGAGGAATGAATCTAGGGTTCGGCGGAGGGGATAGAGGAAGCGGCATTTTAATGCCGGCGAGTCGCCCGACGCGTGGACGCCGCTGGTCAGCCTTCTCTCCGATTGGGCCCGAGATGTCAACAACAGCCGGCCGGCGCGTCCGGGCGACCCCAAACCCGCCCCAGATATGGGCTGGGATTGTGGGCTGCCGGACCGCCCGGTCATTTGGGATAGGTATGGGGGCCTCGGTTGGGTGGCGGTTTTGGTCGAAATGCTGTCCGGGCGGACCGTCCAGGACATTTGGGCTTGCTTTGGGGCCTCGGTTGGAGATGCTCTAATGTGCACATGTATCGATGGTTAGGAAATCACCACGGCTTTCCCATGCCATATCACAAGCTTTCTTGGTTCCGATTTAGGTCTTCCTTTGTCTTCCTTGAGCAAAGAAGATTTTCATGCACTTGTTGAAAACACCACAAGAAAAATATCTACTTGGAGGACAATACTGCTAACATGGAGTGGGAGCTTAGACTAGTTTTTTGTTAAAATAATGTTCTCATCCATTGCGGTTTATCGTATGTCATCTCTAGACCTACCTCCATGGGTTCTCTAGTACATTAATGGGAACTGTAGAGCTTTCTTTTGGCATGAATCTAAGAATGTGAAATGAGGGAAGTGCCTCACCGTATGGACACAGGTATGCACTCCAACTTGCTTTGGAGGACTAGGTTTCCACAACTTGAAAGCGTTGAATGATGCATTAAGAATGAAGGGAAGTGCCTCGCCGTATGGACGCAGGAGAGCACGTAATGGACTTACCTTGTCTAGAGAAGCAAAATAGATGTTCCAAGCGGCAATGCAGTGAGTTGTAGTGAATGGAGAACGAACCAACTTTTGATTGCACCATCACTATTGCCTTTCATTCAAGCTTGGGGTGCCAAGTAGATCGCATATGAATGGCATAACAATACCTGGATAAATGACACTCGAGGGGAGATATCGATTCATGATCTGATTGAATTCATCTCCCTCTGGAACTGTATACAAAGCATGCATTTGCTTATATCAAAGGAAGATTTCTTCACTTGGCGGCTATTGGCAAATGGGAAGTATTAATCTCCTTTGTTGTAGCCTCTTGATTCCCCGGTAACGGCGCTAGAAAATGTGCTTGATGACGTGAAAACACACGTTCGTTGGGACACCCCAAGAGGAAGGTATGATGTAGTGCAACATCAATTTTCCCTTGATATCTACCAAGGTTATCAATCCAGTAGGAGTCAAAAGTGCTTCAGAAGGTTGTCAATGGCACCAGAAAATATGGCATGGCGCAATGTCAGATGATTTGGTGGTTGACGTCGACCTGCACACAACACAATAAAATTACTTTGCCCCAACGAAACAGGAAGGTTGTCAATCTTCCCGGCTTACTGAATACAAAGGATTAAACGTGGTGTCTCTCCATAAAAGATAACATGCATGTTGGGTAAACAAATTGCAATTGACAAATAGCAAGCGCATGACAATGCAATATATGATAAGATAGTTTATTGTAGTATTTATTGGGCATTACAACATAATACATGGACCGCTTACCAGCTACATCCATGCCTATATAATCCACTTCTGGGATAGCATCCGTGTCTGCCGTTAGTATTAAGTTACAAACAACAGATTATTGCATTAAGCAAAGTGTGTAATGTAAACAAACGCATTAGACTTCACAGCAGTACCCTTAAGCTAAGCATTAGTTATTTTATCCCTAGTGGCAACATCACATCCACAACCTTAGATGTTCTTGTCACTCACCCAGATTACTGGAGGCATGAACCCACTATCAGTGCCAAAGCATCTACTAGCAACAGAGAGCACGCAAGAACATAAATAAAACAGTAGATAGATTGATAAACAACTTGATCATAACATCACTATTCATCGGATCCCAGCAAACACAACACGTAGCATTACAATAAGATGATCTTGATCATGTTAGGCAACTCACAAGATCTAAACATGATAGCACAAAGTGGAGAGACAACCATCTCGCTACTGCTATGGACCCGTAGTCCAAGGATGAACTACTCACGCATCACTCCGGAGGAGGGCATGGTGATATAGAGCCCTCCGGTGATGATCTCCCTCTCAGGCAGGGTGCCGGGAGGAGCTTCAGAACCCTCCCGAACTAGGGTTGACGACGGCGGCGGCGACGGAACTTTTCATAGAATAATGCTCAGGTATTTAGGGTTTTCGGGACGGAGGCAATATATAGGCGAAAGAGCGGTGCGTGGGGCCAGCCGAGGGGCCACACACCACCACGGCGCGCCAGGCAGGGGGGCCACGCCCTAGTGGTGTTTGGCTCCCCTGGGTCGCTTCTTCGTGCGCCCTTCGGACTTCGTCTTCGTGTCGGTGAAAAACTGGGCTCCGTTGATTTTCGTCCAATTCCGAGAATATTTCCTGACTAGCTTTTCTAAAACGGAAAACAGCAGAAAACAGGAACAGGCATTGTGGCATCTTGTTGATAGGTTAGTCCGAGAAAATGCATAAAAATGCTATGAAGTGTATATAAAACATGTAGCAATATGTATAAAACAAGCATGGAACGTTAAAAATTATAGATACGTTTGAGACGTATCAGCATCCCCAAGCTTAGTTCCTACTTGTCCTCGAGTAGGTAAATGATAATAATAAAAAATTTGGAGTGACATGCTACCAACATAATCTTGATCAAATAGTAGTGTAAGGCACATGAACTGAATGAAGTGATCCAAGACAAATGTCTATAGTTGCTAAAAAGTAAACAAGGAGTAAACATAATATATCATACAAGTAAAAAAAAACTTTTCATGGATAGTACTTTGGAGACATGAGCTATGAGAATTTGCATAAAAGTTAGCTCACCAAGCAACATTTTTGAATTAAAAGTGTTTGACCAACACAAAGGAAGATTTAAGTTTCAGCATTTGCTTCAACTTTCAACATATTTATCTCATGGATATTGTCAACACAAAGTAGCATAATTAGTCTAATATGCTAACATGTAATAATTCTTGTACCAAAGTTGACACTAGGGTTTGCTTGTGGAGAATAGATAGGAGTAGGAAAACTGACTCAACATAAAAGTAAAAGAAAGGCCCTTCGCAGAGGGAAGCAGAGATTATGTCATGTGCTAGAGCTTTTTAGTTTTTGAAATCATATAGAGAGTAAAAATATATTTTGAGAGGTGCATGTTAATGGTCAACGAATGGTAGCAAACAATACAGTATTACCCCTGCCAACCAAACTTTTTAAGAGCGGCTCCCATTGAGGAACGTTATTTCTGCAGCAAGCAGATCATACCTCTTTTCTCCTTTGTTTACACATGCAGATGTTTGACTGAATGCTCAGGAACAAAATGTGAGGACAATTTATGATGAAAGTTGTAAATTAAGGGGGCTGGGCAGCCCGCTGCCAGCTCTTTTTGCAAAATTATAGATAAGCAGATGTACGCTGCTAGTCTGGAGTAAAGTCTGATTGACAAGTGTAATAAAGATGATCAACTACTTCCTCATGAGCTAGTAAACAGAGACACAAATAAGAAGTAGTAACAGTTTTGAATAATTTAAAGGTAGCACATGACAAATTTACTTGGAGTTGCAAGAAAATACCACATATAGGTAGGTATGGTGGACACAGATGGCATGGATTTTGGCTCGGGTTTTGGATGCACGAGAAGCATTCCCTCTCAGTACAGAGTTTTGGCTAGTAAGGTTATTTTAAGCAAACACATAACGTCAACCGATATAAAAAGAACCATATGATGAACATATAAGAAAAACTATAAGACTACACACTGTCTTCCTTGTTAACCAAAGCATCCTTTTAACAGAAAATATCTAGACTTTGGAACTACCAATTATAACAAATCAGATAACTTCAAGCTTTAACGGTAGTTCTTCACTAATGAGCCTTTACTTACATGATACACAAGTTTAAACATTACTTACTTGATAACTCAAAACAATTGAAAAGTATCAAGTTACTCAAAACAAATGATGTACAAGACTATGTAAGCATTTCCTTTATACCATTACCACATGCATATCATTTTCGGTTCGAACCAAACACCAATCAATTTTTTAACAACTCTCCAAACAAATATAAGTGAAGCAAGAGAGTACTTTCTTCAAAAGAACTAATAGCTCTGAATAAGAGATACATGAAAAACAAGAGCTAGAAGCATAGCAGCGCTAGACAAGAATACTCAACAAGTATAAGTGAAGAATAAGAGTATTCTAATGAAAAAGCGGAGCGTGTCTCTCTCCCAAACAAGAGTGCTAGGGTCCAACTAGTTATGACCAGAGAACAAAACATAAACAAACTGAAAATAAAACACACAAACGCTCCAAGAACATCACTTAAAATGTGAAGAAATAAAAATATAGTCTCACTAGAGATGACCTGATAATTTGTCGATGAAGAAGGGGATGCCTTGGGCATCCCCAAGCTTAGACGCTTGAGTCTTCTTGAAATATGTTGGGGAGGTCCAGGGAGCCTCCCCAAGCTTAAGCTCTTCACTCTTCTTGATCTTATTTTATCACCCTTCTCTCTTAATACTTGAAAACTTCCTAAACACCAAACTAAGAGTAAACTTCATTAGAGGGTTAGTGCATCAAATCATAATCTCACTTGGTTCTGTAAAGACACATTATAAACATCATTTTAAATATTAACTACTGTTTACTAGCCTTATGTGAAGCTCTTCCACCTTTAAAGAATTTCACTTAACACTTGTAAAAGAGAGAATGCAAAACTAGACAGAATCTGTCAAAACCAGAACAGTCCGTGAAGACGAATTTTTTCGAGGCACTTACGTCGCTCAAATCAGAAAACGCTGAACTAACGAAAGATAGGTAAAAAGCTCAGGCTTCTGCACAAAAATTGGTAGATTAAAATACTATTCCGTGATTTTTCACGAATTTTTACCATGAAGCACAAAATATGTTTCTGGACAGCAAACTAAACTTTTAGTGCTATCTTGCTATTAGAGGCTCTTCTTGGCACAACAAAACGAAAAATAAAAGATACAAAGGAATTATTATAGAATTAAGCTAATTCCTTGACTCAACAAAATAAAATAACAGAAAATAAAATGGGTTGCCTCCCACGAGTGCTTTTCTTTAACACCTTTTAGCTAGGCACAAAGCATGAATCAAGTATTATCAATAAAAGTGAAATCTTCCAACCTTTCAGCAGGGTCATCTTTCTTAATTGGGAAGAAGAACCTTCGATTAATAGGAGCATTAAATTTCATAAATCCATACCTTGCGTTAATAAATCCCCCATTGCTTTTCAAAAATGATCTACCCAGGACTATACTATTAGGAGATTTTGCCAGGATCATAAAGTTTATAGGGATAGTCTTATTTTGAATAGTGACTTCAACATTATTAATCATCCCTAAACTCTTTGTAATAGTGCCATCAGCATGGAAATGAAAGATAGGATAATCAACCATGTTATCAAATTGTAAAACATCATAAATCATTTTAGGCATGGTGGACATTGTGGAACCAAGATCACAATAAGCATGAATCAATTATTATCAAGAGTGGAAACATCAAAATCATAGCTTGTTCGAACAATAGAATCAAAGGTTGTTTCATGCTTTTCCTAGGAAAGTGTTCCATACCTTTCTTGAGTTGGAATTGAAATTTAATATTACCTTCTCTCATATCAATAATAGCACCAACAGTTCTAAGAAAAGGTCTTCCCAAAACAATAGGACAAGAGGATTTGCATTCAATATCCAAAACAACAAAATCAACAGGAACATAATTATTGTTAACCATAATAAGAACATCATCAATCCTACCCACAGGTTCCTTCATAGTAGAATCAGCAAAATGAACATTCAAATAACAGTTTTCTAATGGTGCTAGATCAACCATATCATAAAGTTTCTTAGACATAACAGAAATACTAGCACCAAGATCACACAAGGCATTACAATCAAAATCATTCACTCTCATTTTAATGGTGGGTTCCCACCCATCTTCTAACTTTCTAGGAATAGAAGCTTCACGTTTAAGTTTCTCTTCCCTAGCATGAATAAGAGCATTAGTAATATGCTTAGTAAAAGCCATGTTTATTTTACTAGCATTAGGATTCTCAGCTAACTTTTGCAAGAAATTAATAACTTTAGTGAGATTACAACCATAAAAATCAAAATTATTATCATCAAAAGTATTGGGACCATTATCTCCTATACCTCGAAAAATTTCAGCACTTTTATCTGTAACAGTTTTAGTGTTATCAGGCAATTTTGAACTATTTTCAACCAAGGTAGAGATCTTTCCAACACCAGTTATTTTACCATTAACAGTAGGTGGTTTACTAGTTCTCAAAGTTTTATCTTCAGAAGTAGAAATGGTAGCAACAATAGCATTGACAGTTCCATAAGTATTCTTTTCAATAACTTCTGGCTTAGCTGCCATTTTATTTATCAAAGAGGTTTGGGCTTCAGACATATTCGAAATGCAAGTCTCAGTATTAGAAAGCCTAACTTGTAAACCAGAAATTTCCTTGTTCAAACTATCAATTTGATGACTTATATTTTTCAACATAACCGAATGCTCACCCATAGTTCTAGAAAACACTTTGTTTTGCTCATATTGCATTTGCATAAAATTCTTAGTAGCCTTTTCAAGTTCTAGCAACCTTTCGTTACTAAGCATTCCAGCATTACCATAAGAATTACCATAAGCATTCCCCTATTAGAAGGATAGGGCTTATAATTACTATTACCAAAGTTGTTCCTATAAGCATTGTTGTTGAAATTAATATTTTTAATGAAGTTCACATCAACATGCTCTTCTTGAGCAACCAAAGAAGCTAAAAGAACATTATTAGGATCAGCATGAACTTGATTATTTGCAAGCATAGACATAATAGTATCAACTTTATCACTCAAGAAAGAGAGTTCTTCAACAGAATTTACCTTCTTACCTGTTGGAGCTCTTTCGGTGTGCCATTCAGAATAATTTACCATCATATCATCTAAGAGCTTTGTTGTTGCACCTAATGTGATGGACATAAAGGTACCTCCGGTGACCGAATCCAGCAAATTCCTTGAAGAAAAATTTAGTCCTGCATAAAAGGTTTGGATGATCATCCAAATAGTCAGTCCATGAGTTGGACAATTCTTTACCATTGCTTTCATTCTTTCCCAAGCTTGAGCGACATGTTAATTATCATATTGCTTAAAATTCATAATGCCACTTCTCAATGATATAATCTTAGCAGGAGGGTAATATTTTCCAATAAAAGAAACTTTGCACTTAGTCCATGAATCAATATTATTTCTAGACAAAGATAGCAACCACTCTTTAGCACGTCCTCTCAAGGAGAAAGGAAAAAGTTTCAGTTTTATAATGTCACCTTCTACCTCTTTATACTTTTGCATGTCACATAGTTCAACAAAATTATTAAGGTGAGCAGCAGCATCATCAGTACTAACATGAGAAAATTGCTCCTTCATAACAAGATTTAACAGTGCAGGTTTTATTTCATAAAACTCTGCTTTTGAAGCAGATGGAGCAATAGGTGTGCATATAAAATCATTGTTGTTTGTGCTAGTGAAGTCACACAACTTAGTGTTCTCAAGATTACTCATTTTAACAAAATTAAAAACAAAACAAAATAATAAACCGAAATTAACTAAATGCAGGAATTTTTTTTTTGATTTTTAAAAGCAAACAAGATAAAATAAACAAGGAAGACAAAAACAAAGTAATAAGATTGGAAGTGCGAGACTCCCCTTGCTGTAGCCTCTTGATTCCCTGACAACGGCGCCAGAAAATGTGCTTGATGACGTGAACACACACGTTCGTTGGGAGACCCCAAGAGGAAGATATGATGTATTGCAGCAACAATTTTCCCTTGATATCTACCAAGATTATCAATCCAGTAGGAGTCAAAAGTGCTTCAGAAGGTTGTCAACGGCACCAGAAAATATGGCACGGCGCAATGTCAGATGATTTGGTGGTTGACGTGGACCTACACAACACAATAAAACTATTTGCTCCAACGAAACAGGAAGGTTGTCAATCTTTCCGGCTTGCTGAATACAAAGGATTAAACGTATGGTGTGGAGAATAATAATAAATGCAGAAAGTAACAGAGAATAGATGATTGCAGTTTGTGTTTTTATCAGTGTAAAAGAATGGATCGGGGTCCACAATTCACTAGTGGTGTCTCTCCATAAAAGATAACATGCATG
This sequence comes from Poa pratensis, assembly GCA_947311845.1. Taxonomy (NCBI): domain Eukaryota; kingdom Viridiplantae; phylum Streptophyta; class Magnoliopsida; order Poales; family Poaceae; genus Poa; species Poa pratensis. The sequence continues at coordinate 9,146,651 of CAMZMU010000090.1, forward strand.
TTGGGTAAACAAATTGCAATTGACAAATAGCAAGCGCATGACAATGCAATATATGATAAGATAGTTTATTGTAGTATTTATTGGGCATTACAACATAATACATGGACCGCTTACCAGCTGCATCCATGCCTAAATAATCCACTTCCGGGATAGCATCCGTGTCTGTCGTTAGTATTAAGTTGCAAACAACAGATTATTGCATTAAGCAAAGTGTGTAATGTAAACAAACGCATTAGACTTAACAGCAGTTCCCTTAAGTTAAGCATTAGTTATTTTATCCCTAGTGGCAACAGCACATCCACAAACTTTGATGTTCTTGTCACGCTCCCAGATTACTGGAGGCATGGACCCACTATCGAGCATAAATACTCCTGTTGGAGTCACAAGCATCTACTTTGCCAAATCATCTACTAGCAACAGAGAGCATGCAAGAACATAAATAAAACAGCAGATAGATTGATAAACAACTTGATTATAACATCACTATTCATTGGATCCCAGCAAACACAACACGTAGCATTACAATAAGATGATCTTGATCATGTTAGGCAGCTCACAAGATCTAAATATGATAGCACAAAGTGGAGAGACAACCATCTAGCTACTGCTATGGACCCGTAGTCCAAGGATGAACTACTCACGCATCACTCCGGAGGCGGGCATGGTGATGTAGAGCCCTCCGGTGATGATCTCCCTCTCCGGCAGGGTGCCGGGAGGAGCTTCAGAACCCTCCTGAACTAGGGTTGACGACGGCGGCAGCGACGGAACTCTTCGTGGAATAATGCTCGTGTATTTGGGGTTTTCGGGACGAAGGCAATATATAGGCGAAAGTGCGGTGCATGGGGCCAGCCGAGAGCCCCACACACCACCACGGCGTGCCAGGCAGGGGGGCCACGCCCTAGTGGTGTTTGGCTCCCCTGGGTCTCTTCTTCGTGCGCCCTTCGGACTTCGTCTTCGTGTCGGTGAAAAACTAGGCTCCGTTGATTTTCGTCCAATTCCGAGAATATTTCCTGACTAGCTTTTCTGAAACGGAAAAAACAGCAGAAAACAGGAACTGGCACTGTCACATCTTGTTAATAGGTTAGTCCCAGAAAATGCATAAAAATGCTATGAAGTGTATATAAAACATGTAGCAATATGTATAAAGCAAGAATGGAATGTCAAAAATTATAGATACGTTTAAGACGTATCAATGGTCGATTTGCAGAAGCAAGCAAATATAATTGCAGGAGGATTTTATGGTTGCATCGTTGCTCTCTGTTTATTTTACTTGTTGTTCATCCGTGGTTAGCTTTGGGTTACCTTTAGTTGGTCAGTTAGCTCGGTCTGGGTTACGGCAGAGGACGCGATCTGTGCGCCATGCCAAGATCGTAGAATGTTGATTTCATGTAACTGAATAAAAGCAGCAATTTGGAAATATTTGCATTGCCCATGCCCATCCCTTGTTGCTGTCAATCTAAAGTCCAACACTTGAACATACACTGTCAGTTCTTCAGTTAACAGATTGCATACTTAAGTTCAGGTTCTAGTAAAAAAAGGTCATGGGTTGCCGAAGCATGTTGGGCCCTTATTTTTAGTCAAATGGGCCGAAAGCAGTGGATTTTAGCTAAAAAATTCATGGGCTGGGGGGGGGGGGGGCGGCGGCTATGCTATGAAAAAAAGTGCCCCTATGCGAGGTGGGCTTGTTTCCTATTTGGGCCAGGTTCCAACACTTGAGCATACCACTCATTTACGGGTTTTTTAACTTTTGTGTTGCACATGCGATATTTTGGGGCCAGTTGCTTATGCAAATTATTTTTGGGCGGCACGTTGCTTATTTACACGAACATTTTTGCACGTTACTTATATTAGCTCGTAGAAATCTTACTTCTTTTAACAGTTGAAAAATACTTCTTTTACTTGTCTTCATTATGTACTTCATAGAATGCAAATAATATTACTTCTTTTACTTGTCTTCATTATGTACTTCTTTTACTTGTCTCCATTATGTATAACATAGCAAATAATGCAAGGAGCAAAATCAAGAAAGTACTATATTACTTGAACGAAACATATATATATATATTAGCACGAACAATACATAGATATATAGTAGCACCCTTATAACTCATGACAACACACCCTTACAGCTCATTACTAATAACTAAAAAACTAGATAGAGACACGACACGACACTGGAAAGTAAATAAACACGATAAAACTAAAACGGGCTGCACCATCTTCACTCCGGGCTCACTTCACCAACATCTTCTTGCTCACTCCTCGTCGTTGAAGTTGTAGGGGAGGGTGTGCAACTGGTTGCGGGTGGGGAAGGTGTACTCGTAGTTGGTGAAGATGTTGTACGTCGTGAATGCGATGAACTCACAGTCGCACCAAAACACTCGCCCGAGGAGCGCGTAGGCGTCGAACGGGTTGGTGAAGGTGACCGTGAGCATCACGAGGACGACACCCCGTCTGTCACGTGTCTCGCTGAGGCGATACATTGGTCACGTGCCGCTGGGAGCTCGAGGTGTTCAAAGCCAGCGTTGAGGAACTCGCGGGTGAGCTCGACCGGCCCCCTCCACCTTGAGATCACCCACACATGGAGGGTGCTCTCCATGACCACACCGGGGGGTAGCGCATCTCTGGCACCGTGCGCGGCGGCCAGAACGTGGCTCCTGTGAACTCCATCCGGTGGCTTGGTGTTCGAGGGCGGCTTGGTGTTTGAAGTGGAGGGACAAAGGATAGATCTGGCTGCTTGTGAGGTGTGCAACGAGTGGAGATGGGAGAGGCATGTATAAATAGAGGCTCGGGTGCCCTTCATATCCCCTTTGTATAATGGACAGTAATGGACGCAATCGTTTCCCCTTCGTATTCACCATGACACGTACTAGTGGACGCCGCCGTTTGACCATCATGTCGATGAAGGAGAGCACGCCGTTCAGACTGCATCACGGGCTGCATGCGACGCGTGCGGGCTGCATGAGGTGAGGAAGGCTGCATCGCTGCAAATGGCCTCGATGCGACGCTTTACAGCGTTGAGATGGTCAAGCAGGGCTACGTCGAGGGCGGGCAGCGGCTGAGCATGCATGCAACGAGCGTCTCGTGATGGCTACATGTCTGCATGCATGTAGGTGGGGCCCGCTAGTCAGTGGTCTTGGCTGCATCGTTGCGAAGACACATGAAGTCAGACACGCGTGAGCTTGTTCCCTGCACCAGGTGATTTTGTGTCATCGGATCGCAATGAACGGTCGTGATCAAACAGATAGGCCGATCCAAACCCCACCGATGCAGCCAATCAGCGCGTCCCATATTGCGAGCCAATCATATTGCAGAACAAGCGCACACGCGAATCGGCGCTCCACAGACTGCGAGCTAACCCTAGCGCCTGATCTCAACCGTCCACGCACAACGATCAACGGCCGTGGAGGGTGCGGGGTTTCAGACGGGGTTTCTGGGGTTTTGAGGGGTTTTGAGCAGTGATTAGGGTTGTGGTGAGGGTGTTGGCCTCTAGGTTGGCCCGATCTTCACGGATTGAGGACAGGAGTGGACGAACGCAAGCCGGTCCAATTGAATCCCAAAGGGAGAGATTGGCAAGTAGATACAAGGAGGGATCTTGAATGGTTGTTTCTCCAACGGCCAACCAAACCGATCCAATAGAGTCACCCTAAGATGAAAGATTGGCAAGTAGTCAAACTACAAGTAGAGGTCTTGAATCCACAAGAGGGATCTTCTCCACAAGGGGATGCCTTGAATCCACAAGGGGATTGATACGTCTCAAACGTATCTATATTTCTGATGTTCCATGTTGATATTATACATATTGTTACATGTTTTATATACACTTCATAGCATGTTTATGCATTTTTGGGGACTAACCTATTAACAAGATGCCACAGTGTCAGTTCCTGTTTTCTGCTGTTTTTGTATTCCAGAAAAGCTAGTCTGAAAATATTCTCGGAATTGGATGAAACGTGGACAGAACCTCCTATTTTTCCAACACGAAGACGGAGTCCAGAGGAGACACGGAGGGGAGCCACATGGCGCCCACACCACGGGGCCGCGCGGCCCCCTGCCGCGCCGTGGGGTGGTGTGGGGCCCTCGTGGCTCCGCAGCCGCCGCCCTTTCGCCTATTTATTCCTCTCGACGCGAAAACCCTAAATACCCGAGCCATTATCTACGAAAAGATCCAGAGACGACGTCGCCGTCAACCCTAGCTCGGGAGGGTTCAGAAGCTCTTCCCGGCACCTGATGCATGTAAAATGCATACATGAACTTTGCACTATATTACTTATATTCCAACCATATTTGCATCATATAAGGGTTATATCACTGTTTTATAATGATTTTGGGAATATTTGATATGTTTTCTTTTTTATGGAATTAACCCTGCACAGGCAGAAAACCCTATTTTTATATTTTAATGTTTCAGGGACCCAAACGACGTCCAAATGACCTACAAATTTGCGAGCGTCAATTTTTGGAAGGAAGAAGACTTGGGAGCGAAGGAAGCAAACAAGCGAAGACCCGAGAGCCAAGATAGGTGGGCCCACACGGCCAGGTACATGGGCCGCGTGGGACCCCTCCTTTTGGGCCTCGGAGCTCCGCTGCCGTTGATCTTTCCTCCACCGACTCGGTTTTGACCTAAAACCGCCTATAAAAATAGCCCCCCGACGTTCTCTGGAAGGAGCGCCACAAAAGCACAGAAACACCGAAACATAGACCTGGAGCTGCAGATTGGAAGGGGAAAACTCCGGCGGGGCGCTGCCGGCGTGGTCTCCATCTTCTCCAACGACTTCTCCACCGTCTCCATGATGAAGAGGGAGTAGTCCACCTCTGGACTATGGGTTTGTGGAAGTAACTTATGTATATCTCTCTCTTGAGCTTCACTAATTAGTACCGTATGAGCTGCTGAACATGATTACGGCCATCTATGTAATACCTTTGTGGTGGATCATTTTATGAGTTAATATATGTTTGAGATTGCAATGGTTTTGTTTCAGTTATGAAAGTAGATGCATATTATGTACCCCGTTCTTATTTACTTGTCATGATCAAGCATGTTTATGAGAGCGTGTGAGGGGAACGTGTGCATTAGTTGGAGTAACGGGGGGTGGCTAGTGCAGTGAACGTGAGAGAAAGTTAGATGAAACTTATTCATGCTTTACCTCTACTTATTTATCTATCCAAAGTGTCCACCTTTTATATTCAGTTTTCATAAGAAGTACTCAATGACCACCATAGGATGTTTTTTACTTTTCATTATGCATACATTTGGTCCATAGTACTTTTTTCTATATTATACTTTGTGAATTTATCATTGAACATCTTTACATTGAGTATTTGATATCACTTCATAATTTATCTTGCATATTGTTATTCCTTTGAAGAATGAATCATTTGACTCTATGTAGCAATAGTAATCACCTTTGATATCCATTGATAGTATTAAAATGCAAAGTCCATGTTAGTTTTATCACCTTCATACTCGGGACGAGCATGGGTTAAGCTTGGGGATGTTGATGCATGTAAAATGCATACATGAACTTTACATTTTATTACATGTTATTCCATGTTATTTGCATCATATAAGGGTTATATTCATGATTTATATTGAGTTTTGGGGATAATTAACAACTTCCCCATTTTTCTGGAATTAACCCTGCGCTGTCAGAAAACCCATTTTTCTATATTTTGATGTTTCAGGGACCCAAACGACGTCCAAATGACCTAAGATTTTACGGGGATCACTTTTTTGGAAGGAACGAAACGTAGGCGCAAAGGAATCGAAAAAACGGAGACCAGAAGGCCGAAAGGGGTGGGCCCACGCGGCCAGATTCCCTGACCACGTGGGACCCACCAAACTGGCCCTCGGGCCTCTGCTGCCGTCGATCTTTCTTCCCGAAGCTTTGTCTTGACCTAAAAACGACTATATATAGACCCCCCCAGGGCTTTCGCGAAAGGGAGCGCCGCCGAAATACAGAAACACGAAACAGATATCTGGAGCTGAAGATTGGAGGGGGAAAACTCCGGCGGGGCGCTGCCGGCGTGGTCTCCTCCCCCTCCAACAACATCTCCACCGACACCATGATGAAGAGGGAGTAGTCCACTCCTAGACTATGGGTTTGTGGAAGTAACTTATGTATCTCTCCTCTCTATGAGCTTCACTAATTAGTACCGTATGAGCTGCTGAACATGATTACGGTCATCTATGTAATTCCTTTGTGGTGGATCTTTTTATGAGTTAATATATGTTTGAGATTGCAATGGTTTTGTTTCAGTTATGAAAGTAGATGCATATTATGTACCCCGTTCTTATTTACTTGTCATGATCAAGCATGTTTATGAGAGCATGTGAGGGGGAACGTGTGCATTAGTTGGAGTAACGGGGGGTGGCTAGTGCAGTGAACGTGAGAGAAAGTTCTGCGATCCACTTGGGTATCTTACCTTACTTTGTTGCCTCACTAGGGATAAAAAAAATACCATGCTACCGGAGATGTGGGTGTGACCATTGCCACTTCCTCATGACTAGATCTAGCATGTTCTTATTTTAACTTCATGTCATGATACTTATTGCTATACTCTGAGTTATCTTAATTACTGAGGTGTTATGATTTAGTTCGCATCTTGGTGGAGTATAAGAGAGACTAATAACCAAAAGGTCTCTATGTTAGGACGTGATGCCCATATAATTATAACTTGTCATTAAACTGTTGTTTGCAATCTCATATGTCAACTCTAGTGTTCCATTGTCTACCACTTTATTAAAGAGAGAGTGCATTTGTGAAACCATGAACCCCGGTCCATTTTTAATCATAAGAAACACCTTTCCAACCACTTTTACCACTTTTCCATTTTCTGCCATTTAAAAATCCGAAAATACAAAAACACTTTTACATCTTGCATTCATCATATAAAACCCAAAAATATCATTTATCATTGCTACCACCATCCTTGCATATTTATTTACCACCATTGCATATTTATTTCTTGTTTGCATTGCATATTATCTTGATATCATTCTCACACCTTGTGCTTGACAACCACTAGGTGAGGTTGAGGACCAAAACATTTACTTTGTTTTGTAGGTAACCAAAAGAAGGATAGGAAAGATAAATCTTCACTACTGATTCCCCGAGAGTTCGATATTAAACCCTCGAGTCACCCCTCGTGGGGAAAACACGTCTTCCACTTACTACACACTCTGCACTTGGAGTCTCAACCTAACCCATTTACTTTTCACGCAGGTAACTACGTGAAGGGCCATCAAGACTGTTTTCTGGCGCCGTTGCCGGGGAATCATTGCTGAAAGGTTTATCCAAGGGTCCCCTGCACTAGCTCTGTTTTCTGGTGCCGGTTTATCCAAGGATATCTCACCAAGTCAACTTCATCACCAACTTGTGCTAACACCTAAGCTTGGGGAGGTTGCACCTACGTGAGCATCATCTTATCCATCTTTACCTTCAAAGCAATTTATCTTGTTTTTCATTGTCTTGCATTTTTAGTTCGGTTTGCATATTTATTTTCAGTTTTGCATAAAAAATTAAAAAACACATAAAAACTTTATTAAAATGGCTTCTAGTGTTGAAATGAACAATTTTGGTCAATACTATGGAGAGTCGTTAATGGATGCTTGGTATAGAATTAAGGGCATTAGTAAAAATGGTGTCAACAAATATACCCTGCTACTTTGATAAGAAACTTTTATAATGGTCTAGATGGGTGGTCAAAATGTTTTCTAGACTCATTGACTAGTGGAAGATTTGCCTCTGGAAATCCCTCACATGCTAATAATCTAATGGAAAATCTATTTGGGAATTCTATAGAATCAAAAGATGAAATTATGATCAAACAACTAAAAGTTTCTATGGATAGGTCAATATTATGTCTACAAACTTATATGGAAGATTATCCTACTAAAAATGAGATGCATTCATTTATCCTTCATACAAAATCTAGTATGAAGAAGACAAACAACACTATTTCGGGAATTTCTTTGAAAATGGAAACTATATTGAATTATGCCAAGTCTAAAAAGAAGTTGACTAGGGAATTAAATGAAAGAATATCTTCTATGTTGGGACCTTTAGACAAGGATATTAAGAATTATGTTGAAAAAGAGGATGATCTCCAAATAGCCTTGAATGCTGCTTTAAAGAAAAGAAATGAGAATTTTGTTTGGATTGAGGAAGTTAAAATGCTTAGTGAAGTCAAGGAACCATTGCTTGACTTAGAGAATTGTAGCTTGCATGAATTAATATCTATCTTACAAAAATTTGCAAGTGATCCTTCCATCAACTATAACCAAGCTGGTTTTGGTTCTTATATTGCTAATCATGTGTTAAAAGAAAAGATTGCTAGGTACAACCAAGAGGCTATGATACCACCTAAGCTTGGGGATATATGGATTCCCAAAGTCCTAGTAACCATTGGAAAAGAGACACACCATGCTATACTTGATCTAGGATCTAGTGTCTCTGTTTTATCTAAAGAACTATATGAAGTACTTGAATTGAAAAATCTTGAAAAATGCTCTATTGAACTTGCACTTGCTGATGATTCCATTAAACATGCTTTAGGAAAAGTAAGTGATGTTATGGTAGAGTTACATATGACATTTGTGCCTGTTGATTTTCTAATCATGGATATGGGGAATAAAACCTCTAGTCCAATTATTCTTGGAAGACCTTTTCTTCGTACTACAGGTGCTATCATTGATTCAAAAGAAGGGAATGTGAAGTTTCAGTTTCCACACAAGAAGTGCATGGAACACTTCCCAAGGAAGAGGGACACCAAAGTTCAAGCTCCCTCATGAGCTTCGTCCACAATAAACATCAAGTAAGAAGCCTAGCTATATGGCTATAAAGAAAGCGCTTTACGGGAGGCAACCCGGTTGTTTTTATTTGTGATTTTCTTTGTGTCCTCTTGCTGTAACAAGAGACTTGTGTTTAGTTTAGTTTCTGGAATTTTTAATAAAGTGCCAAGTTTTACTCATTTTGGTTTGAAAAGTTGCTTATAGCGTTCGGAGATTTTATTCCTGCACGAATCTGTGCACGGTATGATTTTTAATTCTTATTCTGTAACTCCGAATGAGCTCATATTTAACTGTAGTTGCAACTTTTCATCCTCTGTATGCATGAATTTTTCGGAATTTTTCGACAAAGTTAAGTAGGGTAGAAAAATACGTTTTGCTGCTGCTGTTTTTCTGGACAGATTCTGTCCCATTTTGTTTGATGCATGCTTAGAACTTTTAACTTGAATCTTTTTGATCCAATTGAGTTTATGAGTAGGCATACAACATTATACACTTTCTGGACATTCATATGAATTTTTGTCTAAGGATTATATGCAGCAAGAAATCTATTTGTTTATCACTACTAATGCACCCCACAGAAAAAGAAATGGGAGAAACGGTGTTTTGAAGTTTTTTCACAGGGATTAGAGGAGATGCACCAAGAGCTATCCAAGGATGGTGAAGACCATAAGCTTGGGGATGTGAAGACAACCCCACTGGACCTACACACTCTCGGTTTGCACACGTCTAACTTCTGTTTTTCGATCGAAACACTTTATCGCATAAACTTGGAGCGTTTTTTGTTTGTTTTGGTTTGATTTTTATTTTGTGAGACCACCACACTATCATTTATATATGAGAGAGCTACTGGAAATTTGGGTTGAATTATGTTGGATGCTATTATAGATTGGGAAAAGGGATGTTGAGTTGATTTTAAAAGATACATATAGTTGCATGATTCATGAGCTTGTTAATGAGTAATAATTTGCAAGTATTTTATCAAGAGCTATCTTTTATTCATGTTTTGATGCTGAATGTTATTTACCTTGTTTAACATGGATTAGTTAGTTCTATGGACACTCATGCATGCATTTAGATGGTCAACTTTCTCCCTCTTGCTAGCCCAAAAATTCCAACAAGCAAAAACTTGTTTCCAACACCTTCAACCAAAGTTTTTCCAGTGAGTCCACCATATCTACCTATTAGCTTTATGCTATTCCGAGTATGTTTATCATGATATTTGTGTTATCTATACCTCTGAATGAAAATGCTTATGTTGTTGATTGTTATGGGAAAAGTTGGTTATAGAGCTCTCTCGAACTTGATGCACACTTTACTTTCATTGCATAATAAAACATGACCCATTGTGATTAAAATTATGATGTTGTGGCTTGACAAATGTCTTTGGTTGAGAGTTAGCTCATATGTGCTGTCACATGGCAAGCTTTCAACATGCACTTCATTTCATTTAGTTGATATCATGTACTTTTGTTTATGGATGCTTACCATGGGTGAAATAAATGTGGAAATGAAGTGAGTTTAAATGAGTTTGTATAAATGGTTAGAGAGACGCCTGGGCCGCTAATCTAAGCCATGCATCATTCATGGTGGAAATTTACTTACATGCTATGGTGAACCTTCTGTGATACACCTTACAATAAAAAGCTATCTAATGGTAAATAAAAAGGGTGTTGAGATTGTTCATTGTGTTTGTTTGTCTTGTCATTTTGATATGGGCTTGTTCCATATCCTGGGACAAGAGGTACCCCAGTTGACGCTCTTAATGATACTATTATTACTTACAATGATATTTAACTTGAACTTGCTTTGTTTCCAAGATGAGTAACACATGGAGTAGGTACTTGTATTCAAGGGGCATGAGACTTTCAACCTGTACTTTGTCAAGCACACTACTCATATTTGCTTTCACTTTAAACTTAATCATTCAAGATGCTATGATAGGGGAATGAGAGCTTGACACCAAGGATTACCACATTACAATCATTAACTTAAGTAGAGAAGTTCAGAAGTTAGATGAAACTTATTCATGCTTTACCTCTACTCATATATATATATATATATCTTTCCAAAGTGTCCACCTTTTATATTCAGATTTTCATCAATACTCTATGGCCATTATAGGATGTTCTTTCTTTCATTATGCATGCATGTGGTCCATAGTACTTTGTCTTTATGTTACACTTTGTGAATTATCATTGAACATCCTTGCATTGAATACTTGATATCACTTCATAAACTATCTTGCATATTGCTACTCCTTTTAAGAATGAATCATTTGACTCTATGTAGCAATAGTAATCATCTTTGATATCCATTGATAGTATTAAATTGCAAAGTCCATGTTAGTTTTATCACCTTCATACTCGAGGACGAGTATGGTTAAGCTTGGGGATGTTGATGCATGTAAAATGCATACATGAACTTTGCACTATATTACTTATATTCCAACCATATTTGCATCATATAAGGGTTATATCACTGTTTTATAATGATTTTGGGAATATTTGATATGTTTCCTATTTTTTTATGGAAATATTAAGAACCATAAATAGAGTAAAGTCACCACCCATGGGAAGGTGTGGAACTTTCCTCAAGGATAAACCAAAAATATTTCCAACACGAAAACGCAACAAGTTTTTCATCCGGACTCCGTTTTCTATGATCTTGGGCTTGCTCCGAAGATAATCACAAGCACTACAAGATCATGCATATACACATCATAGTCCATCATGTGAGGAGGATAACACAAGAGGAGAGTTTGACCTCTCTACAAGAGACGAACCGGTAAAACCTCCAACATCAAAAACACCACGAGATATTCAAATGAAATCCATTTTTGATGAACTAGAGCTTGGTATGGAGATTAACACAAGCTCTAAATTCTCACATGGATAAAAGCCAAATAATAACCAAGAAAGATGATATGCCAAATATGCAAAGGTTTGAGCTCTCCACAAAGGTGCGATCAAGTTACTCACTTGAGGGCCCCTCTTGATAGTACGCCGTCTATCCTATAACCCGGTCTCCCACTAACACCACGAGACCGGTAAAATAGAAACCCTATCAAGATCATACCTTTGCCTTGCACATTCCACTTGAGCTAGATGATGACGATCTTGACTCCCTCAAGTTGGAACACCTTTCTTGATTGTGCTTGCTAGCACATGCTTGATGAAGCTTTCTCCAAATACTCCCCCATACACCATGATGGGATGGGAGAGCCTTGCTACGCTCCATCTTCATGAATCCACTTGAACTTCATCTTCTTATCTTGATATATATGATGGCTTGGAGATAACATGAATGTTTACTCAATCTTCTTTTCCAATCCATGCTTGCAATAAGCTCAACTCTTCACATGACAATTCTTCATATAATCCCATTGGATAGAACCTTGGTCATCATATAATCTTCTAGAGTCCAACACATGAACTCCAATCTTCTTCATGGACAAGATCTATAAAGATATCTCAATGCAAATATTAGTCCATAGAGATTGTCATTAATTACCAAAACCACACATGAGGGCTCATGCACTTTCAGAACTGAACCTTCTCTTCTTTCTACAACCATTGAGTCTTGCCTTTCTCACTGCCCAGCACTGTTCAACAACAAGAGGTGGGGCTTTTTGTGCACGCTTTCTCCTAAAAAATAAATCATATCACTTGGTTAGAGACTGAAACGAGCAGCAAAAACAAAAAACAAGACACACACAATAAAATTTACATACTTTGGCCTTTCAGGAGTGTAACGACATTTTGGGGAACCAATTCTATGCCCAAGTTCCTCACACAACTTGCATCTGTTTTTGTTACCTTTTTTAGCCCTTTTTGGCTTTACATCTTTATCTTTTTTCCCTTTCTTACTACTTCCACCTTTCTCAAACCATGCTTTAAATCTTCTCTGTTTGGGCCTCCCAGCCTTTCTTCTAGTGATGGGTGGTCCACATGGAAAATTCAAATTCCACCTCAGGCCACTGCGATTGGTCTGTCAGTGCTGTAATTGGAGTAGCATATGCAGCCCTGATTCTTTGTACTGAGTAATAGTTATGCAAATATGGGTGCATATTTAACTTGGGTCTAGATGCCAAAAAAAAGTATGGCGTGCTCACATGGTTTCCCAGTATGTTGGCACTCTTGGCATGTGCAGTCATGCAAATCAGTGTTGACAACATGCCTCTTGCCAGTCTTTGTGTCTCTAACTTCAGCACCCCACAATGACTCAACAGATAGATGTGAAAGCTTTCGGCTCCTGTTGACCACCTGTTGTACCACTGCTGGAAGCTTACCCCATTGTAAAACCTCACCAATTCTTCTTCTGAATTCCCACAAACGCATGATCATGATCATGATCCTGATTTGGTCCACCATGTCATGCACAGGCAAGTCTTTTAACTCCTTCACCTTGTTGTCAAAACTTTCTGCCAAGTTGTTGTTGATATGATCACACTTGATGTCAGTATTAAAACCTGACCTGTACCATAAAAGAGAATGGTAGGTGTTCAACCATATACCAAAATCATTCTCACCACATGCTGCCATTATCTTAGCAAGGTGATAGGAATATGTCTGTGTGGTGTAAGATCTTGTTGCTGGCCACATGCGCCCAAATTCTTCTCCTCTGATTTTTTTTAATCAAATTCATCCACATATGGCCAAAGCACTCCCTCTGCTCAGCATGGGGGAAACATTCTTGACTGCATTTTCTAGTCCTTTACATGCATCTGTGTGGATGGCCAAAGGTGATACTGGCCCTATGCATCTTTTCAACTGCATCATGAACCATGTGCACGATGCCTCTGTCTCTGATTGAAACATTCCAATGGCAACAGGAAACATCCAGTTGTGTCCATCTAGAGCATTGCATGCTGCCAACTGACCATTCCACTTTCCAGTCAAAAAAGCTGAGTCTATGCTCAAATATGGACGACACCCCGCTTTAAATCCATCGATGCAAGACTTCAAACACATAAAAAACTTGCTGAAATAAACCTTGCCATCCTCTTTTACCTCAGTATCTATCTCCACCACACTGCCAGGTGACCTCTTCTCCACCTCTGCTTTAAAGCTATACAACATCCTAAATGTATTTGCCCAATCACCATATAATGATTTCATTGCCCTTTGTTTTGCCTTCCACACTGTGGTATATTTCAGCACAATGGGGTACTGCTTTTCCAAATCAACTTTAAGTCTCTTTGCTGTAGTGTTTGGTGCCTTGGCTAAAATAGGAGTTATTTTTCTGTAATCCAAAGTTGTGATGTCATGTTTGAAACTTTTTGTGAACTGGTAATATAAGTATGTTGATGTGGAATTTGATTTACCCTGATTGTACTTCCATCAGGTTGTTGTCTAGCAGATATGTACCACTTACAAGGATTGGCACCTCCATCATAACCTAGGCACTTAGCATAAAATTTCTTTCAATCAGTCCACAAAGTTTTGGCCTCAAACTCATGTTTTACTGCATAGGTCTTGAAACACATTCTAAACTCATCCATGTTTGGCCACAACTTCCCCACTTCAATAACAGGGTTCTCTTTATCATACAAATGTACCAGCTCATTATCATCTGCATCATCCACATCATCCGCAGCCTCTTCCATTAGGTCTTCATCCACATCTTCAGGGTCTGGATTTCTGTTAGCACCAGCAGGCAAACTAGTGTCATCTTTCTCCTTATCTCTGTCATCAACTGGAATGCCAAATATTTTGGCCATCTTAGTGTCAGCTGTTGGTGCAATGACCAAATCTGTACGTTCATCTAACTCTACTAAATTCCAATCAACAGAAACAAACCGGTATAGCACCATTGCTTCCCTCTTCTTCATCTGCATCAGCCCCTGTTTCTTCACCTAGTACTGTCAGTTCAGAAAGCATCGGCAACAAAATCTGCTTTTCTGCAACCCACTCATCATCTGCCATCTGTGAAGCCATCTTTGATTGCACATAACCAACTTTGGAACCACATTGGAGATCAATTAGCTCTACATAAAAAGTTACAGCATTGCTTATCCAACCTTCTTGTCAATCAATTTCAGCAACCATCTCTTCTCCATCCTCAATTCTTACATAACAACCCTTCCAATTGTCGAACCGTAGCAGTGAAACCTCTTGATCTGGACCCCAAACAATACTCTCCCCAATTCTCTCCACCAAATTCTTCACGACCTTCTCCTCCATGCTCTGTAATTCCTGTGGATCATCTCTGTACACTCGACATCTCACCTAACTGTTGTATCTCTCTCAATGTCTCAGACGCTACCATCACCTAGCTTGGCTTTACAAGGAAAGAATTCGACTGTAATTGCGAAGGTAGCCACAGTATCTCCCCTGTTTGTCAATGGCGGGCAGCGGCAGTGAGGTAATGCAGGGGACGAGGCCCAAATCGAGGTCAAGAACAGCTAGAAGAGGGTGCATTACCGATTAACTCCCTCCATCTCATTCAGTCCGGGCCACGCACACCTCTCCACCACGGGCAACAACAATCTAGATTTCAAATCGGCGGCGAAACAAAGCGTGAGGCCACAGATCCTTGCAAAATTGTGGGGAACGGGTCTAGGGTTGCGAAATTACTCACCAACGAAAGCTCCGCCGCCGCCGAGATAGGTGCTCCACCGCCGACAAGAAGAAACCGGTGCCGCTATGGGAGAAGATGCACAGGGCGGCGCCAAGGAGGACGGGCGAGTCCAGCGGGAGTAGACCACGGTCAACTCGGGACGATGTCGTGGCAAGTAAGAGGACCCACCTGTCGGAGCACATAACCTCCCTGTCCTGAACTAATCTCAGCCTCCGTTCCGAGTCAGACAGATGTTTTATCGGTTAGTCCTGCCTGGGCTATTTCAACTCCTAGAAACGTCGTATGAGAGCTATTTCAGCCAACGACGTCGCTTGCTGGACAATTCCCCTCAACGATGTCGCACAGGAGCTATTCACACATTCATCGAGAGAAACTCATATGTAAAGACGTATCGTCGATAGGACTAACGGGTTGGGAGATAAATCGTTTTAAAATTACATATTTGGCTTATCCTAGTGATATCGGCATGAGGTGGAAGATTGTATCATCTCTAAGAAATTTTTGGTTGAAATATCCGCAGAAGACTAACTAGCACACGTGTGCTACTTAGAGTTTTCGAAAGTAAAACATCATCCACAAAGATCTTATATCTTATATTTACTAATTTGAGGCACCATACGAGGCTCCACATTAATCCTGGAGGTTAGAAAATTTTATCCGTCGGATTTACCCAATAATCTATCTGAAGCCGTTAGATTAAAGTCGTTTGTCAAACGCGCAAGCGTAGCTCCTCTAGCACGTATGTTTCTCCGCTTGAGTTCGAATCCCAAACAATACATCCTCCGATCCGATTAATTCGTCGCATTAATCCTGAGTGAAACGCTGTAAAAAATGATCCTGACGGATAATGACAGACGTGATTTCCACCTATCGTGTCTGCATAGGAAACATGCCTCCACAATAGTCTAAAATCTCAACGGCTGAAGACAGGCGGGATTTCCACTTATTGTTTGTACATAGGAAAACAAGCCTCCGCAATACAAATTTAAACGACATGCATGCCTAGCCTGTTGCATCCTTCACGGCGATCAAGACGTGATTTGCAGGCTCATGCATCGTCAGCAATACAAACTCAAAGATGCCTGCAGATATATACTGTAATACACAACGGACTCACCAAAAAGCACATTACGTCGTGTGCCGGCTTGCCAACATCCCGTCGTCGGTGTCAGGCGATCAGAAAAATCTTCCCTCGCGAACATGAGATCATCCTCTCATATCGACTGCACTCACCCCAGGTTTGGATGCAAATCGCTAAAATCTTTCTCCGGTTGTTGTTGTTCATCTTCTTTAGTGATCAAACGATCGTGCCATTGTTGTCTTCTTGAGGTGATCATGTTGGTGCTGACGGCAGCTGCAAGGGTCGACTTGCCGATATCCCGTCGGTCTCATGCATCACGTCAGAGGCGGAATAGGCGTCCTCAAGCAAGTATTCCTAATTATCTGATTGATGTTTTAGTTCCATGGTGAAATCTGCAATGGCACCAAAACCTTGCGTGAGATTCAAACTACCAGTAGAAAAGGAACTTACAATCAAGGCTAGAGTAGCAAGACTGTGGAATTCAGTATTGATTAGTAATGGTGAAATAATTAGTCTTGATATGATCCTTATTGACCAGGAGGTATAAGGGTTCTCTCATTGCAATTCCATCTTTGCTTGACTTATTTCCAACGATTTTATTTCAATCTCCATGCTAATTACAAGTACACCAGGGGACCATGATGCATGTAGTTATTAGCAAAGCCTACACTGAGAAGTTCAGACCATACATTGAGGAAGGCGATGTGTACACGATTACAAACGTGAGAGTCATGCAAGCAGGAGCTGAATTTTGACCAGTAGAAAATGACAAAATAATCAACTTCTCCCCCACAACCAATATAGTGGAGATCCAAAATAAAGAAGACATTCCAAAGCATGGATTCAACTTTTCAAGCATAGAGGTGCTTTCTAGAAGAGTAGGTGTTGACGTTTATCTATCAGGTATGATATTACAATCTTTAAGAAACAAGTGTTCTATTTTGCGGTATATCTCATCTAAATTCATGTTTTAACAGATGTTATAGGAGTCGCAGCACACATCGGACCAATTGAAGAAAGTAAAACATCTTTTGGGATCTCCAAAATCCGTGATATTATTCTTATGGTTGAGTATGTGAAAAATAATATATCATATATATATGCAACCTAGGCGTGCGCAAGTCATGTCTTCTTAATTATTTTACCTTTTTTAATCAGAGATCAAGAAGTCAAAGTTAGATTATGGGGTGCGAAATCAGAACTAATTGATGCAAAGTCAACAGGTGATGTCATTATAATTACATCTACAACAGTCAGGAAATATGGCAGTATGTCTTCTTTCAAAATAAAATCAGTAATTTTACAATCTCACTGCTTGGTATTACATTGAAAAATATTTATCATTTAAACCAACATGTAGGATATTCTCAATCCTCAAATAGTGCAACTCAAGTGTATATAAATTTACCTACTCCTGAGACAATGGATGTACAAAACAGGTGACGAAATTCCAATACAAAGATTTCCATTAAAAATTATCTATCACTAATTTCTAACCATCGGGACTATTTTTTGTATCGAAATAGCATTTGTTCCCAGGAAAACACTATCAGAGAATATGTTAGTGAAGAAGGGCATCTAAAAGGGACACTGGAAGAGCAGATGAGCTATAACAGGAAAACTTTACAAGAGTTAAATGATATTCTATTTGACTCATCAAATCAGGTTTGCAATCAATTTATAATAATGAAATATATTTTCGTTGATTCGATAATGCACATATATTTATGATATAAATATACAGGGAATAATATTTACTGTGGAGGCAGTAATTGATGAAGTTAATACAAGATATAGCTGGTACTACATATCATGTAGCGAAGAAAATTGCAAGAAGCAACTTGAATAGAGAATTGCAGCAAATGTGATAAGAAAGCTGAAGCCAGAGCACGGTAAAAGAGTTCAACATATACAATCTTAGATATTTTAAGAAGATTTTTATAATTGTACCCTTACTTAATTTGCAGATATAAGATCAAGCTTGAAATCAGTGATCAACTGCATGTGCATCTTGCGTTCTTCTTGAGAAAGAAGCTCAACAATTAATCAATGATTCAGCAGAAAACATGGTTGCGTCAATTTCTGATGAAAGTAATGAGCTTCCAAGACCAATCCAAGAGATTTGTGGGAAGACGGTATTTTTTCTGTTTAGGTTGACGGACTATAATTTCCAAAGTTGTAGAGCAGATTACACAGTCTAAAAAATATTTCTCCTAGACGACAACAATTCAGCTTTGAAGATTATGAATGGTGAAAAGGTCTAATATTTACTGATTTTTGTTCCATTCTATTATTTTCTTCACACTTATTATGTTGTACATCTATAGAGTAGAGAGGCCACAAAATATATACAATAAACACAACAATTCTGACATAATCTCCTCATTTTTTTGTACAATAAACCAAAAAAAAATCAAAAAATGTTCTAATAAATAAAGAGCCAGAAGAGAGTCAAGGTCTACATATACATGATCAAATGGATGAGGATGGATGCGAAATGAGCAGTAAACCAGGAAAGAAGCAGAGAAAAATGGGTCGTCTTTATGACAATGAAGATTCTGACAAGCAGAGAAGAAGCGAAACAACAAAAAGACATATTCCCTCTCAGGTTGATGACCAGGATTCGACACTTGATCATACTCCAAAATACAGTGAGGTATTTCAGAAAGTTAGAGCATTGTCTCATTCAAGAAATTGTGTTTAAGACTGAAGCCGTTATCCTTTGTAGAGAAAATTGAAGAAAACTTTAAAACGTGTCATCATAAAAAAAGGAGCCAAAAGAAGATATGGAAGATGTAGATATACCCAAAGACAATACAATGCTGAAGAAGCTTCCACTGTGAGACGCAAGAGTAAAAGAATAGAAAGGAATTAGAGACATGTAGTTCATCTTGAAGACGATGAAGACTCCGAAGAACAACTGAACAAACGTAATTTCAGCAAAAGAAGAAAGCATGTATGATGTTTTAAGGATGAATAGCCTACCAGACCTTGGCGGGGAGTGAAGACAATGGGGGTGAACTATAAATCACTATTTTGTGTAGGACAAGAATAGTACTTTATTTTGTTACCAGAACTGTTTCATAGATGAATTCGTGATCAATCGACTAAGATTTTTCTCCACTGATGTAGTAAGCAACCATGAATTAATTTCACTTGGGAAGAAATCTAAACTTGAGATTAAAGTAAAAACTTAACAGAAATAATAGAAGAATGGAAAAAATAATGCAAATCCAAAGACTCATAGATACGAACAAAAAAACATATTGTATTGTGAAAAAAAACTAATCAATATTATTAAAAAGTAAGTAGCGATCTTAAAAATAGACCGATCAAGGAACTCTGCGCCACAAGAAAATATATCATTTATCATCCCTTGATAACTCAATTACTTCTGTCCAAATACAAATAAGTTACTATTTTACTTCATTTTCAGAATTATGGAAGAAAGATAACCCTGAACTATAACAGCTCATTGTAGAGGAAAGGAAAAGAGCAAAAGCGGCAGCAAGCTAGGCTGACGGCGGCGAGATGCACAGGTCGTACGAGGCGTGCTTCAAGCAACAAGCAACAAGCAACATGTTCCATGCCAACTGGCCCAGCTTAATGATTTATCTAGACTAATATTAAAAGAGCGAGAGTGGCTGATCCAAACAATCTTGGCCGTCAAACCACGTCGATCTAACGGTCTAACTTGCCCCAATGATGAGCATCAAACGTGTTGAGCACCCACGATCAGCGCCAATCCCCTGATCATCAGTAGCAAATAACTGCCCACGTCTTCCTCGCGACTCCGCCGCCTCCCTGTCACTCGACCGCCCACGCGCCTCTCCGCTAATTGCTAATCGCTCCCCACCGCGTGATCCTCTTCTCCATGGCTCGCCCAAGGCCCAACCCGCCGCCGCTGCCGCCACTCGCACTCTCCTTCCGCCACGCACCACACTGCATCCAAACCCGCTCTGGCGCCCTCCATCTGTCCCTGCCGCACACCCTTCCTCTGGTCGTCGCTGCCGCATCTATGTGTCGATTTCGTCGCGCCACATGACGGATTCCACACCACCGTGGTAGCCCTTGCCATCCTTCGCCACACCTTCCACATGTTGCATATCGTCGCTCCTCGCTCGCTCAGGTCGTCATGGCCGGACAAGGATTGGGAACGCCTTTCCGGCGACGTGCGCGTATCATGTGTTTGTCGCTTGCAAGGCCCGAAGAAATCCTGAGCATATTTGCGCTTATTTTCATTATTGGATATGGATCAAACTGCCCTGCAACAGTCCTCATCCCCTGACCATTGTACTCCAATTTCATGTTCTCAGTTCCTCTTTTTACTGCTTTCTCACTTTAGGAGTGTGATATTTGGAGTTGAGGACATGGAGCAAAAGGTGCTCACTGCATCTTACTACCGTAAGAAAGATGTGTTCATGAAGGACAAAGCGTGCTAGGATGCGTCGAGGATATATATAGATTTTTCACCAACTTTTGACAAGGTCTTAGAGGAGGATCATGATGTGGACTGAAGAACGGTAATACCTATATTCAAGTTTTAAATCCCTTGGTAATTTGTAACGTATGCGTCGTGCGCTTTACTGAAGTCTCGTCGATTGGCAAATCTTCAAGTTCACTGATCGGTAGTCAACTTGCTCAACTCATGTTTGTTAAAATGCTTCAGAGAGGCCAGTAGTAATTTCTTAAGGAAACTAACTCAGTGGATTAACCTGTAATGTTAACCTGGAGACTAACTCAATGGGTTAACATCGATAATTTACTTTGTTGTTTGAGGAATCGAGAAATGCAATGATCTTAATCCACTGAGTTGCCGATGGTTGACTAACCGAACTAACTCATCCATCTATCTATGTTCACATGTTGTGTGCAGATATGCAGTCAAGTTCATGAGTACGTCATATCCAGAAGCCTGGCCTCGACACCAGACTGAGTCCTCAGTACCCAAGCTTCAGCTGCCACACGCTTGCCGTGACGCCGCAGCTGCAGAGTTTGTCGGCGGGAAGCTGCCTGGTTGCAACAACACTCTTGAACGTGCAGCCGCTGCATTGCGCAGACGGTGTCATGCAGAGTAGCATTTGTTGGAACTGTCCAGGAGTCCTTCCGGCGTCCAATGTCAAGTGACTCCGCCTTCTGATGATCTCCAGTTGTAAGTGTTCTGAACTACTCCACAATAGACAGGGATTTCTTTCTCTACTGCTAAATAATCAGTTACTTATTTCTCTACTCCTAAATAATCATGTACTTCTTCTCTTTATCAGTTAAATAAATGTTCGGTAAAAGTATCCAAAGGATGGAATAGTTGTTTACTACTGAATCATTCCCATGTTTTTGTATTCCTCTCTTTCACTGAAACATCTGCATTGTTTGCTTCTTGAATGCTTCAGCGAGTACTTGAGCTGAAATATTTAGAAGACCAAACTCTATATGAGCATGTCAGGGAACAAGAGATTTCAGGAGTCGCACGCCAACATATTATGTAAGTCATGCTCCTCATGAAAAAGATTGGACTGATGTGTGCTTCTATTCATGTATACGTATTCCATTTTTTTACCATTTGAGATGTTGTGTCCTTTATTTGCATTATTAGTTTAATACAATCACCCTCCACAAAAACTAATACAATGGACATTTTTGTTACATACTATTCTCCAAAATAGCAGATGAGAATTATAACAAAACAAACCTGGTGCTTGGTATTACATACCTTTTTTTTTAGAGAATGATATTACGTACCTAGACACAACCCATGTGCTCTTGGGCTGCAACATATGCAACAGAGAGATGATACATTGACTTCTGTTTTTCTCATTAAAAAACTCTGTAATTGCTTTGTAATTTCTGTATTTCGACTATTTACGGTTGCATTGTTGTCGCACATTGCGAGTCGGCAGCAAAATCATATATTTTTTTAGATAGAAACCATAACTATATTTGAATTTAATTTGTTTTGGATTGTCCTTATCAGGATTTGTGGTCATGCTGAATAAATATGGTCTTTCCGTAGGAGGTACAATTCCTAATGTTTTCATAGGAGCCTTTCTAATCTAAGTGTACTTAATACTTATTTTCGAGATAATTTAGGTGAAACCAAGAGATATTAGATTGTCGTTTTTGAGGACCAGGACTTTGATTGTGGAAACATTATTTAAGTCCATAAGATTGTTTTCACCGTCAATGTTTAATTAGAGGGAAGAAAGTTCATAGAATATTTGATATTTCTGCTTGGTTACATTGGAGATTAAGTGCACCGTTGGCTAAAAGTGTTTCTGTTTTCTAAATTTGTGGAAGCCGTAACATCACAATGCTTGGCTGTGAATTTTAAGCACAGAGATATTAGAGAATAGAATGGTCTATTGTTCATGACATATAATCTACTATTGGAACATGTTTTATCAAGTGTTGCTTGGTTTCTAAAGGGAGTTTAAAAACATTCTTTCCAGGTTGACGTTAATGGAATTACCTAACGAGATGTCAAAGAATGAGGAATCTATCAAGATGTAGAAATGGACTTCTAACAAATCCATACTATGTTTTCTTACCTAACTGGAGTAGATGTCAAAGAAGGAGCAATCTATCAAGATATAGAAATGGACTTCTAACACAACCATACTATATGATCTTTCCTTCGTATATTTTGTCAAGCAATTTTATTTTCTGCTGCTCGTGTCTATGTTCCCACCTTTAGATCGGCTAGAGTATGATTTAATAGCCATGTACTAAGTACCTGATACTGGTATGATATATTGAGAGAAAATTGTTGGATTATTATTAGAGGGCAACTTCTACTGTTCCAAATTTGGGTAGCACAATTTTTCAGATAAACACACTGAAGATCAAAGAGGAGCGGCCAACTTATTGTTTTCTTGAAAATAAAAATGTGAAGACACGTGCATTCACGTGCATTGCACGTGCTTGATTACTATTTTTCTAGAAACATCAACAATCTCTGTCTTTTCTTTACACTGACTATTCCGTCTACCAGTTTGTTGCGGTGTGGTGACAAAACAATAGAGTTCAATTACAAAATTATGTTGTAGTTCAAGGTGAACCACAAAAACCAAAAATGATGGTTTTTTATGATGGATATCTCACACCTATTATGAGTGGAAGTATTTCCTATTCTAAATTTTGTATACTTCAAACATTTTATGTTCAATTATATTAGACAACACGTGCATTGCACGGGCACGGCTACTAGTCTTAAGAAAAGTCCCAAAAAATTTGTACAATTGTCTGATATGTTTTCATGATAGATGACACACTTCATTACTATATCGTAAAGA
This sequence comes from Poa pratensis, assembly GCA_947311845.1. Lineage (NCBI taxonomy): Eukaryota > Viridiplantae > Streptophyta > Magnoliopsida > Poales > Poaceae > Poa > Poa pratensis. Next base: position 9,170,394 of record CAMZMU010000090.1, read on the forward strand.
CTAGAAATTTGGGCAATTTCTAACATCAATTTGGAATTTTAGAGGAAGCACTAAAAAATATTAAAATTCCCGGGGCACTCGGAAAGAACCTGAGCATCGTCGGACGCGCCATCTTCGACATCCTTGAAGACGTCGACAGCATGAGCGGTGGCTACAGCGACGAGACCCGCAGCTGCATCTGCAGCAGAAGCGTACTCCTCTGTCTTTGTACCACGAATAGAGCAGGTGGGGTGTCAGCAGCACTGTCAGTACGGCGAGGGAGAGGACAAACTGGGCGAGCTGAGAAATCCCGGTGGGCGCCGCACCTGGAGGTCGAGATCCTAAATGACGGGGAAGCCTACGGCAGAACTCCGCGACCAGGAAGCCTGAATGATGGGGAAAAAATGGGGGTCCGGCGAACCTCCACGACCAAGCCTCTGCTGCTCCTGCATCCAGAACGAACGAGAAACTGGGCTCAGCTCAAAGATGAGTGAGAGAGAGAAACGTGTGCTAATGGAGAACGGTAATGCTAGACCTACGGGAAAAAAACTTACGGAAAGAGGGATACGCGCTGACGTGGGTTAGCACGTGGAAGCCGACGCCGAGCAATTTACAACGCGAAGGGCTCTGGTTTCTGGCCGGTAACTGCCCGTGCTACTTCCGGCGACTCACGCCGTCGCTGTTGACGCTAGCCCTTCGTCTTTACCATCGGCTAACGCCGTCTCCGGCCGCTGGCCTCGCCCAGTTCGCAGCCCGCCGCAGGCGAGTTGCCCACGAGCATGGTCACCGTGCTCAGTGCTCTATCCCCTTTGTGTCTAATACTTAGAAGGATCCGCAGGCGAGTTGCTCGGAGCTGCCCTTGGACACTGGACAGCGGCGCGGACGAGAAGCAGACAACCGCAAGTATTAGATGCATGATGAGATCGACGGAGGTGGAGTAACCCGTGCGATGATTTTCCGCTTGTCGGCGAGACCGAGAGAATCTGCTTCATGCACAGGTGAACTCGCCTCGCCGTGTCGGAGGAGCCCGGCGCCGCTGCCGCGCTGCGGTCGTTCAAGTCGCCGACTCGCCGTCGGCCCGTCGCCTGGGGAGAAGTGATGGGGAATTGAAGATTTTATTTACGATCGAGCGACCTGGACTCCACGTATCGTACCACGTCAGCGCGTAGCCCCATTCCCGTAACTTATTTCCGTAGGTGTAGCATTACTCGATGGAGAACTAGAGGAAGTGATTCTGTTTTCTTTATTTAAGTATACACAGAAATGAGGGGATTTGGAGACGAAGAGTTGGTGCGTGTACATGGTACACACAGGCATGAGTGAATGGATAATGACGTATTGAATGAATATAATTAATAAAATAATTGCTATTAGAATATTTCAAAAAACCTAAGCACATGTATATACTGACATATTGTCTAACGAATACACAAGTTTAAAAAAAGATAATAATCTCAGTTATTATAACTTAGTACTCATATCCAATTTCAAAATAAACAGTGGACTCAAATACCCAATCGCACCAAATATGCTGGATAAAGGAGTTAATCTTACGAATAATAAAATGAGTTGCGAAGAATGAATCTCAACAAGTTAAATAATTAAAACCGTGAAAAACTGAAGAAAAACATAATTAAAAGATAGAAATCCAACATAAAAATGATTTTAAGGTTATCATTTTCCTACTCCATTCATCATCCTACTCATGTATATGGACATATATCAGTAGCCACTATGCGACAATCCAACAATTGCCATTAAAGACAATATAAAATTTATCATAGAGAAAAGGTAAAGCATAACTAAAAAACATAACTAGCCCGTGCGACCGCACGGGTTGACGACTAGTATACTTCTAATTCAGCATCGAGCGCGATACACAAAGTACATATTCATTTCTTACGGCACAGTATGTATTGACAAGGGCGTCGGCCGAGCAGCAATCACACACTCCATACATCGAGCGATTCATACGGGAGAAAAGAAAAGGAACCGACGCGACGACCCACGGTCAACTAGGCGACTCCAGCAAGGATGACAGATACATATACAAGCACTGAAGCACATACTACGGAACATGCTCGACAGGCGTATGGACTATGGAGTAGCTAGTATCACTTGCTGAAATCAATGGTGCCAGTAGAGAGGATATTATCCCCGGAGGTGGGGTGCGCCGCCGGCACGTCCTTCACCACCGAGCTTCCCTGCTGCCAGACGTGGTTGAACTTGCTTCCCTTCCCGGGCAGCGCAACCGTCGCGTAAACCACCATCTCCTTACCCTTCTTCACGTACTCCGCCGCCACGTCCGACACGGGGAACCCCAGCTCCGCGGCGTCGGCGGGCGCCATGGACGGCGCGTAGCTGTCGAGCAGCGTCGGGTACGCGACCAGGCTGCCGTTGGAGTGCCGGAACGCCACCACGGCCTGCGTGCCGACCATGCCGGTGCCGTTGGGGTTGAGCCCCCATGCCACCCACCGGCGCAACACCATTGAACAACTAATAGCCCACACCGAGGAAAATGCGCTATTCCCTTACCAAAGACATTGCTTTTGGCGAATCTTTGTCACCACACGTGTATTGTCTGGAAAGGTGGTTGATCTTTTCGTTGCGTTTCTTTGTTCTTTTCAGCATGACACACTTAAGTGTTATGTATTTTCTTTTCTCTTTTTAATAGTTTGGTTGTGTACAGTTCTCGATATAACGATTGTGCTCTTAATATTGAGTTGTTGCACAGACCAGCCATGACTGATATCGACCGGCCATGACTGATATCAACCTGGTATTTATACATTGTCCTCTGTAAAAAAAAGGCCTAATAGCCACGAAACCCTGCTAAGGCAATTAGGCAATCAAGCCCATAGTCAGCCAAGTGAAGCCTTGCTCTTACTCAAATCCACTTCTGATGCCCATCCAATGAAAATAATTGACGACGTCTCATCCAAACCCTAGGTGACCAAGCAGTTGGCTATAAAAACTCGTGGTGGTACAAAATCCGACGACTACTGGCGCCTCCTTTTGCCTTCAGGCTGAAGTACCGCCATCACCAAATTCTTAACTAATTTTGTATTTTTCCCTGCTAATTTAGTGAAATATTACACCTAGTAGATGAAGCTGACCTCAGTGAACTGAACTTCTAGCTTCGCCACTGAGTACCGTTGCACCATGGCATGGATCTCGAGGTAGGAAGTTCATCCTCAAGGTCAACGGCTTGACATTACTGATATCATGCAACGCACCGATAGGACCAGCACTCTGCCGCTTCCACTGTGTGTGCGAGGTCAATCACTTGGAGACTGCGGCCCCCTTCTTTTCAGCTTATTTTCCAGATTCTCCCAGAAGCTACCCTCCATCAGCTTCTCCTAGAATCTCATTTTTTAAATTTGTTTAAACTTCTAAATTTGTCTTCCCAATACTTATTTAGAAGTTTAAACAAATTTAAAAAACGAGATTCTAGGAGAAGCTGATGGAGGGTAGCTTCTGGGAGAATCTGGAAAATAAGCTGAAAAGAAGGGGGCCTGCATCTCTTTCGGGCCTTTTTCTATTTTATCTAGTTACTTTTTTTCTTCGATTAGGTGTTGTTTCTTGACTTGCTAAGACGAGGTGTTGTGCACGTACATATTTTTTCAATCAAAGGAATGGTCCATAAGGACCTAAGCTATTAGATAAAGTCAAAGTTCACATTAAACCCACAAAGAAAACAATACATTAGATTCGTTCGATTTTGCAAGGAGGACCAAGGGAAAAGTAAAATCATGATTGTGCCCATACACCAGCTCCAATGCAAAACCAACATCACCGCCTCTAGGAACGAGGGCGCTGGGCGCCGTGATGCCACAACCTTTAGCACCTTGGGGACATAGACAACATAGACACCTTGCCAAAGCCATAGTGTCTCACTTTATGCTAACAATGAGCTTGGAAGAATTCACCATACGACCGATATTCGTTCTAGAGGATCTAGAGGCAACACTCTTTCGAGAAAGGACAAAGACGACATCGTGTGACGTAGCTCCAACACGGTTGCCACTCTGATGAGTCCCGACCCAGTCCAAAGGATCGGTGCCTCCTTCTCTTCCGCCGCCACCCCTATCTCGATGACAACAAAATGAGGAAGAGAGGAACAAAGGACAAACCTCTAGATATGCAAGATTCTCGAGCATACTGGAGTCAGGATCGTCGGATCCGCCACCGCGAGGAGGGGGAGTAGCGTCCATCAAGCACAAGGAGAACACACTAGATCAGTAACATGCCACACCACACACGTACCCAAGACCTAACCCTAAGGTTATTATCTACATATGGGAAAATCTCTCTGCCCCGTCCCTAAACCGGCCGATGAGGTCATTGGAAAGGAGCGCGAGAGAGGATAGGGTCTCTTGAAACAGGGAGGAAGAGAAAGAAAGAACTGGGCGGGGAACGAGTGAGTTCACCTAAATAGTTTGTGATCTTGGTTTATAGCATAGAAACGAACCGAATTAGCCGATTAACCTGGTCGGTTCCAGATTTTGTTACTGTAGTACTCCTTCCGTATCAAAATATAAGACTCTCTACCTACTTTCTCCACATACGGAGGGAATATAATTTCCGTTGCCGCTTCTAAAAAAACCCGAGGAAACTAAACCAATTTGTTTTTAGAGAACCGAACGAACTTTTGGTAAAACCGAACCGCCCACCCGGCTACTCCCCTTGGGCCTTGGTACTCGTCTCCCCAATCCCCCAAGGCGGCTCCAAACTGAAGCATCTCCATGCCCTAGAGCTGCCGCCGTGCCCTAGCCTACCGTTGCCACCGCCTCCGCCTCCGCCTCCGCCACCCAAGCGCGTCGCCGCCATCGCCGTTCCCCATCGCGTCCCGCCGTCTCAACCCCGTCCGCAGTTTCCGTCATTGGTTCCTCCCCAGAAAATTTGATCCGCCCGCGATGGCGAGCGACAAGCAGCTCCGGGACTGGGTCTCCGACAAGCTCATGTCCCTCCAAGGATTCTCCACGGGCGTCCTCGTCAAGTACGTCATCGGGCTAGGTACCAGCAATTCAACTCTGCTTTGTTCTGCTTCCTGCCGGGTTCAGTACACTTATTTTTTCCCCGTTTCTGATTCTAATTTCGGCCTGCGCGTGCGCTCAGCCAAGGAGTGCTCTTCTACCGGCGATCTCGTGGGGAAGCTCGTCGAGTACGGGTTCTCCTCGTCCGCCGAGACTCGCAGCTTTGCCGCCGACATCTACGCCAAGGTCCCCCGCAAGGGCAGGGGGGTCAGTGTAAGTTTTGATTGATTCGCCTCCCTCGTTCAGAAAAATCCTATCGCGTGTTAAGAATAGTCGTGTGTGATTTTGTCTTTACATGACTACTACTAAATGCTATGGTTTCCGTTTCTTGTCACAGGATTACCAGAAACAGGAAAGGGAGGCAGCGAAGCTTGTGATGAAACAGAGCACTTACAAGTTGTTAGCTGACGAGGAGGACGATGATATCGACAACCACACTTCGAGCTCGGCGAATGCGTCCTCTAAGAGCAGGAAGCATTTTAGGAGGAAGGCCGAAGACCAAGACGATGGGAAGGATGATGATGTGAGAGACGGTGTGGTGGCCATTGCTTAGTCGTGTTGCTTTCGTATCGTGACTCAAGTCGATAATGTGTTGTTGCAGGAAACAGTAGCACGCGATTCTGAGAGGAGTGTGCGAAGGCGAACAGAAGAGGTGGATGATGAAGACGGCAACACTCTTGACGTATGTTCTTCATCCAGGAATCTTACTATGCTGTACATGAAAAATGCGTAACTGTGGATGATCATTTAAAATGTGCTTTTGAATCCATTATAGTATTTGATGCCTTGTAGGAAGAGCAAGAAATTTTACGAGATCAACAGGAAAGAGCTCAGCTAGAGAAAACATGAAAGAAAGAGATGCAGCACACACTCGAAAGGTGATTGCCTTCCAACCTGATATTCCTTGCCTTTCTATGTCCGTTATCAATTACTTTTTTTCTGAAACGGTGAAGCCTCTTTTTTTTTCCGAAATGGAGGTGCCCAAGGTCTTTTAGCCCAATATTGCCCTCTAAAGGTCGGGGAAGTAATTGGTGGGAAGTGTAAATCTTAAAGGGCTTACTTAATCTATGAGTTGACCTCCATGCCGATATACATGTATTAGCATCTCTTTAGTAGTATTTCCTTGCATCACCAACCTACTTATAAATCTAGCACTGAGCATATTCCTGAACTCCGACACATCATGTCTTGCAGTTATGTTTTTTCTTTGAGCTGATGTTATTCCATTGTTTCTCATGTATAGTTGATGGAGCGACAGTTATCTAAGGAAGAACAAGGTACACTTACCTGAACATGTATATTAGTCTGCTTCATCATTACCATTGCAATTTATTGATTTAAATTTTTTCACAGAGGAGCATACGAGAAGATCACAAGCAATGGAAAAGAATGACACTAAAGATATCAGGTTATTGCTGTTGCCATTTTTGTTGTTCTTTTTTCCCTGTTATTTTCTTTTTATTTCTGTTGACACGGCACATGTAATAAAATAGTTTCATTTTCTCATTATACTGATGAAAAACATGTTCAGTTCACATCCTGAGCTGTATTCAGTCATTATTCAGAGGAAATAAGAGGAAAACAAAACAGCTAGAAAGTAACCATGGTGTATATTCTGCCATAGTGAAGAGTTATTAAATATTTGCCCATCTTCTGCATGAGGCTAATGGCTTCAGCTTTGGGTGAATTTGGTTGATGGCTCATCAAACTGAGCACAATGGACTGTTGCCATTCCATTGTTGTACTGCTTCTTTGTGCTAACTTATGTACCCACATCTGAATATTTGGAGAAGTTGTATATGGAAACAATTTTTATTCTTGAGTATAGTAGGGTTTTCAGCTATGACTGGAGTAAGAAAGTAGAAACTAAATACCCTTGTTTATACTATGTTCGTAGGTGTACTGGTGAAGTTTATGAAATTTTGGCATGTATCTTCTGTTATTTGTAGAAAGGAATTTGGAATAAACTGATGGTGTACATAGAAAGTTTCAGATACCCTTGTGGTGCTTATACATGCAAATGACTAAGGTGCTGCTTGTCCTTGATGATTATAAACTGTTAGGAAAGGCTATTTGTAATTGCCCATCCTTTTATCTTGCATAGTTTTAAAGGTTTTATCTTGTATTCAAGCAGATGGCATCATATAAAAGTGAACATATAATATAATGATAAACTTAATTGAATGTCAACATATTTTGCTTGGACTTAGAGGTTTGATACTTTGAGTTATCTTATTGAATATAAGAAAAATCAAGCCATAACATTGAGAAGATCTTTCAGGAGTTTTGGATTATTAACATTCCTTTTAAATCTAACGTGCAGAAATTATTCGAGGCAAGCGTACTTGCAAAAGCGAAGGGACAAAAAAATTGATGAGATTCGGTCAGTACAAGAGAACTTCTAATGCAATTATATTTGTTCATGATGTTTTCTGTAAGGCGAATTGGTATGCATTAATCTATTATTGTTTTTGTGGTACTGCAGGGACGAAATTATTGATCATGAATACATTTTCCAGGATGTGAAACTGACCGAAGCAGAAGAAAATGACATGAGGTGCTGATTCTATTTGAGTCCAATAAAGTTACTCTCTAATGCTAACTTTGTACTGAGGAGTGAAGATATGCATATGTGATGATTAATATAGGCTACGAATTCACTCCTTTAGTTAGCACACATGCATAGGATTCTGCGCACCACATTTGCAAGTAAACCTTGACCTAATGGTTACCATGTGCAGATACAAAAAGAAGATATATGATCTTGTTAAGGAGCATGTTGATGGTGCAGATGATGTTGCTGAGGTATGCCCCCCCCCCTCGAGAATATTGCAGAGTAATGTTGATACTGTATTATTTTGATGTCAATGTCGTCAAATCACGTGAATTTCAGTATAGAATGCCTGAAGCTTATGACATGGGTGAAGGTGTCAATCAAGAAAAGAGATTCTCGGTAGCAATGCAGCGATACAAGTATGTATTATATGAGGCTTTCCGTATGATGCTCGATGTGTAACTTACTCTTAATTTGTTTATATTGATTTTTGAATTTGCCGGACAAGCAGAGATCCGGAGGCCAAAGATAAAATGAATCCTTTTGCTGAACAGGAAGCATGGGAAGAACATCAAATAGGTAATATCATTTACTTGGATATCGTATCAGTTGTGCTGCATTACCCACAGGCTAGCAGTATTGGCGTCTTACTGTCTTTCTGATGGTATATCTATTCGCTTTGTTCTATATTTTAGGAAAGTCGAAACTGCAGTTCGGATCAAAAGATAAAAATGAGTCTGGTGATAACTATCAGTAAGTTCTTCTTCTTCTTTTGAATTGTTCGTCAGCATTGTTTTCTGCTGTGTCGTTTCTAAGAGTCCATCTTTCTAGTTTTGTGACGATGCATGTAAGGTAGTTTGTACTTCTGGTATTCAGCTCAAAATTTTGTTTGAACTGGAAGATGGAGAATGCACAAGCTTGAACTAAGTACTGAAGCTCACAGAAAAGCCTCATCCAAACAGGCCCTAATACTGAAACTTAATAAGTGGAACTAAAATTTCTAATTGCATTACACTATTGTATTTTCTATAGTCTTTGCCTGCACCTTTGTTGGACAGTTGAACTATATAACCTTGACCACACCTGACCTTTGTCAACAGTTGTTTTGTGCTCATATTTCCTTTTGAACTTTCTAGGTATATATTTGATGATGATCAAATTGATTTTGTTAAATCATCGGTCATAGAAGGGACTCAGGTAATCAGTTAAACATGCATATTTTCTCTCCTAATTTATTTTCTAAGATATTGTTTAACTGAACTTTCTTACTTATAGTTCGAAGACGATTCAGACCAGGAGACCATCGATGCAAAAGATATTTTAAAAAGGGAGCTCCAGGTGTGTGAGCAGATTTGAACTTATTTGTTACAAACCCATATACCTACACATGCTCTTAATAATAGCTGAATGGTAATTATAGTCCTAACAGTGTTTTTTGTCTTATCATCTGGCTTCCTTTTTGAACTAGGATGAGCGGAAAACCCTTCCAATATATAAATTCAGAGATGACCTGCTCAAGGCTATAGACGAATATCAGGTTTGCAAACCTTCTGTTCAGTGCGGAACACTTACGTCAGAATTCAGCAAACAACTAGTCATGTTTTCCCAGTGCCCTTGCATCTCCCCCAAATTTGAACTATATTGATAAAAGAAATACCTCTCCTCTTTATAAGTATCTGTGTATGGTCTATTCATGTACATTTTTTCTCTTGTTGAGTTTTTGGGATGTGCTTCTTATAGGTTATCGTCATAGTGGGAGAAACTGGCTCTGGTAAGACGACTCAAATACCTCAATATCTTCATGAAGCTGGATATACAGCAAGAGGAAAGGTATGGTGCATGTCAGCATTGATTTTTCTATAGTATTATTATGACCTTAGGAAGTTAGCATGTCATGGAGATGTAGTACTTTCTATGAATTCATATACCGCTTATAGCTTATATGAATAGTTGAATTTTTGTCTAATGCTTCAGAAAAATTTGCAAAACTTTTTCTCCAGTGACATTCTATTGCTATTTTCTATGTAATGCGACTAGGTTCTGCCTTAATGACGTGGGTGAAGTGAATATATGGGCTTTGTAAACTGCAAACTCAAGTTGATTTTTGAAATTTCAGGTTGCTTGTACCCAACCCCGTCGAGTGGCAGCCATGAGTGTTGCAGCAAGGGTGTCTCAAGAGATGGGTGTTAAATTGGGACATGAGGTTAGTTCTTTCGTAACTCTAGTAGTATCATATTCTGGAATGTGTTTTATGCAATGGATCCGCCATCACATTAGATGGAATTGTATGATTATAACCATGTTTAGTACCACCCTACAGGTTGGTTACTCCATAAGGTTTGAGGATTGCACCTCCGAGAAAACAATGATTAAATACATGACCGATGGAATGCTTTTGAGGGAGTTTCTTGGAGAGCCAGATTTGGCTGGCTATAGGTAATCGTTGGGAGGTTATGTCCTTTGTTTCATTTGTACTATTGAACATACCGCTTATATCTGTTTATCTGTGGTGTAGTGTTGTCATGGTTGATGAAGCTCATGAGCGTACGCTGTCTACTGATATCTTGTTTGGTTTGGTGAAGGTAAGCTGGCTTGTCTTACACTTTGCCTATGCTTGTCTCCAGGCTTGTAGACACCCATTCAATTGTTCATACACGTAATGCTCTGCCTGCAGGACATTGCTAGGTTTCGTCCAGACCTAAAGTTGCTCATTTCAAGTGCAACCCTGGACGCAGAAAAATTCAGCGACTACTTCGATTCAGCTCCTATATTCAAGATTCCTGGGAGGCGATTCCCTGTTGAAGTTCATTATACAAAAGCTCCAGAAGCAGATTACATTGATGCTGCTATTGTCACTATCTTACAGATACATGTGACACAACCCCCTGGTGATATCCTAGTGTTCCTTACAGGGCAGGAAGAAATTGAAACAGTTGATGAAATCCTTAAACACAAAACAAGGGGCTTAGGCACAAAGATTCCAGAACTAAATATATGCCCTATTTATGCAAATCTGCCTACTGAACTACAAGCGAAGATCTTTGAGACAACCCCTGAGGGTTCACGGAAAGTGGTCCTGGCCACTAATATAGCAGAGACTTCATTAACCATTGATGGTATAAAATATGTTATTGACCCAGGTTTTTGTAAGATCAAGTCATACAACCCCCGTACAGGGATGGAATCCCTGCTTATCAATCCTATCTCAAAGGCATCAGCAAATCAGAGGGCAGGAAGATCTGGACGGACAGGGCCAGGGAAATGCTTCCGCCTGTACACAAGTTATAACTACATGCATGATCTTGAGGATAATACTGTTCCGGAGATTCAAAGAACCAACCTTGCGAATGTCGTACTTACACTTAAGAGTCTTGGTATTCATGACTTGGTTAATTTTGATTTTATGGACCCACCTCCTTCAGAGGCCTTGTTGAAGGCCCTGGAACAACTTTTTGCTCTCAGTGCACTCAACAGTCGTGGCGAGTTGACCAAGACTGGAAGACGAATGGCAGAGTTTCCATTAGATCCTATGCTGTCAAAGGCGATAGTAGCTTCAGAGAAATATAAGTGTTCTGATGAGGTCATGTCCATTGCATCTATGTTGTCGATTGGCAATTCTATATTCTATCGTCCAAAGGACAAACAAGTTCATGCAGATAATGCGAGGTTGAACTTCCATACTGGCAATGTTGGGGACCATATAGCTTTACTCAATGTAATCTTCGCTGCCCTTGTAATTTATCAGAATTCATTTTGTTGATTGGATTTAAGCTGTAAAGGGCTAATTCTCCAGGAACATTTCAGGTCTATAACTCGTGGAAAGAAACAGATTTCTCAACTCAATGGTGTTATGAAAATTATATCCAGGTATGTTCTTGTTCTGTAAATTATAACACGTATTTGGTGATCAAGTTTTAAGATATTTTATTCTATAGATCATCATATTAGCACCATTCTTATTTCGAGATATTGCCTTCCTCCAGATTTTGTCAGGTTTTATGACTTCTGTTGGTATTAATTGTGTGCGTAGCACTTGCTCTATCCAATAGAACTTTAGTATCTATTGTAGGGGATAATGATTGAAGGAGAAAAAGTATAGGGCTGAAGGAAAATGGCCATGACAATCTAATTTAATGTTCCTACATTTTGTACTGCAAAATCATGTTTAACCTCCACCATGCCTAGTGTTACGTACTCTTGAAAGGATAAACTTCAACTATTGATGGGGAACCTCATATGTATTGCAAATTGTAGAGCAGCAATATCACAATGATATATAGTACATTGACGCGCATGAGCATCAGGACGGTGGCACTTCTAATGGACCAGAGAACATACGAACATATGTTTTCTTGTGTGGGTACATATGTTATTTCATCCAGTTAGTCTCTAGCGTAGGGCATAAGGCATAAAGGGTAATGAACACAGCATTATCTATTATTACTCCTACATTTAGTACTTGCCTGGTGTACCTTAAAATTTCAGTTAGCTTCTTTATGTACTTCAGGCAGTAACTGTAATCAGTCTATCATTGTCTCTGAAAAGTTTATGTGATAAAATGCCATTGCATAAATCAGGTCCGTAGCATGAAGAGGGCAAGAGATATTCGAGATCAACTGGAGGGACTTCTGGAGAGAGTTGAGATTGAGGTTTGTTCAAATGCCAGTGACTTGGATGCTATTAAAAAGGCTATAACATCAGGTACGACACTCGTGTTGATGACACAGTTGCTTTATGTGTGCAAGTTGCCTGAACTATATAAATCTGACATGGCAGTACTTGTGGGCTGCAGGTTTCTTCCATCATTCTGCACGGTTGCAGAAGAATGGTTCATATAGAACTGTTAAGAACCCTCAGACTGTCTTTGTACACCCTAGTTCAGGATTAGCACAGGCAAGTTTCACCTTCGATTTATACCACTTCGTTTTGCTTACATCCTCGACGTTCCATCCATATTACTCATGCGAGTTTTAGTTTTAATATTTTGTATTATGTGTTTATTTTCCTAATGCAGCTACTTCCTCGCTGGGTAATATACCATGAACTGGTCCTCACGACGAAAGAGTACATGCGCCAGGTATGCAAATGTTTATCCTGGTTTAAGGAAGTCCTGAAAGAATTGATTCTGAAATGCTGCGAATGATGCAGGTGACGGAGTTGAAGCCTGAATGGCTGGTGGAAATTGCTCCGCACTACTACCAGTTAAAAGATGTGGATGACGGTAAGTGCGGAACATGATTTTATTTTTTTGGTTCAAGCTTCTGGGAAAGAGATGTAGCTTAGTAAACGTTTCCCTTTTTTCTGCACAGCTGGTTCCAAGAAGCTACCCAAGGGGCAAGGACGAGCTGCATTGTAGCTAGGACTCCCGAAGCTTCTGTATAATTTTTGTCTAAACGGATTCAAAGACTAGACGCTCGTTGCTTCTCTCCTCTTCCTTTTCTGGATTGCATTATGTCACTCACCATGGTCCTGATTAAGTGCCAACATAACAGATCGTTCTTGTGCAAATGTTGTAGAAATCTAGACAGTTGACACAGCAGCTTTGATACAGAGTGTCATAATCTTTCAGAAAAGTAGGTTGTAGATTGTTTTGGTTTTCCTCCCTCAGTCCTTAGTCCTAATATCATAGCATAAGCATCTGGTTCTCAGCATCTGACAAGTTAATAAGATTACCAAAATATGTTGTTCTTGTCAAGGTTGTTTCCTGTTTCTTATAATTTGATAGTATGGGTGGTGTCGCAGGGTCCAGTGCCTATTCCATATTCATGTCTATCCGATTTGGTCTTGTTGGTCTGCTGGAGTCGGTCTAAGTCTAACTAAAACGGAAATGCATTGCATGTCCTAGGATTGCAAACCATAGGAATTGATTCTTCGGATTTATTTGCGCTATATTTTATACAGAAGTTTCATCCATTCCACCTACTCGTAATGTTCTTCCTTTGAGCATTCATCCTTTCAGTGATGCAGTATTCAAGATGACATGATACTCTAATCTGGCATTTTCCCCATTAATCCGTTTTGGAAATCTTGCAAATATTAGTTAAAATTGAGATTTTCTTTTCCAAATTCATAGTCACGTAGTATCTACTTCTCATATTCATTGTTACGACCAAGAGCAGGATCATCGCTATATTTTTCTCCATGTATAGTTTCTTGTTTTGAAGTACAATATAATCGAGGTTTTTCTTGTCCCATCTTCTGGGGCTTTTGAATTTTGACAACCCAAGCTGGAAGGTACCTAACCTTAAATTTCAAGATTAAGGGTCTTTTTCTTACTTTTCCACCAATCTTGTATGACAGGGACTCATGCCTTACTGTTTAGAAGATGTCAGAGTTGTATCACGACAAGCTCAGTTTAGGATGTTTACTGTCATTCTTGATTTGACACAGCAACACATAGACTCAAAACACATCTCTTCCTTCCCCAGGGCTCAAAAGATGCGAAATCATATCAAGATATGGCTTCAACTATTGTTTTATTATTTTATGTTTTTATACGATTTTTTGAGTCACTAAAAATTGGTCCGTTCCATGGAAATCAGACTTAGAAAAGGAAACTTTGCTAGAAGCAAAATCGCTAGTATTTATTTTTTTTTTTTAGTTTGAAGCCCCACTCGGTAGTTATTCCAGTTTTGCCTCACTCGATTAGCTTTCCTTATTTTTGTCCCACTTTGCTCTTTCAAATCTTGCATATGGCCAAACAGATGCTTATGTCGGGTCAATCTTGTTTGACCTCACAGCTTTGGTGGTCAAGCCTAAACTGACTGCGGTCTCTCCGCTGTTGAGTCATACATGGTGGGATGTTTATATCTCGATAGTTCGCAGTGTGGACACCTGTTTATAAACCTGAACTTGCGACAACTATTGGTAACATCGAACGAAGCGGGGCTGGTTGGCCCAGGCGCCCTTTATTCAATGCATGGTTGTGGAGTCATACCGGGTTGGATGTTTATAAATTTTTATGCATGGTTGTGGAGTCACACATGGTGGGATGTTTAGTTCCACCTCACTAGTTTATCTTCTGTATGCCCGGTTTATATACCGAATGTGACACTGGTATTACACCCATGGATCTAACGGCTTATCTGAGATAAAGAGCTCTCTGATCAACAGCTAGATGTTTCCTTTTATGTTTGGGTTTCTCTCACTAGTCATATAGGTTGGGATGTTTGGTCCCACTTCGCTAGTTTACCGTGTGTATGATCGGTTTATGTACCGAATGTGGCAATGCTATTAGATTAGCATTAATCGTTTGTGCATTGTGCGAGGCACAAAGGGATTAATATGGTCTCACTGGACTTTCTGAATTTTCACAAGTAGCATATCTCCTTGGAGACATAATTCTTGAATATCTTGAATTTTAAGATTTTTAGCTATATTACATACGTTGAACGAGTATAATGGGATTTACTGCTATTATTTGAAATTTGAACCACAAGTGTATTATAGTTTGGTCACAAAATTAAAGAAAATCATATAAACGTAGTATAGAATGATTCTATGGAATACCGTCCAAAATAATCGGAAAATTCACAACTTTGGTATGAACGGTCACACGGACAATTTTTACCCTGTTTGAGAAAAATCATATAAATCGACAAAACTTCAAAAAATCACTACAAGTGTGTCATAGTGTACCAGTATCAAAGAAAAGTAATAAAATTGGAATACAACATCACAAGTCACACAACAGAAGCAGTAAAACGGTAACAGATTCCATCCATACTAAGCCAATCATGTAAAAGAATGGAAAGAATTAACGATTTCTTCCCTAGGTCTTTTTCGCCAATCCTCGCAGGTACAACTCTATCGATCTCATCTTATCTAGCTTTCTGAGAGAAGGATGTAGAAGCTCTCGACCCTATATATTAATTGAAGAGTTACAATTTTTAAGTACATATGCTCAAACATAAACAGATTGAATTTAAGCAAAACTAAAATGATATCTTACGTACATCTTGAGATGACTCTTGTTGAGGATGGTAGCAGCCAACTCACGTCTTGTCAACAAGATATTGCATGTCGGTAGCTTCATAGGATGTCTGATAGCAACCATTCCCTCCATGGAGGCCACCATCGGCTCTGGCTTTTTTATGCGGTGCCACGAAATCTAATTTAATACGTCACCGATGTGACATTTCGGTCACACTGCATAAAACACTCTCACTTAAAAAGTATTTTATAGAGTGCACCAAAACATCACAATACAGATGGGTGGATATGTATGGTGAGATTTGAAAGGGAATAACCAGATATCCCTATTTAAATGTATATAAGGATTAATGTCAGTTTTACACTACTATAACGAATAATTTAATACAATAAAATGAAGTAAAAAGTTGTAAATAGTGTGTACTCTCCTATGTACATTTGTTGAAGTCATTGTAAGAAAATTAACAAACACTACTCGTGGCTTGAGTAGTGTTTTTTTTCTGTTCGTACATTTTTATGCAGTCACCGAAATAGACTATTGTTTTCCAATTAGTTATGACTTAGTCACATAATTTAGGAAAAACAATGTAAAATAAAAGAGTGGTAATTCAAATATGTTAAAACTAGTGGCATGCTAACTAGTATATACGAGTTAGCTAAACTTAAAACCGGTTACAAGTACACAATAGGCAAGTTAACTATATTAAAACTGTGGAACTTAACTACGCTAAAAGAGTGACAAATCAAATACTAAAACAATGGATGTGAACATATCTAGTATACTAAAACCAGTTGCAAGTGGAAAATAGGCAAGTTAAATAAATTAAAACAGTCGGACCTTAACTACGCTAAAAGAGTGGCAAGTCAAATATGATAAAATAGTGGATGTGAACAGATCTAGTATACTAATACCGGTTGCAAGTGGACAATTCGCAAGTTAACTATATTAAAATAGTTGGAACTTAACTGTGCTAAAAGAGTGACAAATCAAGTATACTAAAACAGTGGATGTGACCAGATTTAGGGATTGTGCGGATTGATACCTTGGAGAGGTGGCCATTGGATAGATTTAGCGGATCCGTTAGCTTGTAAACATATTGGACAAGGCAGAGGCGGCGACGCTAGGCTGCGTTGTAAGGGGAAAGTTGGAGGCAGCGAAAGCGGCCGAGGCGGCAATGCCGGTCTGGCCGCTTGGAGGAGATGTGGTCATGCAGAGGTGGCGGCTGGCCGCATTGTCTTGGAGGAGATGGCGAGGCTGGCATAGCCGTGCAACCACAAACAGATATAGGGACAATGGGACTTTGCAGAAGAGAGTGAGAGTGTTGGATTATACCATCGAGGCCAATATATATATAGAGCAGGTACCACATATGAAATGGTTATATCATAAAAGTTTCCTTGTGTATCTACAACTGACGAGCGTGACCTACTTACAACGATGTGAATTTCTTCTACACTTTTTTTTGCGAATCTCTACTACATGGAGAATTGATACTACTAGTAATGAACCACATAGGAAACTTATATTAATAATGATGACTAAATGACATACAGAGTAGCCATTAAAAATAAAGTGAATTACAAATATGCTACTAGCAACTTCTCTTTTTCTTGCCCCCTTCTTCCACGCAATCCTCCTCTTCTTACAGAGTCGCTTGTTGGGGGTCATCGGAGGCGGAGGCGGCACGTCGTTGTCTTCGGGGCCACGTATTTCTCCTTCGCCTTCGTTCCCTTTTTCGGGAACGACGTCTCTGAAAGGACCGAGTACAACACCTGAGGGCGGGGGGGGGGGGGGGGGTGAATGGGTGGTACTTCGAATTTTAATTCCTTTTCAATTTAGGCTTGACACAAATGGTAAATTATCTAGCTATGCAACTACGGTGAATTTACCTATATGACAAGCAAGCAAGTAAGCAAGATACCAGCTAAGTAAAGTCGGTAAAGGATAGAAGTAACCGAAGTGAAGCACGGAGACAAGGGTTTGATTCATGTAGTTCCTTCCTTTAGGGTTTACTCAACGTTGGAGGGGTGTGAGCTTCACCACAACAGGCTTGCTCAACGTCACAAAGGCCTCACCCTATTTTCCAATGAACCACACCACAAAGAATGGTTCACCTTCCACTATCGTTAACCTTGAAGGCGGAAACCGGAGCCTTTACAACAAGCTTGGGGCACACATCCACAACTGAATTGGAGGTTCCCAAATCACCACAATCTGCTCAAACAACAAGATGTAAGAACAAAGGCCTAGGTTTTCCCAATGGAAACCCTAGGCGAATCCCTCAAGTGAATGAGGGGGAATGTAAATCGCTTTGGCCAGAATGGAGATCTTGATCTTCTCGTTCAATCCTCCGAAGATCAACTAGTTTGGGTGGAGGGATTGAGAGATCTTTGAGGTTGGAGCTCACCAACAATGGAGGAGAGTGTGTATGAATCGCGAGCTTCCTTTAGAGAAGAAGTAGTCTTTAAATAGGGGCTTGAAAATCGAGTCGTTATGTGCAAAAAGAACCTGCACAGCGGTACTACCGCTACGATAGCGGTAGTATCGTCACTGGTATCTAGGCGGTACCCTGTGCAGCACCACTCTCAGCGGCTACGGTACCTCAAAGGGGTACCGCTGCTGCCAGCGAGCGGTACTACCGGTGGAGCTGCCGGTACTATCACTGGCACCCTTTGAATTAATTCGAAGGTCTCCAGCGGTAGAATGTGGCTGCTACCGACGGGGTACCGGAGGGATATCAGAGGCTAAATTTGGTATGGGGGTACCTCTAGCGGTAGCTCCAGCGGTAGTACCGCTGCCTGGAAGCAGAGGTACCTCCGAGGTACTGCCGTTAGGGGTAGTAACCGTTTTGTTGCAGCAGTCCTGCTCCAGGAGGAGCAGTACTACCTCTGCAACATCGGTACTACCGCCAAACCAGAATTAGCTCTTCTGGTTCAGTTTCAAGGCCTCTCCCTCCATATCCGACTCCATATCCGAACCAAGTGTTGATCTTAGGATTTCTACATAACTTAGCAACACGATTAGTCCGGTTAGTGTGTTGTCATTAAACTCCAAAACAGATTTAGAGCAAACATGCTCTTTCAGTCTCCTCATCATCGTCGTCCTCCTCCTCAGTCAACTCGTCGGAATCAACCTTCGGCTTCTCCTTGGCCCCTTTCATTAGCTCGGTGAGCTGGCTATCTGGGCTGGATAGTGGCGACCAGTTGTCCCCCGGTCCGTCAACAAATGTCGCTGTCAGCGGGACTGTCGGGCGGCGAGGAATGAGCTCCTATGATTCCCAACTCCCGGGCATCTTGCCTAATTAATATGGCGTACTGAGACAACAGCGAGCGAGAGAGAATAGATTCTATGGAGTACTTAGATAGGAGATTGCGACTTTTACTAGGATTAGCAGGTGGTTTCACTACGCTGCTGCATTTAACCGCTCGCTTCCAATTCCAAGGTGGTGGAACGTGTCCATCTTACAAACGGGCTCCGCAAAGTATTTGTTTCCATAGATATACGTATTGAAAACGGGTTGGAATATATGACCATTGTCAATATAATGAGTGACAGAGAATAGACAATCTCCGTAACCAATTTTAGCGGGCCAGCGCCGTCCAGTTCTGTCAGGCTTTGTCGGCAACGGGCAAATCGCGAGTTACCCTGTTTTGTCGTTGTTGTTTCCATAGAGGTGTGTCCTTAGCGTTGTTCTGTACTAGAGTGAATGCCATTTATGATTTTTGTGGAGATGTTTCCCTATAACACTCTACAATATATTTTGGATCAAGCAAAGCGCACAGAGAGGTTTAGGCTCATCGGAGTTGCCATGCATGGAAGCTCATCTCAAACCGCACCACCACACCATGGCAAAGGCGCAGCCAATCGCATCTCATGATGGTTCTCACTTTCATCATACTCCTAGTGCCACCCAGGGACCAGCGGCTTCGTCAGCATCACTACCGGCTCCCCGCAAAGGTTTTATTTTCAGTGAAAATGGTGAATGGGAATCTAGAGTGAAAATGAAGATGATGGAACACAAACTGAGCATGAAGTTGAAAAAGGAGAGACGAGTGCTTGTGATATTCATGCCCACATGGGGATTGCTTTATTTAGCGTCATGTAATCAGTATTAATGCAGCTAGAAGAAAGAGGGTAGCGACATAATATTTTTCAAACACGTGGCACCATAAAAAACAAGGTGTGTAGCATTATTGCTGGTAATGGCAGCTGCAATAATATTATAAGTTCAGATTTAGTGGAGAGGTTAGGATTGAAACAAAAAAGATACCCAAGTCCCTACACTAAAAACCAATTGTAGATTCGTGAAATTTTTTTTAGCGACGATTGCGTTACGTGACCAGAATTCTTCACGCCGTCTAAAATGGTCGATTTTTCTCATGGGTTTGAAAAAACAATGTTGAATATGAGAAAACAATGTTGAAGAAAACAAGTTTCAAGTGAATCTATTTCTGCCAGATATTTGCTTCTGATCTTTTAATGTGCCACATCCACATGGATCGAAGACTAGGCCTTTGGGATATACCATCAAAGCTTCTTAAAGTCTACTTTCCAACAGTAAAAACTTTCATCATTTGGAGTTGTGTATCTCAAGAAATGAAAGTTTTGGTGAAAGTGTTCAGACCGATAAATACTTCGCGATTTTCCGAATATCTCTCCACTAAGTCCCCGAGTTGACTGCTTACTCCCCCAAGGAAGTCACGAAAATGATGTCATTTGAATTCTTTTCCCACCTAACTAAGGGGGGGGGGGGGGGGGGGGGGTATCCCTGTGATGCGGCCTACAAAGCCTGTTGGAGCCCAAAGAGGAAGGTTGTGAGTCGCTAGTAGCAAGTTTTCTCTTGATTGCAAAACCAAGGTTATCGAACTAGTAGACTTGGAGAAGGCTCTAGATTGGTGTCACTCCACTCCGGCGCAAGAGCTTTGTGACATGGACCCGCGCACAACACAAACAAACTACTTTACCCCCAATGAAACAAGAAGGTTGTTAACCCCCCGGCTTGCTGAAAATAAAGGATTAAACATATGGTGAAAAATATGATGAAAGTAAGAACGGTGCAGTGAGCAAATGATGAACGAAAACTAAGGAAACGGTTGTAAACAATATAAGGAAATTGGACCAAGGTCCACAGTTCACTAGTGGTGTCTCTCCGAAAGATAAATAACATGTTGGGTGAACAAATTACAACTAGCAATTGACAAATTGTGGTGACATGACAATGCCATCATGACAAAATATAGTTCATTGTAATATTTAATTGGGCAATACGTCAAAATATAGACCGCTTGCTAGCTGCATCTATGACTAATAATCCACCCCGGGATCGCTAGCCAGTGTCACCCGAAAGTAGTAAGTTGCAAGCAATAAATAATTGCAACAAGCAAAGTGCGTAAAGTAAGCAATGTATATAACCGTAGCAATAAACATCATTGTTTTATCCCTAGTAGCAACAACTCAACGTGGTCTCAGTCGTTTCTGTCAACTCGAGCCCAGACACATGAAAGCATGAACCTACTATATCGAGCATAAATACTCCCTCTTGGAGATGCAAACAACTACTTGGCCAAAGTAACGACAAGCACCGGAGGGCATGCAAGATCATAAATAAAACATAACATAGATAACTGAACAAAGATGATCATAATTCCATAATTCATCGAATCCCAGCAAACACAACATGTAGCATTACATAAAGATGATCTTGATCATGTCAGGCAGCTCACAAGATCTAAACATGAAGGCATAAAGTGGAGAGACTACCATCTAGCTACTGGCATGGACCCGTAGTCCAAGGATGAACTACTCACGCATCACTCCGGAGGCGGGCATGGTGATGTAAAAGCCCTCCGGTGATAATCTCCCCTCTGGCCGAGTGCCGGGACGAGCTCCAAAACCCTCCCAAACTAGGGTTGACGACGACGGCGGCGATGGAACTTTTCGTGGAATTGTGTTTGGATCTTTAGGGTTTTCGGGACGAGGACAATATATAGGTGAAAGGGCGGCGCGAGGGGCCACCCGAGGCGGCCAGACGACCCCCCCGGTGCGGCCCCACCTTCTATCGTGCCGGGCAGTCGTCCGGGCCCCCTGGGGCGCCTCTTCGATCGCCCTTCGGACTTCGTGTTCGTGTCTTCGTAAAACTGGGCTCCGTGGATTTTTGTCTAATTCTGAGAATATTTCTTTAATAGATTTTTTGAAACAAATAGACAGCAGAAAACAGGAACTGGCACTGTGACATCTTGTTAATAGGTTAGTCCCAGAAAATGTATAAAAATGCTATATAAATGTAAATAAAACATGTGACATTGAGCATGGAACATCAATCATTATACATATGTTTTAGACGTATCACCCTGCTATAAAACCCGATCTCCCCATGCTTTCAGGGGCCTTTTGTCAAACCAAAACAACAATAAACTTTTCAACAAGACTGCTTGAGATCTAAGAAATCCTTACTACCTTTGCTCTTGTGAGAAGGAGCATGTGGTTCCCCTAATTCGTGCTCTACGGCTCCGATCGTTTTATGTGGGTTAGTCCAGGTTTGTAGTTATGTGATTGTTCGGACGACGGATTAGAGTTCTTGTAGCTTCCGTAAGCCATCCCAACGTACGTGTCACATCCAACCTTGGGAGGTATAAAGCTAGTTATCCCGGCTGCTCACAACTAGTTATACACCCCGATTCGATCCTACAACGTAAAGATCGGGCCACCGTCAGACGTGAACACCTTCAACGCCTATCACATGGCCCCGTCCTCGACCACGTCATTGTGGGAAGTGCTCCTCTACCGTAGAGGGAGGCGGGAGGAGGACGCGTGGACGCCGTGACACATCGGCGTGAGGACAGGATCTTGTGGCCCCGTACTCGACTACGATGTCTTAGGAAGTGCTCCTCCACTGCCTCCATCGGCACGAGGGGTGACGACGGGTACCCACACTACGCGCTTTCGGGGCTCACACCGTTTGATATTCGCCACGAAGTATCACATTGGAATTTAGACTTGTAGCAAGTCATTGCGGCAGCCATTATCTATAGACGAGCGTGGGGAGGCGAAAAGATGACGATAGATCAAGAAAATGAGGCGGGAAGATAGAACAACCCACATGGTACACTACGTCCGTCTGTGTTGGGCCTCAAACAAATGTGTCATGCGTGAATATACTCCCTTTGTTTCTAAATATAAGATGTTTTAGGTATGTCACATGTTTTTTTTTTGCGAAAAGGACCCTAGCATTAAAAAGAACATTGAATCGTACAAAACATCTCAACAAAAACGAAAATTATAATGAAATTCTTGAGATGCCCTTCATCTTCAACCTCCAGACCGTGTCGACGGCGTGCCACTGTTGCCGCTCCTCTCTGAGGAACCTGATGTTGTTGGTTGCGGACGGGAAGTCGCCGAACGGGTCAAGAAGACCACATCCGTCCCGGTGCCGAAGAAGAAGGATGAACCGCCGACGAAGCTCCACGACGATCCGGAGATCGTCACCGCCAGAAGAAACCCTTTAGAAACACACCACTCTCACAAACTTCTCGACGTCGCCGCCGAGATGGGGTTGAAGTCAGGGAGACCTTATTGAAAGAGACGCCGCCGCCGCCATCAGAACGGCGCCCCGACAAACGTTGACAAGAAAACCAGAAAACGAAGCCCTCCCGTCGACAAGGGCCGAGATCCACCGCGTCTCCATGACCCGAAGGCCACAGAGGTGGGGGAGGTCAACGGCGTCGCCAACGAGAGGCTGACCTAATCGCCTCATACGCGCTTGGGAGCTTCCGCCTTGTACGTTAAGGTCTGATCGATTTTACAGGTGTGTCACATGTTGACTAGGTGCGGACCCGAATAAGTGAACATACACACTAAAATATGTAGATACATATAGATACACATGAATTTGGCAAAAGGTTAAAACATCTTATATTTAAAAAGGGAGAGTGTAATTGTTTTGCTTCATCAAAATGAAGTTTCACTAACGTGTACAACTTAAATAGAGTTCTTGATTAAAATAATAGGAGGCAAAATACTTGAAACCTAATGTGCATGCGGTGGCCCATGCATGCAAAGGCAAACTCACTCCAGCACGAATGCTGCCGCTCCAACGAAAACTGCCCAAGACCGCGATGAGCTCGACGGCACCATGCATGTGCCCCTCACTCCTACTACGCTGCTGCGCTACTGGCCCCACCGAGACCGAATCCTATCGTCTCCCCGCGCATAGCGAATACCAAAGCGCCTTCGCGTACTAGCGCTTCAAGATGCTGCTGCATCCTCGCCAACTGCGCCTCGGAAGTTGGTTGGCCGATGAAGTACATACCGGCGTGTGGAACTGCTGAGCTTGGTGAATGAGATGCTGCAGCAGTTGCCGGAGTAGCAGCTTCGGCAGCAGCACCTTCAGCCGGACGCGTCGAGCTTGGTACATGAGACGTGACGGCAGGAGCCGGAGTGGCAGCAGCTTCGGCGGCAGCTCGTTCACCTGGACGCGTCGAGCTTGGTGCGTGAGACATGGCAGCTGTGGCGGCAAGAGCCGGTGTAGCAATTCCAGCAGCAGTGCGTTCAGCCGGACGGGTCGAGCTTGGTGCATGAGACGCGATGGCAGGAGCCGGAGTGGCAGCTTCGGCGGCGGCGCGTTCATCCGGACGCCTCGAGCTTGGTGCGTAAGACAAGGCAGCAGTGGCGGCAAGAGCCGGAGTAGCAATTCCAGCAGCAGCGAGTTCAGCCGGACGCGTCGACGCGTTTGATCTAGCCAAGGAGGCGGATGTCCTCCGATCCTTGTCGTTGCCTTTCTGGACCACACGACTACCTGAGCAACGCTGCTTCCCATTCCCTTTCGCATGTCCAGTACCACGCATGCGCTTTCCTCCTTCTACATGGACCTCATCCTCTCTACGTTTGAACAATCCCCACAGGTAGTGCTTCCCTTGAAAGGCTGCAAGCAACGAGGACAAAAAGATAAGTGGCTGGATCCATGAGCAGATTGTACAATGCAAACGAAGGCTTAGGGAAATATTTTCAGGAACCTACTTTGATGACGCTTGGGCAGCACAATAGAAGGAAATATCAACATCTCAGCTTCATCGACGATAGCTCGTAAGATGAAATCATTGTTCATGACTTCCTTAACTAGTTTATCATAATCTTCATTTGGCCTAAGAGAAACATTAGAAGATAAGATTCCGAAGGAGTGAAATATAAATATGATGATGCAAACCTAGAGGTTAAGCAATTACCTCATTCCTTGTGGAAAGAAATACAAGCCAATGTTGTCCTCGGTTGGACTTGATGCCCTAAAGCACTTAGGCTCGGCCTCAAACCTAGAAAGCTTTGTTACTTGAACCATTGGCCGCAAAGATCTCGAGCATTCCCATACTTTTTCACATGATTTAGCCAACAAATGTGCTTCTAATGAGACATAACCCTCACTTCCTGTTTTCAACACTCCACTGAAAAATAAAGAAAAATAGATTAGGAAGGGTGTTTAGCTAAGATAACTTTAAAATTGATCAGGATATCTATTGTACCTCCAAATGGGTTCATCAATGGGTAGCGAACCATATTGCTCCACAATAGTTGTTTGCGTTGTCAACCCATCCGTATCATAATCAACGCCCGCAATATTCTGCCCATCACCACTAATAACATTCGGATCATCGCCACTCATATCATCGTCATCATCATTACATATATATCTTCTTTTTCTCTTCACCTCTCTGTCGGTCGCAGTGTCTTCAATACCACTAGCATGTTCCACAGAAAGTTTTTCCAATAGTGTTTTGCCCTTACTCATAAACTTGTCATTCTCGGTACTACAATCCTTAACTGGCGGGCCCCCAGTTCGCTTCATATTGTTGCCCACGGACGATGTGTCTATCCTTTGGTGAATATCTGAGTTTCCTCGGAGATCTTTCGTTCCTAAGCTAGGATTACTCCTAGAAGTAGGGGTTTCGAGTTCCCTCTCCTTGTGATTTTCATCCACAACAACTCTACGACCAACGACATTTACTTGGATTGATTCTCTAACCTTTACTTTATCTGAGTTGCGCCGAAGATCTTTCATTCCCAGGATACGCTTGCTCTTTGAACCAGGGTTTTTGTGTACCTTCCCAGTAAATGATTGTTCTTTTTTACGTTCATCCGCAATATGAACCCCACATCCAACAATATTGCCTTGGGTTGATTCTACAACTTTTCCTTTATTTGGAATCAAAGATGCTTTAGCCCAAGACACTGTACCTTTTTTAGATTCAACCACCCTCTTCGAAAGTCTATTTCTATCACTTGAGCCAGAATGTAAGTCCGTCGACGATGATGAAAGTGCCAACAGTTTACGCTTTCCAAGTGGAACAATATCTCTAGTTGTCATCGCCAAATTATCTCCCGATGGGTATTTCCGTGGTTTGATGCCCACACCATTATCTCGTCCTTGATTCACATGGACCGATTTCGACGAATCATAGGTCTTGCCATTATGTGCAAAACCTATATTTTCTACATCTTGTCCTCTGTTAGAACCAGTATTTCTGTAGGGCGCATTCAATGGCATATAAACTTGGCTTTGCTGAACTTGTTTGCGTATCTTCTGCATTAGTCGGCCTGGTGGTTTCTTCTCTAAAACCCGCCTTGGGCGAAAGGAGCTACCAGGCTTCCTTTGATATACCATATTTTGAAATGCAACAAAATAAATATATCAAAATGCCTACAGAGTGGACAAAACCAATTTATTACTACAAAAAAACATTGAATGAAATCACAAAAATCAAGTTACAAGAAAACATCTATGTGTACTCCACAACATAATTCAAGCTTCTACCACTAATGCTAAATTATTTATTTATAGCTTGCAAAATACTATTTGTCATGTCTTCATACTAATTTTGTAGACGTGAAAATCGTAATTAAAATTAATTGTGCAATGAATAACAGAAAAGTCAAACTCACCTAATATATTTTATAACACATTTTTCTACTACAAAACTATTTTTTGCTGATTTTTTATAACTTTCTAAGAATAACAAGTAGAAAAACAAACAAATTTATGTAAAATAGGACAAACGTCGGGTTAAAATTACATGATGTGTTCAAATATAACGTGCTAGTGCTCAGATGCACTAGGATACCTATAAATATATTGAGTTTTAGAAAATAAATATATATTAGAAACGGAGGTACTATATTTGCAATCAGCAATGCGTCAGCACCCTTACTCAGATGCACTAGGATACCTATAATATATCTCTCGGATTATATGCAAGGCAACAAACAGTCAAACGCAACTCAATGCACCGATGAACGGATGACAAAGCCTACGGACGTGCTCCCGGAACCAGGCCGGCCGGAGAGGCCAATTATTTTTCTCGTTGCTGCAGGACATCCGGTGAGATGACCAGCTAACATGCGTCGTCGATCCATGCATATCCATCTACGCTACAATTGATCTAAAATAGAACGAGGCCGGCCCGGAAGATCTAAACCCTACATCGATCCGGATGCCACAGTTCCTACATGATATCTCTGGTCACCCGTTCAGCCAACCCGATTGATTTTAACGGAGAAACTGCGGCTGGACTAACCAAAAACAGCACTAACTAATCGGATAACAAATCATTAAACTCGTGAATGCATAATGGACAGAGCACGAGCAATCACATACGGAGAGGAAAACGATGCATGCCTAGATCGCGACTACCAGATCCTACATAATCAATCGTGCATACATACATATACTGATGACGATAGATCACAAGCAAGCAAGCGCATATCAACAGGTTTAAAAGCACAACAACCAAGCCGAAAATTATCTCTCAAGAAACGCGAGGAGATCTGCATACCTTGCTGCCGGCAGAAGAAGAAGATGAAACGGAGCCTAGCTAGTCCGGCGTCAAGCACGGCCCCACGAACTAGCCGAGGAGGAGGAGCGGCGGACCGGAAGAAGAGATCGCCGGCTCGCCGCGATCGAAACCCAAGCACAGGAAAGACGAGGAGGGTGTGCTCGAGTTGAAGTTGAAAGCCCTGGAGGCAGGCGTCGGTGGTTTACTTTTATAGCCGATCAGGAAGTCGTGGGGCGACCGGAGTCCAAGAGCCGAACGGCGTGGAGAAACGGAAGGTTAATTATTTCTCCCCCGATTGATTGATCCGTTTCGACTCCGGATGGGATTCTTGGTCGGTTGAGGTTTCCTTCCGCGGGGTAACAATCATGGGATAACGGCACCGGGTTGTAAGGAAACGTGCGGGTATACCAATCGATCGGTAATTGCGTCACGTTCTCGAACCTTCCTAAACCGCACCGGTATTGTAAACTGGGCCTATGTAGCCCGCTAAAGCCCAACTACGTATAGACACTTGCGGTGACGTCTTTGTTTCCAAACCCCGCGCGTTGCTGCGGTCCCATTAGAAAAACGATTTGTTGACATATTAGACAATAAAATGGTAGCATAAACTGAAAGGTAATAAAAATATTGCACAACTTGGATATAGTGTGGTAAGAACATGGTTTGGGATGTTATATGGAAATAAGACTTGGACAAAATCAGTACAACCTTTATTGATGGGAAGAAAAATGTTTGATCTGTAACATTTTGGTACACTGTAGCAAATAAACGCTTAAATCAGTTGGAAGCAACATGAGGAAAAATATTGCGCGTACCAAAACATGGATTGCCTAATTATACTTTTGTATGCAACAAAGTATCGTTCTTATTTACACTGCCTTTAATCGATCGGATGACCTTATAGTTATCTTGAACATAAATAGTCGAACTATATACAAATATCTTCTAAAAGAGCAAGCACCATGAATTGGTAATTGACCAGTAATTGGAGCTTGCCCAAGATGAAAATGAGCCGATGAGGAATTCATCAATAGTTGTACGAACACCTGCGCAGT
The DNA here is from genome assembly GCA_947311845.1 of Poa pratensis. Classification (NCBI taxonomy): domain Eukaryota; kingdom Viridiplantae; phylum Streptophyta; class Magnoliopsida; order Poales; family Poaceae; genus Poa; species Poa pratensis. The sequence continues at coordinate 9,198,770 of CAMZMU010000090.1, forward strand.
TGATGGAAGCTATGCACCTGAACATGAGCAGGTACAATGACTAATGTAGAAGGAATGCATAGCTGAAAACTGGTGAAACAGAAATCTGCAGATGAAATAGATTTCTCTACTGCACTGATGGTACGTGTGCATATATGTGCATGCCAGTACATAAAATTCAGAAATCACTATCTTCCACGACATGCTGTTTGCAGAAACCAATAAAAAATTCGAGAAAATGAGCTCTGCTCCCGGTTTCATATTACTGAAACTAATAAGACAGTTGATACAACAAAAATGGATTTCAGATCTAATCCAACATCTCCTGCAAACATGTGAACACAAACTCGGCAAGAAAATCAATTTCGGATAAGATTTTATGATCATGGACAGCACAAAAGATGACGTTAATCCAGAGTTGCAGACAATGGCGCGCTTCGCGAAGGAAAGCCCACCTGTGAATATAGGAGTGAATGGATCGGCTCACCAAGTGCTGGGTTTGGCCAACAGCACGTCGAGAGCTGGCCATAGTCTGCGCATCGGAGGACAACCGCATGAATCGATTTAATTCCAGCCAAAACAGGCGTACAGTGGTCAGTTGACACATCATCAAGTCTAGGCGAGCACAGGAGATGTGCTGGGCAGGAGAAAAAACCATGATTTGGTGGGCGGACGACGGCAGGGACCTCCGACCAGCGCCGCCGACCCGAACCGATGCCGACGATCTCCTCTATGTAACGTTGCTGCCGGGAGCGGCCAGACGACGACGGCCACCAAGTCGAAGGGGATGCCGACGCCACGGAGGATACACACAGGGAGGCAAGCCGCGGCTCGCGATCAGGGTGCTCATGTTCGGCCGGTGGCCGCCGGGGTGCCCGGGCACGCGGTGAGCTGCTGCTGGTTTCCCTAGTGAGACGCCATGGGCGGTGCTGCTCGGCGAGCTCGACGGATTGGAAGATTTATAGGAAGATGTGGGAAGGAAGGGGAGAAGACATCATGGAGAAGGCGACTGTTGAACTACAAAAATTACTCCATTAATCAATTGCAGTTTCTTCTGCAATCACTGGGCAATGATGGCTGGTGAAGGATGGGGCGGTTTCCTGAGCATTTGTGGCGAGAAGGGCATAGGTCGTAGTGGGCAGAAATCGTACGGCGCGGCGGCAGAGAAGAGGAACACCGGGCAACAGGTTTTTTTTAGGGCACCAGGAGGTAAGGGGAAACGTATGAGTCTTACATGGGCTTGTCGTCCACTTCCAACCCAATTAGGCAGGCCAGACCATTTTGAAGGATGCGAGCGAGGAGTCGGTAAAAAGGGCGAGCAGAGGAAGCATACGCAGGCGCGGGCGAGGCGCGGTGAATAAAAGACGACGTGGACGCACAGAATCGCTGGAAAATCAGGTAGTGGGTCATCTCTATTTAGATATAGAAGATTTGTATATATCACCACCACATGCATGACGTACAAGTCATTGCACAGAACCACAACCACAATAATCCTTTGGGATGCACGAAACACCGGTGTTTGTGATAAGCAGTTGCAAACAACACATATATACGACCTAATTAGGTAGGTCGGTGTAATGTACCTGCACTTAAAAATTGGCAAGGTACTTGTGTATAGTGTAAACCCCTGGATCGTTTCATTTACACACAGTTTAAGACGAATATCACACCATTGTATCATTATTACACGAATGATCCAGTACTTGGTAAAATAAATGGTTCAATACATCTTTGCATAGCCCAAGGTTAGCTTGAAATAATAAAGCAGCGGAAATTTATTCTTCATGGAGTCTCCATCATCTTCATGCGCCACAGGCGAGCATGTTGGTTGCAGACTCGAAACCCTTAACGAAATCTCACTCGTCGTCAGAGCATTCTGCAACAAATGAAAAATTTACAACAGAGTGGGTCAGAACCATTAAAAATGGATCTGGCAAGTGACACTATGTGGACACTTAGTGGAATAACTCTAATAACCTATATGCATATTTGGCTGGTGGAGTTCAAGGCTATTTTGCATAAAGCCAATTTTACCTAACACTTTGTAGAACTTTTTCTTCAAAATTGAGACAAGTATGGCATGAAACCATAGTCTCATCTACCCATGTTCACCCATCAAATTTTACTTCAGAAGTTGGAATGTGGGGAGCCTCCGTTGTCATCCTTGATCAGCTGCTTGAATTGTCCGTAACCGGGGGCACGGCTAAGTACTTAGTTTTAACTCTCGAGAGGGTGTGCACTTTCAATATTAGACTCAACCAGCCCAAACTATCCTCTACACTCAATTTGTGCTAAGAAAAAGGAGAAGGTTGAGACGAGACTTTTCAGAAGCATTTTCCCATCCCATGCAGACTTGACGCGCTCCCATTCTAACCTTCTACCACCACCTGTCAAGTCGGGATAAGTCCACGCAACTTAATCCATCTAGCCAGATCCCATATGACTAATGGTTGCACGAGAAGCATCATCACTTAGAGAAAACATTGGTCCCTTTGTTCCTGGGTGGCAATCCACAAGTGAATATCCCATCGGGACAACACTCAACTCTCAACAGCCAATCAAGCCCAAATCCACCCAGGTGTTCCTTTAACTTAGTAGAATTTAAGCTTTTCTATAAAACACATTTGCATAGCATCAATAATTCTACTACGTTATCATAGGATTCTAGACACAACTAGTAAAAAGGAGATAGTAGTTTTACCATAGCAATACTATCCAACACATGCATATAAAGAAATATTCTAAGTCATGCATAGAAAAATACTTAGGAAATTTATGGGGGTGTGCCACTTGCCTTGGCAACAAGATGAGCAGTAGCAGCAGTTGCAATAATCCTCGTTTCCCTCCGGATATTCTAACACATCAAACAAGTCATAAGGAACAACCAAGCAACACAAAAAATCTAAGGAAAATATGCCATGTATGATGTGCAAAAATATTCTAAGGACCATGATATGCATGCCATGCAAAATTATTCTAAGGAAAGAAAGACAAGCATGATGTTCCAAAAATTTCTAAGGACAAGTGGACAACTATTAGGTGTCGAATTTTCTAAGGAACTATTTATCAAAAGGAAAGTAAACAACTAATTAGATGCTAAAAGTTTCTAAGGGAAAACATTGTCACATATGGGGTACTAAATATTTCTAAGGAAAAATAACCAAGTTATAAGAGGCTAAATTTTTCTAAGGAAAATATTAACAAATATAGTTATCAAAATATTTTCTAAGGAAAAATGAAAATGTTGAGAGGCTAAAATTTTCTACGTACTTTTTAATGCCTCTCAACTCTTCAAAATAATTCTAAGTTAATATAGCTCGAAATTTGGTGGGGAGAATAATTTTTAATCATTAAATATAATTAAAAATCCTCCTAAAAAGAGGATAAATTCTAATAAATAGAAATTCGAAGAAAAATAATCTACAAAAATATTTTGATGAATCCTACAGCCAAGTATTAGTTAAAAAAAGTTATAGCAATTGGATTTGCCCTAAAATAATTTTTAAAACTCAAGTTAAGTCAAATTTAGTTAAACAAACAAATTTAAAATTTTAACCAATTTGAATTTGTCAAAACATAAATTTAACTATGCCAAAAGTTTCTACACATCATAAGCTTTCCAAAAATATAAAGTTTGCAAAAATTGGCCGAGCCAATAAAAATTAGTGATATATCTAATCTACAGGGACCTATCTGCAAGAAACGTTAAAAGAAAATAAAATCAGAAAAATCCTGGAGCTGCTGGTCCACGCGGCGGCCTCCGATTGGTGCTCTTCATTGACGTGGGCAGATGCAGCGCGGACGGACGGACGCGGACAGACGCGGACAGGTGCGGACAACTTGGCGACGTGGCGACTTCTCGTTGGCTGATACCCCTTCGCGGCGTGGATCTAATCTGGAGCGCCCACCTATGATCCAACGGCCTAGATCTATGCGACCAAAGTGTAGCGGCGCGCCGGTCGGAGCATCGCCGGAAACCTAAATTCTACTGTGGCGCCATCGCCGGAGCTACGCCGGAAATCTATAGAACGTGAACGGGAGGGCTTGGTGCATACCACTGGGTGCAGGACGTCGCGGCGAAGTTGATTACGAGATCGAGGATGCCGTGTGCGTCCTTCTCCTCCTTGTGTCGCTTGCCGGAGCTACTTCCACGGCCGGTGGTGGTGTCGAGGAAGCTCACGTCGCGCTGGAGCCCGGAGAAAAATAATGCGCAAAATTAGAAGATGCGCAAGGTCAAGGTGAAGAGAGGGGGAGGGATTAGAGAGGCTAGATCGATCGTAGCTCACCGGAATTTGCGAAAGCACGGCGGCGGCGGCAATGGCGGATGGCGAGCTTGCGTACGAGCAGCCTGGCGGCTCGTAGATGGAATTTATTGGGGGAAAACGGAGAGGAGGTTAGGGGGTATAAATAGACGGGGAAACTCGGGATATAATCGTTTAAATCGCGTGGATTTGATCTCGAGTTCGAGATAGATACGAACCCGGAAAAGTCTCGTCGGGAGGTTGGGGATGATACGCCTCAGGGGTGGGGCCCACCTGGCAGTGAGAGAGAGGGAGCGGGCTGCTGGGCTGCTGCTGGACTTCCGCTGCGCTGAGCGTGCGCGAGAGAGTGGGGAGAGATAGGTGGGCTTGGCCCAGTTAGGTTAGGCGCGGGTTTTTTTCCGTTTTCTTTTTTCCTTTTCTGTTTTTCTGGTTTTCAAAATAGCTTTTGAATTTCCAAACCAAATTAACTCAAACCAATTTCTAAAATTTTGTAAAAACAAGTCTCTGCTGATAAAATACTTTAGAACAAAATATAAAATTTTATATACTTGGATATTTGAAAAATAGATTTAACACTCATTTTGGTAAGTTTTGAAATTAGGGTTTTATTTCTTTTTGAACCCATTTTGCAAAAAAATTGAAAACAGAGAACTTAAACAACAATGCAATGAGATGATGCATGCCATGAATGCAAGTTTTAAATTTTTGTAAAAATTGGGATGTTACAGTCGGGCCCAGCTGGCAGCAGCTAGGTCGCCTCCGCCATAGGTCTGCGGCGATGTACCTCCGCAATCCTTATATCATGAGAAGTCGAGAACACCATCTTCCCGAACCCCTCCATCCTGTCGACCGCATTCGGGCCGAACAGCATCGGACGATGTGCTCTGGTTGAGTGCAGATGGTGATACAATGCCTCATTATCTTATACTAGGGAAGATGGCGCGGCGACACGCCGCGACCGTGTGGATAATAGTATATTTTTTACCTCTCCAAGATATGTTGATATTTTGCAGCTGATGGATCTGCCTTTTATTTATTGCAGCAGACAAAAGATTTTCCTTTGTTGCAGGTGAAAAAATCGACATGATATCCACATTATATAGTGAACATAATGCAATAGAACTACAATTTCAGGTTTACTGTGACGTTAGTGCATATGGAACAAAACTGAATAAATGTGCTATGGACGTACGTTAGTGTAAACAATGCACGATTTTCATACAACCTGCAATTTAGAACATTGATGTTCAGATATGCATATACTCACTCCAGGTCCATCTCAATAGATTCTACAAATATGACGTGAAACAACAGAATGGAGCTTGCATGTCTAATCTGATAAACTCAGATACTAAAGACTGACATTTCAGCTTGAAAAGAAGATTAAAACATCCTCAGACTGGAATTTACACATGTTCAAACGAAGATTTTCCTCGAGTCCCATTGTTTTAGCTGAAATTAACCATGATGTTCATGTTACATAGTGAACAAAATGCAATAGAGCTACAATTGCAGGTTTACCGTGACTGAAATGCAGATGCAACAAAGCTAGGAAAAACAGTACAGTATACTCATGTTTTCTCAACTGGCGTAAATGGCGTGGACTATCTGACATCCTGTAACAATAGACAAATTGCATACAAATATGATGCTTGTTCTTCCTATCCAAATTTAGTGTCGGTTATAGGCAAACTAAAGTAGTGAACCCAGCAGATGCATATGTCTTACTTTTATTATTTTGCAAGGTGTATACTGACTTATAATAAACTTGTTAATCTGCATTAAAAAATACGGAGTGCACAACATCCTTCATTTTTGTTTGGATCTGTATAAATTTAATATACAAATGTAACGACACTACCTTGCAATCCTAATTAGAATTTGGTAGCACAGAGCAATATATTTTTTCTGCAGCTCATTTCCTTCGGCCTGTACCTATCAGAGCATCTACTTTTCATAATTTGAATTTGTTCGAGGGAGCACACATAACTGTACAGCAATGCATTCTTACACAACTTTCTCCAGATTAATTTTAGTATAGAGAACTTCTTTTAAAAAGGAAAAACATCACTTCTCGAGTTGTTCAGAATCATGCTTCCAGTTGAGATTCTTACATTAAAAATGTCAGCAGGTGATAAAATGCTTGAAGCAAACAACAAACTAAAAAAGGACTGGTCATATGTTGTGGTACATCTATAACATGGAGCGAAGAGGCTGCTACCCTTACAGTGAACCCAGCAAGTAAACAGAAAACAAAAAAGGATGTTAAGTAGCCGTTTTACCCTTATGTAAGCAAACAGAAAACTGGAAACACTCACGTTTCAACTCTGCATTCGATGCAAGATTCCAGGGGTGCAAATTCGAATGTAACAATTAAATTTCAGGGGGCACTTGAGGGGAACAAACATATGCGAACAGTAAGAAAGTAGAAGATGTATGTACTGATGCAATGTAAAGTAAAATCATTTGTAAGAGATGATAGCTTGTGTACCAATGTAAGCTGGTTGTCTACCGTGGTCTCCTTCTTCTTTGAGCAACCAGCAGTTGGAATACAATCGTAGTTGAATAAATTCATTGGGGGCTTGAGCGAGCAACACACATAATCCAATGAAAATCCAACCAAATCGGAGCAGGCAAACTGTCGAGCAGTTCTCCAGCGGACAGCAACCTAACAGATTCACAAACATGAGTGAGGGTGTAAAAAAAGAAAAGAGGGGAGGAGAATGTAGGGCAGACATCTACCAGAGTGGGGCACGGTTCCTGAGATGAACGCTAGGAGACGGCCGCGGTGGAAAGCCATTGGAAGGGACTGAGCTTTTTAAAGATGGAGGTGGTGTTTGATCAGTTCAGCCTAGCAGTTTCTTCTGCAATAACTGGGCAATCATGGCTGCTGAAGGATGGAACAGTTTCTTGAGCATTTGTGGCGAGCGGTCGAAGCTGTCGACAACGGCGTCCGGCATGTGGCGCGCGGCGAGCAGGAGCGAGCTGAGCGGCAGGGAGCCCGAACCGAGGAATGGGGCGCGGGCGGGCGCGGCGCCGGCGAGGCGGTCCGGCGCGTGGGCGGAGAGGAGCATGTGCTCCAGGTCGCACATGCAGGCGTAGCTGTCGTAGAACGGGAAGAGCCTCACGTGGCGGAGTGGGTCGTCGAGCGCGGTGAGCGCGTCGGAGCAGCGCGCCTCGAGGCGAAGCCTCCGCGGCGGCGCAGAGCCGGAGGAGGTCGCCCCACATCCTCTGGAGCTTGGGGCGATCGGGCGACCGGCCGTCGCCCGCGAAGAAGATGGGGAAGAGGTCCGGGAGGTCGGCAAACTCACCAGGAGCACAAGGAGCTGGTCGGGGAGGGCTGGGGCGGCCGGACGGCGGCGAATCGGGTGGCAGCGGGCTCGACCGGAGTTGGGGAAGGCGCGCTCGATGCGCTCGATTTCGTGTTCGTCCGGACGAGTTGCTGAGCGGAGATGGAGAGGAGGCGGCGGTGGAGCTCGTGACAGGCCGCGATTTGTCCGCGGAGCAGCGATGCAACGGGGACGCGCGTCGGCGACGGCGGCGATTCTGGCGTCGCGGGAGAGAGAAAAGAGGGGGGGAGAGATTCTGCGGATGGTTTTGCAGAAAAATCCGCGCCTTTTTCTGGAATCACAATTAGGTCCTTCGTTGTGCTAAACTTTGGACTGCGGGGTATTTACTCGCGTTGTGAGTATGTTTTTGCAAACATGGCTACGCCAAAAACCATGCGGGGCGACGTGTCGAGCAGCGATTGGTAGAAATCCAACTGCTACAGTAGCTACAGTACTTTGCGTGATATGCAGCGATCTGGACCTTCCGTGGGCGCGATCGGACGGCCTGCGTTTGAAGGGCGACATGGATAACGGGACGGGGAGTGATTACGAATTTTTATATATAGTAGGGATTCTTATGCGGGTTGTTAGGGGCTCGGGTGGCGCCACCATTGTCCATGCCGCTGGCCAGACACTTGTTCCTCCCTCACCAATCCTTTGAATCAGTCGGAGGGCCAGCATCACCGCTCCCAACAGCGTGGGGCCAACAATAATGCAGAGACACACACAACTAAACTGGATTTCGATAATTTGACTTCCTGACAGGTCATTTGGAACTTCATGAATCGACAAGCATCCATATCATACACGCTTAGTTGGAACTAATAAGCTTTACGCACTAGTGTCAAAATTAGTGGGTCTAGTTCCTATGGACCTACACCACTTCCAACACATGACGTTAAAAGACTCCCATGATCGGGTGACCTTCATCTAGAAACTCTAGCAACCTAACCTTTTTTTTATTAGAAATGGGAGTCTCGCCCCAGCCTCTGCATCAAACTGATGCATACGGCCGGCATTTTATTATCGAATAGTATCCAGGTTCAGGTAGTACCGCATTATTACAATCACCGATCAGACAGTGTAAAGATAAATATAAGCCATAAGAAGAATAAAAGCCTATCCATCTAGTCTTCTAGCATGCCGCCACCCATTGTGGCAGAAGATAGCCCGAACGACCGCCATCATTCGAGTACATCCGGTATCCAACTGATCCCGGTGAGTGCATGTAGACAGGAGCGCCCACTGCTGTATCCAGTGCGTAGCCCGAAGCACAACCTGCAAAAAATGTGGAGTTTGTATCTTGTTAAAGACCATATCATTCCGGCAATTCCAAATTGCCCAAAGGAAGGCTGCAACACCGATGCGTATACAAGCCTTTGTCTCTTTGGCCACACCATTTAACCAGGTTCCAAACATATTCGAAATACTAGTTGGCGGTGTTATATTAAAGGTGAAGTGAATTAGCCTCCAAATATTTTTCACGAAGTGACAAGATATAAAAAGATGTTCTACAGACTCTTCTGTATCGCAGAAAACACATTTCTTACATCCAGTCCAACGTCTCTTTGCCAAATTGTCTTTAGTTAACAAAACTCGTCTGTGTAGGAACCACATGAAGATCTTAATCCTCAAGGGTATCCGTAAACGCCATAAGTATTTATGCAAAAATCTAGTGTGACCATTCATATAGTCCGCATACAGTGATTTTACAGTAAACAAACCATTCGTCGTTAAACTCCACTTAAACGAGTCATTCTCCTCCGAGAGTGTCACTCGCATTAGCCGTTCAACGAGGTGCAACCAGGCAATACGTTTATCCCCTAAAATGGCACGTCTAAACTGCAGATTAAGTGGGTTTGTACTTAGCACTTGTGCGACTAAAACATTTTTATGTCTCACAATATTGTAGAGTGTCGGGTACTGGGAGGCTAACGACGTATTCCCTAACCATTTATCTTCCCAAAATCTGGTTCGCAAACCATTACCCACGACAAAAGAGCCACGTGCAAAAAAATCTTGTTTGACTCCCAAAATTCCTTTCCAAAAAGGTGAATCACTTGGTTTCGCTTCCACTTGTGAAAGTGATTTACCATTTAAATATTTGTTACGAAGTAGTTCTTGCCAAACACCCTCCTCTGTTAACATCTTAAACAGCCATTTCGCTAAAAGGCTCCTGTTTTTAATGGACAAGACTTCTATTCCGAGCCCCCCTTGATCTTTTGGACGACAAATTATATTCCATTTTGTAAGTCTATATTTCTTCTTTTTCTGATCACTTTGCCAAAAGAATCGTGATCGAAAGAAATCCAATCTTTTTCGAACTCCAATAGGTATTTCAAAGAAGGATAGGAGAAACATAGGAAGACTAGTTAAAACTGAATTAATTAGGACTAAACGATCTCCGTATGAGAGCATTTTCCCAATCCAGGCACCTAGCTTTTTTTCAAATCTATCCTCAACCATTTTCCATTCCTTATTCAGTAGCTTTCTATAATGAATTGGTATACCAAGATATTTAAATGGCAATTTGCCGCTCGCACAACCAAAAATATGTTGATATTCCTTCTGTTTTTCTTTTGCTTTTCCGAAACAATATATTTCACTTTTATGGAAATTAATCTTTAACCCAGAGAGTTGCTCAAAAAATGATAGAATTAGTTTCATGTTCACGGCCTTCGCTAGATCGTGTTCAAGAAATAAAATTGTATCATCAGCATATTGAAGAATTGATACTCCACCCTCAACTAGATGAGGTACCAATCCACCAACTTGACCATCCTCTTTAGCCCGAGATATCAAAATGGCTAGCATATCTGCGACTAGATTAAATAAAATAGGGGATAGAGGGTCTCCTTGACGTAGTCCTTTTAAAGTTTGAAAATAATGACCGATGTCATCATTGACTTTAACTCCCACACTCCCCCCTTGTACAAACCTAGCAATCCATTCACACCACTTAGGTGAGAAACCTTTCATGCGTAGAGTCTGTTGTAAAAATGACCACTTAACTTTGTCATATGCCTTCTCAAAATCGATTTTGAAAAGCACGCCATCCATTTTCTTCCTATGAAGTTCATGTATAGTCTCGTGGAGTACGACTACTCCCTCGAGAATATTTCTTCCGGGCATAAAAGCGGACTGGGATGGTCTAACTACTTTCTGAGCAACGGAAGTGACTCTGTTAGTCCCCACTTTAGTGAAAATCTTGAAACTAACATTCAGAAGACAAATTGGCCGATATTGCTCTATTCTACTTGCGTCTTCCTTTTTAGGCAGAAGTGTTATCACCCCATAGTTTAGTTTGAAAAGTGGCAACTCTCCCATTTGCAGCTGAGCAAAGAGCGCCATAAGATCATTTTTTATAACTTCCCAAAATTTCTGATAAAACTCCGCAGGAAACCCGTCTGGTCCTGGGGCTTTATTATGCTCCATTTTCGAAATGGCCTCTAGAACTTCTTTCTCCGTAAAGTCAGAAGTTAAAATGCTATTTTCGGTTTGGGAAATTTGGGGCATATCACCATTTCGGTCTTCTACCATAGAGAAATAATTTGGCACCGGCGCACCAAACAATTTCTTGTAGTATTCGGAGATAAACACTTTTAGATTTGCTTCCCCAACGATTGTTCCTTCATCCTGTTCGAGTTGAAAGATTCTCTTTTTGCGGTGTTTGCCATTAGCAATTAGGTGGAAATATTTTGTATTCGCCCCTCCTTCCCTAATATGTCTCACTTTAGCACGCTGAGCCCATTTTAATTCTTCATCACGCCTCAAATTAGCTAAATAAGTCTCAGCCTCCTTTTTGGCTTTCATCTCAGCCACGCTTAGAGGAGAGGACTCTGCCTTGATGTCAAGTTCATCAATTAGGGCCGACAGTTTATCCCTGTTTTTCTTGTACTCACCACTCATGTTCTTAGCCCATCCACGTAGGTATTGTCTAAGATGTCTGATTTTATTTTGCCATTTTTCGATTGGTGTTCTTCCTGAAGACACCGATGCCCATTCTTTACAAACCATCTCAAAGAAGCCATCTTGGCGCATCCAAGATAACTCAAAAGTAAAATGGTTTTTATTGCCTAAATGAGCCGGGTTTCCTGTGTTAATGATTAAAGGCGTGTGGTCGGACCCCGTACGAGTCCGAGCATGGACTGTAACCAAAGGGAATTTTTGTTCCCACTCGACACTAGCAAGGAACCTGTCTAGTTTCTCATAAGTTGGCACCTCTCTTCTGTTGGCCCAAGTGTATTGCCGCCCGGAGAGTTGTAGTTCCCTTAAACTAATACTCTCTATGATTGCATTGAAGATAAACGGCCAGCGTGCATTAAAATTGTCATTGTTCTTTTCTTCCTGTCTTCTAATAATATTAAAATCACCCCCCACCAACATGGGGAGAGTTTCGTTCTCACATATCCGAACCAACTCCGCAAGAAATTCTGGTTTATTAGAGTCTTGTGCCGCCCCATAAACCACCACTAGGACCCACATAAAACCATCATCCTTCGATTTAATTTGGAGCTTCGTACAATAATCTCCAGACACAACGCTAAGGACGGAGAGTGTATTGTTATTAATTCCAACTAAAATTCCACCCGACCTACCATGTGGAGGTAGGCAGAACCACGCATAGTCTCTACCCGCCGCCAGATGGTTCAAGAAAGGAGTACTAAAATTGGACCGTCCTGTTTCCAAAATTGCAAGAAAATCTAAATTCTCCTCCCTCACGGTCTCATGAATTGTGAAATGTTTTGCCGTGTCCCCTAGCCCATCACTATTCCAAATCATTCCAATCATTGTTCTACTTTTTAAATTTTTTAATTCTAGCACTTCTACGAAGATTAGTATTGGTGGTAACCACACGTTTGCGGTTACATTTTTTTCTCGGCTGAGGAGGTAAGATATCCGCATGATGTTCTACCTCCTCCTCTTCCTCATCTACCAAATCTTCGCTAAGATTAGTAGCTCGCCGAACAACCATACTCTTGTTATTGCCATCTACTACATCATTCAACGTATTTCTAAGATACACAACCGATCTATCATGCTCTACTTGTTTAATATTATTAACCGAAGCTAGAACTTGCTCATGTGTTTTGCCTAACGAAACTCCTAGACGATCCGCACGATCAAAAATTTCAGAATCTGAAAGACTTAAAATAGACAGCTTGGAAGGTGCATTATTACCTGCAGTGGTGCCGAGATCTTTGCGCTGAGCCATCAGCATGGCCTTCTCCATGGAGTTCATGTCTGCCATCGGCTTCGTACGCAGCCGCTCGCTTGATCGCACCTCCGTGATGGCAGCGAATGGAATCCCTCCATACGCAATGATCTCCGCTTCAGATGGCTTGTAACATGGTATAGCCCCCAGCCCGCCTGACTGAGTTGCTACACCTGGAGAAGAGCTGGACTGAGCCACGGTTTCGCCTAAACCGGACATAAGAGTGTCCTCTTCTGTGATCTCCATCGAAGCACTTGGTGGTGTCGAGCTCACCACTGCCCTAGCAGGTGTAAGATAGCCATGTGCATCCTCCGAGTCCCAACAGTTCCCATCATACCCATCCGACGAACCATCCGCATCAGTTTCAGCCGGGGTACAAGTAGACGATGTTTTGTCTGCCTCATCTGAAAAGTCCAGAATTTTTGCTTCAGTATGTGTACACGGTGATGCTCCTTCCTCCACCTGAGCCGTGATTAGCTTGGAGGGTACATGCAGCTGGTCCTGCAGCTCCTGCTCAGTGTCCTTCTGACTATTACGTTGTGCAGCTAGCCATGCCTTGGCCTGCTGGATCGAAGCCTTGACCGAGGGTGAGAAAACAACACCAGACGCTTTCTGTTTTGTGTTTTCAGCTGAACCATCAGTGGGAAGAGAGGCCTCGCCCAGGCCAGTACTGTCCTCCGCATCATGATCCATTGCTTCTCCCTCCTTGTCATCATCTTTCTGAGAATCCTTGTCCTGGTTGTCGCCTAAATCCGTGTGATCATCATCAGCGTCATTAGCCTCAGGTATTCCCTCCTCAAGCTCTCCGGTAACCGGATTCTCTACTTGAATCTTCAACTCATAAAATTTCCCTTTGATTAACAGCGGCCATGTCCTGGGAATTCTGGTGTAGTCAATACAGCCAATGAGAATACGTGCAATGCCATGTTTCCTAGTGAATTGCATGTCCACTTTGAAGGTCTTTCCAAACAGATAACCTATGGACCAAATAGCGAGGAAGTCCCCTAGCTCATTATCCGGGATTCCTGAAACCCTAATCCACACGTTTGGTAGATCGCAGAGGGGTTCACTTGTTGCAGCCCATTTATCCACTGTCAACTCAATCTTGCTGTTCGGTACCTTGAAAGTGCCAAATACCATCAGCCTATCGAGCTCCGCTCTAGACGGAAACATTGTCCTGAAGACATTGTGGCCGACTTGGGTAACATCCCACTGGAACTGCTCTGTAGGAACTAGCCTTTGAAGCTGAGTCACAATATTGGCAATAGAAAGCTCGCCTCCCGTCACCTTAATCCTGCTTTGGCGTGAATTATCATTCTTTGGCTTATAAGTCTCCGAGCACATAAGCTCGTAAAACATCAGATAATCACTTGCAAGGCCATACATCATAAGAGGTTGTTTTGGAGCATCCAATAATGGACACCTCTCATCATCAGCATGTACGGCCGCCTCGCAAACATCACAGAGATCAGCCTTGCAGTCAGTGCTCAAATGACCATAAATCCCGCATCGGAAACACCTCGCTTTGTCATTCTTTTTCAACTTCTTTGCTCCTACAGTTTCTGTCTCCGTCCCCGGGGCTTTGGCCTCCGCAGTCGTCACCTGCGTGTCCGTCACCATCGGATCACCTGGCTCCTCGTTGGCAGTCTGAGGTCCTGCTGCAAGAAGACTCCCTGAAGAATTTCTAAACCGGACATACATTCAAGGGATGTTACAAGATCAACTTGATGTGTAAGCCATAGAGGAAACTCTAACGTACAAGATGGAGGCTCCCACCGAAGCGTACAAGTACCAAAAGACATCCAACCAGAAGGGCAAGTTCATCTACGCCCAAGTCAAATCCTTAACCTTCGTTCTCTTCATAGCCATAAACCCTAACTACATCTAAACTCGTCGGGTGCATATAAGAACTCGGTGAGATCCATCTTGTAATGTACGATCTTGTGATCAATCCTAAGTAAAGTCCGAGGGGACTTCATCATATCGTTGTCTTGATTCTAAACTGTTTATCTGTGTCGCCAGTCGAACAAATACATTCTCTTCACCGGAGGTGAGATTACCGTAGGACAAAATAGAAAACATTCTTCAATAACTAGTGAATTAATCACCGCCTGTAGACAAAGATAGAAGAAAACAAAACGGGGAAGTGAAACCAGTGTTGAACTAATGCATATAAATATTGATCATACATTGGAATAGATCAACCACCGATCCTTGTATTACAGACATGATTCGACTGATGCTGCCATGGGAGCCGCCGAATAGATACAGGGGCGCGAACGCCGCCGTGTCGAGGTAGAGCAATAACGCTTCATCTATGGTGATGACACACATTTTCATGATCACAAAAGCCCTCCTTTGTATGTGTTCTTTGTTTTGCAGAAGGATAAGAAGACCAAGACTTAGTCTTTTATGATTTTGCTTTCTTGCTTTATTTCTTTGAGGACTTATTACACTTTGATAATGATGAAAAATACTTATGATATTAATGAAGAGTTGTAATATTTGGTTCCCATTTTTAATTATGTTTGAACAATTTAATTACCGGGTATTAGAATTATTTAATATCTATTCAATACTATTTGAATCTCTAAATTTGGGCTCAAATGTACGTATGTATGAGATGTGTATAGCTTATCACCCAATATATACATTGATTTGAACTATACTTAGAATATTTGAACTGTGCTCAAACTTAGAAAAATAGCAAAGGTAATGTCAAAATTTATCGCACACAAATCGACTAACTATGCCTGAAATACGGGATGGTATCCGACAATTTCAGACCCAAGTTTATTTCCCCGAAAACTTGAATTTTCTTAGAAAGCAAATATGCCAGTTGCCATAGACCATAGTAGCCGACATATTCAGATACCACAGTGGACCATATCTACCTTCACGTGCATTTCATCTGGTTAGGCCACCAGCATCATGCATCCAGCGGCTTGACAAAGTACAGAAATAATCATCGGCATGGCTTCGAGGGGAAGCCATCCACCCTTGCCATGCCTAGAGTCCCAGCGTCCCAAGCAAAGCCAACATACCAACCAACCGAGCCGTACCGCCGACGCCACGCGTCCTGCTATCCGGAGCCGCACACGAGGAACTACAGATATCCGCCGCGCAGAACATCCTACGCGCCTGCTGAAAATACGCACGCGGAGTTTATTGGTAGGTACAGCCGACCCGCGGGCCCGGCCCTGGACCCGCGCGTGGGCCGCTTGGCCAGCCCCGGTACGAAACCGAGTCGTCGTCGTCGCCGCGCGTAAAAAAACAAAAAGGCCCGTATCACGTGCGGGCCGCTGCGCGTTGTATCACTGCCAAGTGGACCCGCAGAAGTAGAACTCCCCGTCGCGAGCGGTCGGTGGACTGGCCCACGTGCCAGTCGCGGCGGCACAGGACTTATGTCTCTGCTTCCGCCCCTCCCCACGCATCCATCGCCTTGACCCTTGACGCGCACACCTCCTCGGCTTCTCCTCCGGCCGCCGCTCGCCGCCGTCTCCATGGACGCCGCCGAGTGCGTCCTCCTCGCCCATCCACATCGAAGAATCGCCCGTCGATTTTGCTTTTAGCGGGGTTTTTAACCTCGATCTCTCGCAGGTATCAGCACATGCAAGGGGGCGCGTCGTCGTCCTCCTGCCGCGCGGCCGCCGCCGACGCCGGCGCGTGGGACGACGTGCAGCAGCAGAAGCGCCAGCGCTGCCAGGTACGGTGCGCGGAAATTACGGCCCTAACTTCCGTTAATTTGGGTTCGTTATTATCCGAGCGGGTTCTGCGGAAATCCGATGCTGCAGCCGTTGTGTTTGTTCGAGTTCGTAGGATGCCGATGCGGAGCGTCACACGATTGTTTGGGCGTAATCGAGATTTTTCGGGGGTTTAGGTTTGTAGATTTGGGGGCGTGCTTTTGATTTTGAGGCGGAAATATCATAATGATGGTAGTGGGATTGAGCGATTTGGTTTCGAGGTTTCTTGAGATTGATTGTGGTAGAATTGGGGTTTTCTGGGCACCTGACTTAAATATTGGATGCGGAGCGTCACACGACGATTTGGGCGTAATCGAGATTTTTCGGGGGTTTAGGTTTGTAGATTTGGGGCGTGCTTTTCATTTTGAGGTGGAAATATCATAATGATGGTAGTGGGATTGAGCAATTTGGTTTTGAGGTTTCTTGAGATTGATTGTGGTAGAAGTGGGGCTTTATGGGCGCCTTACTCAGATATTGGATGCGGAGCGTCACACGACGGTTTGGGCTTAATCTAGAATTTTTGGGGGGTTTAGGTTCGTAGATTTCGGGCAAGCTTTTGGTTTTGAGGTGGAAATACCTTTAATGACGGTACTAGGATTGAGAAATTTGGTTTTGAGGTTTCTTGAGATTGATTGTGGTAGAATTGGGGTTTTCTGGGCACCTGACTCAAATATTGGATGCGGTTTACGTCAATAAACCAAATTGTTGTGATGATGCTTGAACTTTTGTACTTGTTTGTCTATTGGTCAAAGAAGTGATTTCCTTGTGGGCCCTGCGTAGGTGACTTTAGCATCCTTCTGAACCTTTGTTCCCTTGGAAAATCCTATACACTACCTTCTTTCTGGCAGAGCTTAAGCTTTTTGTGGGTTTAAATTGAAGATTATACCTAGACAGGGTCATTACTTTTTTATGGTAAACAACAGTACCAACGTAGCTACTACGCCCTCCGTTCCAAAATATAAGATGGTTTAGCTTTTTTTCTAAATTCACATGTATCTAGACACGTTTTAGTGTTTAGGTGCACTCATTTTAGTCCGCATCTAGTCAACATATGAAATAACTAAAACATCTTATATTTAGGAACGGAGGACGTAATTACTAGTGATGTTCTGCCTGTACTTCATTGCATTATTCTTTTAGCATTTTCCTCAATAGAACTAGAATCGTTAATTTAAATTTACTTCATAATTAGAATGCCAAAGCCCATTTTACGTGGTTGTTTCTATTGATCTATAACACACATAAACTGGAGACCAGACAGTAGCTCCACAATGTAGTGAATTGCTCAGGCCATATACATCATGTCTAATGTTGGGGGTGAAGAGCAATCTGTCATGATATGCATGGTTATATTTAGAATATATTTATGGTGGACTTAGTGTCTTCGTTTATAATTATATTGACATATTTTACAGGAATCTTCATCCAGTGATAAAGTTGAATCCTGTAGAGAAAATAATTCCATCGAAGCACCGGAAGCTGAGCTGGAAAATTTTGACTCTACTGAAATGGAGGAAGAAGATTATTATGTAGATGATGAAGATGAAGGCTGCTATGATGATGGGGATGAAGGGTCTGACTATGAATTTGATGACAGTGACTTCAATCAGCATTTGGCTGATAAATTTGACGGTTTAGATCTGCCTCCAGGTGTGGAGGCTACTGTACCTTGGTTACAGAAAGCTGTAACTGATGATGTTCCTGGCAATTTTAAGTCGATGGCAGAAATAGAGGACGAAATTGGTAAGAGATACAAGTTTTTCAAGCAGTTTGACACTGTTGAGCATTTTTCTGATCATCACTATGCTAATCAACCTGTTGGAAAGGTAAACATCTTATGCATATAAGCAGAGTGCTATGGTTCCATTTTTCCACTCAGATACTTATTTCTTTCTAAAACTTCACTCCAGACGGGGAAAGAGTGGACAAAAAGAATCCAGCATGACTGGAAACTCCTGGAGAACGATTTGCCAGGTCAGCTATTTTCAAAAGAATTTGTTGAGATTTGTTTAAATGCTCCTCTCAAAGTGAAAGAAGCAAATTTTGAAGCATGCTGAGATCCAGATTTGAACCACTCACTTCTCCGTTACTCAGTGCTGCTTCAACAATTGTGCAATTTAGTTTTTCTGAGGGCATAGGTAGTCTTGTTGAAGAAAGCTCTTTTGTTACTGTTTTATGTCATTTTCTAATTCATCATCCTGTTACTACCTCGATACTTTCATGGTTTCACGTGCACAGTTTTAAATCCTGCAGCTCATTGCTGAATCTCCTGGGTTAAATTTGCTAAAAGCTTAAAATGCACATTGCTGTTCTATGTACATGAACGGTTATTCTGTGTGCAGCGTCCATATATGTTCGTGTCGCGGAAAATCGAATGGATCTTCTTAGAGCTGTGATGATTGGGCCTCAGGGAACACCCTACCATGATGGCCTTTTTTTCTTTGATGCTCAATTTACTGCTACTTATCCTTCAACTCCTCCTGTAAGTATTGACACTTTGATAACTTCATATCTAATTTGTTTATATATTTTGCTTAAAATACCTGTTCTTGTCTTTTGCAGGTGGTACACTATCATGCTGGAGGACTTCGGCTTAATCCGAATTTGTATGCTTGTGGAAAAGTTTGCCTTAGCCTCCTAGGCACCTGGGAGGGTCATGGCTGTGAGAAGTGGAACTCAGCTCACTCAACCATGCTACAAGTGCTAGTCTCCATTCAAGCTCTCGTATTGAATGAACAGCCATACTTCAATGAGCCAGGATATGAAATGCATGCCAACAATGCTACTGGACAGAGGAGTGCCATGGAGTATAACGATACAACATTTGAGTACTCGTGCAGGACAATGTTGTACTCGCTTCGTAGGGCTCCACAGGTAACATACTGCTAATTATCATGGTCTTGCAGTTCTCCCACAGGAATGCAAACATGCTCCTAGTTGTGAAGATTTTTCGAAAATGTAACTAGCTGAATATTAACGTATGCAATGTTATTTTGGTAGAAGGGAAAACGATACAGATAAGAAAAAGTCGACTTTTCCACCCTGAACTGTAGCATTTCACTTTTCAACCCTGAACTGCAATCTTGAGCTATTCAAACCATCTAATTTTCGTCCTTGTGGTTTCACTAGTAGATTTGGTTGATTCCACTTGCTCGCCATGTCACAGCCAGGAACAAACGAACAGTAAAAAACAATCTAAAACAAACTCCACAATTCAGGTAAAAATCTTCCACAAAAAGTAATAGAAATGAATGTTTTTTGGGGTAGAAAGGGGTCAGTAAACAGACCATAATGGTATGGTAGTGATTTGGTGGACATGAGACATCCACGTCATCGAGATGCACCTGTGGAACTACCCAAGGGTGAAAAAATTGGACTATTTTAAGAGTTAGGCTGCGAGTCAAATGGTCGTAGAGTTCAGGGTTGAAAAGTGGACTTGTTCGTCATCAATTGTAGGAACCTTGTATTATCTCAACATGATGCGTTTGTATGGGTCTTGTAGGGTAGAAGATACGCCACCTGCACCTTAGCTTGAACTCTATTGTATCATCCTGAATCCTCGTCGGTGCCTTGTATAAAATCACTTTGGGAGGATGCACACTGAGCATTTTACGGTTGAAAAGGGGACCTATGCCAGGGTTCAGGGTTGAAAAGAAGTTTTTTTCTTTCTATTTTGGATTATACCAGTGCTTTTTTACTAGTCAAGGGTAAACATTTTGGAGCCATAACAGAATCTTGCTAGTATCAGTAAAGGTTGATAGTTCCATACCTAGTTTGCACAGTGTAGCACAGCATAGCAACCACAATTTGGCACTTAATTTGGTTGTAGTATGGTAATTGTTATCTTCAGTGCTGTGTGGTGCATCGAGAAGCTTAGGTTATATATATTTAATATACCAGGCTAACGAATAACCTTTGTTACTGGTTACTACTTGTTTCGACAGCACTTTGAAGATCTCGTTGCTGGCCACTTCCGTGAACGTGGCCGAGCAATTCTGGCCGCATGCAGATACTACATGAAGGGCAATAAAGTTGGGTCTGTAGTTCCCGACGAAGATGAGGAGAGCAAGGAACTGGAGAACTCGAATGCAGAAGGATCCAGCAGCAGCGCAGTGATTCCACTGCGTACAGTTGCAGGCCGCGCTGCAAATTTTAAGGCCAACATGGAGGTTCTGTTTGAAGAGCTCCTGATGGAATTCAATGTGAAGGGTGCTGACACGAGGAAGTTCTGTGCTGACAAGCTGAAGAAGAACCAGCCGACTTCTTCTTGAAGTATCCAGCGATATCTGAGGCTCCGAAATGAAGTGAAATCCATAAAACGATGTGGGTTTGGCTTCTTGCCTAACTATAGGAATGCCACGTAGTTAGCTTTTGCCTTTTGCGGTACATGTCTTGTGGAACTTGAACTGATGGTTTTGGATGCCGATTGAAGTGTCCACCCCCTTACTGTGGTGTGATCTTAAAACGGACATCTACATAAGTTGTTGCTAACACTTTGGTTCCATATGCTATATAATAGGGATGAAAATGGAACTGAAACTTTCCGACTTTTGCGTGGAAAAACGAAATGGAAATATGGAAACGGAATTTTATGGAACATAAAATTTATGCAGAAACGGAGCAGCGTATTCTGGCTGGCTGCGGAACGACTATGGAAATTCTGTTTCTGGTAAAATGGAACTTTCCATTTTTTTTTGTTACGCGAAATCCAGCAGGCCCAAAAATTGCAGTGAGAACATTTAGTAACAACCCTATAAAAATGAAAAGGATCTGAAGCAACCATGCATATTTAGGACTTGCATGTCATCTACCTCCGATCGTTCCCAGTTCTCCAATTTAGTGTTGTAATATGGAATTCAGTGTTGTAATATGGATAGGGATGATAATAGGTATTTTTATGTTGACAAACTTGATAACTTATAAACACTATATTATATATCCGCTCCATTTTCATCCTACTATATAATATAGTATTCCCTTCTATCCCTTTTGATTGTCGCGGAGAAACAACTAGGGCAGCACAATTAAAACCGATCGGAGGTAGTAGCATTTGCTCCTTATGAATGTTGTGCTTGATATGGTTCGGGTGACCAAACAATTCTAATTAATCGACACAATGTCGATCAAGGCTCTTGATCTTGGGTGACTAATCTGTGCAAATTTAGCTGCTAGTTATCGGGTGGCAAGTTGTCTAGTTCTAATCACCTGTGACTCTGTGAGCAATGTCGCCTAAGGAGGAGGAAATTACAAAAAACTACCATAATTGAGGCCGGATTAACGAGTCAGTACCGATTTTACAAAAAACTACCATAATTATCGGGTGACACTGATTTCTGTCTAACTGCACTTTGATAGCGGTGCTGACCGACAGGCCCCATCTGTCAGTGCTGACGGGGCAGCACGCGTGGATGTGGAGCTGAGGTGGACATGGGGCCCACCTGTCAGCCCCCATCTTCTTCTTGCAACTCCCGTCTCTCTCTCACCCAGATGTACATTTCATCGAGCACATGGCGTGCTTCTTCCGCTATAGCGGATCGACAGTGGTGTGCCCCGGCGAGCTCCAGCACCTTGTGCACTGGGTCACGCGCATGCTTGGTGGGTACTTCTGCTCTAGCCGGAGAACCGTCTCTAGCTCCGGCCGGAACCTCTATCTCCAGCGTGAATGGCGGAAGCCGGAGCGAGGACTCGGTGGGGACTGCTACTCGACGTCGCAGTCTTCGACGAGGAGGTGCCCAAGAGCTTCGCGACATCGTTGCAGTTTTGAGGAGGCGATGGGGAAGACAGGGGTGCACCCATGGCGGCGAATCGAGGCACGGCCGACGTGTAGCGGACGTGAGGAAGACGACCTCGATGGCGATGAACAGGGCATGTGGGATCGATTCCTTGCACTTAAATGTAGAGGACGACGATTCAGTGCTCCCGGACATTATGGAGATGCTCGGAGTAGCGTAGGACGACAGGGACAACGGTGGTGGCCGGCCTTGGAGCTCCGGAGCGCGCAGCCATGGCAGAGGATAGCGAGGCGAGGAGGAAGGTATCAGCGTCGCTGAGGAGGGGAAACGATAGAGAGGGTCTATAGCTACCTCCTAGACATGATATAAAGGTGGGAAGAGCTGCACGCCGGCGGGGGGATCCATGTCTCCGGCCTTGCCGTGAACGCCGGTGACCACCAACCTCGCCTCGCCTCCGCGGAGTTCGGCGGCGCCTTGCTGGTGTGCGTGCAGGTCTGCACGGCACTACACGGGAACACACACACTCTCTTAGCTTAGCTAGCTAGTACTTCTTGATGGTTCCGTCGAAGAACGTGACTGGGCCTAGTTAATGCGGTCGTCGTCGAAGCCGTCGTGCGCGTCGGCCCTCCGAGCACAGCGCCGCCGAGCACGTTGGGTTTGGCCCCGGCGGCGTGGAGCTACTGGAACCCTGCGTCGTAGCCGATGCACCCCAGATGCGCGCGCACCGACGGCATGGACGCGCCCCGGTGGTGCGCCCGCTCGAACCCCACCATGTACGACCTCGCCGCCGGGTTCTGTAACAGCCCAAACCTGTGAACCAAAATTTGAGTACCAAATTTTCACTTTTGTGTCCTCACTTGCATCATGGCATGCATGTATCATTGCATCATTTTTTTTTAAATTGCTAAACAACACATGGAATTGGGTTGTCCCAAGTTGGAGAACTAAAATGCCAAACTTGCTCCAACAATTCTACAAAGCAATGAAAGACATTCAAGTTGCAAACCAAAGTATCTTGACATTGTATTTTGTCCAGGAAGTTCCAGGTGCTCAAATAAATATTTTGACTTGGTTTAAAAATTATAAAGGAGTATTATTTGGAATTTCCCAAAAAGGCCTATAGCAACTTCTTATTTTTTTTTCCCCAACCATTTGGACTCCAAATGCCTTGTAATTTTTATGGGTGTTGGCCCAAGGTACCAGGAGGTTGCACAAAAATTCACATAATTTTTGGAGGTATCCAAATGCTCCAATTAATTCGAAAACAATGAGTCCAGTGCTGAAAAGGACCTGTTTGTGATGGTTTTAAAAGTTCCAGGGACTAAGATGTAAACCCATCTTCTTCCCCGCGCTGTAGCGACCGAGCGCGCGCGCTGCTCGCGCCGCACCGTCGCGTCGATGCCGCGCCGGGCCCCCTCTGCCCCCACCGCAGGAGGACAAGGCACGCCGGGCCCCTCAGCTCCTCCAAACCCTAGCCAGTTCCGCTGCTCCTCTCCCCTTTTCTTCTTCTCCACGGGCTCACCATGGCCGCCGAGCTTCACCTCCGCATCGCCGGCGATTGAGGATGCCCCAAGCCGCGTGAAGACCACCAGTACCTCCGCCGCACCGTCAGCTACTCCTCCACCAGAGGAATCGAGCCGGGGTAGCTCGCATTGCCGGCGCCGTCCTCATCCTCTCCGACCACCGCCGCCGCTCGCCGCGCACGATTCCGGCGCCGTTGGCCACCTCCGCCGTCCCTGACCCCTTCCCCGAGTTCGTGGTGAGCTACTGGCCCTAACCGGCCTTTCCCTTCCCCCTCTCGTGGTAGCTCGTTGCGTCGATCGACGCCGTGCCGTCGCCGAGTTTGCTGTGCGCTGCCGTGGTCGATCTTCTGCTCGATCGGAATTTCCGAGTCGTGGAACGACCGGATTTTCCGATTCAGTGCAGTACGCGATTCGTTTAGGTCCTTAGAAATTTTTCCTCTCCTCGTAGTACCATCGGATTTTCCGATTTCGGAAAGCATCGGAATATCCGAGTTTTGTCAGTACCGCACGAGCTCAGTCCTTGGCCGTTTTCTCAAAACGTTGGTTCGATCGGATTATCCGATTTGAAATAAATTCGGATTATCCGATTTAACACAGTACCAAAAATAATTCATGTCTAACTTATTTTCCTTCTTCCACTCTGGTTTTAATTAGTTGTTTGTGTTGGATTTGAGTTATAAACAGGACATGTTTACAGGAGGAGTTTAAAATAATTCAAATCACTTGTTTAATTTAGTAAATTATAAAGGTAATAACTCTTATCGGTGCAAGATAAAAATGGTGTGTGATACCAAAAATGCTCATAAATTATGGATTAACTAGTGACATCATTTCATGCATGTTTACCTCATATTTGAGCACAGGAAAACATTAAAAACAAGGTAGAGCCATATTTCTCTATCGGTGATTAATTATTTCTCGCTCCCCAATTTAAAATGGGTCGATCTTGCTAGAGAGCTTCTAATAAATTCCAGTGCATTAAAACGTCATGTCATCATGTTTGCGCATTGCATTGTTACACATATATGTGGTGATTGAATTGTTTTCCTCCGATGTTTGTTTGTCGTTAGATCAAGCAACGGGGTTACTCAACAATACCCCGAGGATCCGT
This sequence comes from Poa pratensis, assembly GCA_947311845.1. Classification (NCBI taxonomy): domain Eukaryota; kingdom Viridiplantae; phylum Streptophyta; class Magnoliopsida; order Poales; family Poaceae; genus Poa; species Poa pratensis. The sequence continues at coordinate 9,223,667 of CAMZMU010000090.1, forward strand.
ATTACCAGCACGCTGATCAAGGCAAGCGTAATCCCCCCTCTGAGCATATCTTATCCTATTTTCCGCAATTATTTTCTCCACTATAATATTGCATCCGGTTCTAAATGTCTTTTGCTTGGAGTAGAGTATCCTACTAGTTGCATTAGAAATCTGTTGCCAATATCTGTTTCCCCTCCTATTACCATAGGTTTGCCTTGTTGGCCTGATATAACTATTATGCTATGCAAGTGCTTAGCCATGCTTAGTGAATTGCCTAGTGGTACTATGGTGGTACATGCTGGAAGCAGGTGTTGACTTGTGACAGTGCTGTTGATGGTGGAGAAATTGTGGTGATGGTTAATAAAATGCTTAAAGGTGGGGATGAGAGGCCCTGTGGTTGTGGTGTTTTGTCTCGTTCTCGCCGCCTAGGTGCGAGTTCTATACCTCTTGAACCAAGACTGAGCGTGCAACCATGCGTGAGGCCTATGCATCCGCAGTGCAGGAACCCTCATAGACTAAATAACTCGAGCGGGGCTAGCCAGGGTCCTCTAGTTCGGGCTTCCATTTGCGCGTGCGTGAGTTGGTGGCTGAGAATGGTATGAGGATGGTGGTGTTAGGAAAATGAGTGGCCGTGGGGCGGGTGTTGTGATCCTGGCAGTCCTGCCGCCACTGATGATCCTGGAGAGTCCTTAACGAGGGAGAAGTCGACACCGCTCCCACCCAGCCGGCTTTCCAAGGAAGAGAGCTAATGATCAGGTAATGGGCCGGACGGTACGCGTGGCAAACATTTGTACACCCCTGCAGGGTTAAATCTTTTCGAAAAGCCGTGTCCGCGGTTATGGACGACTTGGGAAGTGAAGGTAAGATCATAGAATAACTTTAACGGAATGATTAAAAACTGGGTACTAGAGGTACCACTCACAAATGCAAGGTGAGCTTCCTCGAGGGTGATTCGGGGAGGTGCCTTTGATGAACAGGTACAGTGGTTGATATTGAGAAAGGTGATGAAAGAAAAGAGTACTTCTTACCTCTTTTGAAAATACTCTGAATAGTCGATGCCTTTGAGTTATGTTTTCATAAATAAAATCAGCTTTATGCAAAACAGCCATAAACTTTGAAAGCCTCATCGAGCATATATTAGCTCTTAATCTTGCGAGTTCGTCGAACTCAACGTCTTTGTTTTGTTTCAGAGGAGGACTTCACCGACCTCGAAGGTGGGTTCTTTGTGGACGTCGACGAGTAGTCTGGGGTTCCCAGGTGGCAGCTTGGGACATCCTGGAACAGCTGGCGCTGTGATGTTTATCTGTAGGCCTCTTAGGCCATATTTGGATCTTGTTGTTTAGAACAACCTAATTCGCTTCCGCTTGATGTAATGTTGGGTCTGTGACCTCTGGTTGTCATTTGCTATCTTTCTCTGTATAAGAGTTGAACTATATGATTTTGTGTCGTAGAGTCTGTGATGTGCCAGTTGTTCCACAAGTCTTGATCTTACTATTATGCTTTGATAGTTGTGCCTGTGTTAAGGCATCAATCGGGGTGTTGCGTTGTCTGGAGTGAGGTGTACCCAGCAACGCCTGCCAAAGGTTTTGGCCGGGGATTGGTAAACCCGTAACCTCCGGTTGTATCGCTTAACCGGTGACACACAGCATCACTGTATAGCAGTCGGGTCAGGGCGCCACAAGTTGGTATCAGAGCAGTACTGCCTGTAGGAAACCCTTCTACTGGTCGATGTTGAGTCTAGTGTTTGTGAAAATATTTTAACCTAAAAATGAGTTGTGAAAACCATCTTAGGATTCTTTTTACTCCTTATCTGGTTACCCTCTAATCTCGGAGCAATCTTACCTCGATTTGAGTTTAAAGGTTTTACTTCTCACCTGTTACTTCAAAATGATTAGAAACGGGGTGGGTTCGACCTTTAGTGTTATGTGTCACGTTGCTCCCGCTGCGTTGTCAATCCCAAATCAACTCAGATGTTTCTACAATCTAATCATTGATCCTTTCTTTGGGTTTTAACCCATGGACTTGAACATAAGGTCCCGGATTGTGCCAACTAGAGTGTGTTAAGTTGTGATTTCTTAACTCTCACTAGTAGCACATGATGCTGATCTTTGACCCAAGTTCTATCTTGTTGTTTTCCTTCTCGCAAAGTATTATCGTCCCTAGTCTGTGTACTTGAGTAGACGCTAATGCTATTGTTCGACCATTCGGAGAAAGATACTAACTGTGTCATTGTCAAATCTCCAGAATGGCTCGAGGAGGTCGTGGAGGCCGTGGTGGTCGCGGTAACCACAATGATGATGAGGATGATCTGCCGCCACCACCCTCGATGGCTCAAGTCTTGATGGCCATTGAGGAGAACCGTGGGCGCAATGAGCGCTTGCTTGAGCAGTTGGTGCAGCAGAATGCACGGAGGAACGAGTGCAACACTCTCACGAGTTCCTGCGCTCCAGCCACCCACTTTGCTGATGCTAAGGAGCCACTGGAAGCTGATGATTGGCTTCGTGCTTTGGAGCGCAAGTTCTCCGCGCTGCATGTCCCATTGGCTGAGCAAGTCAACTTTGCCACCTATCTCTTGGTTGGTGCTGCTGGCTGTTGGTGGGAAAGCCATGTGGCTTGTTTCCAGCCAACCATGTCTTCACCTGGGCTGAATTCCGCACTGCCTTTCGAGCGGAGTACATTCCCCAGCCAATCATGGATTGAAGAGGAGGGAGTTCCTGGATTTGCAACAGGGACGGATGGACCTCCGCACTTATGGTCGTGAGTTCAACCATCTTCTCGTTACGCCCCAAGGGACGTGACCAATGATGCTGACAAGCAAGAGCTGTTCCGCAAGGGTCTGACTCCGCAGCTCCGCTATGAGCTATTGCCCTTCAGGTTCCAGACCTATCAGGAGCTGTTCAACCAGGCTTTCACTCTTGAGCAAGGAAGAAAGGAACTTGAAGCTTCCAAGAGGCCCGCACATGGGGATCACCAGAGTTCCTCGGGTTCTGAGAGCAAGAAGCGCAGGGTGTTTGTCCCTACAGCGCCGTACCTCGTGCTCCTTCATGCCGAGAGCCGGATATAGGCCACCTCCTCCGCGTCCCACTACTTCGACACTTGGGATAGGCGGAAGTGGGTACCGTCCTATGCTACCTGCTCCACCTGGAGTCACTTGCTACACCTGTGGCCAGGCTGGTCACTACTCCAGGGAGTGCCCCCAGAAGGCACCTCTCGCTATAACTCCTGCACGAGCCCCTGCCACTCCAACTGGCAAGGCTGGACCTATGGTGCGTGGTCGCCTGAACCACGTCTCTATTGAAGAAGCTGAAGATGATCCCGGCGTTCTCATGGGTGAGTTACGAATCAACGGCAATACGCTACGTTTTGTTTGACTCTGGAGCATCGCATTCATTCATATCCATAGCGTTTGCAAAAGATCACAAATACCGTTTGAGAAATGAGCGTCCCTTGGTGATCTACTCCTGGCTCCAAATGGCAAACCGATGGCGTTACTCCTGAGGTCCAGATTATCATAGCATCCCTGTCCTTCCCTTTCCCGTTGATAGCCTTGAGGTCGAAGGGCCTTGATGCCATACTGGGCATGGACTGGTTAGCAAGATACCATGCTAATCTCGACTGTGCTGCTAAGTCCATCACCGTGACCCACCCTTCCGGTTACGATGTGCAGTTTTGGGCTACATATTCAGGACCTCCATCATCAGACAATCCCCTCTCCCCGGAGATCACCCTATGTTTCATGGAAGGCTTGTCCCCTCCTGAAATCCAGGACATACACGTGGTGTGTGACTTCCCGGATGTGTTCCCAGAAGAATTGCCTGGCATGCCACCTGATCGAAGTGTGGAGTTTGTCATAGACTTGCTTCCCGGTACTGCTCCAATTTCCAAGAAGCCCTACCGTATGCCGGTGGAAGAGTTGGCTCTGTTGAAGAGCAAATTGATCAGCTGTTAGCTAAGGAGTTCATCCAGCCTAGCAGTTCACCTTGGGGTTGTCCGGTACTCTTTGTCAAGAAGAGGGATTCTACCGTGCCTCGTCTTGTCTCTGACTATAGACCGTTGAATGCGGTGACAATCAAGAACAAGTATCCTATCCCTCGCATCAATGATCTGTTGGATCAGTTAGCTGGTGCAAGAGTATTCTCCAAGATGGATCTGAGGTCAGGTACCATCAAATAAAGATCAGAAAGGAGGATATCCCAAAGACGGCATTTGTTACTCGCTATGGCTCATATGAGTATACCGTCATGTCCTTTGGTCTCACAAATGCTCCAGCTACTTTCATGAGGCTCATGAATTCCATTTTCATGGATTATCTTGATAAGTTTGTCGTCATTTACATCGATGACATCCTCATCTATTCTAAAACCGACGAAGAGCATGATGAACACCTTCGGTTGGTTCTGACACGGCTTCGTGAACACCGTCTCTATGCCAAGTTCTCCAAGTGTGAGTTTTGGTTGGATAAACTTGTCTTCCTTGGACATGTAATATCTGCCAATGGTGTGGAAGTCATCCCCGACAAAATTCAAGCTATTCTAGACTGGAAAACTCCAATGTCAGTCAAGGACATTCGTAGCTTTCTCGGATTGGCGGGTTACTACCGCCGATTCATCGAAGCTTTCTCCAAAATAGCCAAGGCATTGACTGACCTTCTCAAGAAGGATAGAAAGTTCGTATGGACTGCCGAAGCTGAAGAGAGCTTCCAAGCCTGAAAGCCAAGCTCACGTCCGCTCCTGTGCTTGTCCTGCCGGACACAAGCAAGGATTTCGTCGTCTTCTGTGACGCCTCTCTACAAGGTTTGGGCTGTGTGCTAATGCAAGATGGCCATGTGTGGCTTATGCTTCTCGCCAACTTAAGCCGCATGAGCTCAATTACCCAACTCATGATCTAGAGCTTGCCGCTGTGGTCTATGCTTTGAAGCAATGGAGACCATACCTGTTTGGTAACCGTTGCGAGATCTTCTCGGATCACAAGAGTCTGAAGTACCTCTTCACCCAGCCGGATTTAAATCTCAGGCAAAGGCGTTGGTTGGAGTTAATCACGGACTACAATGTGAGTCTGAACTATCAACCCGGCAAAGCAAACGTCGTGGCTGACGCGCTAAGTCGGAAGTCCTATTGCAACAATCTGATGATTGAAGAGGCTCAACCTGCTCTCCATGAAGAGTTTGCCCGTTTGAACCTGGAAATTGTTCCTTCCGGCTACCTTGCAAATCTGGAGATCAAATCTACTCTTGTGGACCAGATTAAGGATGCTCAAACGTGACAAGGGTATTCTAAAATCAAGGAGAACATTGCTAGCGGGAAGGCCAAATGTTTTTCTGTCAATGAATCCGGAGTTGTTTATTTTGGTGACCGCTTGGTAGTGCCAAAGAAACAAAATTGAGGGAGTTGATCCTCCAAGAAGCTCATGAATCCCTCTCTCTATTCATCCCGGTAGTACCAAAATGTACCAAGACCTTCGACCACAATTCTGGTGGACTCGTATGAAACGGGAAATTGCTAGGTATGTTGCTGAATGCGACACCTGTCGACGGGTAAAGGCTGAACATCAAAGGCCTGCCGGCACTCTTCACCCTATTGCTATTCCCGAGTGGAAATGGGATGAAATTGGTATGGACTTCATTACTGGTCTTCCGAAGTCTCCAAAGGGACATGATGCCATTTGGGTCATCATTGATCGACTATCAAAAGTGGCTCACTTCCTCCCCGTTCGTGTGGACGTTACAGCTGCCAAGTTGGCAGACCTGTATACTCTCGTATCGTCGTCCTTCACGGCATTCCCAAGAAGATAATTTCGGATCGTGGAAGCCTATTCACCTCCAAGTTTTGGACTAGTTTCCAAACTGCCATGGGAACTCGTCTTAACTTCAGCACCGCTTTCCATCCCCAAACTGATGGTCAGACCGAAGAGAGTGAACCAAGTTTTGGAAGACATGCTTAGGGCATGTGTAATCTCTTTCGGCAAGGATTGGGAAAAGTATCTCCCTTTCGCGGAATTCTCCTACAACAATAGCTATCAAGCTAGTCTGGGCATGGCTCCATTTGAGGTTCTCTATGGAAGAAAATGCCGAACTCCTCTAAATTGGTCTGAAACCGGAGAGAGGGCACTCTTTGGTCCAGATATTATCAATGAAGCTGAGGAGAAGGTTAGAATCATAAGGGAGAATCTGAAGATTGCTCAGTCTAGGCAGAAGAGCTACTATGATAAGCATCATCAGGAAATTCACTATGAAATTGGTGATAAAGCTTATCTCCGTCTCTCCCCTTCGTGGCGTTCGCCGCTTCGGAATCAAAGGAAATTGGCGCCTCGCTATGTTGGCCCCTTCACCGTTCTGGCCAAGCGAGGAGATCTTTCTTATAAGTTGGAGTTACCGGTCATCTTTCCCAATGTGCATGATGTGTTCCATGTATCCCAACTTCGCCGGTGTTTCAAAGATCCTATCCATGGGGTCAATCATGAAGAGCTGGATCTCCAAGAAGATCTTACTTATCGTGAGCATCCTATCCGTGTCTTGGATGAAGCCGAAAGGAAGACCCGCAACAAGACTACCAGGTTCCTCAAAGTCAGTGGTCTCACCACTCGAAGATGAAGCGACTTGGGAACGAGAGTCTAGTCTACGTGAGGAGTATCCCGACTTCTTCTCGCAAACTTAGAATCTCGGGACGAGATTCCTGTAAGGAGGGTAGAATTGTAACAGCCCAAACCTGTGAACCAAAATTTGAGTACCAAATTTTCACTTTTGTGTCCTCACTTGCATCATGGCATGCATGTATCATTGCATCATTTTTTTTTAAATTGCTAAACAACACATGGAATTGGGTTGTCCCAAGTTGGAGAACTAAAATGCCAAACTTGCTCCAACAATTCTACAAAGCAATGAAAGACATTCAAGTTGCAAACCAAAGTATCTTGACATTGTATTTTGTCCAGGAAGTTCCAGGTGCTCAAATAAATATTTTGACTTGGTTTAAAAATTATAAAGGAGTATTATTTGGAATTTCCCAAAAAGGCCTATAGCAACTTCTTATTTTTTTTCCCCAACCATTTGGACTCCAAATGCCTTGTAATTTTTATGGGTGTTGGCCCAAGGTACCAGGAGGTTGCACAAAAATTCACATAATTTTTGGAGGTATCCAAATGCTCCAATTAATTCGAAAACAATGAGTCCAGTGCTGAAAAGGACCTGTTTGTGATGGTTTTAAAAGTTCCAGGGACTAAGATGTAAACCCATCTTCTTCCCCGCGCTGTAGCGACCGAGCGCGCGCGCTGCTCGCGCCGCACCGTCGCGTCGATGCCGCGCCGAGCCCCCTCTGCCCCCACCGCAGGAGGACAAGGCACGCCGGGCCCCTCAGCTCCTCCAAACCCTAGCCAGTTCCCCTGCTCCTCTCCCCTTTTCTTCTTCTCCACGGGCTCACCATGGCCGCCGAGCTTCACCTCCGCATCGCCGGCGATTGAGGACGCCCCAAGCCGCGTGAAGACCACCAGTACCTCCGCCGCACCGTCAGCTACTCCTCCACCAGAGGAATCGAGCCGGGGTAGCTCACATTGTCGGCGCCGTCCTCATCCTCTCCGACCACCGCTGCCGCTCGCCGCGCACGATTCCGGCGCCGTTGGCCACCTCCGCCGTCCCTGACCCCTTCCCCGAGTTCGTGGTGAGCTACTGGCCCTAACCGGCCTTTCCCTTCCCCCTCTCGTGGTAGCTCGTTGCGTCGATCGATGCCGTGCCGTCGCCGAGTTTGCTGTGCGCTGCCGTGGTCGATCTTCTGCTCGATCGGAATTTCCGAGTCGTGGAACGACCGGATTTTCCGATTCAGTGCAGTACGCGATTCGTTTAGGTCCTTAGAAATTTTTCCTCTCCTCGTAGTACCATTGGATTTTCCGATTTCGGAAAGCATCGGAATATCCGAGTTTTGTCAGTACCGCACGAGCTCAGTCCTTGGCCGTTTTCTCAAAACGTTGGTTCGATCGGATTATCCGATTTGAAATAAATTCGGATTATCCGATTTAACACAGTACCAAAAATAATTCATGTCTAACTTATTTTCCTTCTTCACTCTGGTTTTAATTAGTTGTTTGTGTTGGATTTGAGTTATAAACGGGACATGTTTACAGGAGGAGTTTAAAATAATTCAAATCACTTGTTTAATTTAGTAAATTATAAAGGTAATAACTCTTATCGGTGCAAGATAAAAATGGTGTGTGATACCAAAAATGCTCATAAATTATGGATTAACTAGTGACATCATTTCATGCATGTTTACCTCATATTTGAGCACAGGAAAACATTAAAAACAAGGTAGAGCCATATTTCTCTATCGGTGATTAATTATTTCTCGCTCCCCAATTTAAAATGGGTCGATCTTGCTAGAGAGCTTCTAATAAATTCCAGTGCATTAAAACGTCATGTCATCATGTTTGCGCATTGCATTGTTACACATATATGTGGTGATTGAATTGTTTTCCTCCGATGTTTGTTTGTCGTTAGATCAAGCAACGGGGTTACTCAACAATACCCCGAGGATCCGTATTACCAGCACGCTGATCAAGGCAAGCGTAATCCCCCCTCTGAGCATATCTTATCCTATTTTCCGCAATTATTTTCTCCACTATAATATTGCATCCGGTTCTAAATGTCTTTTGCTTGGAGTAGAGTATCCTACTAGTTGCATTAGAAATCTGTTGCCAATATCTGTTTCCCCTCCTATTACCATAGGTTTGCCTTGTTGGCCTGATATAACTATTATGCTATGCAAGTGCTTAGCCATGCTTAGTGAATTGCCTAGTGGTACTATGGTGGTACATGCTGGAAGCAGGTGTTGACTTGTGACAGTGCTGTTGATGGTGGAGAAATTGTGGTGATGGTTAATAAAATGCTTAAAGGTGGGGATGAGAGGCCCCTGTGGTTGTGGTGTTTTGTCTCGTTCTCGCCGCCTAGGTGCGAGTTCTATACCTCTTGAACCAAGACTGAGCGTGCAACCATGCGTGAGGCCTATGCATCCGCAGTGCAGGAACCCTCATAGACTAAATAACTCGAGCGGGGCTAGCCAGGGTCCTCTAGTTCGGGCTTCCATTTGCGCGTGCGTGAGTTGGTGGCTGAGAATGGTATGAGGATGGCGGTGTTAGGAAAATGAGTGGCCGTGGGGCGGGGTGTTGTGATCCTGGCAGTCCTGCCGCCACTGATGATCCTGGAGAGTCCTTAACGAGGGAGAAGTCGACACCGCTCCCACCCAGCCGGCTTTCCAAGGAAGAGAGCTAATGATCAGGTAATGGGCCGGACGGTACGCGTGGCAAACATTTGTACACCCCTGCAGGGTTAAATCTTTTCGAAAAGCCGTGTCCGCGGTTATGGACGACTTGGGAAGTGAAGGTAAGATCATAGAATAACTTTAACGGAATGATTAAAAACTGGGTACTAGAGGTACCACTCACAAATGCAAGGTGAGCTTCCTCGAGGGTGATTCGGGGAGGTGCCTTTGATGAACAGGTACAGTGGTTGATGTTGAGAAAGGTGATGAAAGAAAAGAGTACTTCTTACCTCTTTTGAAAATACTCTGAATAGTCGATGCCTTTGAGTTATGTTTTCATAAATAAAATCAGCTTTATGCAAAACAACCATATAACTTTGAAAGCCTCATCGAGCATATATTAGCTCTTAATCTTGCGAGTTCGTCGAACTCAACGTCTTTGTTTTGTTTCAGAGGGGGACTTCACCGACCTCGAAGGTGGGTTCTTTGTGGACGTCGACGAGTAGTCTGGGGTTTCCAGGTGGCAGCTTGGGACATCCTGGAACAGCTGGCGCTGTGATGTTTATCTGTAGGCCTCTTAGGCCATATTTTGGATCTTGTTGTTTAGAACAACCTAATTCGCTTCCGCTTGATGTAATGTTGGGTCTGTGACCTCTGAATGTCATTTGCTATCTTTCTCTGTATAAGAGTTGAACTATATGTGATTCTTGTGTCGTAGAGTCTGTGATGTGCCAGTTGTTCCACAAGTCTTGATCTTACTATTATGCTTTGATAGTTGTGCCTGTGTTGAGGCATCAATCGGGGTGTTGCGTCGTCTGGAGTGAGGTGTACCCAGCAACGCCTGCCAAAGGTTTTGGCCGGGGATTGGTAAACCCGTAACCTCCGGTTGTATCGCTTAACCGGTGACACACAGCATCACTGTATAGCAGTCGGGTCAGGGCGCCACAGGTTCTTCCCAGGATATCGTCCACCTGCCGCTTCGCCAGCGCCACCAGGTCGGCCGGCGCCATCGGCCACCGCAGGAGACGGTCGCGCCGCTGGACTTGAGGTACTTGGCATAGGCGAGCATCAGGAACGTCGCGGTGGTCACGTACGGAGCGGGAGGCTGGCGAGCGTAGCAGGCAGGCAGCGATAGAGAGAGGAGGAAAAAAGGTGCGGCTGACAAGTTGGCCCCACGTCCACCTCAACTTCAGTTCCACGCGTGCTGCCCCGTCAGAACTTACAGATGGGCCCTGTCGGTCAACACTGCTATCAAAGTGCAGTTAGACAGAAATCAGTGCGGCTTGTTTTCTTAGCTCCAATGTTGGTAGATTTTTGAAAAAATTAGCAAAATCGGTACTGACTCGTTAATCCGGCCTCAATTGTGGTAGTTTTTTTTGTAATTTCCTCCCTAAGGAGCGGTCAACAGTCAACACACCCTAACGTGCATATATAGCTCTCGTGGCTGAGTTTGGGCTTTCGTTGCCAACTCTTGCGACCCCCTCATCATGAGCATGCTCCGCCGCGCGGTCTCCTTGCTAAGTGGGCGCGCGGCCTGCCTCCGCCGCCGCCAGCCAGTGACTGCCGCTGCAACATTAATCCGACGTCAGCCGGAGGCCCGCCTCGGCGCCGTCGACGCCCGGGCCTACGTGCGCATGGCGCGGCGGATCCCGCCCGCGAGACCGGACGGGTACTCCACCTCTGACGGCGAGGCCGACGCGTGCAGCGACGACGAGGTCGTGGAGCCGGCCGATGGCGAAGAGGAGGAGGAGGTGGACTGGGAAGGGCTCACGGTGGACCTCGCCAAAGGAACCGTCGAGCCCTATGAGTATGAGGATGAGGACGAGGGAGAGAAGTAGTGCGGGGGTGGCTGCGCGAGCAAGGTGTTTGTGGAAATTTCTAAGAGGACAGGTCGATTCTCGTTCTCGTTGAATGTTAATTTCTATGTAGCGTGGCAGTAGCTTTTGCCCTAGGATGGTATTGGTCTACTGGAACTTGATTATTGCGCAAAAAGAAGCTGTAATTCGGGTGTGCTCGACATTCCGGCGTCATTCCTGCATGAACGCGTAGCTGCTCGTCATAAACTTTTTTTTTCTGGCAGTAGCTTTGACATCGAACAGTTGGTGACTTGGTGGAACAACAGTTGCATTTTTAGCCTTCTTTGGAATCGAATACTTCCATTCCATTAGCTTTGCATGGCAGAATCGCAGGATATAAAACGGTTTACAACATTGGGCAGGCTAGGCTCTCATTCCCTCCCCTGCTACTGCTTCTTGAGAGTCTCTTGCCCCGGGCCAAACCGGTCGGAGATGGTGGAGGCGAGGTGCTGGTCTTGGTAGCTTGTATAGTAGGGTTAGGTCTTGTCACTTCGTGGCGTCTGGGAGTACGTCGCCAGATCCCTTTGGCCGGATCTAGCGTGTTGGTGGTCTTCGTTGCAATGTTCCAGTGGCGGGAGCTGCAGCAAGTGAGGGAGCCGAAGTTAGACATCTTTGTCAATAAGGTCGTCCTCTCGAGCTCGTCCACTCTGGTGTTCTGGTGCAACTGCTGCAGCTGCTGGGTGTCTCCATCAACTTTCTGTGGATGCCTATGGAAGCATAGGACTTTGGCGCAAGCTCTTCGAATAAGCGATGCCATCTCCACTCCGGTGATCTCCATGTTTCTCTACTTCTCTTGGCCGGGCTCGGTGGTGAGGGGGAGGAGAGGTGCTTTTGTGGTTGTCGGCATTGCAGGGTGGCAGGGAAACCTGACTTGCCCAGGTGAAGATTCCGTGCTCACCGCCACGTTTTCTCAGTCTAGCGACTGCTATGTGCTATCCTTGGCAACTGGGTTGGCCTCGCCGTGCTTGAGTGCTCCGGCCGCTCGAGCTTTTCCTTCACCATCTCACAAAGATTTGCTCTAGCATGGAGGAATTTCAGTGGCCCTTGCTTGTGGAGATTGCTACTTGTGCCATGTGGAATATTTGGAAAATAGATATGATCTAATATTCAAAAACCAGAGGCCCTCCTTGGCCAGATGGAGAGTTACCTTCCAAAGCGATCTCTTGGTTCATCAATTTCGTGTCCATGCAGCTCTTGTCCAGCCCCTGCTTGGATGGATCCTAGATAATTTTACTTAACTTGATGTTGATTGTTTCTTCTTTTCATTTCTTACCTCCCTGAACTCTTTTTAAGTGGGTGGTGGTGGTGTACTTAACGCTGTACTTGTAAGGAAAAACTGCTGGTTTTTTCTATTAATATAAATCTACACAGTAGGTTTTTTTCCCTACGCCAATCTGGTAAAAAAAACGTATGGGAGAAAATATATCTGGTGGAAATCAGAGAAAACCATATCAAAGTTATCTAAAAATTCTGAAAACAATACAATACGCTAGAGGAGTGTTTTTCTACAAACATGTAAAATTTCAACTTCAAATTCAAATACATTTGGGATGTATGAGAAAACAAAATTTAGCAATGAATATTGACAAATATTAAAACATCGCTATTTTATTTCCGCTTAATTAATAGATTGAGACCAATGGCCTCTCTTCTTAGCTAAGTTTGAACTTCAAATTTGACATGTTTATCGAACAAAATCTCCCTAATACACCATATTATTATTCTTTGAAAACTTTAAATGTGGTTTGCCAAAGTTTCGGTGTAACATGGTTTCCATAGGATATACTTTCTGGTGACAGACAGTACATATTGTATCTAACTCAATGCTCTAGGGGAGGCACTTCTCAATGGCATAACTTCGCTACGGTCGAGGATTGGTGGTGCCCCATCACCGGGGTGCATGGTCGCCGGCGTAAGGGATTCTCTTCCTTGGTCCTTCTGGTCACTTGGGAAATACGAAATGAGCGAAATGCGAGAGTATTTAGAAGTGTTGCTTCTCTCAAGTATCAAGTGAAATGTCGTGCTTTGAGGGGGGCACGAAATATTTGAGTAACATTATGCCGTGAGAGTAAGCTTTGTATCAGAGCCGCTTGGCTTATTTTGTAACCTAAACGCTTCTTAATCAACGAAATAGACAAAGGTTTTGCCTTGTTTAAAAAAAAAACTCAACGCTCTCCGTGCGTTGTATTCACAGGGAAATAGAAAAAAGACGTAAAGGATTGCACAATGCACCGATGAATTATGAACTAATGATACTTCCTCTGATCCAAATTAAGCGGGAGTAAAAAAACAAGGTAGTAAAAGAAATGGTGGCGACCAGAGAAGAATATCGCGTTGGACCTGGCCCATGTAGCTCCTGAGCGACGCCGGCTTGTACTCGTACGTGTCTGTCCACTACACTACAGCGCAGTCCATTAGCCACAACCCAACACAGGCCCAAGAACGAAGCACCAGGTGAGCAGGTCACCAACATACTGACCCACGTGCACTTGGGCCACAGAGTTTGTGCTCCCTTCTGTACCGCTGAGGTGGATTGGCCCCGCATGCCAGTGAGGATCTGACGCAACCGGTGCACGGAACAGGTCCATACAATCTGCATCCCTCCCTCCAGGCTCCAGCCCGTTTTGGCGCGAAGAATTGGCGCCAAGCCGCCGCCACATTCCCGCCAACAACACCCCTGCCCCGCCTCCCCTTCTTCCCCAACCCAACAAACCCTTGTCGCCGCCCACCGCGCGAGCACTCGCTCTCAGACGAGAGAACCAGCCCCCAATCCCCAAACCCTCGTCCAGATCCGTAGAAGCCTCGGCCGCCATGGAGGCCTTTGGAGGGTTCTTCGTGGACGAGAAGGCGGCGCGGGTGGAAAACATCTTCCTCGAGTTCCTCAAGCGGTGAGACGAGCGCCGACGCCGCCGCCCCTTCCCCGCTCCTCACTCCATTCTAGGTTTCCTCGGGGTCCGGTTTGTTTGATGCGTGTGCTTCTTTCTTGGGGTCTCAGGTTCAAGGAGGCGGATGCAGCGGAGCCGTTGTATGACATCGAGATGGAGGCGATGCGGTCGCGGGAGTCCACCACCATGTACGTCGACTTCGCGCACGTCATGCGCTTCAATGACGTCCTCCAGAAGGCCATCTCCGAGGAGTACCTTAGGTGAGATTTAATTTTTTTTTTTTGCGAGGCAGATTGCGACGAGGATCCTGCGGGAATGAAAATTTTGTGGCTTATGGTTGGACTGGGGACGGAAAGGCAATAGCTTTGGTTTGTCTACTCGAATTGACAGGCGATTCAGTGCAGATTTTGGATTTTCGGCTAAATGTATGGGGTGGGGAGGTGAGATTTTTGGAGTTATTGGGTTAGGTTTATAGAACAGCCTGGTTTGGATCGTGGGCGACTAGTTTCTTTATCTGTTGTTAATCACTTCCAACTGTTGAAGTAGTTAGCTTTATTTGCTGTATTGGTTATTATTTGAGCTAGCTTTGTTTGCAGTATCTTTTTATTATTTGAGCCAGTACACAATTGGTTTGCTTGTCTGTTATAAGGAGGAAATGAATGCTCATATGGCACATTTGATTGAATCAGGTTTGAGCCATACCTTCGCAATGCGTGCAAGAGGTTTGTGATGGAGCAAAGGGCGGCGAGAACCGTGCACCAATAATTTCTGATGATAGCCCCAACAAGGATATCAATATTGCCTTCTACAACATTCCTATGCTGAAAAGGTCTACATTTAACTCCTAGAAGTATGTGTTATATGTTAGGCAAATGAATAAATTGTGTTATGTCATATGGGTTATCTTAGACTACAGATGGGTGGACTTATTAAGACATTCTAACGGCTGACAACTTAATAATGTTTGTTTAATTACTTGAGACTGCCTTCATAGATACTAAGTAAATTTTGATGGAGCACACTGTGTATAGAATTTAAGTTTTGATTCATCTGGTTCTGTTGGTATACACGGCAGTACAAAACTCATGCAATTTTACATTACTCTGTTAGATCATAGGTTTGTAATCTAAATTTCTTGATAGTTACCGAATTATTGAATGAAATTTCTGCTCTGATAGGTTGAGAGAGCTTGGGACAGCAGAGATTGGTAAGCTCACATCTGTAATGGGGGTTGTGACAAGGACGAGTGAGGTCCGACCTGAGTTACTGCAAGGCACCTTCAAGTGCCTTGATTGTGGAAATGTGGTAAAGAATGTAGACCAGCAGTTCAAGTATACCGAGGTTGCGACTCTGAACTATATCTTGTGTAATTTTCATTTTTCATGCAACATGTCTAATGCTCGTTCATGTACCTTACCTCCAGCCAATAATATGTGTCAATGCAACTTGCCAAAACCGATCAAGATGGGCCCTTCTCCGTCAAGATAGCAAGTTTACAGATTGGCAGAGGGTCAGGATGCAGGAGACATCAAAAGAGATACCTGCTGGGTCACTACCTCGTTCCCTGGATGTCATTCTGCGGCATGAGATTGTTGAGAAGGCTAGAGCTGGAGACACGTGAGTGGCAGAACTATTTTTTACCGTTAGTGCATAGTGGTTTGGCTGACCAAGTTTTTAAGCGTTCTGTTTTGACATTTTCAGGGTTATATTTACTGGGACGGTTGTTGCTGTTCCGGATGTTATGGCATTAACTTCACCTGGTGAGAGAGCAGAGTGTCGCCGGGAAGGTCCTCAGCGGAAGAATGGGTCAGGTGTCCAAGAAGGTGTAAAGGGCTTGAAGTCACTTGGAGTGAGAGATCTCTCGTATCGCCTTGCTTTTGTGGCCAACTCAGTGCAGGTTTGAACTATTTTCAGCAGTAGAGTTTCGTTTGAATAGTCTAATTCTGTAATTTCTCCTTCAAGTTTACCATCTCTCTTGAACATTGTTAGGTGGCAGATGGCAGGAGAGACGTTGACATCAGGGACCGTGACATAGATGGTGATGGCAGCGAGAGACAGAAGTTCACTGTAAGTTCTGTCTACAATTCAAGAATTACTGTCTTTTTCCAAAATGGAATAGGTGGTAGTTGCCCTTTAAAAATGGCATCCAATCCAAACAGGGCCTTACCCTTTTCAATAAGAAAAAGCCTGCATCGAAATTATTGTTCTGTCATTTTGGTTTAATTATACCTCTTTTGCTGTTTTTCTTTTGAGCATGCATACCATCAAGCTCCTCTTAACATTTTTATCTCCTGAAGTGTTGTTTGAACCTATTGCATTATTAGCGATGTGATTTCATGTGACCGCAATAGATGTTAGATTACAAAATGGATCTTATTGAGCAGCCATGCAAGTTCCTTCCTGTTTTGTCGGTTTACCACCTAAACCATTTTATTGCCTTTTTAACAGGAAGATGAGGAGGATGAGGTTGTTAGGATGAGAAACACTCCTGATTTTTTCAATAAGATAGTTGATAGTATATGTCCTACTGTCTTTGGTCATCAAGAAATAAAGAGGGCACTCCTCCTTATGCTTTTGGGTGGTGTTCACAAGATAACGCATGAAGGGATAAACCTTAGAGGTGACATCAATGTCTGTATTGTTGGTGACCCAAGTTGTGCGAAGTCACAGTTCTTGAAGTAAGCTTTCTTCTACTGTATTATCGTTGCCATCTTTGTTATGTTTCTAGATCCTTTAATGAACCAATTAAATGTCCAGGATCTCTGGATGTATAAACTTGTTACTGCTTCTCACATAAACTGTCAATACTTTCATAAGTTGCATAAAGGATATCATGACCAGTGATAAGAAGGATGGCTCAGCACATTATTACACAACTTCTCTTTCGGTGTATATTGCTTGAACATGTTTTGGTGTACTAGCGAAGGCGGCAGTACAAATCACATAAGGCAATTGATAACTTAGGGGTGTAATATACTTTTCCCTTGGATATATTGTCCTTTTCTGCTGGTATTAATAATATTATTATATAAGATCCCATCAAATTTCATAAGCTGCCACAACTTAAATAAGTTCATCCACCGCAACCCTGCCAAATTAGCTATGCCTGCTACCTATCAGCTACTCACTAGTCATCCATGCATTCAGTGTGAAGAACCAATAGTGATACAGGTTTTGTAAAGAAATAATGAATTCATGATTGACTTTTCATGAAATTTGTCCAGTCAATGCCTGATATTCCTCATCATATTAATCTTTAAACATATCAAAAGCACGTCTAAGTATCATTACAATCCCTCATACTTGTGGTCTAGTATGACCAAATCTAAAGAAATTTAATCCGTATGGTTAAATATGATAGATGCTCCAGGCTAATTTGTTGGTACTGTTCAAGTGCTCTGTGATTTATGTGTCTTGAAATGTCAAATATTCCAAATCTCTAGCAGCTTGTGCAATCTGTTTCTTAGATGGGACCTCCTCTTGTTCCTTAAGTTATTGATTCATCAATCATAATGGAATTGAAATGTGCATTTTTAATCCAATCTTCAGATATACTGCTGGTATTGTTCCACGATCTGTTTACACATCTGGGAAGTCCTCATCTGCTGCTGGTTTGACAGCAACTGTCGCGAAAGAACCTGAGACCGGTGAATTTTGTATTGAGGTAATATTAAGTTTTGGCAACTTAATCCATTTTTGGATTAGAACAAATATGTGTGGATGCAGGCAAGACCTTTAGAAGTCTGCTTTGATGAAATCATTATATTTCATCATTTGTTTGATAAAATTCTGCTTTGCTGGAATCATTTTCTTCTTTTCAAAACCACTCTTAACAAAAGTCATACAAGATGTCTATTAGCTTCTGTTGAAGCATTTTAACATAGTTGATTTTGTACAGTAAATTCTGAATTGACCTACATTGATCTACAATCTGTATTAATCTGCTGGCTAAGGTGTCAATCTTGCCAATTCTGATGTCTTGCCTTGGTTGCTCCAACATTCCGTTTCTTGCAGGCAGGTGCACTCATGCTTGCTGACAATGGTATCTGTTGCATCGATGAATTTGATAAGATGGATATTAAGGATCAGGTAGGCACATTGACTTTTAGTTATTATTATAGCCCAGATCTCTTTTCTCATTGTGATCTGAGAACTTGAGTGCCTTTTATTTGTCCATTGTAGGTTGCTATACATGAAGCAATGGAGCAGCAAACCATTAGCATAACAAAAGCTGGAATACAAGCAACTTTGAATGCACGAACTTCAATATTAGCAGCAGCAAATCCCACAGGAGGACGTTATGACAAGTCAAAACCACTTAAGGTAAGTCAAAACAACTAAAAGTTATAACTCATCTTGTATTTCTGAAAGTTTGCATGCCTGTTTGTCTTGACCGTGAGATCTGTGGTGAAAATTGAAGTTGTTAAATCTAATATTTTATTTGCTGTGATTCTGCCAGTACAATGTGGCATTGCCTCCAGCTATTCTTTCAAGATTTGATCTGGTATACATCATGATTGATGAACCTGATGAAAACACTGATTACCATATTGCTCATCACATCGTGAGGGTCCATCAAAAAAAGGAAGAAGCACTTTCCCCTGCATTTAGCACTGCAGAACTGAAGCGCTACTTTGCTTTTGCGAAGTCTTTGAAACCTCAGGTTTGCCTCTTCATGATCTTCGAAAATGGCGTTTTGCTTTATACCAACTTATCGTGATTGTTTGTCATTGCAGCTGAGTTCAGAAGCAAAGAAAGTTCTAGTTGAATCGTATGTTGTCCTCCGTAGAGGTGACAGTACTCCTGGTACCAGGGTTGCTTACAGGATGACAGTTAGGCAACTAGAGGCATTAATTAGGCTGTCTGAAGCTATTGCCAGAAGCCATTTGGAAAGAATTGTAAGTAATCTTCATTCATATATTGATAGTAGATTATAAAATTGCCTTCGATTTCTTTCTTGAAGAGCAAACTTTTATATTTGTTGAAGTAAATGATCTCTTACAATCTGCCCTTACGTACATTACATTGATTTATTTGCCTTCAACTAAATGCTGGTACCAACTAACCCTTTGGTATTAATATCAATAGATTCTCCCAGCTCATGTCCGATTGGCAGTTAAATTGCTCAAGACATCCATAATAAGGTGCGTCTGTTCACTATTTGATATTTTCAAGCGCTATTATTTTCATGATAATATCATTAAGTAGCTTATTGATTTTTACAGTGTGGAATCAAGTGAAATTGATCTCTCTGATTTTCAAGATGCCGATGATGGCACAAATGTACCTGCTGATAATGATGATGTACCGCCAGTAGAAACAGATCCTGCTCCACAAGATGATCCAGGTGGGTTTTTCATCTTGTGTAAAAATTGCTTTCTTTTTCTTGTATGTTCTTTGTTTTGTTCAAGCATTGCTGTCCCTTATTTTAAATGTCAAAACTCTTGAATATGACCAAGCAGCAGATGTTGGTAAGAAGAAACTGGTTATTACTGAAGAACATTTCCAGAGAGTTACACAAGCTTTGGTTATGAAACTGCGGCAACAAGAAGAATCAGTCAAGAAAGACGGTACTGATGCTCATACATACTTATGTTCTTTTGATTTTGCATCACTGGCTAGCTTTCCACAGTTGCAATCTAGTTTCATTATATGGGGATATAGCTGACGGAGGAAGTTGTCTCACTTTTGTGGTACAGGGGATGGTCTGGCTGGCATGAAACAAGGGGATCTAATCATCTGGTATGTTGAGCAGCAGAATGCCCAAGGTGCATATAGTTCGACAGACGAGGTCAAGGAAGAAGTGAAGTGCCTCAAGGCCATCATAGAGGTAAAACCTTCTGCCAATCAGCATATATATAGGCTGTTACATCACTGGGGTCCTTGGTCCATTTACTGAAACTTCTCAATGGGTGTGCATATGCAGAGGCTGATACAGAGGGAAGGCCATCTTATAGTCATAGACGAAGGAACAGCCCCAGCAGCAGACGACGGTGCGGCCCCCAGCCGAAGAGGAACTGAGCACAGGATCCTGGCAGTTAACCCGAACTATGTCATCGATTGATCATATGAAGACGCAACTCGATCCATTTTTATGGTGTTAACCACTAGAGCAGACATTCTAGTGAAACCACCGGTGTGCAATCATCTAGAAATGTTGTACCATCACCATCTCTGCTGTACCTGTAGTGAAGCTCATGATCTACAGAATTTAGAACCATGGCAATTTTCATTAGCACCTGTAGTCTGCGGTCTGCCTGTGTATTTTCCATTGCTTCAGGTCTATAAACTGTAAGAGAAGAACATCTTGATTTATGAGGTTGAGTTGTGCCGGTCAGTGCAAGCTTTTGCTTGTCTCCAGTCGGCAAGATTATACCAGGTATGGGCTTTCTTCTTAGTGCCACTGTTGTTGACGCTAAACTATACTACTATAGCCTTTCAAACGTCAGTCCGTATATGGTATTGGGAGTGTTAGAATAATTCTCGAGTTGCTCGGTGCGTGTTGCTGCAGCTGGAATAATCTAGGTTTGTGCACCATCTAGAAGCTTCTGGATTCATCCTTTCTAAGCTTTGGTCGTGCTGGTCATGATTGTTGCTAAGGAAAGTTTATGACTTATGAGCAGTGCAAGCTTTTGCTTCATATTGTTCTGGCTTCCTAAAAACTACCATTCTGAAAATTCGTACTTCTCTGATTCGAATTAAGTGTTTTTAGCTGTGCTTATAAAATTGTACTTGCTTAGTTATTTTCTGGATTTAGTGAACCTGGTTTGGATTCAGACTTGTGCTGGTGAATATCGTGCCTGGAGACTACATTCGACACCATAGATACCTGCTGTCCCCTATTTCATTTGTGATCGTGATGGAGCGCCTGGTCGAAAAGTCAGCGATTGCAGGCTGATTTCCCTGAAATGAGGAGGTACTCGTTGTTCATCGATCTATGCAGACGACGTGGTGATCTTCATCAAGTTACTGCCAAGTGACAGCAAGGCCATTCTCCACTTGTTTGAGGTTTTTGGCCAAAACTGGTTTGCATGTCAACATTTCGGATAGCACCGCCACGCTGAATCGCTATGGTAAAAAGCAGGTATAGTTGGTGGCGCAACATAGCGCCTGGCCTGCCAATCAAGCGGTCAAGCCCTTTCCAATCTAGCGGTGTGGCATGATTTGGTAGGGTGGAAAGCTAATCCTAGGGCGATTGGTGCTCTCGGCAACCCCGGTTCATTCTAGGTTGGCACCGAGATGCCCAAGTGGCTACAAGAGGACTGAGAAGAAGCGGGGGAGATTCTTTTGGACAGGTTGCAGATAGACTATAGAACAAGTCTGTACGGGCATGTTTGGTTGCTAGGCCCCTATTTCCTGTCCCGCTCATCACGGCTGATTGTGCCGAGGCTGAAGCCACATTGTGCATTCTTTTTGGTTGCCCGCATTGTATGATGTGGTCGATATATCCTGTGTTTGGTTGCATGTGCACGAGGCTAAACTATGATGAACGCACCATGTTTGGTTGCTTGCATCATGTGGTCACCGTCACACAAGTGGTGACCGTGCCAACAAACTACACCGTTAGGCATAGGTTTAATAGGGGTGGTACCAAATTAGGTTGCCCATATTGCCTCCTCATGCCATTCCATTCTTTCGCACTTCCAACCTTCATTGCCATTTGCTTCGACACGATGACCATCACTAAGAGCATCTCCATCGGCGCGCCAACTCCGCTCCCAATAGACGTTTTGGTCGCACCGGCAACAAAATACCCCCCAACGGCGCGCCCAATAGAAAAATAGTTGCCGGCGCGCCCCAATACAGCGTCCGGCAACCCCGCTTCGCGCCCAGCTTCTAGGGACGCAAGCGGGCGCGCCGGCAACCGCGGCAACGCGCGCCGAGTCGTTTCCTGACGTGCGGGCCCGTCGCGTCAGCGAGACGGCCGCGGTCAAAGCAATTAACTGCGGCCGCTAAGCGGTTTCCTGACGCGTGCGACGCGTCACGCCTCATCTTCCCGACGCGTCACGCCTCGTCTTCCCGACGCGCGTCGCCGGAGTTACGACGCCGGAGTAAATGGCGGAGTTTCCCGCGCCGCGTTCCCGCCAATCGTCTCCCACGGCCGCCTATAAAAGAAGGCGCGGCGCCGCTCGCCGTTGTCCACCGTCGCACTCATCCTCTCTTCTCCCCCTTTCTCCACAAAATCCACCGGCGATGGCGCACAACGACCAAGCGGGAAGCAGCGGCGGCGCGGCGAAGAGCTGCCTCCGGAAGGAGGAGGCAGCGTTCTTCCACCGGCACTGCATCCCCGTGCCGCCGGGGCTGCGCCTCCCCAGCAACCGCACCGGCAGCTCCAATGGGTGGACGCTGTCGGCGCTCGGGTACGTCGTCCCTCCGCTGCCGGAGGGGGAGCGGCTCCAGCAGCTGATCCGGCTGCGCCGCTGCCAGCTAATGCCGGAACAGCGCGCCGACCCGGACTACGCGGAGGACAACGACTACTGGCCCGCGCTCCGCGCTGTTCAGCGTCAGTCCACGATCGACGACCACCGCGGCCCCGTGCTCCCGGCTCGCAACAACAGCGAGTGGCCCCGCCGCTGGTGGGAGGGCCGGAGCTTCGACGCCGTGATGCGCGGAGTACGGCTACGCCGGGCACTCCACGACATTGTGGAGATGCCGCCGAGCTCCTCCTCCTCCCGCAGTTCGTCATCGAGCGCGCGTTCGTGACGCCGACGACGACCGCTTCGTCAAGATCAAGACGGAGCCCACGCCGCCGCCAAGGGGCCGAGATCTAAAAAGGATGAGCCAGGATGGTCAGCCCGCGCCAGGGCGACGTGAACCATTCGCGACTTTGGCCCGCCGCCGCCCCTTGTGAAGGTGGAAGACCGAGCGGGGACGGCGACGTCGTCCCGCGGCAAAGAAGCGCACTGCCATGCCGCCGCCGCTGACGGACGAGGAGGCCGAGGCCCAGTCTTAGCGGGACCTTGCCATGCCGAGAAGCTCTCGTTCAACACGATCCAGCGGCGACGGGGGGAGTTCGCCGAGCACTGGTCGTGCGTCGAGAACAATATCATCGACCCGACGCCAAGGTCCAGATCCCCGTGCCAGCGCTGCTGTCGTGGGTTTGTCACGTCAGATGTCATGGATGACTTCGTAGGTTGTGGGATTGCGCGAGTCAAACGTCTCCGAGCTAAGGATCGCAGGGCACGAGGAAGACAACGTTTTTACCCAGGTTCGGCCCCTCAATGTGAGGTAAAGACTACGTCTGCCTATCTAGATTGATATTGATATGAACATGGTGTTACAAGGGGTTGGCGATCGATGTGTTGAGTCGCCTTGTGATCTAGGGTTTGAGCTTGAGAGCTTATTTGTCTAGTCCTGCGAGTCCTCTTTATATAACCAGAGGCTCGTCAGGTTACAATGGATTACTTGGAGATACTCTTCGTGCCTTCCAAGTTAAGCTAGCACCGACCTTCTGGATCTTCTATGGCAAGCCATAATCTTAGGCCGGGCCCATCCTCTTGTCAGCCCATCTATAGTGCGACCATAATAAGTCGCGCTTTATCTGGATGAGTCGCCGGGATTATTATTCTCTGACATTAGCCCCAAGCTTCGGCTGATTCGTAGAGTCAGGTGGAAGATTTGTCTTGATGATGATAATGTCAGCTTGCATATGTAGAGCTTCCTGACTTGTCAATGTTGAGTTTGGCGACTCACTGATGTTGGGTCGCAGGCATTGCGGCTTATTGAGCCGCTGATGTAATATCACAAGCTTTTGAAACTTCTGTCTTGGTCGCATTGAAGTTGCAGAATCGCGGTAAGTTTTCCGCGCAGCACTTGGTGAAAACCACCTTTTCCTGTTGGATGTAAGACTGAGCTGAAATCATAAGAATAATAACTTATGAGTAACAAGATATATCAGCCAAATGTGTATAAGGTGCTGAGTCATAGACATCGAAGTATAAAAGACCATAAGCATAAATAAGCTGGTCAATCACTAGAATAATAATCTGTCATGTTATCATGACGAGCCATCTAAACGCATGTTGAAACATGGCGACTCAAGGGCATATAGCCACAACCTATATTTAAAGATTTCGAGTCGCTAATTTGACTCGCAAATGGATATATATATATTTCTATGTGCTGGAAAAAATGAAATCTGCATATAAACATGGTATATCAATTTTGTAGAAACCACCAGATGCCGGTGGGTGGATGTGTAGCCCCCCGAGGGCCGGGTTGCATGCTTGATCATGCTGCTCGGGACTAAAAAATATCTCAATTTAGACAAAAACTTAATTGTCCTAGCCCCGGGCATTAAGCGGGCATGATTTCATTATCCTGCTTGATGGCATTATCGTTGCAATTTGATCCTGCAACATATTGAGAAAATACTGTTGCCACAAGTAAACAATAATATTTGGAGTAGGGCAAAGCCGCTTATAAACTCCAAACCGTGAATATTAGTTGAGCTGCTAGGAAAAATGATAATCCCAGTCAAAACTCTCGATATAAATTAAGGAATTGACGAGGGGTAGACTCATCAAGACCCATGGTTAAGGTCCCTAGGTTATGAATATGGGGGAGAGAACGTGGTAGAGCTGGAAGTATCGTCGGCTGACAAGCAGGGCAAAGATTTTACCCAGGTTCAGGGCCCTCGTGTGGAGGTAACACCCCTACGTCCTGCCTGTCTGTTATTGCTTTGTGAATATGATGGTTACAAGGATCCCGGCGAGATGTCGATCTCGCTAGGGTTTGTGGCTCTGGTGGTTCGTTGTCTGGTTCGATGGCCCTCCCAGTCCTTAAATAATAGGCTGGGTCTCGGGTGTTCGTAACCGACTCGATTTACAAGTAAGGAAACTCTAAACCGACTATTGCTTCGCCAAACTTGGAGGATACTCCATCTTCGTGGGCCTCCCTTCATGGGCTTCATGTAGGCTCTGATAGTTGGGCCTAGTCGATACGTGCACCAGGTACCCTCATGGTAGGGTACCCGATAGGCATACCCATGTCAGTAGCCCCCGAGTACTTGTCTGATTCGAAGAGTCGGGCATGGACTCATACATCATGCACGTTATAATTTTTTACATCTGTATTTAGAATTCTTATGAAATAGCACATGTTAGCTATGTCGAGTGTTTCATCGACTATGAGTTTTTGCTTATGATAGTCAAGGGATATTAGCTTAGCAGGCCCGGCACACACGACGGATCGGGGCCGGTTAACTACCATTTGTGGCAAAACCATACTAGCTTTCAATCAAACTCGAGTCCCCGGACTCGAATCTGGAACAAACTGGACAGACTCGAAACGGCCGTTGAGGTCTTACTGAATCGAACTGCAGTATAATTTTGAATCTACCCAACGCGTCCGTCGGGGATTTTCATCATGTCTGCTGACACGGAACATTTAAGGATAACGCTGCTGGAGCGGTCCTTAGCCCAGCTCGACTGATCGGCGGGTCTTACCTTTGCACTATGCATGCAGCATCCAAGGATCGTCGGATCAACTCGGGAATATTTTGAGTGTGATTTTGCTTATGAACTTAGTCGAATGTTTCGTCGACTGATACTTTTGCCATTATTCTATCGGGTGCGCGACAGCGCTCCCGATGGGAGTAGCCCCCGAGATTGTGCTTTATTGCTTGCAATGGAGGATAATCTCAAATCTTTTACCCTGCACATTTTAGTCAAAGAAATTTTTTGATACGCTCCCGATGGGAGTATGATGCTGCAGTCGAAATAATTTCGACTGGCCTCTATGACTTTTGCTAAAAAACAACCAAGACTTATGCGAGAGACCACCCGAAGATATCATCGAGTGACTTTTATGCCAGTTGTGAAAGAGAGAACAACGTCAGCAATGACGCATTTTGCGACTGCTATCTCTGACAAGCGGTGGCGTGCTTGGAGAGGCTTTGATAAGACGTGACCCTGTTTTGTGGGCCCGTTTTGCAGAGCTGACCAGGGATGACGCCGCGTGGACTTGATTTGACCGTTCTGGCGCGATTTTCACGGGGCGTGATGATGGTTTCCTGGATTCTCGTGCGTAGTGGGCGGAGTGGCCGCGACGGTTGCTCTCCGGGCTGCCACGTGTATGGCCAGATTTCGCGCGGAGCGTATGATTTGTTTTAACGGCTACGATCGTTTTTTGATCTGTGGTAAATAGGGGGACGGCGCTGGCAAGTTTTTTACTTGCCATTTGCCCCTGCGCCGCCCCTCGTCTCCTTCCTCGCTGCCCCTCCATTGCTCTGCGCCCAAGCTCTTTGCCCCACACTCCTCCACTGTAGCAATGGCGAAAGGTGGAGGTGCGAAGCGTGGTGCTGCCGCCGCCGCCGCGACTGATGCGGCCAAGGGCAAGAAGGCCGTGGCGGGTACATCTGCGTCCGCCGCGCTGAGAAAAGGTAGCGGGGACTGGGCGAAGTCCACCATCAAGGACGCCCATTGTCAAGTTCCGCGAGCAGGGGTATCTGCCACCCGCGGAGCAGCTCGCCGTCCGCGCGCCGTCGCCCAAGGAGGTACTCCCCGAACCACGCGCCAACGAGCGTGTTTGTTTTGCGGAGTTTTTGCCTAGGGGCTTTTCGCTTCCCCTCCACGATTTCGTTCGTGGTCTTCTTTTTGCCTACGGGGTGCAGATCCATGATCTCACCCCAAATGGCATTATGCATATCGCGTGTTTTATCACGCTGTGCGAGTGCTTCCTCGGCGTCGCACCCAGCTGGGCGCTGTGGAAAGCCATCTTCATGGTACGGCCGAACAGAGGAGGCGGTCGCACCTACCCTGTTGGCGGCTGTGGAATCCAGGTGCGCAGCGACACCCGCTACTTCCGTCTGAAGACCGTCGACTCCGCTCAAGGCTGGAGGAAGGGATGGTTTTATGCGACTGTCGAGCAGGATGCAGCCGCCCCTTTCTCGACTGCTGCTTTCACCAGGACCAAGGCGTGGGATCACCAACTCTCAGCCGAAGAAATGGAGGAAGCAAGCCCTTTGCTGGCTCGGATCGGAGGCCTGCTGGACAAGGTCACAGGCATCCATTTGATCGCTACCTTTGTGAAGAGGCGGGTGTGGCCCATCCGTGCCCGAGCGCACCCCATGTGGGAGTATGAAGGCGCGGGTGACATCACCCGAATGAACCCAGAGGAGCTTTCAAGGAGTGAGCTGCTGACGCATGTGCGGCACATCACCAACTTGACGACAGGCGACGCTTGCAACGTCGACTGCCCTGTTGCACCATATGGGTTGGAAACCCTTTGCTTGAGGTATGTAGTATTATAGTCTGCTTGCAATGAAGAGTTTGTCACTCGCATGTTCTGCGATATGCGGATTTTGATTCTGACTTTGCAATCTGTGATGTATGCTATGCAGGGTCACTCGACTGCTGCCTCCCTTCCTCCCTGCCTGAAAATGGCGAGACTGAAGAAACACAAGCACAGGTGGTGGACCCGAAAGGGGATCATTCACCCATCCCTTCTGCCACAAATTCTCATTTGGAGGAGTCGAGGGAGGAGGAAACAGCAGAAGAAGTCCAGTCTGAAGATAAGGCCACCTCTGGACCAGGAA